>CM056993.1:254816610-255416610 GCA_029891345.1 Dryococelus australis | reverse complement strand
ACAGTTCGGAGCACTTTCCGTTTGATTAACTGCTAGCGTTATTACAGGACATAATGTATTTTTCAATGGACGAATGATGAATGGACGATTGTTTGTTCTTCGGTTCGTTAGCAGGGCTTCCCTAGTCAAGGGAAGTTGTTCGCCTAGAGTTTACTAATATATATATATACACACACACATATATATATATATACCACTATATTATGGTGTCCTTGCAATGGTGTAAATAAGCGACTCATTTCTAGCTTGTCTTTAACGCTGGTAAAAGTTTGCCGACTTCAAAGTCTTAAAGATATATATGTATATGTATATGTATATATGTATATGTGTGTGTATTTATATGTATGTATATATACACATACATATATATCTTTAACACTTTGAAGTCGGCAAACTTTTATCAGCGTTAAAGACAAGCTAGAAATGAGTCGCTTATTTACACCATCGCAAGGGCACCATAATATAGTGGTCTCTGTTCTGTCTTAACGTCGTTCTATTGGTGAAAACCACCCAGCTAACTAAATGTGGAGTTGGCAGTCTGCCAACCAAATGGTATTTCATAATGAACAGTATTTACAGTCCATCGTGTTCATTTCAGAAACTGTGGAACAATGTTCTTTTTATTTGCGAATATTATATTAAGTGCTGCGTTGTTTCCTGGTAAAATCGTGACCACAATAAGGAAACAGAGTAGCTACATCCAGGGCAGTTTTGTGTTTTATGGTCAGGGAAATATTCATACTAGTTTAGCCCGCGCTACACTCGGCCATAGTCCTCAAAGTGTTTAATTAATTTAATGTTCACCGCAAACATTTTTGTAGCTGAATATTTTCAATCTGTACTAGCTATAGCATACGGTAAATGAGGTTAAGGAAGTCGTACGGAGGTTCTGAATTCCCTTATATATCTCTTAAAAATAGTAAGTACATAAACCATGTTTTTTAAGCTGCACCTCTCGTGTACCAGGTGCTCGAATTGCGATGCACAGTGCAGTTTTAAGTACAACGTTTTCCCACGAAACTGTTCAACGTGTGTTCAATGTGCTACTCTGCGAAAAGATCACACACTTCTGACGAGGGCTGATGAAATGCACGTTACAAACGCCATTTCAGAATACTACAAAACCGCTAAAATCGGCTTTTTCAAAGCGCTGTATTTCGTTTACAGTGTATAGGGTTTTTGAGTTTTAAATATTTTTGCTGTCAATGCAAGCCAGTCTGTAATGCTTGTTTCCTTTTGTCGTAAGTTAATATAATAGTAATTATTAACATGTCAACAAAGTAGATCGTATTGACTTTATATTTAAAAATTAGTCTCATTCCGAAATTTTGAACTCGGCAGTTGAATATAATGGCAGTGTAACATGATAACGGGCAACAAAAAACTGCTGAACACGCATTTTGCGTACGCAATCGCATCTTTTTCGTGGGAAGAAGTAGCGACTTTAACGTTCGTCGCCATCTTGACTTCGACTAGACGATCCCTGCTGCACAAGTTAGGCTACTTGAGTGGACAGTACAGTGACTGCGATGAGTGACTGCAGAGGTCAGCGGCTGTGGCATACGTTGTCCATGGCTTTCACTATCATAGAATTTAATTTTCTTCTATCTTAGTTTGTTCTCACGGACTGTAATTTTATTAACTCATTCAGACTCAGTATACACATTTGTGTACATTATGACGTGTAGGTAATTTTTGGTCTGTACTGCACACTGCAAAACTCAGTGACCAATTATCTTACCAGTGGGAAAATTATTGGCAACCCATCTTATTGGTCTAAGTTATAATTGGTTCATATTAATAAAGTCGGAACATATAGCGTAGAGCTCATTGGATTTGACAACGAAACAAGTGTTGTGTCGACTCAAGTACAACACGCATTATAAAATTTTTTGTTTGCATCACTTGAAAGCGTAGATTAAAGTGGGTCTGAAAAGGTTCAATTGAAAATTCCTTCCGTAAAAGAATACTGGAGGAATGTTAGACCAACAGGGAAGCTAGTTTATAAACCTTGTTGATAAGGTGTTGCGACAGGTTCATGGTCGAAAATTAGCGTGTCATACTGAAATGTTTTGTCTCTAATGTAACCCATAAATAGGGACACCCGAATTTCGCGCAGAAAAATTCCGCGCGTATTAGGTTTCAAAACCCTACAGGAATAGCAACGGTTTTCTTTTAATTACTGGTCACGTGTTTTTGTGAAGTAACATTTTCTTACTTGGTTGGCCAATCAGAACTAGGTTGCTTCTGTAGTGCGTATCTGTGATTCACGAGCTGGCATCTAAGACGCGTGACCCGGCGATTATCCAACCAGGAAAGTGGATATGAGCTAAAGTGTTGTGAAATACAGCTGGTCGTGAAATCTTTTCGCGGAAATCGTGTCTCTCTACCCATAAATACTATGGTGTTTTTAAATATAAGCAGCGTAATGTGGCAGAAATACCTATCAACAAATTACAATACAAAAATTAACGGCTGAGTGCTTCAACTGTTGCGGTTTAAGATAGTGATCAGTGTTGTATGAGAATGTGAATCAGACACTAGGCTCTCAACTTCTGCTACTGGTAGCTCTTCCTTATCCTAAGTGCTACTTGTAACTCAGGATTAACTTCAGATATTGACAACTCAACATTGTTTAAAGAAAATATAAATCTTTTGAATTGAAGATGATGCACCCTGAAGATTGTCATTGTCACGAGAACTTTTGCCAGGACGAGTCTTTCAACTTGAACTTCCATATTTTTGTCACCTGCAGAATTTTATCACCTGATCATATTTGCTTTCAGGACGTAATTTCACTGTAGAAGATCGCGTGACACATAAAAAAAAAGTGTGTATTATTTTCCGTTTTAATGAGAGATCAAATGACGGGAGACGTAAAGAATTAGAATTCAGATGTACAAATTGGCCCAAAAGATTATTAGAAGTATAACACATGCGTTTATAAACACATTTAGGTATAAAAAAACAGAAGCATTGAAAACGAGATAAATGTACCATTATTCATGCTGACTTACCGAGGTTTAAATTTCGATGCTAGCGAGCGATGGATGAAACGTTAATATGACGACATTATTGTTAAAGGATAAGGAAGTTCTGTTTACAAGACTGCCTTATAGATGTAAGTATATGTTCTTTTTGCACAGTCTTCACTGTCTCTTTTCTCTTTAAAAATCTTTGGATATATTTCGAGGGGTAGCGCTGGAGGTAATAATGTTTGCTTGTAGCTCTTTGAAAATATTGCTATCTAACCATGACTTCACGAAAATAATACTTTTGCCTGATAGTGATTTGTTTCAGCATATACCCTTACGACCTTCATCACAGTGGCCTGCAGACATACAAATAAATATAAGTGACAAACCACTAAGTCTTATTATTTTAATTGCGATTATCCTGAAATATTATATATTAAATCACGTACAGAATTTTTTACAATCATTAATTTCCCTATAAATATAACAGTGTAATTTATTTTGCAAGCATGGTACGTAAGAGAGATTTGATTTTTAGTGTAACGTTTCTGACATCACATAATCCATACCAGTTACGAGGTAAATAATGAAGGAGCCAAAAGTACTGCTTTGGAGTTACAGTCACGATAATGTGATTTCTTTCATCAGCTCATTTTCAGCAGTCAAATCTTTGATCAAGGTCACAAAGTGATTGGTATGATTTGACGCTGCGGGAGTCAAACCTTTGAAAAATCACCAAATGTAAGACTTGTTTGATTGATTCCTACATATTCCATGTCTCGTAAGCATTTTTAGACCTCTGTTAACATAAATGTATTTTTTTTTGTTTAAACTGGACTTTTATTTATATTTTGCTTAAAAAATGTAATATTTAATTATAATTAAAATTACTTAAACTAGAGAGAAAGTTGGTGTGTTGGTAATGCATAGTAATAAATAGTTCTTATACCAAATATCATTACAGGCTATTCACGGTAAAATGAGCACTTTTGAAAGCCCTGCTTTAGATCTATGTGCATATACGTTGTGTATTCTTCCTCTTTATGTAAGATTAACATCGCCATGGGCCGCATAACTTTATTCGTGCGTCGGTCAAGTGAAACTGTGAAATTATTGGAAAAGTAAATATTTAACAAGTATGTTCATTTTTAAACTTCGATGCGTAAAAAAAAAAAAACAGAAAAATAAAGAGATCATTTAAGTTATCGGAAATGGTTACCTAACGCTTTTTATACGACGTTATGATACGGAACTTCTTCCCATCCATCGTTACCAACCTTACTTGGTGGCATGTCACTCAGAGCGCCCGTTAAAACATATGCAGGTAGGGGCAGTGACTTTTTTTTAAAGATTAAAGGTATAACTGTAGCAGGGCTTCAGAAAAGTTGGAAGTAACTGTGAGTGGACTATATACAGCGATCGGTCGCTAGCGAACCGCTCGCGGATCATACAGGAAATTGATACAGAGAGTAAGGTTGGCGGAGAAAGTGGATGGGCAGACTATTGACGCGTGTGTTCGACTGTGTTGCCGCCGACTGACAGCTCTGAGGGCAGTCTAGATATGGAAGCACAAGGGCGGCTTGCGGAGTTGGGGTGTTTATGCCTTGTAAGCTCAGAGAGCAATCAATCCGCGGCGGCGGCGGCGGCTCCGTCGCCATGGCGACCACACACGTCCCGCCGCTACTTCGGAGGGTGGTCCGATACGTCATGCCCCTGTGGAATGGCGTCCCTTCTGCCGGGTCACAATGCAACACATGTGAACATCCACACCCGCCTTTCAAACAATCTAAAGAGTAGACTAAAGATGACGGAGACCGATTTTCGTATTGTGCTCACGGAGAGAGTGGAGAGATTTGGGCGGCTCGTAACAGCTATGTCTTGAGAGCCGATGTGGCTGAAGCGAGGTGAGGATGGAGCAGCGCCGGAATGAAAGGGCGGGGTTATATGGCAATCGAACCTGGTGGCGAGTAGTCTAACCACTGCACCACCGCGGCCCCCTCGTATTCTGCTCATTATATCTCCAACATTGACTCACCCATCGATAGTACAACTGTCAATGTAACACAGTCAGAACCTGTTTATTTACGTTAGAATTTTCAACAGGCCTAAAATTTGTATGAATGAAATACCTTGATTAACTTGAATATACTGTAAAAGTTGTTCGCGATAATGTGAGCACGTTTGAAATCAGCTTTAGAAAATAGTCACTGCTCCTATCAGCGTTTGTTTACCGTGCGTACTGAGTGACATACTCCCAGTAAAGTCGGTAATGATGGAGGGAAAGTAGTTCCATATATTAACGTCAAATAAAAAGTGTTAGGTAACCATTTGTGATAAGTAGTAGGGTAATGACGAGTCTGGCACATTGGCGCCTGGCGTCGGATTCGGGTTCAGGGGGCCCACCATCTTGGAATTCATTGACCTTTGACTCCTTACCACTGACCTTTGACCTTGACATTTGACCCCAACAAGCCAAAAACTCAAAAATGCGAGAAAAAAATTAAAAATCCTAGAGAATTCTAAAAAAAATTATTATTAAGAAGTTATTAAAGATTATTTTAATATTCTTAGAAAAGGACCCCCAGAAATGTTCTATTGCTTCCAGAGCAGGCGAGTCAGATCAGCGACCAGAGGTCAGGTATTAGTGACCCAGGTGACTTTGGATAAGAGCAAGCAGACCGGTCAGAAACTTTGACCATAGACCTTTATCGTTGACATTTGACCCGAGAAATTAAAAATTTAAAAATTAAAAATTCACAAACAAATATTTATTATTAAAAATTATTTTAAAAATTAAATTTCCTAAGGCTCCCCACTCACTTTCTCACACAACCAATTAGTCCGCAGGCCTCTAACCCCCTCGCCCATACCCAGTCAGCAAGCATATTACATTACTAACCACCAACGCCATATTGGAAGCCAGTGACCTTGACCTCATGACCTGGAATGACCTTGAAAACAAAACCTCGAGAAAAATACATGCAAGTCAACAAGCATACTGTAATATGCTACAGACTACTCGCACCATAGTAGATCTTAAGCAGGGCTTTCAAGAGTGCTCGGTTTACTGCGAACAGCCTAAAATTGCCTTTAAACAAGGTCAGAGGACGTGTATGTACAAACATCTCGTAGCACTTACATACACAGAGTTCTCTCAAAACATATCCACTTCGGTTTTCCAAGTGATATTGGCAAAAATACAACCCAGTGTTGGAACACATAGTGTGGCTACGACGGAGCTCGCATGTACTGTCTACACCAATTTCCGCTCTACGATCTAACGTGCCTGCGGAATTAGTTAGGCCCGGTCTACAATGTACGGATACGTAAGAAAACGGACGCGGAACACGTAAAAGGAACGGACTGGCAACTTGAGTTGAATTTTTAATCAGTCTTCGATACGAACAAACATACATTCTTGCAACTTACGAAATCAAAAACACTCAGCTGTTGCAAATTACTCATATAGGTTTTATAATGTAAAGACCTCATTTTGTATATTTTTTCAGTGTTTAACACTGCGTAAATGCTACCTCCATACCATGTGCACATGTCTATTAAAACAAAATGATAATATCCACGGCAAATCCGTGCACTTGTGGCCGTGTACGCTACAATGGCCACGAAAACGAATATCAGCAAACCAAACACTCGATTCCTATTGGCTACACGGATTCACGGACGCGGAAGAGTTGGGAGTTGCCCAGCTTTTTACGTGTATCCGTACTTGCTCCGTGTCATTGTAGAACGGGCTTTGGTGATTAGTAACTTATAAAATAAGTGATACTTACTTCCCTTTAAACGGAGGCAAACATTACGCCGAGTAAACTACTCTGCTGTGACACCATATATAGGTTTGAGTCATTGCATTAGCTCTGAAGATAAAAGGCACTCCACAGCTGCTGCGTACGGAAATAAAACTCAACTGATGCTGATTGACCCAATATCAATCTCTTACATAGTGACGTGGTTCGCCCGGACGTGTCGTGGATTTTGGAGTGACACTGCACAAATGTTTGTGCTTACTTTCGCCTCAAGGCGGAATTATGCATCTTCATCTTTTTCCTTTCGAAGAGACAGGATCGTTGGTGTTTCATTGATAATAGTCAGCACGATTCAGACACAGTAGAGCATCGATTCCTGCCGTAAATTTGAAGTCACGCCGTATTTAGCGCTTCAGACCAGAACAAATGGACGTAAAATACAGTACAGTACTCTTTCACATTTTCCCTCAAGGAATACAAAACGTAATAATTAAAAAACTTCTGGTGGCATAAGGTCTGTTTAGTTACACAAATATTGTTGGTCGACAGTAAATATCACAGAGTTGTTACTCCTATGAACAATACATTGCCATACAATCTTCGTTTGCAGGAATAATAATAAAATATGATAAATAAACGTTACGAACACACCACCAACGAGTAGTCTAACGAAACATTAGAGTTAACTTAAGGTTCGCGTGTTCTGTTGTTCTGGTAATGGAAGTGGTTTAACTTCTTCACCTTTATTTAGAACATGTCTGCCGTTGATGAACCGAAAACTGTAAGAATATTACCGTTGTATGACTTCCTTCTCTCCCCCCCCCCCCCCTTCTTCATCTCCCTCTATCTTGGATGAAGCTTCTAAATGAAGCTTTACTAGTTTCAAGGATCGTGTAATCCTTACGTGGTAATTTGTCTCCACCTAAAGCCGTCAGCTATATTTTATCGCCTTGTCGGTAAGTATCCCGCTTGTTATAGGCACAGAGTCGATGAGCATACAGAGGCGAAGTGGCGCGGCAGTTTGTTTGATGTGGGCGTACTCATTCTCTGAGAGACTGCGCGAAGTGTTGGGAACGGACCTTGTGTTTCATTGGCTAATGCTTGCTGCGAAATGTGCCATATTGGACTGGCTGTCTGTCAGCTGGCTACTTGCCACTGACTGAGCGGTTTTCCGACATACATGGTCCAGCGACGCCATCTTGCTGGCGTGTGTGACTGGAGGTCGCAGTATGACGGGCTTTCAAACATCCGTACTCTCCAGTAGGTACTCTGGTATGGCGTCAGTTTGTTACATAAACTGTATTTCACAAATTAACATTAACATTTCGCTTAATTTTTGTACATCATTAACTATGTAGTAATTGGAAAGTACAATAACTACTAAAATCATTCTATAGTAGGAGTTCCTGGATAGTTACCGATAACTCACTATTGTCGATACAGTAGTCATCTCAGTGGCCGAAGTTCCGGGTTCAAATGCTGAAAAGTTTTATATGCTTATACGGTTTTTAGATTTAACACTAGGATACTACCTACCGTTAAAAAGTGGACCCCCCCCCCCCCAAAAAAAAAAACAGTAATTAAAAAATAAAATCGAAGGCGTTGTAGTCGGTTGCGAATTGTCCGTGATGTAATCATACACTGTAAAAAAATAATAAGAACATTACCTGACAAGTGTAAGATAATATTCGCAGGCTTTTGAAGGAAACACAATTTTCCTTAAGGGTAAGGTAAAATTACTACACTCTGGAGTAAATTTCACGTACATGGTAATGGAAAATCCCATACATGGATGGGAAAATTACCTTACGACACGTGCATCTCTTCAGCATTGTCTCAACAGCTAAGGGGGGGGACGGGAGGAAGAAACAATCCTTTAACACACTAGTATTCACAGTTGCTGTCATGGTGTCGTCGTGTTCTAATGGATAGCGCATCGGCCTATCGTCATAAAGGATCATGGCTCGTGCCCATCCACACAGCAAGTGTCGAGGATTTTAGTGTTGAGGTTTCGGTTACTATTCGTCAGAGGGCGTCGGTAATATAAAAATTTACAGTACTAAAACTCCGGGTTATTTTTAAAATGTCATTTTATTATACAATATAGTTAATTTTCCTTTACATGTATGGGATCCCCCCCCCCCCACTTTTGTCAGGTATTTTTTCCGTACGATTAGGAATAGTACTTTACATGTTATGTAAATTTACTTTACATTTAAGTGCACTTGTTTGCAGTCTGTTAAAACGCTGTCATGTGGCTAATAAGGAACTGTCCTTGTTTATATCCATCGTGAGAGCGAGTGTTTTAAGCCTGAGAAAGTTGAAAGTAGGTTAAGTTACCCAGGGAAGCCTCTGATGTGCGTTGACTGCAGTACGGTAGGAACGTTGTTGACGATATTGGCTTACTCACTTAACCCGATTAAGAGTCTCCAGATCTGCGACAGCTTCTTCAGCGGCTAGCTCAACTCATACACTATTGTAGAGGATGGTCAAACATAATTTCGACTATACGCAGTGTGTGATACAGGACAACGGACTGAACATTTTACGAGAAGGAAACCTTGTGCGGAAATGCGTGGCTTGGCCCCTATGGGACGTCAAATTGTTACAGGCTCCGGACATAGTACGAACGATTAACCACAAATTTAATCAGTGCGACACCTTCACCAACCCAACAAGAGCACGACGTAATGGACAACAAAAGGAGTTGGAATTGTTCACCTGCATGGACGGTGCAGAGATCAGATGCGACACGACGGATATCCAGCGAACTTTTGACAGAAATGATGCGGGGCCATCCTGTATACCATATATCCAAACAGATAGATGGGCAGAAGAGAACTGTTCCTTGGCCGACGCAGTCACCAGATCTTACGTCCCTGGACTGTATTCTTTGTGCTGGGTATGGAGTGCGAGACCCTGCAGTTAACTTCTGAGGAAGGTCTCACGGCACACCACGGCTGAAATACTTGGCATACAACCAGGCACCTTTGTGCGTCGGTCTGTGCACCGCACAGAGCACGATTTGTGATGGAGTTGGAGGTCCACAGTTCGAACCCCTTTTGTAATCCCTTACTTCGTTCTCTTGTTGGGTTGGTGGTGTATTATTACTGATTGAATCTGTGGCTAACCGCTCGTCCTAAGCCCGAAGCGCTGTAATACATTGGCGCCCCATATAAGCCAGATCACGCACATACTTCAAGGCTTCCTGTTTTTATATTCAGTTCGTTATCCTGGACCACATACTGTGCGTTGTCAGTGTCTTGTAACACATCCAGTATTCCCACTGCTGTATCTTTCTTTGTTGGTAGTAGCGTCACGCAGTAGCCGTTTTTAAATACCAATGTTTTGACTGCTAGCTTATCGATATCGTAGCGATATCTCTGTCCCATTAAGCAACAAAAATCTATGACAGTGTGTCGTAAATATTTTTAGTATAATCGATACTGGAAATATCGGAGTAATGCTAAGAAACATCATAGTACCTAAGAACTGGTGGCGTACGATCTCAAGCCAAGATAGGAACTTCTATGGATTACTTATATGTTTATTTTAATTAGAACCATCACTCTTAAGGTAGAAACAAACAGTCTTGTAGACAGTTTGTTGCGCGTAACCTTAACCAACAAAGTAAAAGTTGGATTGCATCATTCTGGGACGGAAAGACCGTTTTAAAAAATCAGAAAACATTTTTTCTTCGTCTTATTATACCATCTTTTCTGAAATTTGCATCCAAAGACAAATATATGTTTAACAGAGAGCCGCTCGACGACCATACACTGTTACCAGATAGTGCAAATAAAATATTGGACAAAATGTTGTCTCTTAAGATTTTCATATCCATTTTCATCCAGGTAGGCTTGAGCGCGAATTTTGGGATATTTTTTCTGTAGTGTTGTTCTGAGATAAAGATTACGCTTGTTGCAGTCGTAGATGCAACGAAACAATATAAAAAACCGTCGAAGCCCAAATATTATAAGATCATCAGTATCGTAAACTCGCCAGTATCTGGTTATCGCCCATGTCAAAATATTGCCACGTCACAAAGTTACTCATATTACACTACTCGTATATCACAAAATGTAACTTGGGAAAACTTTTCATATCTTATCTTGGTTGAAATATTTCACAATACTATCGTGTCGTATATAGAGATACTGTATAACCTTGGCCGGGGGGGGGGGGGGGAGGAGGTGACTGGTTTTGATCCCTTGTTCCGGCGAGTGAAGGTATAACGTTGTTAGGCCGCGCTAATTGACAGAGGGCACGGGAGCCTTTCGCTGTTGATGAATGGCGGCCACGTGTTCTTGACAACTGAGCATCCTCCCTTCGCGGAAACCCAAATGATGACTGGCTCTGCCTCCATGCTCCCTGTACGTAATTGTGAACTTAGACTTGTAGAATGTACGAATGTCTTCAGAAAGTCGTTCGGTCCGAAGTACGACCTTCAACAAAGTGTTTGTACAGAAGCGTAAAACTGTGTAAAATAACATCTAAAGAAGTCGTTTGTACTGAGTTGTTAAAATAGTCCCTTTTACTCTTCCCCAATTCAGTAGTTCGTGGTCTGCAACCTCTTTGACTCGAATATTTCTTAGGTTTATCTGTCAGATTTTAATGCTGTATGAAATGTGTGCACTCCAACAGAACGTACTCATACAGCTTTACGTTTCGTAACGAATTTTTTTTATTTGTGTTAAATAAAAGTGTCAAAAAATGCCAGTCTGCAGTTTTCACATTCCAAAAAATGTTTTCAATTTATTTCAATAGTTATAAAAGGTTTGGGGGGATGGATGGGAATGTTTTCATAAGAATTATACCAATATGAACTGTGGTAGTACTTCTACATCCGAATCATATCTAGAAACTTTGTGTTCTGAGGCTTAATCATAGGATGCAGTTCTGTTAAATGACCCGATTTGTGCAAAACTTGAACTCCTACTAAATCAAATCACGCTTTGTGTAGGTTAAGTCGTATGATACCCATTTCCCCATGGCTGACCCGACTCAACTCCATTTAGTTCGTATTGTTTGTACATATGTACAAGGTACAGTAAGGTACAGTAATTTGACTATGACTGCAGGTTCGGGCACGAGAAAAGGTGACAATATTGCACAAAGTATGGATCGTTAACATTCTGGATAACTTTCAACGACAGCAAAGCCTGTCGTCGTAAACAAATAATTTCATGGGGAAATTTGGTTTAACGCCGTTAGTGTGCATAAAGTTTATTTTTTTGGGAGCACAAAATTTTTTCACAACGTGAAAATAACCAGAATGTCAAAAATTTACTGGAAAGGTGGCAGTATTTGGTGGACATGACATACGACATGGATCTTGCCTTCCAGGGACTCCGATAACACTCTTATGCGCACTACAAAATGAAATCCATGTGAGAGGTAGACATGAGTCAGTATAGGTTTTATTCATAAATAACTAATGTGCACAAAGTTGCAATGATTTGGGCAAGTGAAACTGGAAAATGTTTTGTCTGTCTCGATCTTTGTTGCATGCATTCCAACATTCCTCAGCAACCTTTATGGAATCGCAACCCCTTTACTGCTGCAACCATGTGATGTGATGTGTTGTGTGTGTTGCCTACGTGACTGATTAATACAGCTTTGAAATAGGATCATATATTCCTCAGAAATATAAGTATTTTTGTTAATAACATAGGGTACACTTCGTTTGGTGTTTTAAACATGCGGATTAAAGTTTCTTCATGGAAATTAACCTAAAATGATAACGGAAATGTGTAAAATTTCCATGAAGTAATTTGATGACAAGCACATGTTTCGTGGTGGTTCTACTTCAATGTTAACTTGCACACTGTACAGACACGCTATGTGTTCTATTTTAAATAGTCTCTGTAATATTTTCGATCAACCAGGTAGTTCAGGTCCAACTTGAAAGCCATGAAATGCCCTTAGGAATTACCTTCTATAGTATATTTACAGTTTCATTACACTTTCTGAATCAAACCTTTAAAAAAATCACCTCATGTATGACGTGTTTGACTGTATCCTCCATGTATCATTTATCACAAGCGTTTTATCATTGTCTTAGCATAAAAATATTATATTTCTGGTTAGATTAAACTTTTCGTTATATTTTATCTATAAATTTATTATATTACATTTATAATTAATACGGAGGAAAGCAGTAATGAAATAGGTTTGTTGGTAATGCCTAGTAATAAATGGTTCTCACGCATAATATTATTAAAGTGAGTGCGCACGAATGCGGTGCGTTGTCCTTTTGGTGTAATTTTCTAGACTCGGTTAAGCTTTGTTTGCATGAGGTGGAGGAATATCCTGGAAGTAGAACATAATCGGGAGTTCAATGAAGTTTGGAAGTTTCCGTGAATGGACTATAGCATAAGTTGTATATGTTTTCAAATATCCCTCCTTTCTCCACTGTGACGAACATTCAGCGAAAGTTTGCCGGTATACGAGGGTACGCATAGTGTTCTGAAACTGAGTTACAAACAGGCGTTAATTACAACTAAAGGATGGGACGAAGCTGCTTGCGTGAATAAAGCACGACCTCCAACTGGGGACGTTGATATCGGAAAAAGAAAGTATCGACTTATTTATGTTGTTTATTTATAAAAGTATCGTTTTGCAAAACCATTTAGCGAAAGGAAAGTATCAATTTTCGGTATATCAGTAATGTACATTTTCTGTATTAAAGGACTTGACAAGTTTAAAATTGCTTGGAATATTAAATATTGAGGACACCAGACATTGCAGAAAGCTGTGGCGCCTGTTTTTGTTGCATGTTGCCGTAGCAATCATAGTAATTTTTAAATTCAGTTTTCATATTTAAAACAGAGCTTATTAAAATAGCATTTTAAAAATATTTCTTTCGGCTACCTGAAAATCATTTTGATTTCGATCAAATATGGTGGAAATAAATCGACGACTTATATCTATATATTGTTTGATACAATATCGTAATTTCGATATATCGATATCTTTTAATATCCCTACTTCCAAGGGCTTGCAGCGTCCGCGACTTCTGGGTACACATGGAGGTCGAGGTCGTCACGCGACCTTGCAGCAGTGCGTCGCCCTGGCCGCCTCACTTAGTTCTGGTCGGACCGGAGGGGATGGAGACAGTTTCTCGGAATACACCCCGCGGTGTTTACAAATACCAACCCCGGAACTGAGGCTGCATTCACTCGCTACATGCCCTCTTCTGCCGGGGCGGATAGGCCTCCTCTTGCCCCCCCCCCCCCTCTCCATCGGCCTTTTTCCCCTTTTTCCACGTCCCTCCCCACACACTTTTTTATTTATTTGTTTTTTTTTTTTCATACGCATACTTGCATTCACGAATATAACATTTTCATACTACCGTCTGTTTTTAATGGAGGACTACAGTAGTTCTAATTGCGACATATTTTAAGTAACTCATTTAAAGTGGTGGTTGTTAAAAACCTGATTTGCAGTGTGCTAGTATATTTGATAGTAATGATGTCTTCTGTTTGAATGGAAGCGTAGAAAACAAATAGTTCTGGCCACACCTATGGTTATGTACTAATATCCGAACATGATAACACGTATGTGACTCAGGAATTGCTGGATCAACTGCGATTCATAACTTCCTTCTTGCAAGGCGCCTCTCAGGCTTCTCGACTGGTGCTTCGGCAGGTTAGTTGTACTCAGGTCAAAAACAAAACGAGCCCTCTTATGTGGGTGTTTGGCATAAGGAAAATTTTCGCCGATAGGGGCTCATTGTTCCAAATACGTCGCTTTTCAATACAATTTTTAAGCTACGCGAATAAAAAAAATAAGGATTTTACTCAAATGCGTAGTTATTTGATATTTTATTTGTGATTATTGCAATTATTTTATTTTCATCATAGAAAATAGAGAAAATCCGGTACACATGCGACACTAGCGCTCACCTAGTGGCGAAATATTTTAGTTGCCAATCTAAAAGCATTGAGCTTCACAACCTGATTAGAATATACCTTATAGTGTGTTCGCGGTTTCTTCACACATTTTGAATCAAACCTGTGAAAGCTCACACTGTGCATAACATGTTTGGTTGTTTCGCAATTATGTCATGTATCAAAATCCTTTTATACACGTCTTAGCATAAATTAACATAAAAGAACTTTATTTTTGGTTAATCGGAAATATTATTTACATTTTTTTTCTATAAATTATAATCTTTCTCGTGTAATTAATTTGAACAGAAACAGGAAGAAAATAGGTGTGTTGGTAATGTCAAGTAATAAATATTTCTTATGCACAATATTATTACAATTTCTCTCTCTCTCTCTCTTTCTCTCGAAATTCGGTGCACTAAAACAAGTTCGTTATGGGATGGAGGTCTTGATTAAAAAAAAAAAATTATAATTTTCTCATTTTATTTATATTGACTAAAAAACGAAATTCGACTCAACATCTCACAATAAATTGATATCACTTACTATTCACAATTAATTAATTCAACTAATATAATTTATAATTACCTCAAATAAATTAATGTAATTAAAATAATTAAGAATCAGTCCTAATAGACAGTGCATCAACTTAAACAATTAATTTTCCATATTTGACAGTTTCAATATTTACTATAAAATCCATATTACATGTCCACTTAGTCCCACCTCAGTTTAGTCCATGTCCGGCCAGTCCGCAATGTTCTAGACTTCCCCGAGCGCCTCACGCACAGTAGGTTTCTTTCGCCGGGTTGACACCCTCTCGTACATTCACTCCAAGAACACCTCGTCCTCAGTCGTACCGCTTCTCACTTCGCGACCGCACTCAAGTAGATGGCCTTCGCCAAAGACTGCTGGCCGCTAAACTGCGGCCGTATATATAGTGTCGTAGGCAATCGCCCAGAACTTTCTCTAACTCGCGCGCTGCGCCGAGCGTCCTAATTCTCGGATTATTCTTGCGCCTCCTACATGTGTCAGCCTCTTCAGCGGGGGGAGGAGGAGGGCCTGTGACGCCAGCCAGTCTCACCAGAATACTCTTGCGTCGTCGCCACCTTAGTCGGCATCTCTAGCAGTATGGGGAGGGACTGTAACGTCAGTTAGTCTTGCCGCTGTCCATCATTCACGGGCTTCCCGGAAATGTAGAGGGGGCGATGTAGCGATAGCATCGTTCCAGAAATAAGGGAGAGTCGAGGTGGGTCACCCCTCACAGCACCAGACAGCCTCACGGTGCCAGCTGCAAAGCGTAACAATATTATTACACTGGGTGCGCATGAATGTAGTGCATCGTCCCTTAAGTGCAATTCTCTAGACTCGGTTAAGTTTTTTTGCATAAGGCGGAGGAATATCGTGGAAGCAGGACTTTAGCAGGGCGTCAGAAAATTTGGAGGTAACCGCGAATGAACTATAGCCAGGAGCTGCCTTGTGCCACCTGCAATCCTCGATAAAGCACAAGGAGGTAGGCTACCTACCTGCCTGCCTTGTCGGCTTGGGCCCGTAAAGTGAGTATGGGGTAGAGCGATCTCGCTGGCTGCGCACAACTAGAGGTTGGAACACTGTTTAGCATACAAGTTCTTTAAGATGGTTGTATAATTACTCTAGTCAATTTGTAATGCAGTTTGATTAAATTAACATTGGTAAAAGTATTTTGTTAATATAAGCGTGCTTGTCTTTTGAAAATCAAGATATAAGCAAACACGTTCATCCCTGTTGACCATGTGACTTTGACAGTTGTGCTCGTTTTGGGTAGGTCAATATTGGGTACATGCGTAGAAGACAAAGAATCGGTCTACCTCATCTCTAGTCAATGCTTGGGCCGCGAGATGGCACCTAAGCCCGACCACTAGGCGGGGTGTCGAACTTCTCATCGCTGAAACCGTTGGGACGCAAAGCTAGAATTTCAGCGAGAAGGAAATCTGTTAAGCCGTTGTGATGTATACTTGGATGTAAAACCGACAATTACCGTGTAATCTGAAGTAGAATTCCAAGGGGCTGATTAAGTATACCTACGTTTCTAGTGGGTGCGACATAAAACTTGCACTTGTGTTGCACCGCAATGGAATTAAATATGAACAAACAGAGAAGCGAGGGATCACGTGATCGACGGGAAATACAGGGAAATGTGCACCGGCCAGACACCTCGGCGCATGTATACTACCACACCATGTCTGACGTTGGAGTAGTGGCTGTGCTTGTGCACAGTAAAAAACATATAATAAAATATATGTGTACAATATTTAACGAATTTTGAGTGATAGGCCTCTATTTAAATTTTTGCTGCACTTGTTGGAGGGGAATTCGCTATGGGACACAAAAGTCTCTTGCCTTTTCACTAACTTTCGAAGAGGTGAGATAACGATTGGTGATCACAACAAAATATCCCCACAGCATGCAATTCGAATATCGTTAGTAGTCTGCTAACGTAACATAAACTAAAAACACCTCATGTAAACCTAAATATTCAATGTGCTCACTCTGGGTGTGTCTAGTCCCGCGTATGGGCGCCAAATAATTACGTGGTATAGTGTGTTGTAGGGAGGTATCACAAAGTGTAGTTGAGAGTATAGGGTACGATTGGTGTGAGCGAAATGTTTTCTTGAGTGAACTGAATAGTAGGGGAACATGTTACATCAAACTCTTAAAAGCTGGACCTCTGCCCTAACTCATAATTATCGCACACTGGGGGGTAGATAATTGTGTCCTCTCGGAATACTGCACTTATCGTAAAGGACAAACTGAAACAGCTGGAAGACATCTAAAACAAAACATATCGAAATATTCTTTTGCTAAGACTAACACGACTGAGATTAGCACAATGAATGACACTCTCCCGGAAACTTTGAAATATAAATTACTTATTGCAAATAATCATACTGCATTTGATTATGTCCATCAAATATTATATCAACTGTGGAATTATTTGCAATTATAGAAATACTTAATAAAAATGAGACCTAAGATACATGAAGTTACCATAAGTGAAGTAGTAGCCCTGTTTCTTCTGTTTCTTAATCAATTTCTTAACTCACTAAATGACGTTGCAGCCTCAGTAGATTAATGGGAGCAGGAAGTCCTGGAGCTCTTCTAGTCAGTTCAACTCTTCCCTAGTTTGGACACACGAGCCCTGAGACAACGGTATAACAAAATTCCTTTAAGTTTAACTGGAGAAATTGCTCACTCAGGGCCTCTTCTGTTATTGATTACAACGTCCAGTTTATTCTTCTTCGTGGTCTGATTTAAATCACTGCAAAACTCGTGACTTTCCCTATCAAATCAAAAATAAAAACCTACGAGAGCGCAACACGTGATACGCTTCGCCTAGCGCCAGCATAAAAACGACGCCAAGAAGTAGCCAATCACCACGCGGCTACTTCGATTAAAATTAACAAAACCTACGTTGCCCCTGGCAACGGCCCACGGCATTCTAGATACTTAACCACAATATAATAAAAGAAAATGAAAAACGATTGAAAATAATGAACAGTTACAATAACATCAGTATAGATTATTAACTTACGTAATAAAGAAAAATGATTACGGCCACAAAAAGAAAAATATTCAAACTCATCAGACAACAATGAAAATAATAAATTAAATTTCCTTATATCTAACAAAAAATAAAATTAGCATTGCAATTACATAGTAAGTGGTATTTTACCGGGAGTTACAAGAGCTAGTACTGTATCCGTGTGGTATAGAAGCGCCTCATAACGCGAAATAGTTTCATTTGAGCGGACTTCATATCATTGTCATAATTTGTAACTGATTGAAATTCACAAATGTAAAATCAACATACCCAAGCGCAGTAGGGCTCCTGTCTACAATCACTGTCATAACCTAGCTCCCTGATGGACACTCCACATAAAAAAAAGACATTCAACGTTGGCATTAGCGACTATTTGTGTCATGGAACCCCTGTTTACTGTCTAGCCAGTTTCCCAGTGTTTATCGCGGCAAACATCATGTTCCGACATTGATTTATGCCTCCCACACTCCGCAATTCTTATCGGACCTTTCAGTCGACCTCGCTTCGCTGTAATTATTTTGGTGCCCATCAGTTGTATTTGCTGGAGTGGGTTTTATTGACCTCATTTTGCTGCCGCGAGCTATAAAATACAGCCTTGCTGCCGGCGCGGCGTAGTGTCTCGAACTGGCGCAAGAACGGCGTAACGACCGTTTTGCTGTTGAACAACAAATTAAACAATCCCTGCGTGTGATTTTCGAACAGAACAGGGACATGTGCGTATATACACAAAGTTATAAAAGAAAAATCTTACCAAAATTATGTACAAATTGATCGAAAGAAGTATAAGCTTTTAATTGTGTTGCTGCCCGAAGCCTCTAAGTGCTATTTCGTAAACTCCAGACGGGGTTTGAGAGTAGAGTTTTTACTTAACTTTGTCTACTGGGATTATGTTTTTCAACAGCTTCATACAGTTGCTATTTAACAATATTTCTCATGCGTTTACAAAATAAACCGAGCTAGTGGTAGTTAACATTATGTATAAAGCTACGTACATTTAGGAACATTTGAAATTTTGGTGTCATTAGTTTTTTTTTTTTTTTTTTTTTTTTTTTTTTTTTTTTTTTTCGCGTCCTCGGTATAGTGTATAGTATATGTCCTCGGTATAGTATATGTCTAATTCACGTATTATTTTCCCCGACCGCCCATAAGGCCTATGAATATAGGATTCGTTTAAACATTCTCGTATGTCTATGCGTAACTATGTTTGCTTCTGCTCAATCAAATGCTTATGCGAATCGTTACCTGATTTGTCAGTGACGTGAAATATAGGTAGGATTTTCCTCAGTAAAGCCGGAGTTTAGCGATATTTCTCAGTTTCTTACGTTGTTTTCTGAAAGACACTTTTTAACAAGACTCGGAAATTAGTTCTCTTACTGCGGTGTGTGCGTAGGTCGTAGGTATGTTTTTATTTAGGTGAAACGGTAACAGAGAAATAAAACACCCTCTCTCTCCCTCTTTCTCAAATGGCTCTTGAATTACGTAAGTAATATAGTTGTTTTTTCGGTAAGAAGATGCCAGGAACTGTATAGAATTTTCGGTAGTTTGTAAACAGATTTTCCTGCGAAATTGCGCTAATTTTAGGGGTATTTGTAAAATTACACATCTGTACTTTTGAGCTGATTTGGAGGAGTATGAATGTTTGAGGTTACGTTCTTTCTGAAATTTTGAACAGCGACAGTGAAACGAGGAAATTTATTTCCCGATTTCGGAAAATAATAAAAATTCCCATATTTTTATAGTACTTTTTGTCTTTGAAAAATTTGGAAAGCGATTCCGGCTTTATTCCTTTAAAAAATCGTACTTCGGGGCATTAGTTCACATCTTGTGTACAAGCCCTATAATTATATTGTAAAAGGTTTTTTTTAACGTCCCCCGGATTTATGCTAGAAAGCTTAGGAGGGGACGGTTTACAGACTAACTCACAACCTAACTTAAACTAACACCCATGACTTATACGGGATTCGAACCCAGAGCCTCCCGCACCCCGGATGGGTGGCGCACCAACCGATTGCGCCACGGGAGGTTGGCCGCGATGATTATTTTTCCCAAAAACTAAGCGGCTGTGATTCACATTTTAAACATCGCAGACGAGAAAGGAAAGTTTAAATTTGGGCTCAAGTGTGACAGTTATGCACGGTAATGCAAACGACAACGAGACTCGCTGCATTTTAAGGGGCTGCCTGGTTGTCACACGGGTCCCATTGTAAGCAGTTGTGACTTTAAAAAAAATAGAACATTTCAATGTATTTTTTTTTGGACAGAGATGAAAGTCAATACTTTGTTACCAATACATAAATTTGGTTATTCAAACCTAAATGTGATGTTGAAACGTGTTCAAGTCAGCAAAAATCGTTGTAAGTAGCCAGTCCTCCCTCTGTTTACCGTATTAGTTCTTCTGTAAAACATTGTTTTAAACTATAGCGACAATGATGTATATTTTCTGAACACATTTTTGTATTAAAACCCCTATAGTCACCGCTTAAAATTCTGAGGGAGTGAGTGAAGAGATTTGGGTGGCTCTTAACATTGGTGTCTTGAGAGCCGATGAGGGTGAAGTGAAGTGAGGATGGAGCAGCGCCAGAATGCAAGGACGGGGAACGGGGTATCCTCGAGGAAACCCGCAGGCCAGCGGCATCCGTTCGACTCTATTCCCACATGCGAAAATTCTGGGGCGACCCGCCGGCAATCGAACTCGGTTCGCCTTGGTGAGAGGTTAGTAGTCTAACCACAATATCATAAAATTCTAAGAATCAGAATACGCGCGAAGCTTGTTTGTGCTATTTTCCATCGCCATAGCAGCGCTTCCTTACGACCGGACATGCGTCGTCTTGATGTGTTTACTAGGCAGGCCCCTTAAGTGGGCTGTGAGCCACTCGGTTGTTCAACAATTAGACACTGGATAGAAGTAACCAGAACGCTAAATTTATTTCCGATTCGATCTTGTTTAATTGCCCAGTCCAATATCGGCAATATAAAAACCAAAAATTATTTGGATTATTTGATATAATGTAAATAAACTGCTTATAGTGAAATTAATTTTTTCAATGTAATTGAAAATAAAAATATAATTATATTGACTCAATTGTAGAGACTGAAGTACCATTCTTTATATAAATCCACATTTTTTTGTATTGACATTGGTACATTTGCGTTAGGCAAAAAAATAAGCGTTCCGCTGCTTTTCCTTGAGTGACGTCTCCGGTACTTATATGCTCGTTGCGGCTGTCTGTCCTCGTGGAGCCGAGTTTTGCCGGCGCAGTTTGTCATCACAAGAGCTTCAAACATCCTATAGTGATGACCGCAGACAATACTCACAAGCCTAAAAATTAGTCATCGTGTTAGGAAGTGAAACTACATAGCCTAGCTTTAAACAAAGCTTGTCGCAATATTATTTTTGAATCCATTAATTAGGAACTTCAAAACGTTTTTATATTATTTTTGAAACGTAACCACCTAGTTACTGTGTCCGGTGGGCGAAAAAACTGGCCCTTTTATATGGCGTGTGTCAGAAAAAAAGAACACATTTCAAAGTATATTTACTATATAATATTTACTTTCTTGAATTTTGCTGTCGATATTAATCTCAACGCACTCGGAATAAAACAAGAAAATATTATTTAATTTTTACAGCACAGATGAAATTTTGAAGTACCTGAATGCAATTTAAAACGACATATTGGGGCGGTTGCATCCTGTGTGAAATATAGTGTAGGCAGCTACACGTTTTACCATTTATAATAGAAGTTAATCAGCTAAACATTGTTTATTGTGGGATGTACCCAGCATGGTAACGCAGGCATGTCCAGTGCTGAAGACGACAGAGCTTGCGATATAGTACGCTTCTCTTGTTATAGTCCATTCACGGTTACTTACAACTATTCTGAAACCCTACTCAAGTTCTACTTCCAGGATATTCCTCCACCTCGTGCAAACATAGTTTAACCGAGGCTAGAAAACTGTACCAGATGGACAACACACCCAATTCGTGCGCACTCAGTGTAATAATATTTTGTATAAGAACTATTTCTTACTAGGCATTACCAACACATCTGTTTTTCCCTGTTCACATTCCTAGTAATTATAAATTAAAAAATTATTACTTATAAATGAAATATATGTTGAAAGTTCAGTTTAACCAAAAAATAAGATACTTTTATGTTAATAAAATTATAAAACGCTTACGCTATATAGACAACGTATTTAGAAAGCAACCAAGTACGTCGTAAATGGGGTGATTTTTCAAAGGTTTGATTCAAAAAGTGTGAAGTAACCACGAATAGACTATATCGGTTTGCTTAAGCCGCTGTCACACTGTCAAATATTCGCCTTCGCCAACAATATTTGACGATAAAACTTGAATACAAAATAGCGCCATCAAATTTTTCCTTCCAACAAATCTAATCAAATATTCTTGAATGTGTTTGAAAATGTGTCAAACTGTCAATTTTTTTTTCTAAAGGAATCTAATTTGAATTATTATTTAGAAATTGTTTTCATAGTGAGATATTGCTTCTGTTTTTCCATGCAGTCCATTACAGGAATAAAAATAAGGAGTATTGTAATTTATTTTCGCTTCTTTACTAAATTAAAATTTTGTTTAGCTGAGATGTTTCCTTCACAATGAAATTTAATGCCTCTTGAGTTCGTAATATTATGAGCATTAATCACTCAAATTAACATTCATGCCCAAACTGCTTCTACATAAATTAATTATCTTCATAACCTACTTCGTTTCCAGTAATTGTTCATTATTTTAAAGTTTCTTGGCGTCCATTTTTTTCCGTTAACTATTCTGATTGGCTGAGACCGCCAAACAACAAAGAAATATTAGAACCTGTCCAATCTTCAAATGTTTGGTGGGAACTGAAGGCATCCAACTTTTTCAGACAAATATGGCGGCGTTTATGTCGTTTCGATGACGCCATAACTGTTCAACTTTATTTGACCAGACTTATTAGAAGCAGTTTGATGGAAAAACTTGACAGTGTGACAGGAGCTTTACACACAGCATAACAGACCAAACTGCACGCGGCGTTCCACCTCGTAGTGCATGGAGAGAGGGAAATCGCAAACATTTTTTGGAACCAACGTATTTTTGATAAGACTTTAGCTAGTTTATCCTTGTATGATTTTTATTACCAGATTTTTTACTCTGTTAAGTTCTGTGCAGGACATTAAAAAACGTTTTGGTGTAGAGTATCAGAATCCTTATTGGTTCAGGGAAATCGGATAGTAGCTTTGTACGTGTATGACATCCGATACCGAAAGAAACCTCCCAGGTCTCAAATAGCTTATAAGTTTGGGGAAACTTGCTATTTTACTTGAATTTGCCTTGCCGAGCAAGCTTGATTGAAGCCAAATTTCTTACGTCTGGCATGCACTCTTCAATGGCTAGCATGCATCTGGCTTGAATTATGCTCGTGGATTGCCAAAGCAAGTTTGCAGAAAGTTTTACTAATCGAGCTAGCTACAAGCTTGACATGGGGAGACTAGTTAGCTTGATACAAACTTATTGGCTTGCACAGCAGAATTGTTGCAAGATTACAAGATCGTCGTGACAAGTTTGATTCAAGCTTGAGTCAAGCCGATTATGCTGTCGGGGACATGTGTATAGTACTGGGAATCATATGACACAATCGACGATAAATAATTGTCCCTAGTAATGGGGAATTTAATGCGATTGCCATTGCTGCCCTTATGGCAGTCTTCCTCGCTAGCCTCAAACTTGAAGAACATCTTGATGTAAAGCGTTGTTTTAAGAGCTCTACTACAATTGACTTGTCCCGAGCCGTGTCCATTGGACACTGCGCCCTTATTGGTTCACGTGACCGTGTGACGTCACGTCTCTTGTCCTTTCATGTCCCATTATCCCATGTCCCTTCCTGTCACATGGATATGGTTTACTTTTATAGTTTTATTCCTTCCTGAGTTGCCTCATAGAAGAAGAAAATTATACCCATAAAACGTAAACAAACACAAGGAATTTGACGATCCGAAACAGAAATGGATATAACTGGTGACCAACGGTCGGCTTTCAACCGACACTACATGTATTTAAAATAAAATATACAGAAATTTGTTATTTAAAATAAATCAGAACATTAATTCAGGGTACTGAATGCAAGCACGTAATTTATCTAACATAGGCACGAAATTGTATGTAAAACTTATAATATATTCCAAACTGTCTTTCAGACACTGCGGTAATAAACAAGGCAAATGTAATTTAAAAAGAAAAATTTACATACAAAACTGTACGTAAAAATTAAAAATACATATTCTAAAATTGCCTTTCAGGCTAAGGTAATTAAAAAAAAAAATTTCATAAGAAGAGGTTTAAAAATCCGCACATTTGCTGCTCTCTAGTGACATTTTTTGTAATGTACAGGATGAGACAGCTTTGGACATTCCAGTTGAGGCAGCCTGTCTGCATGTACGCCTTGGTGTCGTAAGACAGGACAGGACAAATTGTAGCAGGGCTCTAAAAGCGACACGCCAATAAAATGCGGATGGGAATACGGCCCTCACCTGCGCCATGCTTGTCTTCAATAACTGAATAATAGCTGCAGGGGGATGTTATAGGGCCAGGGCGGAGCTGGTACTCAAAGTACTGGTGGCATGAAGGGTCGGTATTCGAAGTGATGAAGGGGTGGTTGGGGGGGGGGAGGTGCAGAGTGCCCTTCAAGAGTTACGAGCATCGTGCCCCGGGGACTGCGGCTGCCGCGGCTGGACCGCAGTGACCCAGTGGCGAGGTCGCCATAGCAACGGGCCGGGAGAGGTCACCATGGCAACCCGCTCGCGCTGCAGTATTGGCCCGGGGGTTATCTCTGGTCAGTGAGGCTCCTCTCAGATGCTGTGCCCCTCTACCTCTCCACAGCTGCACTTACCTATATAGTCTGTTCGCGGTATCTTCACATTGCATGAATCAAACTTTCGAAAAATCACTCCATGTGCGAGTAGTTTGCTTGTTCACAAGCGTTTTATACTTCTGTTTATTTAGAAGTTTCTTAAATTCTGTTAAACTGCGCTTTTACATCAATTTAATCTGTTAATTATAATATTTTATTTATAACTAACTGACCCGTGCGACTTCGTTCGCATGATATTTTTGTAAAGTTATTAAAATAAAGCCCACCATAGTTTCGTTAAGGTTTTATGTTTACAATACTAATATTTCTTCTTTTAGGTTTAATGGAGTTATTAAACTGCACCCTGCCATCGCTTCGTACATGTGTTATGTTACCATGATATTTAGGAATTTGAATTGATCTAGCTATTTTTTTCGGGTTCTCTACCCACTGAGCTACTGCGGCCCCACTATTGGGTGCTCTAGCCCCTGACAAGCTGCGGCCCCACTATTGGAATCTCTAGTCCCTGAGCTTCTGTGGCACACTTATTGGGTTCTCTAGCCACCGAGCTTCTGCGGCCCCCTTATTGGGTGCTCTAGCCACTGAGCTACTGCAGTCCCACTTGATATACATCTATCCACTGGGTCACTGCGGCCTCACTTTGAATAACTCTAGCCACTGGGCCACTGCGGCTTCTTTGAAGGAAAGGTTTACAGCCCATAAATAAAAAACAAAGGAGAAATGACGGAATTTTTTAAACAATGCTTTTTTTAATGCAGTAATCCTAAGAAAAGCTTAATCCAGTACCTATTTACATCCCTGATCATCATTTTTTCCGGAACCGTTTGAGATATCTCAATGAAACAAAGACTAAGTTGGTCCTGGTATTATTATCTATAGACTGTGCAAATTTGATATCATTACGGTCAGTGGTTTTTGAGTTAAATCCGTTCGGACATACAGACATATACGAAAAATATTAACATTAGATATGGCTTAGTTATCAATTATATTTTATATGAAAAAATAATTAAAAGTGAAAAATTCGTAAATCACAGACACTTCTATTTTATTTAGTAGTATAGACTAATGTGAATAAATCAGGGCGAAAATATATAGGTGTGTGGGTAATACATAGTAAGAAATAGTTCTCATGCAAAATATTATTAAATAATTTTAAACCATCAAATTAAAATAAAATAATATATCCAGGGAAATAAGGTATTAAAATTTAACTAGATTCAAAATGTGTTACGCTTAGCTTATTGTGTTCTTCTTTGCGTTGCTCTTATCCCATGGCTCTTACACTTCTTTAGTGGACTGTTAACGTTTCCTCTTTGTTGTCTGATTTTTTTTTTTTTTTTTTTTTTAATTCTCCTTTTTGAAAATCATTCGAGTCTTTGTGGGATTTCCAGCCTCCCAACCCTGGCATGACACTCTGAATATTACTGGTCTATGTTATTATTGGTTCGTATTACTACAGCCGAAAACAAAGCCTACATACAGCTCATTGGTTGTTGACAACCTCTATTATAAAATTTGTCGTTTGCAACACCTGAAATCGTAAATGAACGTGTGTCTGAAAGAGTTAAATTCGGTGGGAGGCAGGGGGATACAAGTTGGGAATCAAGTCAACGAAATTACAGACCACATTTCGAAAAGACTGATGAAAGTATGGCGGGAAAGGGAAAATGTAAAATTTGTTTAATTCCAATGATAAAAATGTCCCTTTAGGATTGTTTTCACAATTCATGCGTGAACATAAAAAAAAAATATGTTGCAGCAGTCATGGAATTATGGTAGCTGCTAATGCTATGTTGTGTCCCACTGTACCTCGACATACTGAGCTTGGGGCTGGTCCGTCTTATCCCTGTAACCTGCTGTTCCTGCGCTCCTTACTGTAAAGTAAAGTCAAATGAGAAACTAATCTTCGCACTGCTTTGAGGGAGGAAACGTAGGGGTAGCAGTGTAGGGGAGGGTTCTG
Organism: Dryococelus australis; assembly: GCA_029891345.1. Classification (NCBI taxonomy): domain Eukaryota; kingdom Metazoa; phylum Arthropoda; class Insecta; order Phasmatodea; family Phasmatidae; genus Dryococelus; species Dryococelus australis. The sequence continues at coordinate 255,389,567 of CM056993.1, read as the reverse complement.
CCGCACGCTCGCCGCTGGAGGGAGGCAAACCACGTGACACGCTATACATACCAATCTGATGACATCGCTCTTTACTCACGCGCTGTTAAATACCGCCAACGCGACTTACGTTTTTCCGACGGGTAATATTCACGCGCGCAGAGCTTTCTCCCAACCGCTCTCGGCCGCTGTCGCTACTGAACTGAACAACCCCACCCCTTCGTGCAGCAGCAATGGACTTTTCTGACTCCCCCTACGCGTTTTGGACTACAGCGTATTATTTTCTCATTTTGGATTTCACTATACGTAAAGGCTGTTCACGATAAAGTGAGCACTTTCGAAATGAACCTTAGAAAAAACGTTACTCCCCCTGCCAGAATACATTTTAATGGGTACAATCAGTGACATTCGCCCAGTAAAGTTGGTAACGATGGATGGGAATGTAATTCCTTATATTCACGCCGAATAAAAAGTGTTAGGTAACCATTTGTAATAACTTAAATAATTTCTGTCGCTTTCTATTTTTTAATGCATCGAAATATAAAACTGAGCAAATCTGTACAATATTTAATTTTCTAATAATTTCACAGTTTCACTGTTGTCGACGCAAGAATAAAGTAATGAGGCCTATGACAATGTTAATTTTACATAAGGCAGGAGAACACACTACGTGCAGACAAGTAGAGCTTAAGCAGGGCTTTCAAAAGTGGTCATTTTTCCGTGAACAGCCTATATCCTGTTTTACGTCCCACGGCTGTGCACAGAGCGTTTAAGGGCTGCAGGACTGTCCTGATCATAATGGGCTCCGAAATACTTGTGACTGGGCCTGACGACTGACAACAACTGCGAGAGCGTTGCCGGATCCAGGTGATGTCGGCATATGACGTTTGCATTTCCTCCCGTAGCTACACTAGTCCGCGCTTGTTGAGTAGGGGAGCCTTTGTAATACTAGGCATGCCGAGGAATAATGCAGATACATGTTCTAGTTATCTAGGAGGAGAAATTTGAAGGTTATAATTTGTTCGTGTAGCTGATATGTCCAGATTCAGGCATATGAACACAGTTTGAGATATGTAGGAAGGTAGGTACGGATTAACGTCTCGTCAACACACCAAGGTCATCAGAGACGGAGCAAGTTGCTCAGAGAGGGGAAGGAGTCGGCCATGGCCTGTAGCAAATAACTATCCCAGCATTCGTCTGCAAAGTGATCTGAGGGAACCATACAAAACAGAAATAAGGATGGCAGTGCGGACTGGAATTCAAAACCACGTCCCCCCGAATGCGTGTCCGAAAATGTACCTCTGCCTCACTACCTTGCTCGCTACAGTTTGAAATAACTGTGAAGTTGTACGCAGTTTAATCACGTTATTATGACCACCTTCTTGAAATGCCGTCTGCTGCGCGTAGCCCATGACGTATGGCCCGTGACGTGGGCTGGTGAACGGGTATGGCTGTAAACACAGCACTTCCTGCTGTCATGGGTAAGGGAAGCGATTTAACCGAGTTGCAAAAAGGGTTGATCATCGCCTTTCGGTCCAGGGGGGGGGGTAGCATTTCGGGAGCAGCTATGTTTGTGAACTGTCACGTGCCTCTGTGTATAGTGAGTGGACGAATGGCACCATTGGGAATAACCTTCGTGGAAACTGCGGCGCTCCATGCGCCATTGATGTCTGAGGTGATATTAGACTACGAGGGTACGTGAAGGCCAACCGACAGCTCACCGTCCAAATGAACCAGGTGGCATCCAGACACGTGTGTACCGCAACAGTTCAGTGAAACCTGCGATTGGGGCTCCGGAGTAGATGGAGCGTGACTGCATCCATGCTAACACAGGTGCATCGACAAAAACGACTGGAATTTGCTCGACAGTATGGCGACTGGATCGCTGCTGATTAGCGACGGGTAGCCTTCTCCGACGAGTCACGTCGTCAGCTGCATAGAAAGGATGTATGTCAGCGTGTCCGGCGAGAAACGTCGGTGAACCGACACTCTGCTTCCATTGCTGGACGAGCACAAGGTGGTGGGGGCAGTGTTATGGTCTAGGGAATGTTCTCGTGGTGTTCTCTAGGTCCCATCATCCGTGTGGAAGGCTCTCTTGATCAATTTGATTATGAATCCATCCTCAGCGATCGCGTCCACCCGTACATAATGATTGTCATTCGACGGGAAGATGGGATCTTCCAGCACGATAATCGTCTTGACACACGGCTAGAAGTGTCCGCATTTGACTGTAAGTGCACGATCAAGACTTCACAGTTTTTACTTGGTCTCCATACAGCGCCGATCTCAATCCAATTGACCATCTGTGGGACAACCTAAATGGTCGTGTTCGCCGTCTGTCTCCTACAACACGCACCCTTAAACAGTTGTGGGACACACTGCAGACAGCATGGTTCCAGATACCCGTGGATACTTATCAGCACCTGACTGAGTCTCTACCAGCTCGTCTAGCTGCTGTCTGTGCTGCGAAGGGCGGTCACTCTGGATACTAGCAGGTGGTCATAACAATGTGAGTATATCCTAGAGGATGCTCGTTAGGTCTGTAACTGATTGGCATGATGGCATTTAAGACCGTGCCAGTCTTGAATGAAAATAAAATAGGTGGTACTTTTTTCATTCCATGCCAAATGCCCACATATAATAGTAAAGGGGTAATACGAGTTTTTCACCTTCATTTTTAGGTATGAGAAGTCCAGTATAATCTACTTAACATAACATTGGCACGTGCAGCACAGACATGTCTTTATTATTATACCATAAAATGATAGGGTTGCCACTGAAAGTCCTATAGAGACAAGTCGACGAGGGAAAGACTGCACTCCAGTACAGTGCCTTGCGCGTAAAGGCGAACAGGCAATCGATGCGCGTATTTAGGTCGCCCTTAGCATCCCCAAGCTTCTCGACCTCGGACACGCAATCTATCTCCAGTCAGACGACGCATTTAAGGCTTTTGAAAGCCAAAATTATTTTCTAGGTTTTGAGGAAATTTTATGGTCAAGCGACATTATATCAATAATATATAGATTCGTACAAATTTAAAAATAAATAACACAACGTTTAGCTTCAGTTGAAGTACTTATTGAAATCATAGAATGCTGCAATTTCTTTGAAATCCGACTGTTTGTTCGCCTATTTTGACTTAAAATTTTATTTCTAAAGTAAAAAATTGAAATGCGGGCGTACTGCTCAACTCATTTCAAAATAATATTTCTATGGCATTTTATTAATACGGCAATTATATTGAGCTGTTACCTAATGCATTTTTGTATAAATTTCAGATTTGTGCAAAAAAATACATAAATCTGAAACTCCTATAACTTGTTTGATTATTTTTTGTAAAGTAATTTTCTTCCATGCTCATACATTTTATTTCAAGCTCATACTTTTCTTCAGACTATTTTTTCATGCCACAACGGAAAAGGATGTCATATGCTAAATGACTAGCAAATAAACTGGAAATCTTGAACGCTTGTGACAGTCGAAGCTGACCAGTGAGAATATTTGGGTGTTACGTCCCCAACCACCTAGTTACCGTCTTGGTGCTTATGCACCGAGTCGTGTCAGAGGGTAGGTCGCGAGATGTCACAGATCCGACCTCGCCGGACCAGTGTTGGGAGTAATCACGACTGGACTATTTCTTAGACTGCTGGAGATTATCACAAATAATGCTCAGCCACGTGAGTAGGTATTTTGCAAGTACGAAGTCAAATTTGTAGTCACGCAATATATCTATGTTCATCCTGCTCTCTCATTCCGCTTAAATGACAGGTATCTGGGATCGTCTTCTTTACATTCATTCTGCCCAACTGTTCTCTTCGGAAATCAATCGGTATGCATTATTTTCTTTTACCCGAGAAGATAACAAATAAATAATGATTGCAAAATTTACAGATTTAGCAAAAGGAAAATAATAAAAATAATAGTTTCTAACAACATACTTTTTTTTTTTTCATACAACGTTTATGTGTAAAGTTTATGGTACAAATATATCTGGGGTACAATACTGCGAAAGATATCATGAGTACAATTTTTAAGTGTGTATATGTTTCATTTAGTTTATTACCCCCTCCCCCTATTACTCATATGAAGAGTGACAATCAATAAATAACAAATAAACAGAATTACTTAGTGTACAGAAATCACACAAACGATCTTAAAATCTTCACACTCCGTTAAGCGAATGCCATAAATTTCGTAAACAATTTTCTGAACAATTTCATAAGCTGTGGTGTAGTGGTTAGACTACTCGCCTCCCACCTTGGCGAACCGGGTTCGATTCCCGCGGGGATTTTCGCATGTGGGAATTATGGCGGACGATACCGCTGGTAGGCAGTGGCCAGGTTTTTTCGGGAATCTCCGTTTCCTTGTCCTTGCATTCCGGCGATGCTTCATACTCGCCTCGCTTCACTCTCATCGGCTCTCAAGACCTCGATGTTAAAAGCCGCCCAAATCTCTCCACTCTTCACTCCACCACTTGAAGCAACGCTGATAATCAAGCGGAGATAATAGTGTAATATTGGTTTCCGAAAGGCCTGCCTTAGACCTCATTTAATCGCGCGAATATCTACGTTACTAGTGACCTCGGTGACCTGTAACAGCCGCCAGAAGGTCGCGCCATCAAGACCTCCGTGTTTGGCGAGTCAAGTCAAACAGACTTCTCTCTCTATCTCGCCTGATGGCAGTCTTCGTCGTCTCATTTAGCGCTGCAAGCGGGAGGAAGAGCAGAAAAAAAGACGCGGGCGTAAAAAAAATAGCGATGTCCAGGAAGTCGCACACGTGTTCCAGAGTAATTGGTTTGATGGGCTTTCCAGAGAGCGGACAGTGGATTAAGGCCTGTTTCACGACCACCTCTCTCTCCCAACGCCAAAATGTTTTTCTTTCCGCCTGCGGTCGTGGAAAAAGAGTGAGATTTTCATACGAAAGTTGTTTTACAGGTACATTTAGAACAATAAATAGTTAGAAAAATCCATGGAGATTGTAAACATTACGTGCACACGCACGCAAGTGCGAAAAATACTTAACATAAACGTGTGTTCATATGGTAAAATTAATATTAAATTTTTATTGAAGTTAAATGTAACTTAGTGTGAAAAAATTTAACTTAAAGTTAAGCTAACCTCTGGTGTTAGGAATAAGCCAGGAAAAATGTGTAAATATTGTGGTGTTGAGGGAATTACGCAACATGCTGTTGGAAATGAGACATTCACACATCAGCATAAAGAAGCCGCCCGAAATATTTCCAACTTTTTATGTTGTTATCAACTTGTGCGATTATTATTTATATTACTTCAGACGTGAAATTAACTTCTGAAATATTGAAAAATTTTCATGTTCAATATCTCAAAACCACGCTGCAGAAACTGAACACACAAACACCCCTCTTTAAAAAAAAAACAGTCTCTAGCAGCATTTCATTCAGCAGAAGTTGCAGCGCTGAAGCATCCCCTCGCCCGCTGAACGCGCCCAGTGAAAAAGTTGGCAGCTAAAAATTGTCTGAAAATTTACATCACATTTTTTATCTGGTGAACGTAAAACTAATTTGTACTAATCACTAAACTGTTTGTCAGTGGTTACGTAATTAGTTGCTTGTTTTTTAACCGCATAGAAAATCTTTTGCGGCGACTAAAAAATCGATTTTTATATTTTCAGAGAAAATTAGGTAAGGTAATTTATTCCGATTTATCGTCCTTCCCCTCCCACCGCCTGGGGCTTTTATGACAGCATGGTTGGTATTTATGATTGGAATATTTGGTTGGCTGGACAAATGGTTAGGCTTGTTTAATATGTGTATAACTGGCGAGGTTAGATCGAATTGTGGTCGATACAGTAGTCAAAATATTTGACAGTTTTATTGATCGGTATGTCTGAGGTTGGTATTGATACTAGGGGACCCAGCCCGTGACCTTTTTTTTGTATTGTCACAGGGCTAGAACAGTTACCATGTTAAAAATTTTGGTTATCATACAAAGACTGAAAATATATTGCATAGACATATGTAGGTAATAACGCAATGATGTGAAATTAACTCAACATTGAAGCGACTGCGGTCCAATTTAATATTTCTCTATCCACTTGGCCACTGCGGCCCCACTTAACATAGTTCTATCCACTGAGCCACTAAGGCCCCACTTGGAATCGCTATATCCACTGAGCCACTAAGCCCACACTTGATATAGTTACATTCCGCATACTTCCATGTAAAATTAACATTGCCATGGGCCTGGTTACATTATTGATGCGTCGGTAAAATAAAACTGTCAAATGATTAGAAAAGTACAACGTTGCTAATTCGTACACTTAGGCGCAGTAAATATACAGAAATTAAAACTAATAATTTGAGTATTCTCGTGTGTTTTCCTATCAATTTTAATTCAGCCTTAAGACATGGGACTACTTTCTGTAAGTCGTTGCCGTCGTTACAGGGCGCACGTCAGCCAGTGCGCCCTATATGCAGGCAGGGGCATTGACAATTTTAAAAGGTTGATTTCAAAAGTCCTCACTTCCGTGCACATACCTATTTTTTCCGCTAATGCGAATTTTAGTGAAAAGCTAGAGTTTGCTTTTAGCAGTTTCGAACGAAATCAAAGTTTATTTCTACAAACACCACACATTTGCAATAATATATTTAATTAAAAATATTTAGAGGGCATAGTTGAATGACAAATTTCAACACAGCTGGTTTTGGGATTTAAAGCGTTGAAAATATTTCGTACCCGCTTAAGTCGATTTAAAAAAATATAGACTTAAAAATGAAATTTCACTCCGTCGTTCAGCAAAGGCGAATTGTCAAATCGGGTTTGTAGGTGAACTCGTGAGCTCTTCTTTGCAAATGTTGCAAAATAAAGCAGCCTATAAAGCAGCATTTGAAAATTCTTTCCCACGTTTGTACTCTACACACGCTGGCGCAGTTGTTTATAGGTTTCTCGCTACTCAAAGAGAGATTAAAGGCAATTGGACCTGCTGATTATAGTGGGGTTCCGAATCACTATGATATCGACAGGATACACAAATTCAGAGTCGTGATGTGGGTGGCTCCAGGACCATCATCGGGTCGGGCTATCGTCACAGTGAGCGTGGTGCCTCGGCGATCACAGACCTCCACGTACACCAAACTGCATACAAGCTGGGTATATCATTTCAACAGTGTGGGTGGCCGGCCCTGTAATTTTGATTTTGGAGATAATCTAGCTTTACTACGGTACGGGACTCCGCCCTTCACATACCCCCCCCCCCCCCCATGAGATACGTGCGCCTTCAGACATCCCTTCCCCTCTCTTCTTCTTCTATTCCGATTATATTTCCTGCCTATCGGGAGCTTTCGTCTGCGTTTGAGATCGAGAAGCGCAGGACCAATAAGGACGACACTGCCATGCACATCAAGTGCGCCACCGCCACTAAGCGCAAGGCGTGCAATGTTCTCGTCGAACTGGGACTTTCAGCGGTAACACTATTACTATACTGGTAGAAAGTCTGTAGAGAGCTCTGTGCAGGGCCTCGAGTAGTTTTGTATGGATCTGATGCGTATATTTTGAGATAAAGCGCTTTGAAAAAGAGGTTTTTAGGTGTTCTGAAGTATTCTGAAATGTCGTTTCTAAAGTGCGTGACATTTTGAAAGTACTCAACGGCCCTCGTCTGACGTGTATATTCTTTTCGTAGAACAGCACACTGAATGCACATTTAATAGTGTCGTACGAAAACGTGTATTGGAAACAGTCTTCAAAGCAGTTCAAGTGTCATATAGACGGGGGCATTAAGGAATACCTACACTGAGAAAAAAATCGTTGTAATAACATAATAGGGTTGCCGCTGTAAGTCACATGGATACACGCGGTGCGACTGGTGTACTCTGCACGCCAGTTGAGAGCCTTGCGCTTAGAAACGATGGTGCACTTGACGCGCGAGGCAGTGTCGTCCTTATGGCTCCCGCACTTTTCGGCCTCAGACGCAGAAGAAATCTTCCGGTAGGCGGGGGCCTTAGGAACTCTTCACAATTTTCATAGGTTAAATTAAAAATAATATCTTTGTTGTAGGACTGTGCGCCGGGCGGGCGGGCGAATATGGGCGTGTTTTCTTGTTTGAGATCGATATCGCGATAGGTGGCTGGGACATGTTCAGAAATCAGAAACATGTTGTAACCCTGTCTCTTTGCAGCGCGGGGGAAGGGGGGGGGGGGGGGCTCACTGGGCAGCTAGCTGACCGAGGAGTTGTGACGTCAAGAGGCGGCGCAGCGGTGACCTGCGTCCTCTTATTGTGCAGTCACTTTGCAAGTCTTCCCAGCTGATAAAGGTCAAGTGCTGCAACTCGACCTACGCAGCTCCTCGCGCGCTCTACTGCCCTTGCAAGCCAGCATTGTCTGCCCTCCCCTGGACTCGTCACACTAGTACACCTATAGCGAAATGCACTCGCGACAATGTAAACACGTTTATCCGGGCTGTCGCCATGTGTTATAAAAGTTGTTCACGGTAAACTGAGTATTTTTGAAAGCCCTGCTTAATGGTGTTGGATCCCACAAATTATTAGTTTTATTTTCGTACCAAACATTGTCCAACTTGTATACATAATATGTGATGATATTTTTCTCGAATAAAAAAATTGACACTTTATATTTGTTGTATAAGTTGGTGTCAGTTTAATTTTTTTTCTGTTTTGCTACAGCCATTATAACAAATAGTAACTAAGTTGTACAAATGAAAAAAAAAATATATACAAATTAAACTAATGCCATGGGCTACTGTATGGCATAGAACACTTTATACATTAAAAATAATGTTAAAAATATCCAAAAATGTCTATATTTAACAATTATTCCGTATGTATGGCTTGTTATTTAGTGAGTGAGTGAGTGAAGAGATTTGGATGTCTCTTAACAGCGGGGTCTTGAGAGCTGATGAGGGTGATGTAAGTGAATATGGAGCGGCGCCGGAATGAAGGGGTGGGTGAAACGGAAGATCCCTGAAAAAACCCGTCGACCAACGACATCGTCTGGCATGCTTCCCACTTGCAAAAATCCGGTGACCCGGCCGGGCATTGGACCCTGTTCGCCTTTGTGGTAGACGAGCGTGCTAATAGCTCAGCCACCATGGCACCTTGTTATTTAGTGATGACATATGTCATGCTGTAACACATGGCATTAGTTTGATTTTTAAATTTTTACATTTGTACACCTTAGTTCGTATTTATTATAGCTGCAGTAAAACAGAAAAAAATTAAACTTGACATAAAATTATTTAAAACACATACATTGTAACTTTTTTTATTCAAGGAAAATGTAATCACATATAAAGATTAAAAGTTAAGCAATGTATGTTAAAAAAATAATAATTTTCATGCGACGTTTGTGACGCAGATTACTATAGGCTGTTCACGGTAAAATGAGCACTTTTGAAAGTACTCCTTAAAATATACTTGTATCTACCTTATATATTCTTCTGCCTTATGTACGATTAACATTATCGTAGGCCTCATCACTTTATTCGTGCGTTGGTCAAGTGAAACTGTGAAATTATTTGAGAAGTAAATATCTAACAAATCTGCTCATTTTTACACTTCAATGCATTAAAAAATAAACAGAAAGCAAAAGAAATAATTTAAGTTTTCATAAAGGGTTACCTAACACTTTTTATTCGACGTTAAGATATGGAACTACTTCCTATCCATCGTTACCAACTTTACTGGGCGTATGTCACTCAGGGCGCCCGTTAAAATATATGCAGGTAGGGGCAGTGAATTTTTTCTAAGGTTGATTTCAAAAGTGCTCACTATCGTGAAACGTCTTTACGTGAGAATGCGGAGATGAAACAGCCACTTATACCACGAACTCCAGCCGCAGACGCCAGAGAAACGGCGTAATTTTGCTAGCAAAAAATAATAATTTTATGGTCTGTATATATGCTCCACTAAAGGCGAACCATAGGAAACGTCTTCAGTATCGGAGTCTTTATTATTACCCGTTCTTTGCTGTGAAGGACTTCGCTGCATCTCTCCGAGATTCCATTTACTTCCATCTTCAGTGAATTACCGGTACATAATCTGCTGCTGATGTTTTTCGAACAGCCAGTACACGACTGTCGGCTGCGCCCCCTTTTCCCGCCCTTTCTCTGGCGATCCCGCTACCCCTCTTATCCGTTGAGACGTGTCGAGATATCTGCCGGTTACTATATGTGTGATTATGGCCATGCTATACGTCAATATCGTACGTCCACAGCCACAACTTGCTTTGGTAATTGGCCGCGTGTCTACGTGAGAAGACATGTTCTTATTTGATTGGGCCAACCGTAATAAAGTAGTCCGATACTGAACGTCCATGATTCGCGGACGGATATTTGAGGCACGTGACATTTAAAATCATGCAACTACGAAAGTGCATAAAGACTGTTCACGATAAAGTGAGCACTTTTGAAATCAACCTTAGAAAAAAGTCACTGCATATATTTTAACCGGCGCCCTGAGTGACATACGCCCAGTAAAGTTGGTAACGATGGATGGGAAGTAGTTCCATATCCTAACGTCGAATAAAAAGTATTAGGTAACCCTTTATGAAAACTTAAATTATTTCTTTTGCTTTCTGTTTATTTTTTAATGCATTGAAGTGTAAAAATGAGCAGATTTGTTAGATATTTACTTCTCAAATAATTTTACAGTTTCACTTGACCAACGCACGAATAAAGTGATGAGGCCTACGATAGTGTTAATCTTACATAAGGCGGAAGAATACACAACGTGCATAAAAGTAGATCTTAAGCGGGGCTTTCAAAAAGACTCATTTTACCATGAATAGCCTATATGAACAAAAGTGTTTTGGATTACATGCGGTCTTGAAATCTTTCCGCGAACACCTGTCCTTGGTGACAAGGTTTGCCGTTCCCTTCACTACTCCCCCCCCCCCCTCCCACGAGCTCTGTCGTGCGTCACGAACATGGACATGCAAGCCGCGGCCAAGTACTTGCAGCGTCCGACTGTAAACCGCGCGCCGGTCGCCGGGCCTTCATCAGGTCAAGTGCACGTGTCGGCTCGGGCGTCGTGACGTCACACAGTAGAGCGCTGCGACACGGGGTTTAAACGTGCCGAGTCTGGCCACGCCCTGCCGCCACACTTCGTATTATCAAGCCAAAAGGGTTCGCCCCTCTTACACTCTCGCCCCCCCCCCCCCCCAGCTCTAATGAACATTGGTAGGGATGATGGAAAATCGTGGAAAAAATTTTTGAGCCAACATATCTTCGATAACACTATAATTGATTTATCCTTTTATGATTAGATGACCAAGGGTTTAACTCGCCTAAGTTCTCGGCAGACCAATCACAAACATTCTGCTTTAGAGTATCAGAATCCTCATTGGCCCAGTTAAATAGGACAGTAGCTTCATACATGCTTGACGGCCAATAAGAAAAGAAAACTGTCGGAGATATGTACAGTACTTTGAATCCTAGCAAACAGTAAACTTTTCCCGCGATAAATCATCATCCCTAAACATTGGTCATAGAGTGAGTGAAGAGATTTGGGCCGCACTTAAGGGTCCTATGTACTGAAACGTTTTTTTGTCATATTAAGTGTATTCTTGGAGAAAAAATCCGTGAAAATTGTCAAATATCGCATTTTTAAAACTTGCGTATGCAGTTTCCTTAAGCGGCAAGAGAAAAGTACAAAGATATGGACGTAGTTTGATCTGTGGACTTTGATCGCGTGTAATAGAACCCCTATGTTACAGATCAGATTTGCACAGTAGAGCTTTAGGACGGAAACACTGCACGAATTGCGCGTAGGAGCGATGAGGCACTAGGCGTGCGTGTTAGTGTCGCCCGTATCTCTCCCTCGCTTCTTAACCTTGGACGCGCAGCTACATAGTCCCCTTAACATCGAGTTCTTGAGAGCCGATGTGGGTGAAGCGTGAAATGTAGCAGCGCTGAAATGAAGGGGCGGGGGAAACGGGAGATCACCGAGAAAACCCGCATCATCCGACACGATTCCCAGATGCGAACCTACCGGGAATCGGAACTGCGGTTCGTGCAAATGGGAGGCGAGTTGTCTAACGACTACACCATCGCGGACCCTATTGCTCACAGAACACGTACGAATACAGAAGCGAAACACTCCTGTATCACAAAGACGAAATGATTCGGCAGTTTGTTTGACGCTGCGGTAACCACTCTCGATTGGCTGCGCGAGTTTTTTGGGAATGGGCATTGTGCCTGATTGGCTACTGCGTGTCACGCGAGGTTCCCTATTGGCTGGGCTGCCTGTTGACTGTGGGTAGGTTGCCAGCCACTGATGAACGAACGGCGTTGCGACACACTGCTGTCCAATGACGCCATTTTACTGGCCAGTGTGTGCGGCTGGAGATCGCAGTACAAGCGTCGGATCGCAGTACAAGCGTCGTTGTTTCACCTCCGCAGTCTTAAGTAAAGGCCGTTCACGATAAAGTGAGCATATTTGAAATCAACCTTAGAAAAGAGTTACTGCTCCTAACTTCATATATATTAACGGGCGCACTGAGTGACATGCGTCCAGCAAAGTTGGTAACGATGAATGGGAAGTAACTTAGTTTAATATCTTAACGTCGAATTAAAAAGTGTTATGTAACCATTTGCGATAACATAAATTATTTCTTTCGCTTTCTGTTTTTTAATGCATCGAAGTATAAAAATTACCATATTTGTAAAATATTTTCTTTTTCTAATAATTTCACAGTTTCTCCTGACCGACGCATTAACCACTAATAAATATAAGTTATTGCAACCTTAGGCGTCAACGCTTTAGAGTGGTGAACTGTATTTATTAGTCAAATTGCAATGTTCATATTAAAAAGCAGTAGGAAGATAGACATTGGGTGAAAGCAAAAATTTATAAGAGCCGTGAAAGTTCTCACTTTACCGTGAACGGTCTATAACAACTTTACTGGGAGCATATAAGTTAAGTGTGTCCACTAAAATATTTGTAGTGATGAGCATGTCTTTTTTTCTTACGTTGATTACATATGTGGTCAGTTAACCACTAACAGCCTATTAGCACGTGGTTGTTATCAACGAGGATGCGTCCCAGATGAGAGCTGCTAGCCTCGCTTGACTGGCACACAGCCTAGAAGTGGGTTGACGTTTCGTGCATTTACTGAACAAGCGATAGTAGATATTTGGCGTTGGACCTTTGGCGAGCAGTTTGTTTCGTGCCTTCAAGTACTGCTGATTGTGTTATACTACTCTATGACGTCGGAGGCAGTAGATGATTATCTTGTCCGATTTTGTGGGGATGCTCAAGTCAGCAGCCGGCACCTGTGTCTTCTCTGTCCTCCTTACTTACGCCGTGTCCGAATTCAGGTAGGCCTATATACTAGTGTACTAGCACCCTTGCATTCTTCATTTGCCCTTTGCACCATACTTGATGAATTCGTACATGCAGTCTTTGTTGGCTCCGACAACAGTACTAGCTATCTATTCGCTATTTTTGAACTTGTATTTCGGCGAAGAAGAAATTTATAGTTGCTGAGAGTTAAAGGATTAAAGTAAGGATTAAATATTATATCAGTTTGATTTACGTAACATTTATTATCACGCTGATTGTGAGTTCGCAATTTTGTTTGCTTGTTTTACCTTAGCTTCTGTATGTTATGAACAGATAGGCCTAATACTAATTCGTTGTCTATAACTTATTTAAGGCGCGCCTTAACAACAATTATTATCTTAGTTTAAGATTATACGCCTACGAAGTAGTGATGTTTCCCTATTAATCTTTCAATAAAATAATAATGTCGAAAATCGATCGTGACCTGCAAAGTTAAGTATACAGAATTGAAATTTCGTTGGGGGGGGGGGGGTCCTTTTTGAACTGGGTGCAGCCATACGTTGATTGATTGTCCGGGATTCTGGGAGTGGGGCTTGTGTCTAATTGGCTACTGCATGCTGCGGAAGTTGCCCATTGGCCGCTCTGTCAGCTGTCAAGTCAGTACTCAGCCGCTCATCAGTAGCGACACAAGCATGTTAGGTTTCAATACCTTGCAGGTATATCAGTTATATTCTTTTTGTTTATTGGTTGCGTGTCTTTATTACACAGCATTTTCTTACTGGACTGGTCAATCAGAATTAGGTTACTCCTGTAGTGTGAGTCTGTAATTCGCGAGCTGACACCTCACGTAAATAATCCAATCGAGAAAGTGGATCTTAGCTAAAGTGTTATGAAATACAACTGGTCACGAAATATTTTCGCGAAATTCGGGATCGGAAAACGGTGCACCGTCATGCTGCTAGCCAGTGAATGGCTCTGTGCGGCTGGAGTTTGTCATTCGACCGGCTGTTTCACTTGTGTAGTCTTAAAAGTATTCTGTGGCATGTACTGTACAGCATACTTCAGTAAATGCCAGTTCACTTAGTAGAGTTCAGTCAATAGACTCCCTTTTTGGACAGTAAAATTTCCTTAACAAATTGTTCTGTTTGTACAACGATTTAATATTTAGTTGACACTATTTCATACAAATTCTTCAATTTATATACGAGTGAGCTTCGTCTTTCGTTGAACTGACCGCACAGGATGTAAAGAAATGATAAAGTGTTTAGTGTTGTGACAACATCAAGGAAAACTTTGTTTTTAATGATCATACAAAGCTTTTTTTAGGATATAACTATTAAACTATTAGCAAATATAATTTCAGACCACTGTATCCGTTCACTCCATTTACAATCTGCTTCAAAGGCAGATTTAATGCGAGATCGTATGTGGGATGAAAAAGTGGACGAGAAGGAAAGGCAATTTTTGTAGTGTTAATGATTACAGATACGTGCATTTCTTGAATTCTTTCTGTGGTACGATAGACTTTAAACGCTCATACTCTAGTGTTGGTTTATTCACCGGGTCACAGCGGTCGTGGGACGTCCTCTTCAACTTTTAGCCAGTAACAAACAGAAATAAACATGTTCGTATCACGTGTAACCAAGTTTGAAAAAATAAAGCCACGCGCCTTGAGACAATAGCCAATGAATAAAGAACTGTGGGACGTGTAAGTAAAGAATTGTGATGTCTAGGTTGCGAAATGAATGATCGAAATTGACGTACGTCTATACTATGATTACAGTTACTTCGAAGTCATACTTCCCCCCCCCCCCTTTTGCTTGGGGCACTCATGAAGTAGGTCTACTTAACACACTGAAGACTACACTCGAGTGTAGCTCAAGCAAAACTAATTTTTAACTTTCTTTGTCTTTCAAAAACAAAACTCTCTCGGATTCTCTTCCGATAGTGTTCAGCAGGACATGACAAGAATACGGCGGTCCAGCGACGTTTTGGGACTGTGGTGGTGTAGTGGTTAGACTACTCGCCTCCCACCTAGGCGAACCGAGTTAAATTCCCGCCGGGGTAGCTCCCGGATTTTTGCAAGTAGGAATCGTGCCGGATGGTGCCGCTGGTAGGCGGGTTTTCTGGGGGATCTCCCGTTTCCCCACGCCCTTGCATTTGGCGCTGCTCCATACCTCGTTTCATCCTCATCGGTTGTCAAGACCTCGTTAAGAGCCGCCCAAATATCTCTCAACAACATAGATGGCTCCTGACTTTTTTTAATGCTTGCATAATCAAAATGCAATCTGAATAGCATAAACATTTTCTGACATAATTTGCCTGGTAAAATAAAACCACTTAACAAAGACTGCAATCAAGCCTAGAGGGAAATATAGTTGCATATTTGAGAGTCATCAGTTAGAATTGTCGAAATTTCAGTTAACTTTGGATGGAAATTAAATTGTTACCTTTATCGGAGCAGCGTACCTTGTTGTAACTTATAATGATAAGTTTCTTGCTTTGCAACTACTGTATAAAAGTCCCAGTAACGATTTGTAGTGTATTCGCGTTTTCTTCACACTTTTTGAATCAAACCTTTGAAAAATCACTCTATGTGTGTTGTGTTTGGTGTTTTTCTTGTTATCCCATGTATCGCAAGCTTTCTTTTTACTTCTATTAACATAAAACCATATTATTTTCTATTATATTAAAATTTAATTTATTTTTATATATTAATTATAATATTTCATTTGTAATTTATATGAATAAAAACAGGGAGAAAACATGTGTGTTGACGATGCCTAGTAAGAAGAAGTTCATATGCAAAATATTATTTCAGTGAGCACCCTTAAATGCGATCTGTTGTCCGTTTGGTGTTATTTTCTAGACTTGGTTAAGCTTTGTTTGCATGAGGCGAGAAATATCCTGGAAGAATAACTTTAGCAGGGCTTCAGAAAACTTGGAAGTAACAATGAATGGGCTTTGTTGTGACATACTATTACGGAAGCCAGACTTATGTGGATTACCCTTCGGAAATATTAGATCAACTATTCAGGAATTTTTTGCCACATGCATGTTGCAGTAAAGTTTGAAGTATACCTTTATTGGAATTATTTTAACACTCGTGGCCACTGTTTTATATCAAAAACCTTACCTTTCCTGTTGGTGTTGCTTATATCTCCGTTAGCTTACCCCTGTTGCATCTTCTCATTGAAATTAATCCTGTTAGGCCAGTTGGTTATACTTTAATCACTGTGTTTCATAACACGATAAAACAAGCTTTTACATTTCAATGAAATAACAGATTATTTAGTGCTGTAGTAGAATGTAAACAATGTTCTACTAAACTTCCTGAATGTAATGTAAGTTTTTAACGTACACATAGTATGGAAATAATACAATACGATTCAACCGACAGTCTTCGTGAGGCGATTCCTTTTACAAAATCGAACGGAAAATATGTAGGTCAATTTTTACCAAAATTTAGTATCCCTTGAGAATCGAGATTTTAAACAGAATTTTTGCAAAATATCGGAAACTATGTAAAATTACACTACGACTCTCCAAAATTGTTTTGTGCTATCGGGATTTTAAATCTAAGAGTAAGTTATCGTTAATTAACCCCCTCGCAATGATAGTAACATTGAAAACGAAGGGGGGTGAGGGGGAGAGGCTCTTTGTCGAGGCAAAATTTTTAGTCAGTAATTTAGAACGTTTGATGCTGGCTTGTTGAGCAATAGGACTTAAGTAACAAAAACGGTCCTCTTGTTACAACTGCACAAGACTTCCTGTTCTCGTGTTAATCGCACACAGAACTATCGCGGCAGCTACACTACTCCAGGCGCGTAGACATTCTCTATACCTCCTACATGTACTGTCGCTAGAAACGGGTAGCTTCAGTAATGTATAGTATATGCTGATTGCAGACTGCTTTAGAAATGGCCACCGCCATCGTCTTCGTAGTAGTCACAGCAAAATATATCATACACGCATGTAGGCAGTATTGCCCGTGTGCTAGGCAATGTATCATACACGCATGTAGGCAGTATTGCCCGTGTGCTAGGCAATGTATCATGCACGCATGTAGGCAGTATTGCCCGTGTGCTAGGCAATGTATCATACACGCATGTAGGCAGTATTGCCCGTGTGCTAGGCAATGTATCATACACGCATGTAGGCAGTATTGCCCGTGTGCTAGGCAATGTATCCTACATGCATGTAGGCAGTATTGCCCGTGTGCTAGGCAATGTATCCTACACGCATGTAGGCAGTATTGCCCGTGTGCTAGGCAATGTATCATACACGCATGTAGGCAGTATTGCCCGTGTGCTAGGCAATGTATCCTACACGCATGTAGGCAGTATTGCCCGTGTGCTAGGCAATGTATCCTACACGCATGTAGGCAGTATTGCCCGTGTGCTAGGCAATGTATCGCTGCAGCGGAAGCTTTGTGAGCGTTTTACACGAAAACGGTGGGTGCTGAGCAGTTACATACAATAAGAGGACAATTTTTATTAAGTAAAAGTAAAGTCATGCTGCTTAATAATCCAGCATTAAAAGTTCATAAATCCTGACGGTAAAAAAGTTGCCTGCGAAAAGAGAATACTCACGTTTGTTATTTTCATTAAGAGGAGAGATATTAATGAGAGTTTGTTCTTGGTTTGTTCGGAGAATCGTAGTTAAATGTAATAGGTGCTAAGTTTTCTGTATATTTCCATCTTGATTTAGCATAAGGATTCAACTCGAGAACTTTGTGGGTCGAATTACGCCCCAACCTGTATACCAGGATGCAAAAATGTTAATGTTTGGCGTCGCTACAGTAAAAAGTTGGGAACTCCGTACGCATTTGACTGTTTTCTTATAAAATGTAGGAATTTTACCTTGAATGTATGTGGAACTTTCTTATGGGATAAAACTACTATTCACATTAAACTTACTATACTGTGCTACTAGTGTGGTATATGCGTGAATAATTTCCTAATGTGTAGCTGCAATAATGTTTTAACCATTTTCAATGTCAGTATTATGGATATGTTGTTTTACAGTTTAACACTCTAAATTTTTTTAATCTTGCAGCGTGAGTGAAAAAAAAAAAAAATTCTCAGTTTATAAATTAGGAAAAGTTGTGATCAATAAAAAATTTCTTGTTTAAACTGATTCAGCTAATTGTTATCTGGCTATAATTTTTTTGTAGTTGTCACGAAGCTATTTGGTATTGATAAAAAATAAAAAGCGTTTTAAATTTTATCACTATAAATTTTCTTATAAGTACAACGCCAATAACATATTACCAGGTATCTTGTAATATAATATTTTTGTAGCAATCATGAATTATTTCCTCATGATAACGTGCGAAAAGTGTATCTGCAGCAATAATTTGGCAGTGATAATGGTGTTCATCTTAATGGAGGCAAATGGATATGTTTCATATATCTGCAAAATTACGAATACGTGTTCATGCAACAAATGATTCCATTATAACCAAAAAACTATCACTATTTTTTTTGTATTGCTATGTAGGTTCAAACGAACAGTAGAAACAATCCATTCATCTGACTACTGGAAGCCAAGTCGTATGCCCTGTTATATTTATTACACTTGACGATGTAGCCATTTGAGTCATTACAGAGCAAAGTGTAATAATATACGTGCGCGCTGTTCAGAAGACCAGCTGCGAGAAGTTTTCACTTTGGTAAGTTGGAATCAGTGAGTAGCTGTACGTAACTCAAGACTTTTTTTGCTTACTTCCTGAGAGGGAGTTTCGTCCTTCAAAGTTCAGCTAACTGCGCCGTTTGTATGGACATTTGAAGTGTTCGCGTTTTTTTAAATTTTATTTAAATTAGTTAGTGAACAGATGTGATCGTCGTCTTCAGGATAATTTTAGGATGTGTAAAGCGTCCTCGCGCTTGTTTGGGAGTCACGCCAAGACATTCCCGACCTTACCACAAACCTAACTTCGGTTTATTTTTCATCGAAAAAAATCGGTTTCTGACGACGTGAGTCTTATCGCCTACGTGTGACAGCAAATGCCATCTGTGGCTGAAGAATTCTTGCGTGACGTGCCATCTTTATGGCTAGTGGCATTAGTGGCTAGATATTACAATGTTCAATGTTTGTTACTCCTAAAACTGTTGGTGCATATGCCTTATGCTAAGACTTTAGGTTTAAATAATTTCGCTCTATTAAAATGATATTGAATATCATTGTGCAGTTGAAATATGGTATCAACAGTCCTTTCTGGCAAAAATTAATGAACATGTCTGAAAGAGTGTATAAACTCCAAAGCACCTCTCCTTATGTTTTGCGGTTTTCATATGTCGTGTCTAATCACTAGAGACTTGCAGAATTCGCGTTATTATTTGGGGACACGTTAAACTTTAAACACGTGTACCTTTGCAATACGTTTGTCATTGGAGCACAATGTATCTGACACGTCCTGGGTAACTGTGCGTCAATAAATGAACACTTCACAATTGTGTGCCCCAATCACGTGCAATTCAGTCAGAAAGGGCGTGGCTTCCTATCCATGCAGCAGCCAGTGGAGAAACTACTCCGGCTCCAGTACAGACAGTACTGGTGAAGTTTAGCCTGATGCTGAATAATAACGCAACCTTTGCATTTATCTAGTAATAACGCAATCTTATCGAACAGTAATCGCACAGACGTCACTATCTGTGTTCCAGGCGGACAGCAGATTGTGCATTGTCCTGTCTCGTGTGTGTTTATTGCCGGGTTTCGCATCTCGCGGCTGTGGATCTGGTGGCTCGAGGCGACCTCAGTTCTCACGCCGGTTATTGTAGTGTTGTCGCTCTTCAGTTATACATTTCCGGGCATCAAGCGGAGACAGCCCGTTGGCTCAGTGCTGAGGGACGCATATGACCTTGGCGAATCAGAACTGGAGGTATGTGTAAATTTGTAAGGTAAGCTACAGTAATTCGCTTGTGAGATTTCTGGATTATGACACTTCTTCGACAATAATACATCATGCAATCTTTATAAAATATTTTAGGTGTATTCACTCAGTAGCGTGGTGGTGATAATATTGTTTTGTAGACACTGTGTTATGGTTGATTGTTAATATATAATTTTAAACATTCACGGATTCAATCATTTATAGGCTAATCTTACGAGTCTTGTCCATACCATGCCACTTCAGAGCATATCAAATCAGCTGTGTTCTCATCGCGATGAACAGTACAAATGTAAACAGAAAAAGTTGTTTAAACACAGTGTTTTATTTAAACTAAAGCATTTTTAAAGTCTTAAGAACACAATGACGTAAATTCTATTAAATATGGCACAGTGTTTACCTGCAATTAGTGCTTGAATGATAATTATTTTTATGTTGAATTTTGTAATTAAATCACGTACTAATTAATCTCTTAAAAATATATTTGTGGTATTCTAGGGGCTTGAAATGCAGCTTCACTTTAAGAAATTATTCGCAAATTTACTTCCTCATTGTATAGGCCTATGTGTATGAGGAAAGCGTGAATGGTAAAGCCTCGTCTCATACAACCATGGTAGCTATGCTACAATTGTTCAGGAAAAAGTTAAAATTCTTAGTGAAATTCGCAACTTTGTGCAGCATTTTTATAGTATATTCAGCTTCATACAATGTATTCACAGTATCTTCATAATTTTCAAAACAAAACTTCGAAAAATCGCCCCAAGTATGTCGTGTTTTGTTGTTTCCTAAATTTGGCACGTTATCATAAGCATTTTACACTTCTGATAACATACAAGTGTTTTTTTTTTACTAAACAATTTTTCATACTTGTATTACTTGTATAAAATTTCATTTGTAATTAATATGAATAAAAACAGGGGCAAAATGGGTGTGTTGGTGATGCCTAGTAAGAAATATTTCTCAAGTAAAATATATATAATTAAACTAAGCGCACACAGATGCGGTGCGTTGTCCCTGTGGTGTAATTTTCTAGACTCTGTTAAGCTTTGTTTGTATAAGCAGAGAAATAGCTAAGAAGTAGAACTTTAGCACGGCCTCAGAGAAGTTGGGAGTAATCGTACGGACTACATGAGGTAAATTTCCCGTACTACGCACAGTACAGGAAGTTTACTGAGATTCATTTTTACAGTGCAAACACGTTAATAATGTGCAATTTTGACATTTGTATACCAAAACTAACTAATTACAAATACTCATTATGTCCATGGTTAGTTTTTATAAATTACATTGCCTCTTTATTGCACTGCCATTCAACTATTATTTGTTATAGGTCCTACTATTGCAACAATTTAAAATGAACTAAAAATGTAGAGAATATATTTTCGCACTTGAACGCTTTTAAGAAGCCGGGAGGTGTATTTCGCTCTAGTATCGCCTTCTTGGAAAGACCTCGGTACTGTTTGAAAGTAAGGCTGAGGTCCTGTTTCAATTACTTGTTCGCTAAACTGTCATGGACCCGTTTTAGTATTCTGAAATGAAGACTTATTTGGTAGTTTAGGATTTAACTTCTAGTGTGTAAGAAACTTACCAAACATTAATTTATCAAATCCGAAAACGCCACCATACTTGTTTTGAAGCTAATGCGGTAATGAAAACTGCGCCTGGATGTATTAATACCACACTCGCACTTTAAAAATAATGTACACAATGAACTTAATTCCATAGCCACTTTTTGAAATGAGGTACATTTGCAACATAACAAGACGGAAACTTAATACGTGCGGTTTTTCTAATGGGTATTTTTTTAAGTTAATAGTCTCGTGAAACTGCCATGCAAGTGTGTGTTATGCAATGCGCATACTACAACTTTACTCGACACCGACAGATAGCAGCATCAGGGTAAACAAGCGACTATTAAAAGAGATTTTACAGAATCATGCCAAATTACTATAGGTCGTTCACGATAAAGTGAGCGCTGTTGAAGCCGTAGTTACTTTTTTCTTTCAACCAATTTATATCCTTCCCCCACTTGTTAATGTAAACCCTGCCATTTGAGTAATAGACACAATGTATACATTCACCATACCCAAAACCAGAAGTCCCGAGACCACAATGAAATGTATTTATTGTTTATTATGTCCGATGAAACAGCTTCAAAATGTGCTACTTTACCGTGAACGGCCTATAATTATTAAATTGTCGATTGGAACATGGCATACGTAAGCGTCCCAACAGCTACCATGACAGAGCGACGCGCACGAGGTATCGAATCCTCTCACGTATGGATGGTTCGCGGCAGAACGAACACTTTCCAAAGCAACCTTTGAAAAATGTCACTGCCCCTTCCTGCATGTATTTTAATGGACAAACTGACTAGCATCCTCCCAGTATAGTTGGTAACGGCAGATACAAAGTAGTTCCATATAGTAACGTAGAATGAAACATGCTAAGAAAATATTTGTGAATAAAGTAATTATTTCTTTTGATTTATGGTTTTTAATATATGTAAGTGTAAGAATGAACAAATTTGTAAAATATTTTCGTTTCTAGTCATTTTACAGTTTCACGTGACCGACGTATGAATAAAGTGATCAGGCCTATAGAATTTTAATTTTACATATGGTGGAAGAGTACACAATGTGTATAAAGTAGATCTTAAGCATGGCTTTCAAAAGTGTTTAGTTTATCGCGAGCAGTCTATACCAGTCTTGTCTCCGCAACGATTCCATTCAGTCCTTATTCCCGTCTACCATTAATTCTGATAAACATTTGTGCTTGTTTCAACGTAATTTTTTTAGCTGCAATAATGCTTTCTGAAAGCCACTATGCTAAGGTAAGTTGCAACTCTTACACTGACAGTCGGGTTTTATTGAATCAATCAAAGTTTGTATGGCGCAACCAAATTTATGGTTTAACCAAATTATTTTCTTGTTCTTTTTTGGTTGTTGCCTGAAACTGTGAGATTTAGTTGGCTGTACGTACACTTAAACAGTTTCGGTTTATATAAATAAATTGGAAGGAAGCACGACCGAGATTCGAGCCAAGTATTTTGCATGCGAGTATTACGCCCTAGTAACCTCAACTCAAGTGACTGCTTATAAAATCGAAATGTTTTAAAATAAATATTTCATATACAGGACAATGTATGTGCGTAAACGAATATGTCAAGTTTTATAGCTTCATCTTTTGGTTCCGTGTTGAACTTGTTTTGGCAGTATGTTTATATCATTATTAAACATCAATAAATGCACCAACAAACACTTTTACTATCTTCATTTCCACAAAAATACAAACTAATTATCGAGTTGTATTTTCGAACAAAGGCAGCCCAATGAGCGTCCAAACAAATATATACAGTTGATTAAACTAAATATGTAGTTAACAGATTAATTTCTTTAGGTCCAACACAAAGGTTTTGTTTATTCAAGCACGTATTTTGATAGATCAACAAAATAAATTTTGTTACTTTTCAAGTTTTGTTTATATCAGCAAAATATTTTGTTGGGGCGAGAATTTTTTTTTTTTTTTTTTTTTTTTTTTTTTTTTTTTTTTGCCGTATACAAACAAGTATTTTTGTTCGCTAAAACAAACCTTTCTCTCGGTGTAGGTTTGAGACTGGATAAGCCTTAGAAATAAACGCCAGAACTGACAGAACTTAGGAATAAACAATTTCCTGATTATTGAAATTAATACAATTTTGCTGTCAGAGGAAGGAGGAAGTTAATAAATTGCATAAACTATAAATCAGCAGATACTAAAAGCAGACAGTCGAACTGCGGAAGGAGTCTTAAATCATTTTATTATTAAAGTAAAAATTTTGTTTACTTTTCAGTGCGAGTCACTTAAGGGCGCCGCCTACTCGGATGTTTTTAGCGCGTCTGAGGCAGGGAAGTGCGGGACCGATAAGGACGACATTGACACGCGCGGCTGATGCCCCTTCGCTCCTACGCGCTAGGCGCTGAACTGGCGTACAGTGTTTCCGTTGTGGTGCGTGCACCTATGGAACTTTAAGTGGCGGCCCTATCATTTTATTGGTGGATAGTCTATGCCAAGGTTCAGTGTAGGTTCCTACAATAGTTTCCCGTGTTTCTAACCTGTATATTATGAGATACAACCGTGTGAAAAAAGCCGTTTTCTAGCTAAGTGGGGGGAGCTCGGGAATAGCATTTATAATGAACATGATGCATTGCGAGTATTATACGTACCTCGCCTGAAGTGTGATTTCTTTTAATACATTGGTATCAAGGGGACACGTTTAATGATTTCGTAAAAGAAACCCGGATTTCAACTCTGCAGCACATTTCGAGAGCTAGGAAGGCGGCACCCTTAAGGATTAAGAGCCAAATATTTTAACCATTTAACAATCTCAGATAATTACACTATAATATTGTAGTTTTTCTGTAGTTCTGTCAAACGTAAATGATTTTAGTATATTTAGAAATATAGGTTAAAAGTTTTATATTCTTGGATAATGTCGATCGAAGTTTGCGATCGAATAGGCAGTATGTTCGGATGACTTAGCTATAATTAGTAGAGCATTAGAGTTCACTTCCTTGTTGTAGATCAGCCATTTTGTGTGATGGGAAAGGATATGCGATAGGACGATTTATCGGTTAGGATACAACATTTTTCAAATATCGCGACTCTTGTTCGGTCCATGAAACCTAAGGGAATATGTTTCATGTCACGGTATGTGCGATATTTGTAACATTTGTGATGTATGCATTGCTAGCGATAATGCGATACTACGATATTCCCTATATGTGTAATAGCGATACTCCTTCATTTGCGATATTGGTGGTATCAGTGTTAGCAAGTGCGATCCTTTATTCTTGTCTCAGTATTACCTCATTCGCTCATACCGTCGAGTGTATGCTGTTATCAACAAGAATTATAACAGCGGTATATGTGTTTTGAGACGACCGAGAAGTATTATTTTAATGCCGGCACTTGAGATATCAAAATATGAACGATACATGTGACACCAAATATTAGGGATAAGTATCTAGGATGCCGATATTTCCTGTGTCTACATTAGCGGCATTTACGATATAAAGCCAATAAATTTTCAGTACTTATGGAAGTGGTGATATGTCGTGTCGATATTTTTGGCACGTATCAAAACGATAATGGAAAATGGATACCTCACAGAACTCGCCATGTCTCAGAATGTAAGCATAAAGAACGAGTCCATTACATTCGGCAGTCCCCGTTAGCGTTTTTTCATATCTTCACCGAGAAAATTTCACAGAAGAAAATATACCTTTCTATTCAGTAATCAGTTTTGCGGTTAGCAGCAACCAAATTATATATATATATATATATATATATATATATATATATATATATACATATATATATATATATATATAAGTAATATTGCTGGGATATTTGTTTTATTGACGTAACTGTATTATATTGATTCTGGAGTATAAACAGTTGTAATTACATGCATGCTGGATTTACAAATACACCATGCCTCATTATTGTCACTATCAACTACTATTGACAATATTCATACTATAATTAACCAACAATGTATCGGATTGATATACTGTACATACAAGAACCAACCGTTACGGTTGGTTATGGGAACAAAAATTCTGTCTCTGCAGGTGTATTATTTTTTGAGTATGTTAACGTAATGCATAGTGTGATGTGTATTCAGTGTGTTACTCAGTTGTGAGTTGTGTTATACTGAAAGACTGGATGATAAGAAGTATTTCTAAAGTCTTTGTTTGTAAGTTGAAAAGGAAGTGTGTATTGTAATCTGTTTCGTTCACTCTTTCCAGCTCCACTTGTCACCTTCGTTGCTGCACAATGAGCCGCGGATCTTGAACAAGACGACTGTCAATCACTGGTGAGTGCATTTCCTAAGTGCCTGCTCGTGTGACGGAAGAATGGTTTTTAGTGTACACAGTTTACCTTCCCATGATGATAGAATAGTTTTTTTTTTACTGTTTATCCTGAATTGTTTTTGCTCATATCACTTTTACTATGTCTTGTTTTTCTGTGTTTTTTTTTGTGTGTTACTTAATTTAAATCGGTTCCTTAAGTTCTGGCCAGAAAGTAATATTTCCCTGATTTGTGTTCATTGTGGTGGTTGTCCATTACTTTTCTTGTCTAGTTTGTTGCCTTTCTCGTATTGAGTCATGTTGTACTGACTGCTAGATTATTCTTTGCTTCCTAGGTTTTGGTCGTTCTTTTTCCGGTATTTGTTATGTTTTCGGTTTTTTTTGCTTTTTAGTCATATTCTCAGTGAAGTAATACAGTGCATATAAATACTCGCAGAAATTTTACATAATCGTTGCCATTAAATTTGTAAGGTGATGTAGGTATAGGTTGTTCACGGTAAAGTGAGCACTTTGAGACCCAAAGTACTTTTCCCTATCAGTCAGCTTTTTATCATTCCGCCACTTTTTAAAATACATATTGTCATGTAAGTAGTAAACACAGTTCATATATTTCACACGGCTCGAAAGTTAACGTCTATGGCTACAGTAAAACATATTTATTGACTTTCACTTCAAGTGAGAGGGCTTCAAAAAGTGCTCACATTGCCGCAAATAGCCTATACGTACCTTCGAATTTACCACTACTGATCTGAATGTAAGAAATGAAATATTGTAACAGGTAAAGGTATTATCTATGGCTGCCACTCAGTTGAAATTCTTCTATAATGTATTTACACTAAAAATTTCCCTGTGGTCAGTCGCAGTAATAATTTTCATGCTAGAGAAAAGATTGAATGAATAGTAACGGAAGAGAGGTAAGACCGAGACGACTCTATACAGACTTGTCGAGGGACCCGCCTGCTGTAGTCATGGAATGGTGTTTAGGCAGGGTTTTAATATCACAACAGTCTCGAAAAACTGTACTGTGATTTCGAGTACGGACTACACTGAAATAACGTTTCAGGAATGATCCGAGTTAGGCGAAATTTCTCCGTTACGTAGTTTTTCCCTAACATAATAAGTTAACCCGTTCAGTCACGAATCAGTTTACGAGCTCCAAGTGTTGCAATCGTTAATTTTTTTTGTTGGGCGCTGTACTTGGTCGACCTTGCCTCTCGCAAACAGTGAGCAATGTTCTGTGTGTTCGTTGACTCCATCATTAGCCACTCACAAATCAGAGACGCAGAGACTTAAACAAATCAAATTACTCGGAAGAGAGGCGCTTACAACACAGGCCACTGATTCCTTGTTGAGGTGTGCAGTGCCGACTATAAAAGCCCTTCGTATGCAACATGTCCTCGATCGTGGACACAGCGATTGAACGGGTTAAATATGGGTAAATGGAAGTGGTAAAATTAATCACCTAAATTTCCTTACAAAAGCTTACTTTACGGTAAAGGCATGTGATGCACTTTAAGCTGTCCTATTAGGATAGGTGCCCGTAGTTACACACTGCACGACGTCAGGCAAGTTCAGTTCATTGCCTTTCTCGAGAATATTGGCAGCATGTTGTGTAGCATTTCTCTTCCTAACCTTCAAAATTCCTTTCCTCAGTACGCCAAGTGAGTGAGTGAAGAGATTTGAGCAGCTCTTAACATCGAGATCTTGAGAGCAGATGCGAGTGAAGAGAGGCGAGTATAGAGCAGTGGCGTAATGCAAGGGCGGGGTGAAACGGGAGATCCCAGAGAAAACCCGCTGACCAACGGCATCGTCTGGCACGATTCCCACATGCGAAAATCGCCGTGGTGGGAGGCGAGTGGTCTAACCACTACACCACTGCGGCCCCCTCAGTACGCCAAAATAAATTTGCAGATGTTAGGGGGATTGGATAGGGGAAAGTATTCTAGCTAATATTTTACTTTGTCCCACCTTAATGTCTTTAGATCCTGACATATTGTCCCAGAAGGTTCAACATCTCTCTGATGTCATTTCGAAGTATGGTGAATAGAATGAGCGTCCTGACTGAACGTTACATGTATGTAACCGGGACACGTGGTATCAGGAAACCAGAATGTAGGACAGTTAGGTGAGGCACGGTACAGTTATGGCAGGTTTCGGCGAGCGGGCCCACGGAGCCGCCACATCACGTAGGAGGGACCAGTATTCGCCGTGTTTCGCTGTTACTTCAGCCGCGAGCCAAGTTGGTTGGTTTTTTTTCTCCGTAGTTTGTCTGCTCAGTAGTACCTTCTGACCGGAAGTGCACTCTCATGTGATTTCCCTCGATCTGTAAGGTCGACGAACCCGCCTCTGCTACAGCGTCTGGCCGCAGTGATACGACTATCAGAGCACAAGTTGAGCTGATGTTAAACAATTGTAATTCATGTGGCGACATACCGTGGACAATAAACTTTCTTACTATACACAAGCTGCACGGAAAAAAAGTAATGGCCGTGGGTTTTGCGTCAATACACCTGCTTTTACGGGTTTTTTTTTTTTGGGAATAGAAATTAAATGAAAGTAACGAAATTTATACTTGGCTTTGATGACTTAAAAAGACAGATCTATACGAGATCTTTCGTTTGGCACTTAGCACATCATACTGGCCGTAAATTTTCGCCAACGCCTTAGATTGTCTTCAGTCGCCGCGGGCCCCGGGTCCCCATCCGCGCCTTGCGCATGCGCGGCGTCAATTCAAGGTCATACTCACGTCGAAGTTGTATACCCGATCGAACGAGATGAAGTTTCTTTCAATCTTGTTACTAGTCATGAAGTTATAGCTTAATGTCGGAATGGGTCATCCTGCGAATGTGACATCGTTGTTTCCGCTCTGGTGTCCCACGTGTCTATCTGATTTTTAGGACCTATTCACATCAAAAATTTATTATTATAATTATAGTCTTCACTGTTGTATGAAAATTTTTATGTGACAGATACAATATTAGTTTATTTTATTTATTTTGTTGCAATGTAAAACACGATGTTCATTTGTTTGAAAGTTATGTTTATGGCATGCTAAGTTTTAATTGTGTTAAATGTTCACATGTGCTTACAATTTTTGCCGATTGTCGCGTTTATTGTGTATATAGTCGTGTAATTGAAGGAGATTGCTCTTGGTGGCTCTTGGTGGAATATGCGCACTACAAAGTAGTACTGATACATTCCCGCAGTTTGTCAGTCAATAAGTGGTTGTTTACAAAAACATTTCTGGGAATAATTATGTAAATGGCTGCTGATATAAATACTCGACAATTTTTTGCAAGAAAATTTATGGGGGAAAAAAAAAAAAACAGAAAATGTATTTATTTTGACCCGACACGAGAGGAATTACTCAACACTGTAGAAATTGTTGTTAAGGGAACATTGCAAAAAAGTCAGCTAAACTAGTGTGTGCTAAATTAACATAGCTTCAAGAACAGTTCGTAAATACCAGTACTGGCTGAACAAAGGCTGGGCAGTAATAGAGCCCAGGTGAGCTGTTAGATAATTAGCGCGAAGGGAGCGATACATCAAACTGCTAAGCCTCCTAATACCTCCCATTGTAATGTCCTACTATAAAGGAAATACTGCACCGGCGGGAGCAGATTAATGATTTGAACTGTACACAGCAGTAAATCAGCTTGTACTAAAAACGTTTTCTTTCTAAAGGGGGTGGGAGTGTATATTTTGCAGATTAAAACATACCTACTTCCATTCGTATGTTCATAAATAATTACTGTCATAAATTTCAAGAAATCATGTTTCGTTCGTCATACGCTTACTTAGTAGTGTTCGAAATAACATATTTGTGCAATACGACTCACCATTTATGCGCACGTGTGTGGCTGAAAAGATGAACAAGATAGCGTTTGGCTATCTCTCTGTAACAACGTTTTGACGTGAATACGTCTTTAAAATCACACCGATACATGGAGTATTGTCACCAATGACAAAATACCGTATAATTTTGTGGAGGGGCCACGGTTGCTGAGCGGTTAGACTGATCGCCTCCCACCAAGGCGAAACGTGTTCAATTCCCAGCCGGGTCATTCTCGGAATTTTGCAAGTAAGAATCGTGCCACACGATGCCGCTGGCCGGTGGATTTCCTCGAGGATCTCCCGTTTCCCCCGCCCTTGCATTCCGGCGCTGCGCCATTCTCACCTCATTTCACCACTTCGGCTCTCAAGATCTCGTTGTTACAACCCGTATAATTATGCTATATAAAAGCGGTGCCATCCTATGCTGCACACAGTCAAGCATATCTCGTTCTCATTGGCCGCTGCTACACTCGGAACCCTTGGATCCCCGGTCTTAATCGGCCGAACGGAATGAAGCCACCAGAGTGCTACATGTTTACTATTGGTTCAGAATTCCTCACGTGTGTTGGATGATGGGAGGTCCAATGACACATGAGAAGCCAAAATGCAGTTTTGTGATATAGTCCATCCACGGTTACTTCCAACTTTTCTGAAGCCCTGCTGAAGTTCTGCTTCTAGGATATCCCTCCGCCTCGTACAAACAAAGCTTCGTCGAATCGAGAAAATTCGTCGAATCGAGAAAATTCCACCAAAGAGACTACGCACCGCATTCGTGCACACTTAGTACATATAATAATATTTTGCATAAAAACTATCTCTTACTAGGCATTACCAACACACCTTTTTTTCTCTGTGTTTTATGTGTAGGATCAGTGATATTTCGCGAAAATATTTCGATACAAGATACAATTCAAAGCACTGTGGGATCGTCCAATTTTCTTGATTGGCTGAAGCATGTTCTGCTCCGTGTCAGCTGTTTGTGCACGAATCATGAAGATACAGTGTCGGAGTTACGGAATCCTGAGTGGCTCGGTCAAATGCAGAAACGAAACCAGCAGCCAATAGAGTTATAACAACAGCGGAGGTGTACGTTTTGTATCGAAGTTTATGGTGTGCTCCGATTTATTTGCGAAAAATCAGTGGCCCTATTTATTCGTATAGATTATAAACGAAATATTATAATTGTTAAATATTATTTAAAGTACTGTCTAACAAAAAAAAAGGTTAATAGAACTATAAAAAAACTTGTGATAAATTACATATTTTAGAAACAGCCAGAGTCAGGGGATTTTTCAAAAGTTTGTTTCAAAAAGTGTGAAGGAGTTGTCAATAGACAATACCTAGCCTGTCACGAAATTATAGTGAGAAATGATAGATTCTAAATGCCAATAACACGATTGAAATAAATGCGGTCTCCTTTCGAAAGATATACGACTAGGGTGTGAACATGACATTGATCTGGCGCTGCGCGTTATATGCACGAGGTGCAGGTGGGGGCCCCTGATGACTGGCGGCCACTTTGGGAGTCAACGAAAGTTTTCCGGTAGGAGACACTTTATCTCGCGACTCCAATGTGCGCGAGTCTGGCGGCAAGCTAAATATCTCCTCTGGAGCAGGCGAGTTAAGCAAGAAAAAAGTATCAATATAGTTACGTTTATTTTATCCCCATATCCCAAAGAAAGTATTACCCGCTAAACGTATTCACGTGCAACACACGAACGTGTCTCCGACACAGCAACACTTGAAATTTTTCCAAATTGTTTATTTTAACTTCATAATTGGAAGCAGTGGTTTTGTATTTTGATTTTAGTCAAATAAACCTTTATTGAAAATTTATTGTAAGTATTTATCATATTTTTGTATGATTTTTATATAGCTGGAAAATAGAAATATGGAATTAAGAATAATTATTAACACTTTATCCGCTGTAATTTTCTTAAGGGAATCGGGTAGAAACTAGTTTAGTTACCTTCTTCTTCTTCCATTAGGGTCTTCTAGGGACCACGAGCCAATTTCAATGCTTCGTCCTCCTTTGCTGTTGTTTCTTCTACCTTCAGTACTCCTTCATCTTCTCACTATGTATCTTTTTCCTCTCCTCGGACCATTTAGAGCCTGTTTTCTTTTCCTTCCTGCCGTGGAATCCTTCCATTTTTAACACTTTTTTTCTTAAAAATTTCTCTCTTTGTTGCTTCTTCTTCACTTATTGTTTCTTTCCAAATCTTTCTTAACTTCCTAAATTCAGGTTGTAGTTAATTTCTTGTTCCAAAGATATTTGAAGATCCGTTTGGTTAATATATTGCCATCCATTCTATATAAATGTCCAGAAAATGGCAATCGCCTTTATTATATTTCAATCCATTTTTGTTAAAATACTGATTCTTCTGTCGCACTTTACGGCCGTCTTTCGCGGTTAGCTTCTTAGATGTAGCACAGAGTAGACTAGTTAACAGAGATAGAATGGCGTGGTGGTGTCTTTCATGTGGACGTCCCTGATATCTTATTGGTTGCGCGAGGGTATTGGCTACTGCTTGCTACGAAATGTTCCCTATTGGCTAGGCTGCAGGCTGGTAGCTAGTTTACCAGACGCTGGCTGGAGGCTGTTCCACCTCTGTAGGGACACCAGAATTTCGCGAAAAAACTTCGCGACCTGTCGTATTTCATAACGCCTAAACCCAGATGAGCTTTCGTAATTGGGGGATGTAGGTGTTACGCGCCTTAGATGTCTGCCCGCAAATCACAGACGTAAAGAATCGAAGTTAACCTAATTATGGTCGGTCCGTCAGGAAACAAAATGTCTTCTCACAAAGACACGCCGCCAATAACCAAAATAAAACTGCTGTTATGACCGTACGGTGTTGCAATCTCGCATGATGCGTTGTAATATTTTCGCGAAATTCCTATACCTCTGTATTCTTAAGTCTCGACTTTGCCTTTTTTTTTTTTTTTTTTTTTTTTTTTTTGCAGAAATTATCCTTTTTCGCGTCGTAACTTCGGATTCACAGTAATTACAGACAATGTACGGTTATACAAAAATTACGTTTTACGAGTTGTTTAATATTTTTGTGCGTAATTTTAACTGTGGGTTATGTGCTTGTTGTGAAATGTCAGGAACATATATATATATTTTATCAATAATTTCTTTCCTTTTTACAAGCAGGAAAGAGGCTCTATAGTAAATTGTAAATTTTCTATAGTAAAACATTTTCATTAATGCCTCTGAAAGTGGAACTATGACACGAAAATGAAGTATTTCTGCAAAAGTGATGAAGCTCAGTCTTAGTGCTCTGTGCTTGAAGTGCGGGCGTGTAACTGTGTTCAGAGATATCCGGGCCAGGAAAAGTGTCAGCGAGTAATACTTTATAGTGGGGAATCAAAATATAAAAAAACTACGTTTTAGCATAATATTACTTTTTTTATTAGATGACTGTGAAGTTCTTGGTTTTCCCATTATTTGATTGACACTGCCATGACACGAAGTGATTATCTACACGTTTGTTCAGTGTCCCAAAGACCTATTTAGAAAGGAGAAATGAGAAAAAAAATCTTTTGATCCATTTTACAATGACAGCCAGAATAGCTACGAAGCTTATAGTTTATCTCTATTTCTCACATTCATACAATCTCTCTCGGTCTTAACGCAAACAAAGCAAGACGGTTATGTGTGGTGTGTAACTGATTTTTCATGCGTAATATTATACAGTAACCTAATACGATCTGGAGATATTTGGTAGGCTAAGGAGAGTTAAGGATTGTCAAAATTCGCGACTTCATTTTAGGACAAGCTAGACTTCATGCACATGTCGAATTTCTCCGATGTTTACAACTGGATCACAGTGGAATGATTGTCTGCGTTTGAAGCCATCGGAACCCGGTACAGGATGTTCCCATCTTGGAATTCCCTTTTTCCCTCAAAATTTCCCTTATTCCCTCAAAAATGCATCGATCCCCCCAGCTGCAATTACGAGCCGCAGAAAGGCATTTTTCAATCCATAGGAAGGGTTTGGGACGCTCGATTTTCGAAGGTAGAGCCATATTGGTTTTATAGGCATAGGGTATGCCAAATCGATACACGGGATCCGGGATCGGAGCCGGATCTGACCGTCAGTATCTTGGTTCTGTCAACCATTTTAACTGCCATGTTGGATTTCAGTGACCTTGACCTTTGACATTGACCCCTGTGACCTTTGACCTTGAACTTAAAAATTCCCAAAGATTTAAAAATATTCCAAAAAGTTCCCAAAATCCCAAAAATATAAAAAATCCTAAATATTTATAAGAAATCATTGAATAAATTATTTTAAAAAATGATAAAATTAGAATTTGTATTGTTTAGGCTTATGGGGATAAGTGACTGGAACTACCAGCCACTATTTTATGCGGTCACCCAACCTCTATGTTGGACCCAGGTGACCTTGAACCATGACCTTGACCTTATAACCGTGACCTTGGGTGACCTTGAAAACAAAAACTCGAGAAGTAATTGTAAAACTTGAATAAATTCGAAAAAGTCAGCAAGCATATTACATTATTAATTACTACTGCCATCTTGGATTCAGATGACCCTGATTTTTGCCCTAGACCTTTGTGACCGTTAACTTTGAACAAAAAAGTCGTCAAGAATCCGAACATTTTCCGAAGCATTTATAAAAAATTAATAAAGAAAATTATTAGAAACTATTTTTTTTTTAATTATTGTTAAAAACTTGCATTTCCGGAGGTCTCACACAGCACCACGTCCAGCAGACTAATGACCCCCTCCAATCAATTACATTGTATTAACATTCACCTCCCCTACCCTCTCACCAATGCTCCTTCTGTCGAATGCACTCAACCCGCCAAATTGTTTTTTTTTTTCCGTTTGTCATTTTTTTTACATTTTCAACACCTAGGTGACACTGATGACTCTGACCAACGTGTTAGATCTAGATGACCTTCACCATGACATCACTTATGCGACCTTGAGCTTGTGCCCATTACCTTGGATAACCTTTTACTAAAAAAGAAATTTTAGCATTTTTTTATAAAATTCAAAAAATTCCAAAAAATATTAAAAATTTAATTAAAGACTTGTTTTTCCATCAATATGTTGATCAATCTCGCAATTTTTCCATCAATCAGCACCACAATCAGCACCGCAATCAGCAATCCACACCAATACACACATCCACACACCAATCCGCACCATTTCACACACCAATCCACACCAGTTCATACCAATCCATACAGATCCTTAGCAATCTACCCCACAATCCGCTTCGTAATCCTCCTCCGCAATCCACAGCAACCCATGCCAATCCTTTGCTCAATCCCAATCCTTGGATTAAACCCAATCTTTCGATCAATCCCAATCCTTAGCAATACTCCTCCGCAAACCACAGCAATCTATGCAATCTTTCGATCAATCCCACTCCTTCGGTCAATCCTTCGGTTTGTCCCTCGTCTATATGTACAGAAATTACATTCGTTCGCCAACTGTCTCCAAATCGGCACATGTCGACAGAATTAATGTTTTCTATGCAGTCAACTATCGATGCATTTTTATACTTAAGCTTTTGTTATCATTCTACATGCAGATCTTTCCGTTAATAGTCGAGTGCTCATAGCACCACTTTAAAGTTGTGAGAGAAAAAAGGACACGACACAAAAAAAAAATGGAAAACCAATTATTTTATTATAATAATTTATTATTAATTTGCAATTACAGTTTCAGAAGAAAGCAGATCGTTACATCATGTGATATATCCCCAATCCTTCAGTTTACTAATGGTTGAAGATATATCTTTAATGTGCATGAGATCACCACGTTTTTTAAGGTCAATCAAATATCTGAGTCTATCAACAAGTTCATTCGGTTCTTCGGGAAATAGGTAGCCAGTATTCTCGGCGTCTTCTGTCTTCTTCATGTCGCTTTTTGCAGCAAATGTGTTGGAGAGGTGTGTCAGTGCATCGAGAAAATCGTAATCATCGTCTTTAGCACTATCACTGTCTTCATGTTCATTTTCATTAGTGCTCTCTTCATTGTCAAGTTCACCTCCTGTTTTCTATTCTATATGAAATTTACTTCCTTTTGTAGCAGGAGTTCTATGTTCATCAGTATTTAGAGCCGAGGACTGTTTATTTTGAAGTTCGTCGACTTCACGCGAAAGTCTTGCAAGTGTACCTTCCACACAAACCGACTCTACTCCACTCATTCCGTCTTTGGCATTAACTGTCTCATCATAATCGCCTGTCGAATCGGTACCCATCGATGCATCAAGAGGTATTACCGGCAACACTTGCTGACTCCCAGTGTAGACGAATCCTTGCAGATCTCGGTACGTTATTCCAATGTATCGCCTTGCACAAACTTCATGGGACCAATGTCGTAATACTTTATCGCGCGGAAAGGGCTCTTCGAAGGCCTACGGGCCGTCCTCTCATGCCGACGAGCACAGCGACTGACATGCATGCGCTAAGCGAAGTTGGTGACGGTAGACGGGAAGTTGTTCCATGTTTGAACGTTAAACTACAAATGTTACGTTAACGTGTATGGATACTAATATTATTTATTTTGCCTCCCGCTTTGTTAATGCATGTAAGTACAGGGCGAGTCCTTTAAAAGAGGCCCCGTGGAACATGTATGTGACGGGGCGAGGGAATGAGGAAATACAGTGCTGGAAGTGGCCGCCATTGACCTCGAGGCAGGTGTGCAGATGACACCAAAGTTGGGAAAGGCACGGGCGAGGACATGCTGCGGGATGGCATCGATAATGTCCCGCGGGGTCTATTTTAGAGGACTCGCCTTGCTTAAGAATGAGCAAATTTTTTTAAATATTTACTTTTGTATTAATTCCAGAGTTTTCCCTTAACCGACGCACGAATAAAGTGATCAGTCCATTGCAATGTTAACTTCACGTTTAGTGGTAGAATATGCAATGATAATGCAAGTAGATCTCAAGCAGGGATTTTTAAAAAAGCTCAGTTTACCGTGAACAACCTATATGTAGGGATGGGAAAAATTCGCGAGTTCATTTCAAGACAAGATAGATTTCAAATGCGTATACACTGAAGTGACCTTTGCAATTGGATCAGAGTTTATTAGACACGCCCTAGACGACTCCGCGCCAATGACTGACTTGCAAAGGAACAAGCAGCGAATTCCGTACTGTCAAATGTGGGGTAACACTGGGGCAACAGCCAATGAACAAACATCTGTGGTTCGACTGTAGAAAGGATTGTGGAGTCTAGCATACAGGTCATTGAACTCGCGAAATATTCCTATCCCTACCTTTGTGCTATGTGGTGAAGTGTGAATAAGCGGAAGTCTGCTTGTAACTCGCGGGCGACAGTGTGAAGCGTGCAGCTGACCCGATCAGCGGAACTGAAGCGTCGCCGTGAGAACGACTACTTTGCGGCCGTGGCTTGGCAGCATCCGGCACTCTCTCCCTCTCTCTCTCTCTCTCTCTCAGGGTCTTGAACTTGACCAGAGACCAGAGATGACCACGACCAGCGCCCCCCCCCCCCCCCCTTCTCTCTCTCTCTCTCTCTCGTGGTTGAGCAACTCGCGTCCGACTACTTGTATAGGCTGTTCACGTTAAAATGAGCACTTTTGAAATCCCTGCTTAAGTTCTACTTTTTATGCATGTTGTGTATTTTTCCTCCGTATGCAAAATTAACATTGCCATGGGCCTTATCACTTTATTCACGCGTCGGTCAAGTGAAACTGTGAAATTTAGACAGCTAAATATTTTACAAATCGGCTCATTTTTACACTTCGATGTGTTATAAAATAACCGGAAGCGAAAGAAATAATTTAAGTTATCGCAAAAGGTTACTTAGCACTTTTTATTTGTCGTTAAGATATGGAACTACTTACCCTAAATCGTTACCAACTTTACTGGGCGCATGCCACTCAGTGCGCCCGAGAAATGTATGCAGGTAGGAGCAGTGACATTTTTCTAAAAATGATTTCAAAATTGCTCACTTTGTGAACAGCCTTTAGCTACTCTGCCCTGCACGCAGCGCATTCTTCTTTACGTTGCATTTCGCCGTCTTATTACTCATTCACATTCACGCTGATCACTACACACAAGGCGGACAGAACATTTATGGTTGTTCAAATGTCAGCAGTTCTCTATTTTACCGTCTTGCGTTTCGTTGAAAACTCAAGAGTCCACGACGATTCATTCGTTATTGTTAGCGCCACTGATTCCTCGCGAATAAATCTTAGCACACGGTAAAATTCGATACAATCTATACATCTCCGCTGTTGTTATAACTCTCTTGGCTGCAGGTGTCGTTTCTACATTTGACCGAACCACTCAAGATTCCGTAACTCCGACACTGTACCTTCGTGATTCGTTCGCAAACAGTTTGCACGGAGCAGAATATGCTTCAGCCAATCAAATAATCTGGGCGAGCCCACAGTGCTTTCAACTGTATCTTGCCTCGAAATATCTTCGCGAAATATCACTGCCCCTAGTTATTGTTGATATCAATTTCCCGAAGTAGCTGGTGGACAACGAAGTAGACACTGCTATTTTTTCTCTTCTTTAGTAATTTCAATATCGTACGAATATTACTGAATTATTTTTTATTATCTCCAAAATACACGTCAAAACTGCGAGTTTGTATTCAGGACATGTATAGGGGGCAGAAATAATGTGCATAGGTCCGGAAATGCTTCTGTTTATTGCTAGAGCCGCAACCATGTACATTGAGAAACACTGGATCCCTGTCATGTGGAATGTCATATCGGTGATCGTATGCACGGTACACAACACACCATACATATGTACTTAGTGGGAGTGTATGCGAAGGATGTTCTGTAGCTCAGGACGAGTGGTTTTGAAGTTTGCAGTAACCTGGGATAGAGAATGAATATGTGAGCCGTTTTCATAACGGCCACGATGCTGCTACAGACCAGCTCGCAGTTCAGAAGCCAAGTAGGTTTGTAATAGGACTGTGCAATAACCACTTGCAAACATCGTTTCGCTACCTGCTTAACGTGCTGCTATCGATTAGATGTATCGCAACTCTTTGTTACAGCTGAATACTTTTCTGAATATTACAAACATTTTAATGCCTCTGATACAGAAAATCGTCTACAGTACGAAATCTGCCACTATCGAAACATTTTTGACATATCGGTAATACTCCATTATTGTAATGTACGATCTGTTGCAAAAATTGCCCATGTCATACAACAGCGATATAAAAAAATAATGTGTCATTAGCTATATATCGCAATCACACCCCGCGAACCACCAGGATTGTGTGCTAAACGTGCAGGCGCAACTTCAACCACACAAGAAAAATATTTTTGTATAATGGATAGACTCGCAGGCATAGCCTACTGGACTGACTCGATCGTCTTTCGCTATGAATCTGATAGTTGATGTTTTATGATGGAAAATATTTTACCGCTTAAGGATTATACGAAAACGCATTCCTTTGACCGCGGATACGCAAGAAAATCCATCGAGACAATTTCGATGCTGCCATGCGTGCTTGAAAATACCTAGAGGTAGGCAGACATTTATTAAGCGTGTGTAGAAATTATTGTGACATGTTTCCTCGTTAATGATAGAATTACGGCCTGGTTGACATGCGTTTGCTGTCTGCGTACGATTCTCAGGCGGCCAGTGTTCTTTTGATCTCATCCTAAAATGTCCAGTCTAACATGCAACAGATGAAATGACAAGGCAGAGATAGCAAAAGAAAAAAAAATTCGCGTGCATTCTTGTTGCGATAGCTCCACAAGTGTTTTCAGACGTCCCGATGGATTTTGAGCCAGTAATAAACGATAATAAACAAAGGATTTTTGTTTCATTTTGTTATTTTGTGTCAAAGTTTTTCCCGTCATATCGTGATTTTCTTTGCGACTTTCAAGTGTTGCAATTCCGTATGTTGAAATCAGTGTTTCAGTTCATCAAAACATTTCACTGCAGAGGCAGTAGGAGAAATCTATAACTGGGGAGAATGTGCTGTGGCTGAAAAGAAGTGAGTGAAAAGATTTGGGCAGCTCTTAACAGCGAGATCTTGAGAGCTGATGAGGGTGATTGAGGTGAGTATGGAGCAGCGCCGGAGTGAAGGGGCGAGGAAAACGGGAGATCGTCCAGCACGATTCCCACGTGCGAAAATGCGGGAGTGATCCAGCTGGGGATTGAACCCGGGTCGCCTTGGTGGAGGCGAGCAGGCCAACCGCTCAGACACCGCACCGCGGCTCCGGCTGAAGTGACGATACTACAGAATATTGATACTGTGGCAGTGAATAAACGAAAAGAATACCACCGCCGGCAAAAAAAAAAAAAAAAAACATATAGCTTGTTATTATGGAATACATATTGCAAAGAAAATGTTACTATATCGTGTACGGAAACAGCGTCCGACTTTTGTTAAGCCACGCAGCTATCACACAGAGTAAACAAGTACACGAGAGGGCGTGGAGGTTCCTGTGATGTGGCGTGCCGATACCCTGATTGGTTGCGCGAGGCTCTGGGAACGGTTCTCGTTGCTTGTATCTGACTGGCTGCTGCGTCCTGGGAAAGGTTCGCTATTGGTTGGTCTGCTGGCTGGCGAGCGAATTGCCAGGCGCTGATTGACGAACGGCGAACCGACATGTACGGCTGAGTTTCGCGGAATAACCTCTAAACGTGCACATTAAACATCCCTTTCAGGAGTTGCAAAAGAAAACAGTTTTGCCATGTGAAGTACTTACAAATTCCGTACAACACTTGATATTTTGCAAGGGCAACGGTGGCTGAGAGGTTAGTCTGCTCGCCCCCCCCCCCACCCAAATCAAGACTATCCGCGTTCAATCTCCAGCCGGGTCACTCCGGATTTTCGCATGTGGGAATCGTGCTGGACGATGCCGTTGGTCTGCGGGTAATCCCGGGGATCTCCCGTTTCCCCCGCCCTTTCAATCCGGCGCTGCTCCATACGCATATCAGTCACCCTCTTCAGCTCTCAAGACCTCGATGTTAAGAGCAGTCTAAATCTCTTCACTCATTCACTGAAATTTTGCAACCTATGGAAAGGGTTTCAGTAGTTTTATTATACATGAAACAACCACTTATCAAGTAATCGGTGTGTCCGCATTAACCAATAGCATCTCCCAGAGAAAGGCAATACCCGCTTTAGTGCTACCTTCTGAACCTGTACAGCGCCGACCATGATTCCGCCTATTCTGCAACGTCTCAAACGTGAACGAGTATAGTGGGGATAGTATGTTCAGCGGCTATTTCACCTCTGTAATATGAAGTACTCTGTGTGCCTATCATAACTAGATACATCGATATGAAAATTAAAAGTTTATCAGCAAGTAGGTATATGCTATTCACGGTAAAATGAGCACTTTTTTGAAAGCCCTGCTTAAGATCTACTTGTATGCACATTGCATGTTATTCCGCCTAATGTAAAATTAACATTGCTATGGGCCTCAGCATTTTATCCATACGTCAGTCAATTGAAACTGTAAAATTAGTAAGAAAGTAAATATTTTAAAAATCTGTTCATTTCTACACTTCTATGCATTCAAAATCAGAAAGGGAAATAAATAATTTAAGTTATCACAAATGGTTACCTAACACTTTTTATATGACGTTAATATGTGGAACTACTTTCCCTCCTTCGTTACCAACTTTACTGGGCGCATGTCACTCAGTGCGCCCGTTAAAATGTATGCAGGTAGGGCCAGTGATTTTTTATAAGGTTGATTTCAAAAGTTCTCACGTTATCGTGAACAGGTTTTATCTGCCACAATGGCCGGCTGCTCCAGATGTGCGTCGTGGCGAAGCTGCTCCCCCTCCCCCTCCTCATGCTCACACGTAACGGCAACTTCAATTGCGTTAAAGGCGAGAAGTCACGAGGGAAAACTCGTTAAGGGCGAACTGGCGCAATTTATCAGTGTTGGGGACGCATCATCCACTTGCGCGCTGCTGTCAGGCCCGGCTGGCGACGTGGGCAGCTCTGCGCTAGTCGTCGTCCTAGACAGCTGCACTACGACGGCCAGCTATCGTCCACCAGTCCCGCAGATGTGCACCTGATGTCCTCCGACACACCAGCTGCACCCCGCGTCCGAGAGCACAGTGATTCTCCGCGGTGTCACTGTCTTAACCCACTCGACCCACTGTAGGTACACAATTGTGTACGAGATGTGCGTGCAGGTAATTTTTGGTATCAACTGCACACTGTGAAGCTCAATAACCAATGATCTTACTTGTGTATAATTCATGATTGTCTGGGACATAATTGGTCCTTATAACTCTAGCTGAACATTTAGCCTACAGCTGATTGGCTGTGACAACGAAGCAATTGTTGTGTTGACTTAAGTACAGCACGCACACTGGCGTGTGGCGAAGTGTTGTAAGGTAAGTTGGTGTTTGCTCAGTGCTGTACATACTCGGCGCACGCAGCAGTAACCAGAGTGGGGCCGAAAAAAAACTGAATCTATTGCGGCCACTCACGAGAGAGAGAGCGACGAGGCACCCATTAGACACGTGCTGTGACGGCAACTGCATGACTACGATTAAGTGGCCGAAGTGTAAACAAGCTAACGGTTGGGTATAGTACAGAGCAAAACACACCTTACATTGCAACAGTTCACCACACGTCGCTGGGTACGCATCATAATTTTTTTCTGTTTTTTTTTTTTAAATACCTGAAATCATAAAATTAAAGTGGGCGTGATAGACTGAAAGAGGGTCTCTAGCTAACAATATTAAACGTCTCCAGACTCTGTCATGCCATACGGGAGCATTGTGACGGCGATGGAAAATAACTTAAACAAGCTCCGCGTATGTTCCGTTTCCTAAAGTTTTCGAGCGGTGACATATGTGGTTTTCGTACAGCAATCCGTTATGAAATGATACAGCTTTGTAAAGGCTTTCCACGGTAAACTGAGCACTTTTGAAAACCCTGCTCAAGATATTCTTGTATGCACATTGCATATCCTTCCACCATACAGAGAATTAACATCGCCGCGGGCCGTATCACTTAATTCATGCGTCGGCCAAGTGAAATTGTGGAATTATTGGAAAAGTAAGTATTTTACAAATCCGCTCATTCTTACACTCGTAGTCATTAAAAAAACAGAAAGCAAAATAAATCACATAAGTATTTAAAAACTTTTACCTAACATGTTTTTTTTTATCAAACATGGAACTACATTCACTCAGTCGTTAGCAACTTCACTGGGCGCGTTCCCCTCAGAGTGCGCCTGTTAAGATATACGCAGGTGCGGGCAGTGACATTTTTCAAATGTTGATTTCAAAAGTGCTCACAAAATCGTGAACAACTTATAGCCATAGCTTGAAACGCAGTTTTACAGGAGAATAAACATTGTGAACTGGAGTGCGCTTGCTAGTTACTGCAGATGTCGCTCACTTTGACTCCGTTTAACGGCTACATTTATGTTTCAGTAACCAAATTTATGAATGCGCTACAATATATCTACTTTCATTTTATGCCCTGGAAAAAAAATCCCATTAATATAATTTATAGTTTTTTTTTTCTTCAAGTTGGAATAAACCCAAGTGCTATGCATGGAACCCTAATGATAAATAGGAGGCTCCTTGATGGCATTCGCTAATAAAATATTCTCTTTAAAATCACTGTTTACTCTTATACGCGTATTATTATAAATTATATTAAATAAGTGGTCTAGGAATACGGCTATTTACGAGGAAAGATAAGCTACCCGACAATGCGTATCGCAGCGTTCTGAGGGCTCGTCGAAGTGCGTTAGTGTTACAAATCGTTTACTATCGCTCCGTAGAGACACCCGAATTTCGCGAAAATATTCGCGCGCATGTTAGGTATCAACACACTACAGGCATGTAGTCTATTCGCGGCTTCTTCACACTTTTTTAATCAAACCTTTGCAATATCACCCCATGTATGACGTGTTTAGTTATTTCCTAAGTATGCCACGCATCACACGTATTTTATACCTCTGTTGACATGCAAGTATCTTATGTTTCGTAAAATTGAATTTTTGCCAATATTCTAATTATCTGTTATAATATTTCATTTATAGTAAATATGAATACAAACGTGTGTGTTGGTTGCTACTAGTAAGAATTACAAAATATAATTACAACTGAATGTGCACGAATTCGGTGCTTGTCCTTTGGTGTAATTTTTGTAGACTGAGTTAAGCTTTGTTTGTATGAGGCGGATGAATATCCTGGAAGTAGAATTTTAGCAGGGCTTCAGAAAAATGTGAAGTAATCATGAATGGATTATATCAACAGTATTCTTTTGCCTACTGATCGCATGTCTTTTTAAGAAAACATTTTCTTACTTGGCTGGCCAATAAGAGCTAGGTTACATTTATAGTGTGCGTCTGTGATTCACGAGCTGACATCTAAGACGCGTGACCCGGTGATCATACAACCAAGAAAGTGGATATGAGCTCAAGTGTTGTGAAATACAACTGGAACCTGAAATGTTTTCGTGAAAATCGTGTCCCCTATTAATCACTAGAGACGAGGCAATTTGCTCAGAGAAAGCCGGAACGGTGAAGGAATCGACTATGGCCTGTACTGAGGAAACATTCACTCATTCGCCTGGAGTGACTACAGGAAACCTGGGGAATCCGAAATTATTATGGTTGGGCCGGGAATCAAACCCGCGTACTCTCGAATTTTCTTATTGTTCTTAAACCATTCAGACCCAGTGTGCACAATTGTGTATATTACGCACGTGTATAGGCCGTTCACGGTAAAGCGAGCACTTTTGAAGCCCTAGTTACATTTTTCTGTTAAACAATTTATATCCTTCCACCACTTGTAAATGTAAACCCTACCACGTGAGTAATAAACACAGAGTATACATTCACCATACTCAAAACCA
This sequence comes from Dryococelus australis, assembly GCA_029891345.1. NCBI lineage: Eukaryota > Metazoa > Arthropoda > Insecta > Phasmatodea > Phasmatidae > Dryococelus > Dryococelus australis. Next base: position 255,344,900 of record CM056993.1, on the reverse strand, counting down.
GAAGTCCGAGGCCACAATGAAATGTATCTATTGTTTATTATGTCTGACGAAACAGTTTTAAAAACTGCTCACTTTACCGTGAACGGCCTATAGGGAATTTTCTGTCTGTACTGCACGCTGCGAAGCTCAATGGCCAATGATATTACTTGTGGATAAATTACTCGCAAAACATATTTACTGGTCTAGGACATAATTTGTTCATATTACTGCAGCCGAACATATAGCCTACAGCTCATTGGCTGTGACAGCAAAACAAGTGTTGTGTCGACTTAAGTACTGCACCCATCAATTTTTTTTTTATGTTTGCAACACCGGCAATTGTAAATTAAAGTGGGTCTGAAAGGTTTAAATGATTGTGATAAATCTGCCCCGTAAATGAATCCAATGAGTGGCTTGTAGTAAGTAAGAACAGTTAACACGTATAAAAATGGCTATCTTTCAAATTATATTATAACGATTCATAGTCACTTTTGTTTTACGGTTAGTTTAAAATGCGTCATTCCTAAAGTGGCACAGTTTAGGCATACACTTGGTGGGTGCTGGCAATTCTGGTTAAAGTGTTGTATAATTGTGGCTTCTGGGATGGATTTGTCTCACACCTCACCTCTTCAGTGGTTTTGATCACTCTGGAAGGTTATTTTCATGACGCTGAAATTAATTGTGAACTAATTTTAATTCATGCAACCATATGAAATCTACAAACGTCGATTTTAATCAGAAGCTACTATAATGCACCACTAATAGTCGCTCTTTTATGACTTCATGGAGACTATAAAAATAATATCTGAACTTGTTTGATATGTTATGTAGCGTGTCTTCAGTTCGGACTATAACCAGAGAGATGGTAATCTCGTGGTACAGTCGAGCTGGTCCTCATATGGATTGTTAATATATCCGAATCTCTAATTAACTCATTACATAACCGTATCGTGTGGTGAAATCGACACATGCCTATTAAGTCGTGCTGTGTTAGTTAAAAAATTTTACATAGTCCATTCATGATTACTTTCAACTTTTCTGAAGCCCTGTTGAAGTTCTACTTTCAAGATATTTCTACGCCTTATTTTCTTTCGGCTTCATGCGACTGTAGTGATGTTTCTGATGCTTATGTTACTGTTTAATTAATTAAATCTATGTTAATGCATGTAGATGCGTGAATGAACGTGTTCGAGTGGACGTATTAATGTCTTATTTATGTGATATTTCTAGGTAGCTGATAATTTTAGACTTTTATATGATAATTTTTTATGTCTTACATTATTTTTTTTGTCTTTTTCCCGTGTTTAGTTAAGCATATGCTGTGATTTTCTGTCCTTTAGTAATCCTTAAAATAATTTTCAGTTTTAGAGTTTTGGCTAGTCAATGTCATCATGTAGTTAAATTTTATAAATAGTACAATTATATGTATATAGTCTGGTGTATATATGGTTTTTTGTATGCATGTATGTGTTAATCGTGTAAGTTCACTATTAAGGTTTATTTTATTTTATGTATGTTGCTTTTATAATTTCATATAAATCTCTTTCTAAGTTTATAGCAGACATTATAGTTTTGTGTCATTGTTGTATTTCTTTTTCTTTAGTAAAGTGTTATGTTTTATTATGGAAAGTGGTTAAGTGTAGGAGAAGGTGATAATACCTTAACTTCGTCGCAAAAATAAAGACGTTTTATTATTATTACTATTATTATTATCATTATTAGCTAAGTCTAGAAAATTACACAAAAAGGGAAAACGCATGGCATTCGTGCGCTCTCTGTGTAATAATATTTTTCATAAGAACTATTTCTTACTAGTCATTACCAACACACTTATATTCTCTATGCTTTATTTGTAGTAATTATAAATGAAATAAAATTTATAAATGAAATACAAGTAAAAGTTCGATTTAAAAAAATAAGCTACTTTTAACTAAACAGAAGTATTAAACGCTTGTGATACATGGTATATTTAGGAACAAACATACACGTCATAGCTCGGGTGATTTTTCAGATGTTTGATTTAAAAATAAGTGTGAAGAAACTGTAAATAGACTGTATAGAGCTATTTCTTTATTAAAGAGTGTCTTTCAACAGGAATTTTGAAATAATGATTCTCCTTTTCACATGGGTTAACCTTCAATGGAACCCTGCTGAGAAAATTTATATTGGCTCATATTAATTTTTTTAGTGTGTCGTTCTGTTTTAAACACAAAATTGACATTGAAGTATTCGCACTATGCATATCAGAAAAAATGAAATGTTCCGGCCTCATGCTCTAGAACGTAGGTTACAATTTGAGCTCATTCGACACGTTCTTTCGTGTGTTATAGTTACCAAGTATTCGTACTATATGTCTGTGTTACAGTTTAGTTTCGTGAAGGTATTAGATCAGTATTGCACGCTAGCTTACTGACATTCTCTTAGCAGCGATGATGCAGTCGTAGCGTATCATTTTCTCGGTCGTTGAGTTTCCTATCTACTGTATGTTGAAGCTCCGCTTATGCCATATTTATAAATTACAGAATTGTAGTTTGTTGTTTCATTTAAGGTCCCACAATATACTCCGCCGTAGTGAACAAGTTTCTAAACAAGTGCTGGAAATAGTTTAATATGTAGTTGGGAAAAATATACTTTTCAAAACTGTAGTAACGCAATAAACAGTTCATTTGAGCACCTGTGAATATTGCTTTTTCCCTTCTGCCAGAACATATTATTGTTGGAATGAGTTAATGTCGTACAAGTGTGTTAGCATGTAGACGGGCACACCAATCCTGTTGTTTCGCAACGATTACCGTACGAATCTCGTCTCAGATCAACGTTATGTGGACGTTGAACACTTACAAACACAGCTTATCACTGTTGGTTTTGTTCGTTCACCCATCCAGGGTAAAGATCGTTTTCTGTTCCTTATCCTATCGTTGTTTCGCAACGATTACCGTACGAATCTCGTCTCAGATCAACGTTATGTGGACGTTGAACACTTACAAACACAGCTTATCACTGTTGGTTTTGTTCGTTCACCCATCCAGGGTAAAGATCGTTTTCTGTTCCTTATCCTATCGTTGTTTCGCAACGATTACCGTACGAATCTCGTCTCAGATCAACGTTATGTGGACGTTGAACACTTACAAACACAGCTTATCACTGTTGGTTTTGTTCGTTCACCCATCCAGGGTAAAGATCGTTTTCTGTTCCTTATCCTATCGTTGTTTCGCAACGATTACCGTACGAATCTCGTCTCAGATCAACGTTATGTGGACGTTGAACACTTACAAACACAGCTTATCACTGTTGGTTTTGTTCGTTCACCCATCCAGGGTAAAGATCGTTTTCTGTTCCTTATCCTATCGTTGTTTCGCAACGATTACCGTACGAATCTCGTCTCAGATCAACGTTATGTGGACGTTGAACACTTACAAACACAGCTTATCACTGTTGGTTTTGTTCGTTCACCCATCCAGGGTAAAGATCGTTTTCTGTTCCTTATCCTATCGTTGTTTCGCAACGATTACCGTACGAATCTCGTCTCAGATCAACGTTATGTGGACGTTGAACACTTACAAACACAGCTTATCACTGTTGGTTTTGTTCGTTCACCCATCCAGGGTAAAGATCGTTTTCTGTTCCTTATCCTATCGTTGTTTCGCAACGATTACCGTACGAATCTCGTCTCAGATCAACGTTATGTGGACGTTGAACACTTACAAACACAGCTTATCACTGTTGGTTTTGTTCGTTCACCCATCCAGGGTAAAGATCGTTTTCTGTTCCTTATCCTATCGTTGTGGCGTTCCTTCCTGACTATGACCTACAAACAGCCGATAAAAGTTTTACACAGCTTATGAATTCCAGAACATCGATTGTACACGTGGGGAAAAACTGTGTTTTCCAGCCTGTATTGACAAGAGATAACGTAGTCCACTGAAGGATTTCATTAACGTCGTAGATGTAAAATATGACGAAGATTGTGTCGTAGCCTGAAAGTCATATATTTTTCTTCTTTGCCTAAACCGATCGTCAAAAATGGCAATAAATAGAAACGCACATCGAAATCGAGTTTTCGTTGTTTGATGCTAATTTTAAGTCTCGGCTTCGTCTATTATGCAGAATTTCTTCGTTTTCTTGCCATCATTTCAGTTTCAAAGGTATTATTAGAAATATTTGATAATATAAAATGTACACAATTTACTCTTTGTTTAATACTTTTGTATGTACTTGTCACTGTGTGTTATTTCCTGCTTGCAAAAGGCAGGAACTTATTTATAAAATGTAAATATGTTCCTGACATTTTACAACACGCAGGTAGCACACAGTAAAATTAACAACACAAAATATTAAACAATTCATAGAATGTAAATTTTCTGCAGTCGTGCATTGTAAGTAATTACTCTGAAGCTGAAATTATGGCGTAAAAACGAAGAACTTCTGCATTTTGAGATTGGCTTCGTTGGTTCAGGTACTCACTCACGCTACCTCATTTCATTTGAGTGTCGGCCTTTTTATTTATTTATTTTATTTTTATCACATTTGATTTTTCCATTATATGTATTTACATTAACACAACCTTGGTGATATCATAGCCAATTTATATGCATAACACACGTGCATATGCTATAAGCACACATTTACAGCGAGGTGGCGCACTGGTAAGCCACTCACAGGACCCGGGTTCGATTCCCGGTCTGGCCATCCTGATTTCGGTTTTCCATGGTTTTCCGATATCACTTCAGCTGAATTCTGGTTCCTTACTCCAACCCGTAGGCGGGCGACATGTCTTCCCTCACCCTGCTTTGTAATGAAACTCTAGGGTAAACTTCCCAAACTATAACGGAACATTTTTACGTATACATACATTGTATGGAAACAGTAACACGTATCAGGCTGAATAAAAATGTAGACTATCCATGGTAAACTTAGCACTTTTGAGAGCGCTGCTTAGTATGTAGGTACTTGTGTGCTCATTGTGTATTCTTCCACCATATGTAAAATTCCTTAGTTCGAAAATATACCTCGAGAATTTATTTGCATATTTTCGTGAGAATTAGAATAACATGTGCTGTTCATGGTAAAATGAGCACTTTTGAAAGCCGTGCTAAATATTTACTTGATTGCACGTTGTGTATTCTTCCGCCTTAGGTAAAATTAACATTGCCATTGGCCTCATAACTTTATTCATGCGTTGGTCAATTAAAACTTGGAATTATTAGGAAAGTAAATACTATACAAATCTGCTCATTTTTAACGTTTAGGTGCAGTAAAAAAAAACAGAAACAGAAAGTAATAATTTACGATATTACTAATTGTTACCTAACACTTTTTATTCGATGTTAAGATATAGAACTATTTTCCATCCATCGTTACCAACTTTACTGCGCAAATGTCACTCACTGTGCGTATCAAAATATATGCATTCAGGGGCAGTGACATTTTTATTAGGTTCATTTCTTTAGTGCTCATTTCATCGTGAACAACATTTAACAGTGTTTGTTATTGCATTTATTGATGCTCTATAATATCTTAAGAAAACAATTTCAACATGAAACTTAAAAGTAAAGTTGTTAAACTTGAAATATTTATTCGCACACGCTGCCCAGTCAGTATGTATTTAAAAACATACCCATTTCACCAGTAGTCAGTTTAAAACCGAGCTTGCTAGGGCGCAGGTCAACAAGGTCCGCATCTCGTTCGGAAATTGACTTTTTTGAGATTAACAGAAACTGTTTAATGTACTTTTATCCAGAGAGAGAGAGAGATATATATATATATATATATATATATATATATATATATATATATATATATATATATATATATATATATATATATATATCTGTGTGGGGTGTGTGTGTGTGTGTGTGTGTGTGTGTGTGTGTGTGTGTGTGTGAGAGAGTTTTGGGCGGCTACTAACATCTTGAGAGTAAGTAGAGCCAAAAAAATCTCTGGTTGCACCAACAAAATCTTTGTTAGGGGCAACAACCAAATGAGAACAACAAAATAATTTGGCCACAACAACAAAATATGTCATTGCCCCTTTGCAAACAGTTAATTTGTGTGCGCCAAACAAACTTTGTTTGATTCGAGAAAAATTTTCCTCAATGTAAGCGAATAACAAACTGAGTGTGTTGTATTCAACGATAGAGCATTGATTGAAAAAAAAGTTCCGTTATTTCTTGCATATATTCTGTTAGCAGGTGTTACTTTTTCACGCTTACGACACCTTCTAATGTACGTGCTGTGCGAGTACGATAAAATACAGATGCATGCACTTAAGTTTTGTTGAACCAAGCAAAGATATTTTGGCGCAACCAAATTAATTTTTGTATATGGACAATGAAATATATTGTTGTCGAAACCAATTTATTTTCTTGTTCTTATTTGGTTACTCCAAAGCAAAATTTAGTTGGTGTGACTGAATATTTGTTTGGAGGCACTTACGTTTAACAGTTTAGGTTAATATATAACAAATGGGAAGCTTGATCTAGATTCGAACGCAGATCACGTGCGGCCGAGCACTACGCTCTAGCGAACTCAGTTAGAGAGGCTACTGATAGTGGAGTCGGGAGTCTTATTAAATATTTTACATACATTTCAAATACTGGACAATGTGCGGAAATAAATTTTTCACGTTTTACAGCTTTGCTTTTTAGTTTCCTGTAGAACTTGTTTTATTAGGGGGCCACGGTGACTGGGCGATTAGCACGCTCGCCTCCCACCAAGGGGAACCGGGCTCAATACCCGGCCGGGTCACCGGATTTTTGCAAGTAGGAATCGTACCGGCGGGTTTTCTGGGGGATCTCCCGCTTCCCCCGCCCCTCATTCCGGCGCCGTTCCATATTCACATCAATAATCTTCATCGGCTCTCAAGACCTCGCTGTTAAGAGCCACCCATATCACTTCACTTCACTTGTTTTATTAGGATGTTTATATTATTAATAAGCATTAATATATGCACTAATAAACATGGTTACTATCCTAATTGTCATAAAACATACAAACAAACCTACGATCTGTAATTTCAAACAAAGGCAATCAAACGAGCACACACACACACACACACACACACACACACACACACACACATACATATATATATATATATATATATATATATATATATATATATATATATATAATTGATTCAACAAAATATTTTGTTAACAGTCTAAATTTCGTTTGGCCCATCACAAAGGTTTTGTTATTTTATTATTTCCGTTAGACCATCTGGGGACTACATGTCAATTTAAGTTCCTTACCATTTGTTCTTTTCATTTCTTTCATTACGCTTTGCATTTTTCGCTGTTTTCCTTTTTTTTTTCGGTCCATTTTGAGCATGTTTTGTTTTTCTCTCCTACCTAGGAATCCTTCAATTTTTAAAACTCTTCCTTTAAAAAAAATTCCTTTCTGTAGCTTCTTCTACTTTTATTTTGTTTCTAAATCCTTCTTGACACGTTGTTGACTCTTTTTTCCCAAATATATTTGAAGATCTGTTTTGTTAACCTATTGTAATCCATTCTGTACAAATATACAAAAAATGGCAGTCTTCTTTTTCTCATTGTTTCTGTTATAGTTTCTATATTTTGATATATTGCAGCGATACTTCTCAATTTCCGGCCTTCTGTAATTTTTTTCGTGGGCCTAGTATATTTCTAGTAATATTTCTAGTTTGTCCAAATTTTTATTCAATGCTAAACATTCACTTCGATATAGGCATTCCGGTTTTATTACTGTATTGTAATGTCTTATTTTCTCATTCTTATATACGCAATTTTATTGTAAATATATTTAGTTATACCAGATGCTCTGTCTATTTTATGTATCCTTTTTTATTGTGTTAGATGAGCCAAATTAATTTTGTTGCTTTTCAAGTTTAATTGGGGAAACTAAATCTATTCTTGGTCCTATACACAAACAAGTGTTTTGTTGGCTGTACTCTCACTACAAATTACTCAGACGAACATAGTGGTTTGTTTACTGTGTTACGTAGGAAAGAACATTTTATGAGGACACTGACAGATCGCTATCCAATTACAAATGGCAGCCAGCTAGTAATGAGTGTACAGTGTAATGCGCGGTGAATTGTGGACAAACAGGACGATGCTAAATGGGAATACACAGACAAACAGAAATGGTGTTCATGCTGTGGTCGATATAAGCGGTCAATTCCAATCTCGTCTTGAATGTCTACAAATCTGTACCGCACTGGAAGTGTTAATTTACAGTTTCACACGCTGCAAATAAAACGTCTTTCCATGTATTTAGTACTTCTGGCGGTCCGCCTGCTTGGTGCTTGGAATGCGTACAGTCTAGGCGATGACGGAATGGCATGTTCAAGACGTCGCGCACATTGGAAACATTATTTTCATGTCCGCCAACATCGTTAAAAACCATTTTTTTCAGGCTGCTGTATCTCAAATTATACGAACCGGATACAGGTGAATCTATGATAAAGTATGTTCACGATAAAGTGAGCACTTTAGAAACCGTAGTTACTTTTTCCTTTCAATAATTTTGTATATTTTAACCATCTTTTCTGAATTAATATTACCATGTTCATAATAAACACAGTGTGTATATTCCACCGTACTCGGAAGTTAACGTCCAAGGTTAAAATTAAGGACTAGGTATTATTCCAAATGAGACAGATTCAAAAGTGCTCACTTTACCGTGAACAGTCTAGAGCCATACACTGGAATTTGCTACAGAGTCGCTCGCGTCCAATAAAGTAATATGACCACTGCTTAAAGTCACGTTCAGATGAGTCGCCGACGTAAAGATTGCTCGCCAGTTGGGGCGATTTGCTCGTAGAGGCGATACCGCTTTACATGCGCCGGTCGGCGTCGTCCGTAGTGCTTCATCGATACTTGCGTCACTTGCACACACACACACACCTCACTAGGCAATCGCCTTACATTGACAAAGCACTTGTTTCGTAATCACAGATGATAAGATGTAGAGTTGTTGTTCAGTACACTGTTAAAAATTTTCCTCCATTTTACGGAAAAGTGCTGGTAAAAATTCATCCAAAAGTGTCCGTAAACTCTCCGTAAAATTACGGACACATTGATTTTCAGAAATGGACTTTCCGTAAATTTCACGGAAACTCTTCGTTAATTTCCAAGTTAGTTTTCTGTACTTTCCGTTTAAAACAGAAAGAGATTATGAACATGTCTTTAATTTTCGTTATGTGAGAGTTATACTATGTAAAAAAATTATAGTAAAGAAGTTAAAATATTTTGTACTTAAGTGAGGTTTGAACCCGAGTAAAAAAAAAAAAGAATACTAATTCACGTCTCTAACCATTTACCTACAACTCTGACCTTGAAGTAGTGGTATACCGTTTATATTTGTATTCAAATGACTAAAGCAAAAATTTAGTTTCTATTAAATTTGGTGTATTTTTAGTGTTGTCAGATGTTACAGACGCCTGATGTTATTTTTTAATGCGAAAGAATAGACCATAGTCGCGTGGATAACCTTAACTGCCGCAGAAACGATAATTCTCTTGTTACAGTGGCGAAGAAAGCTTCGTGTAGAATCGGCATTGTTCATCCTAACTCGAAGCCAATGGGAGTACGGAGACTTTCCTTATTTTGTATGTACAGACTATACTCCGTTTTTCATTACGGATTGCCTTTCCGTATATACACAGTACATTTCCGTAAAACATTCCGTAAATATACGGAAATTTTTAACAGCGTAGCAACATTCACGAATCATTCGCCAACAAGGAAGCTCGCCGCGTACTGAGCTTCGCAGTGTAGAAGACACTGGACGATAATAACCCGCCAGTGCGTTGTGCATACAAGTGTGTCGACTGGAGGTGAATGCGTTATACCAGCCACAGACTAGTTCAGTCACGTGTAAGGCTCAGGTTCTGGATGCGGGACGCACGTGGCAGTTTGTCTTCTGCGTAGTCACTCGTTGTAAGCACCTGTAAAAAAAAAAAAAAAAAAAAAACCGGATGATTCCGATGTCTATCTTTTTTCCAAGAGAAAAACGAAAGTCAATATGTTTTTGACCGTTCAGTAATTTTGTTATTGGAACAAAGATGTGGTCGTTGTAAAGTGTCAGTCGGCAAAAGTAGGTGTTAGCAGACCTCGGTTTACGATATTTATTCTTCTGTAAAACACAAATTCAGACTACAGTACAGACTGCTGCATTAAAACCACATAGTGACCGTGTAAAATTCTAGGGAAACACGACACACGCCAAGCTTGCTTATGCTGTTTGCTAGCGCCGTCGCTATTCTTATTTTTTAGGGGGGGGGGGGGAACTGTGACGTCACCTCGAGCCGTTAACAAATTGTTTCGTACCAAGGAGGCCGCTTCACTGTTCTTGTGTGTAGTCGCAGAAGAGCCGGGACGGGCTGCGGGCAGAATGTGTTCGACGTCGGCGAACCACACTTCTATTTGCGGGCGCAGCTTGTCAGCTGTGACTGATTAATGCCGGCTCGTGCGCCCCACGTTGCCAGCTCCAAGGACGACCCTGTCCCTTTTTCGCGAGCCAGCTCCCCTCCAATAACTCGCCTCCGCGCTTATATTTAGAACTCCCCGCCTTTTTGTTTGTTTCGTTGGCGGCTTGAACGACTCCTGTCAAACTCAAACTGCCCCCGACAGTAGCGATTCGCGTGGACGCCGTTGCAGACGGCAGGGAGTCCCCATAGCGCATGGGGGCCGCGGTGGCTGAGCGGGTAGACTACTAGCCTCCCTACCACCAAGGCAAGCCGGTCTCAATTCACCGGGCTCGATTCCCGGCGAAGTTGCCCCCGGATTTTCGTAAGTTGAAATCGTGCCGGACGATGCCTCTGGTCGGTGGGTTTTCGTGGGGATCACCCGTTCCGCCCGCCCTTTCATTCCGGCGCTGCACCACTCTCGCCTCGCTTCACACTCGTCGGCTCTCAAGACCTCGTTGTAAAAGGCTGCCCAAATGTCTTCACTCACTCGTAATTATAGGGCGAGACAGGGCGGTGAAACCAACGAGACGCCATAATCCTTGGGAAAATGAAAAACGTTAATGCTGCTAAACCGCGAATTTTTTTTGTTGATTGTGAAGATGTTGAACTATTAGTGGCAAAGAGCGGTTTCCTGCTGTCGATCAGCTGCCGAGAAGTCTTGGGGAGTTCAGTCCGTTGGGAAGATAGAGGGTAGCCACCACCAATTTTCATGGCTTTTTGTCCAAAAAAAGAGCTTTGTAAGGTGGTAGTAACTGTCGATTATCCTGCTACCGGACTGAGTCACTTAAATAGTACACGCATGTATCGAATCTCTCAGAATTGCAACAATTAGCTGTAACTAAATAGACTTGACCACAAATATTTAACTTTATATCAGTTTTTTAATTTATTTATTTTACTTGTATTACATGGAGAGATGATAATTTGGCATGTCACACGAAATACTAACCTTTCCGAGACCAGAAGCTAGGTCGAATGAACACCACTTAGAACAGATGCAGATATGTAATTCCTGCTTTAGATCTACATTTTTCATCACGTATTTTTCCGCAGGGTGTAAACTTAACTTTGCCATGGGCCTAATCACATTATTCACTGGTCAGTTAAGTGAAGTTGCAAGGGACATGTGAGTGTGCTTGTTATTAATACACCAACTCATACTCTAATACGTGTAAACTGAAAAAAAAAAAAAAAAAAAAATGTTTTGTTGAATCAAACAAGATTTTTTGGTGCAAAGAAATGATTTGTTTGTAAAGGAGCAATGCAATATTTTGTTGCTGAAACCAAATTATTTAGTTGTTCTCATTTGGTTGCCCTAAACTGTAAGATTTGGTTGGTGCTACTATAAAGATTTGTTTGGCTACACGTACATTAAACAGTTTGGGCCGATATAAAAAAGTTTTTAAAATCGACTAAATTTCGAGCCTAGGTAACCTGCGTCCGAGCGCTACGCCTTAGATATCTCGGCTAATGTAACAACTGCTAGCGCCGGAAAGCTTTTAAATATATATATTGCAAATATTGGGCTATGTGTGCAAACAAATATTTCAAGTTTTACACCTTTACTTGCCAGTTTCTTGTTGCATTGTTTTATTAATTAGATAAACGATTGTTAATCATCAATAGATGCACTAACAAACACGGTTACTATCCTAATTGTCACAAAACATACAAACCAACTCTCGAGCTGTATTTTCGAACGAAGGCACTCAAAGGAATGGACAAACAATTATATACAGTTGATTCAACAAAATATTTTGTTGACAGTCTAATTTTTTTGGCCCAACACAGAGATTTTGTTTATCCAAACATATATGTTGCTAGACGAACAAAAGTAATTTCGTTGCTTTTAAAATTTTGTTTGCTCAACCATATATTTCATTAGGGCTACTGAATATATATTTGGGCCTATTCAAACAAATATTTCGTTCGATTTTCTCTCAGCGTACAAAACCAAATAATAGCAACTTGATTTGCTATGAATTTGAAAGTTACACTTGCGATATGACGTCAAGACTTCGAACAATTTACTTAAATCACTGCCAACTTAAATGGGAGCCAGCATGGCAGTGCGTACCGTTGCACGTATGCAGTTACGGGCAGTGATTTTATTTTTCAGAAGTTGGCTTCATATTTCAGAAGTACTTACTTCACCATTAACCTTAATTTTCCTATTTCACCGCCAGATTCTTTACCTTGTATACTCAAATTTATGTTTATGTTAAAAATATGAGCATTTATGGACAGGAACTTTTTTTTAAATGTTGATTCCCCAAGTGCTAAAATAATCTCTGCAGCATTCCTTTGATGCGCCGGCGCACTCGTACACTTTTACATCCTCTTTGAATTGCGTCTCCTTTCCGGCTGTGGCTAGACATCGTTACTCGCATCAGTTTTCCTGTGCGAAACACAAATTCTGATTTCTGACTTTTTCTGGCGTTTATTTCATAATCACTAAGAAATATCTTTGTCTTCGCGACAGTGTAATTTTAACCGCCAAAGAAATTTTAAGTCCATTTTAACAGACCTTTTTTTTTTTTTGTACTGGCCACATTTTCCTTCCAGTGCACGCTGTTACTACAGGATCGACGTCATCTCACACGCTTCTACATGATACAAAGATTGGCTGAATGGATCCTACACAGAGAAAATGTTTTGTTGAATAAAACAAAAGTTTGTTTGGCGCAACCAAATTAGTCTCATGTGTAGGGGCAACAAAATATTTTATTGTTGAAACCAAATATTTCTTTGTGTTTATTTAGTTGCTCCAAACTGTAAGATTTGTTTTGTTGAATAACGTTACATATTTGATTGGCTCTTTACGTACATTATACAGTTTCCATTATTATAAAAATTAAAACATGTCCGAGTTCCGAACCCAGACCATTTGCAGACGAACGCTACGCCCTAGCAACGTCAGCTAACACTAAGAGGAACGTTTGTTCCAGAGAACAAAACATTTGTTTGTATAAACCCAAAAAAAAATATTTAGTTGCCCCAACAAAATATTTTGTTGGGTAAACAAAACTAGAAGATCTACAAAAGTAATTTTGTTCATATAAAAAAATTAATATTTTAACAAAACATCTTTGTTTGGCCAAAATATATTAGACTGCCAATAAAATATTTGGTTGAATCAACTGTATATAATTGTTTGGACGTCTCATTTGATTGCCTTCGTCCGAAAACACAGCCCGAGAGTTTGTTTGTATTTTTGTAACAATTATAATAGTAATAGTGTTAATAAAACAAGTCCAACAGGAAACTAAAAAGTTAAAGCAATAAATTTGAAATATTTATTTTCGCACGTTGTCGAGCATTTGGAATGTTTTTGAAACATTCTTTTTTCATAAGTCGTTACTTTATCTGAGGGTTATTTTATCTGAGGAATATTATACAGAATTGCTAATAATTATGCTTATAAGTGTTAAACAAAATAGAAAGCAAAATAAATCGTATCAGTATTCACAGATGCTGCCTAACACTTTTAATTCTACGTTAAGACATGGAACTACTTTCTCTCTATCATTACCAACTTTACTGGGCGCAACTCAGCCACTGTGCCCTTTGAAATGTGTTCACATATGTAGCAGTGACTTTTTCAAAGGTAGATTTCAAAAGCGCTCAAATACCCATGAATCGCGAACAGGTAACTGAGCCAATCAGAATTAAGTTACTCAGATAACGATCATCGGTGATTCGCGGGCAAATAATTAGTACGCCTAACGATTAAGAACATTAAATCACGAAAGTGTCTCTGAACTAAAGTGTTTTGGAGCACTCAGACAGTTGTGGAATCTTTTCTCGAAAAAGAGGTTTTCCCTAATTATGAACTGTGGCAACGTTCAATTTCTGCCAATGAACAGAAAGGGTGCACTTGCGGACAAACATTTACAAATACTCGCTTATAAAATATGAAATTGCATGATATTTTGTAAGCATTTTCTGTACGGGTTTATCATGTACTTAAAATGTGATAGTATTAAATGTAGTTAGTATTATAGTGCGACCAAATGAATAAACGATCCCGTGAGGGGAAGACGCAGCTCTCCCACTCCTCGCGCGACGCGCGGCGGGGAAGACAGGTACACGCTGTACAAACTACCACGGACCGCCTGAGACACATTCGGGCTGTACAAACTACCACGGATCGCCTGAGACACATTCGGGAATGTCAAAAACTGTAGTATGGTTTCGCTATTGTTTATCATATAGCACACGAGGTTTCAGTGGTTTAATGCGTCCCGAGTATACAGATACACCACATTGACACTTGTTATAATGTGCATTCGAGGCGAATAAAAATGTTACATCAAAAGAGCGGTTTAAATTTTCATTGAATTAAGATGAAAATTGTGCGTCGAACAACGTACTAGTCGAAGTCATCCCAAAATTTTTTTCTGCTACTCGTCTTTCGTTCTTTTCCCCATTTCCTTACATATTTTCGCCACCGATTTCTCTATCGCAGCTGCTGCTAATTTCGTGGCGTTTTAAATGTGTTAAGTATGTCTTAAAGAAACTTTTTTATTATGAAAAAACGCAATTACGTTACCAATATTTTCTCACAGAGTTCACAGTGAATAGTAGGACTTTTTTTCCCCCCTAACATACCATGACTACTCTCTAGTGAATACCT
Organism: Dryococelus australis; assembly: GCA_029891345.1. Taxonomy (NCBI): domain Eukaryota; kingdom Metazoa; phylum Arthropoda; class Insecta; order Phasmatodea; family Phasmatidae; genus Dryococelus; species Dryococelus australis. Next base: position 255,329,832 of record CM056993.1, on the reverse strand, counting down.
CCCTCAAGACTGACGTGTTCGCTTTACATGTACGCAGACTATACAGTACGTATCGGTGACACTGCTGCTTTCCTGAGATTGGCTCGATACCCCTTCCCCGCTGCCGTTCTATCTCCTGGAGTATGGTCAAGACCCGCGACCGCATTCTTTCCAGATATTTTTTTGACGTTGCCGAGTTATATCTCCCCTCCTCATTCACTTTGTACACTTGATTTGCCGGAGCCGGAACGCATTGCTGAAGTCACCATAAATGCTGCGACCCGCCAAAATGTAGTACAAGGTCACTGTGACGTCAGTCAAACGAATTAAACTCCTGGACATGAACACGAGGACAAACACTGTACCCACTTTTTGTCGAGCCTTACGTCACGTAGTGAATAAACTCTCCAAAATATTAGTATAGACTTCTCAGTCACAATAGAAAGCTTACAGAGCAAAAATTACTACGTTTTCTTCATGTGCACGAACAGCACCATTGTAATTGATCAAAGTGTTTTCGTAGTCAAACTCTATAAAAGTTTGGTTAATGTAATAATGGGAAGGTTCTGCAAAACAAAAATTGAATACGTTGAAGTCCATGGTAGCGAGTTGGTTTTTTTCTGTCAGATCAACTTCGTGAGAAAATAAAACGAATGAAAAGTGACGTGCATGCAAGTATCTCGTCTATTTTCACTGTACGTAACAGCAACAGCCTCGATCAAGAGAGCGCATATTAAGTGATCTTACCTGAAATATGAAGGGGTCAAGAGTACTTACTGAGCAGTAGTTCTGGTAAATATAACAGCTATGCATAGTCACGCCATAGAATGAATATCCAGTATAGAACGCACACCAGCTGCACAATAAAACATTTCTGAGTTCCAAAATAAGCCTCCCCCCCTACCCCCTCTTCTTTCTCTCCTTAACTGTCAAAACCACATTGCTTATACTAAGGTTAGCACAGTGTTCTCAGAAATACGTGTTTTGAAAGACTATACTGAAATAAAAGATATGTTAGTGCTTTAAAAACTATTTAGTTAATGCTTTCCAAGGCGAAATATTGTAGCTGGTAAAGAAAAAGATTGTGGTGCACAACAAGTAGAATAACAAATACTGAAGTGATTTAGTGCTCACTATTATATTTGTTTATTGAAAAAAAAAAAGTTTATTTGATGCCACAAAATATTTAGTTGGCAGCATAGCATTCGTGTCGAATAATATTCAATAAATATGCTTTATTGTAGCCTTAAACATTAATTTTCAAATCCGATAAAATACATACAGAGTGTTTATTACTTACATGACAACATTTACTTTAAAAATTTTGAAGGATAAAAAATGGCTGATAGGAAAAAAAGGGCCCCAAAAGTGCTAACTTTACCGTGAACAGCCTATAGCATCGTAACCTATTTTCTGCGACTATCGAACACATTATTGCCTACAAACACGCTAAATTTATTGATGACCACAAGGTCCACTTGTGGTTGCCACTTAGTACTGAAATGACAAAAAAAATACATTGTTGGTGTCACAAAATCTTTTGTGGTCACTATATTTTGACATAAGAATTTTGTGGGCCAACAAAAATTTTTCTGTCACTACAAAATGGTTTCTGTGTAGTTCGGAACCTCTGGCCAGATTTCAATGGAACTGGCGTGTATTCAAATACCGATTAAATTTTGTTCATATTAAAGCACGAGTTCGAAAAAAAAAAAATCATTTTATCAAATGATAAATGTTCTGCGAGCAGTTCGTGAACCAAGTTTGGTGACACGGTAACAGACACCGATCAGTCTACCTCATTGTTAGTCCATGGTTCACACTATGAATTCATTGGAGTGACGAATTCTCATGACCAGTTTCGAAGATGAAGGTAGATGACCAAGAACAACTTGAAACTTATTTTAAGGTAGTACATTTTAAATATTTGGTCAAATACTGAATAAAACTCTATCCCTCCCCCTGTATGGGTGCGTTTCGCCACCATCTTAATTTAACTAATTGAGGACATTGCCTGAGTGTAGCTCGAGCGAAACAAATCTAGATATACTTCGATACTTAAAAGCAAAAATCATATGAATATAGTTTCATTGTTTCCATAGTTTTTATCATGATTTTTCACGAACACTTCGACTAACCAACCTAAATTTCCTTGTACAAAATTCAAAATCTTCTTATATACTAGGCAAATGAACATGATGGAATGTAAATTATGTTAAGTATGAGAGAATATGATTGGAAGACTGTGTGAACTCTGCACTGTATTGGCTGACAGCGGGCGAGTCGTGAGCGTCGTACAGTGCGGTGTGGCTTGGACCCATAAGATGGTAATGAGTAGAAAAACAAACTCTTGTTCCCACAATAGTGTAGCCTATATAGGCGACACACTTGCAGCTTGCCTTGAATATCTGCAAATATGTCCAGACTCAAAGTTTTAACTCCTTACAGCCATCGTTATTTATTGTTTTGATAAATATTTTGGTTTTATAGGCATAGGAGGGCATGTCAAATGTTAAATCTGTATTTATTATCCTATTTTAAAATTCTTTTTAAATTATAAATTATTTATTTATTTTTATATTGTGCTGACATTATACACAGGGTATTGTGAAAACATGCAAACGTCTCTCATTCAATCACTAAATTTCCAGTACCCTCTCTTGAAGACTGATTAATACACGTCAGAATCTGCAAATTATTCACTACCTCGACTGTTTTGTAGGTATAAATATGCTACTCATATTTTTTTATTGTATGTATATAGGACTAAACCAAACCCGTCATACTAATAGCAACCACATGCACGAGTATGTTATAATCACCGTATAAACAGCATCTACCCACTCTTTGTAGGCTTAATTGAAGTTAATTTAAATGCCAATACTGCCAGGCCCTGGAGACTTGTAATTTACGAGGGTGATAAACAGTTTTAACTTTCGTGCTCTTCTTAACCATCACTATTTTAATCTTTCACAATATTTCCATAAATATTTTAACCTTTCCATCAATATTTCAATCAATCTTTCACAATCTTTCCAGCAATCTTTCGCAATCAGCACCGCATGCACCACAATTACCACAATCAGCACCACATTCTTTCAATCTTTCCATTTGCCTTTCAATCTTTCGCAAGCTTTCCATCAATATTTCAATCAATCTTTCAATCTCTATCAATCTTTTCCGCAATCAAAACCACAATCAGCACCACATGCACCATAATCAGCACTACAATCAGCATCGCATTCTTCCAATCTTTGTATAAATCTTTCCACCTATCTTTCAATCTTCCATTCAGTCTTTCAATCTTCCCATCAATATTTCCATCAATCTTTCCCAATCTTTCCGTCAATAATCAATCCATATTTAATCCATGGGTTTGTCGACTGTCTCTATACAATAAACATTTAAAAAAAAAAAAAAAAAAAAAAAAAAGATTCCTCCAACTGTTTCCAAAATTTGTACATGTCGACAGAATTAACGTTTTGTATGCAGTCAACTATTTGTGCATTTTTGTACTGAAGTCTTTATTATCATTCTATATGCAGATCTTTCAATTAATAGTCGAGTGCTCGTAGCCCCACTTTCAAGTTGTGAGGAAAAAAAAAATATACGACACACAAAAATAAATGAAAAAAAAAATTATTTTATTATACTAATTTATTGTTTATTATGTAATTACAATTTCATTAGAACGCAGTTTATCACATCATGCGATATATCCCGGATCTTTCAGTTTACTAATGATTGAAAATACCTCGTTAATGTGCATGAGAGATCCCCACGTTTTTGAAGGTTGAGTCTATCAACAAGTTCATTGGGGTCTGCGGGAAATACAAGCGTTCTTGACATCTGTCTTCTTCGTGTCGCTTGTTGCAGCCAATTCGGGAGGGGCGTGTCAATGTATTGGTGAAAATAACTATGACGACAGTGTTGATGAAGACGATGACTAGTTACCGGCAGCAATGCCACTACGACGGTAACTCAGAAAAACAACCTTCCATTCAGATGTAAGATCTGTGTACTCCAGAATTTTTTACACTGGAAGTGATGAGATTTCAGCGTTGTCTTTTTGCTTCCCGCCTCCGCTGAGGACGCGCTGGAGCGAACAGGTTCTCCACCGCAAAATGAAACTGGAAGGAAAGGAGAAATAAAGTTGGCGCCTGTCGAGACGAAGTCACGGCGCTTACTTGCCTGCCTTCTTTACCGTCGTCGTGAGCGACGCCGGAAGCTTTATTTTCCTACCTGCTTGATTCTGACCACCTCCAAGCGCCTGACAGGGTGGGCATGGCCAACCACGTCTCTTCTACTGGCATCGCTGTGGTTGGTTACTGAACACCGGCCAGCCATTTAAGGCGGGTTTACGATTATATACTGAAGAATTAAGACTCGTACTATGACGCGTTAAGTACACGGAAATTTAGTTTTTCACTTTATGATAGATCTAGCAACTGTTACGCCTAGCCAATCAAAATCGTAGGAGACCTAAGCAGCCGACGTGTAATCGTCGACTGCTTGTGTAATACTTTCGAAAAATTCGTGGTATCTTATAGAAGGGAATGACGATGCCAACATCTAGCATTTACGCCAGTAAATTTGTAAAAGGTTAAATAAAGCGAATTCAATAGGCTAACCTCTTCCAAGAAATAAAATATTACCTTGAACAGTTTTTTAAATAAAGATATATCTCGATTAAGATAATTCATTGCATACGATTTCACGATACGGTATAATTTAAATCCATTATTTAATGCAGTTTTCCGCCAACAACAAATGTCTCTGGGTCCTGATTGGCTAGTTTGTCATGAATTGTACAGAAGATATAAATTTTACGATATCTTAAGTCAAGCCAAGAACTCACACGGCCCGTACATGACCCGCACACAGCAGCCGTATCTGAACCAATACCGTTGAAAACGTTGGTTTATATTCTAAGTACATTATTAATGTTTCTGTTAAGTCAATCGTAAATTTACCCTTAGGGATGGCAAAAGCCATTATGTGCAGGGTTGCGAACGTAGGGATTTTGCCCCAACAATCAGTGCATTCTCGTTGTTGGTGGGGGTAAAAATCTCGTATATGGAGGATAATGGGATATTTGGGAGTTTCCTCACTAGTTTGGTGAAATGTTTGGAAATTGCTATTGAAAATTGCTATCCACAGAATATCGATCCGATGATTTGGACTGGTGGATTTGAATTCCCTAATGAATTTGTTGGCTCACTTTTCTGTTATAAAAAATTGATTCAAAGATGAAAGTATTCCGTACATTATAGAGATAACTACCATGCACATTTTGTTCTTGTGTAATTTTTTTTACATTTTATATTATATATATTTTATGGCTTATCTGGGGGATTTCGAGTACTATCCTTTCGGGGACTTCTCATATATGAATTGGCAACACTGAGTCAGTGGTCTCAGCGGCGGAACACTCGTCAACAGTGGCCGCAGTAAAGATGCGTTGCGCCAACGAGTTTGTTGTCATGTCATTAGCAACGGATGTGTTTGTAAAATTTATAGTATTGGCTATTAATTCAGGTGAAAATTATTGAATACTGACTCATCGTTACTCTCTTCGCGTTTGCGGCACAAAACAGCAATGTTGCAGTTTATTGGTTGGAAGGATCGTTTACCGCCGTAATTGTCGGCCGCGTGCCCCTGCTGAAACAGTCCATCTTGCACGTAAGTGGCCTGAGCAGGGAATGTAGTCTCCAACCCAGACACCAGGAAACTTGTCACTGATTCATCAGCAGCATCGGTAAATAAACAGTCGTCAGTTACCTCAGTTGCTGAGAGTACGAAAAAAGGAATTAACTACCGCATGCACCTTTCTTACTTTCCGACGCTACGCGAAGTATTCCTTGTTCGGCTGCTTGAATCGGCAGAGGTGCTGAATATATTTAACGTGGCCGCCCTCTAGAAGAATAAATTGACAGTGTATTCTTATTTTTTTCAATCACCACAGCCAGGCCGGGTTTACGAAGTACTGCATGTATATACGGCACTGTAAACAAATTTTGTGGTAAAATTCCCTTACATGTAAGGGAAGCTAATTACCTCTATATGTAAGGTAAAATTACCTCTTAGTTATAGAATAAATTTTCATAACAAGTAAAGTGCTATTCCCTAATCGTACGGAAAAATACCTGACAAAAGTGAGGGAAAATCCCATACAAGTAGTATGGTAAAATCCCATACATGTAAAGGAATATTAATTATATTGTATAATGATATTATATTTAAAAATAAATGGGAGTATTAGTGGTATTAATTTGTTTATTATCTTTATCCCCTGTCAAATAGTAAATGGAACCTCGACGCTTGCTGGCGGATGGTCGCAAACCACAGTCCTCTATCACGATAGGCCGATGCGCTGTCCATTACGTCACTACAAAAGCGTGACAATATCAGTAAATATTAGCTCGTTAAAGGATTGTTTCTTCCGCCCGTCCCCCCATTAGCTGTCGAGACAATGCTGAAGAGATGCACGCGTCGTAAGGTAATATTCCCATCCATTTATGTGATGTTATGTACGTGAATTTTACACCAGAGTTCGGCACTTATACCTTACATATAAAGAACCATGTTGGACTGCTTGTATGACTAAACAATAAAAATTAATTTTAAGGTAAAAATATATAAAAATACAACTAGCAAATAGTTACAAGTGTACGAAGAGATCCACACGGCGTAAGGTAATTTTCCCGTCCGTGTATGGAATTTTTCACTGCCATGTACAGTACATGAATTTTACTCCAGAGTGCGGTAATTTTACCCTACACGTAAGAAAAACTATGTTTCCCACACAAGTTTGCGAATATTACCTTACACTTGTCAGGTAATTTCCCCATTATTTTTATAGTGCATTGGAGAGTTGTTGACAAATGTCTGCCGTGGTGGCTCAGCTGGTGGCGCGACCACCACGTGACCTGCGTCAATCTGGAGTTCGAGGCCCGGCGCTGGTTAAATGCTGATCCTCGTCGGCCTTGTGTTTCCACATTCAGCCTTCTGATCAGCGACGCCCCCTAATGTTACTGACCGAGTGTGGAAAGAGCGCTGCCTAGTAATTTTATGAGGGCAAGGGATGTCAATTAATGCTGAATGCAATAACTGGAAATTTACAGTTTTCTGGCAGCCATTATAGAAAGTCAAAGGAAAAGCAGTCTCAGGTAGCAGTGTTTTCCAAAATTTATGAATACTTATATGGCAAAGTGATACATACTTGTCGGGCTCTTCCTTACGCGGTAGGCCAAATGTATAAATATATTTTCAGTGCATGATATTCTATAGGCTGTTCGCGGTAAAGTGAACACGTTTCAAAGACCTACTTAGTATCCACACGTACGCACATTGTTTATTCTTCCACAATAGCCTATGTAAAACTAACATTGGCACGGGCCTGAACTCATGCGTTGATCACGCGAGATTGTTATATTACTACAAAAGTAAATATTTTACAGATTTCCTCATTCTTAACACTTAAGTGTATATGAATTTTTTAAAAAACCGGCAAGCAAACGAAATCACTTCAATGTTCACAAATGTTTAGTTAATTATTTTTAATCGACGTTAAGGCGTGGAGCTACTTGTCCTCTGTCGCGTCGTTGCCAAGTTTACTGGGCACGTGTCATCACTCAGCGTGCCCGTTAACATTCATACATGTAGGGACAATGGCATCTTTATAAGCTTCATTTCGAAACTCGTATATTAACCGCGAACATCTTACAAAAGAATGCGTCACTCTGGTCTCTGGTAAATTATTTGCTCATAAAGATGGCTGAGATTTTTGAATGCTGGTTTCCAAAGATCTGCAAACTTCATTTAACAAGTAAAACGTAAATTTAGACCTGGCGCACTATTTATGTTTACGACAGCTGGCTGGTAGGGAGATGTGATCACTTCAGAACGGGGTTATTAGAGACGAGCAAGTTGCTCAGATAAACAGGAGAAGTGATGAAGGAGTCGGCCATGACGTGCAGTAAGTCACCATTCCAGCATTCACCTGGAGTAATTTCGGGAACTCAAAGAAAACGTAAATCATGATGGCAAACCTGGGCATAGAACCTGGATCCTCCCGAATGCGAGGCGTATGTTGTGCATCTTTGCTGAGTATTGTGACAGTGATCGCAGTAAGACCATATACTAAAGATGAGGTAGACCGACCTCGCTGTCTGCGAACAACCATTCTCCTTGTCCCAACACTGAACTGCTTTTCTGCCATTACGACTACCGATAACGGCATGGTTTGAATTTTAGGTTAGAAAACTTATTTGTAAACAAATGCATTGCGATGTACGTATACTTCCTCTGACCAATTTGCAATGCAGTTTGGTTAAATTAAAACTGGTAAAAGACTTTTATTAATATAATAGTGCTTGTCATTTTAAAATCAAGATATAAACAAACACGTTGATCACTGTTGACCATGTGACTTTGACAGTTGTGCAGGATTGGGGTAGGTCAATGTTGGGTACATGCGCAGAAGACGAATAAGCGGTCTACCTCATCTTTAGTCTATGAGTAAGACAGGCAGGCAGACGGTACGAGTACTTTGAGCACAGATGGCGTCACGGGTATCCACGCCAGAATGCGCAGAGGCAGTTGCGCAAGCGCTTGTCTCGTGCACGTCCAACTGCGCAGTTGAGCCTTGTCTAGCCTGCGCGTCGTAGTCGCCATTCAGGCAACTCGCAACCTGTAGGCAACAAACATCACGGTAAAGCAGACAGGGTACATCTAATACTGGCGAGACTTTTATAATAACTGAACAACTATAACTGCACACTTACCTGCCCCACTGATTGACTGCCCTTATACGTATACCTAAACAAAACATGGTGAATGTTTGATGAAAGTAACAGGCGGCAATTTTTATGTGCGGATGATCGTATCCATCTACCTGTTTCGTATTTTGGAACGTTTTAATTAATTCTCAGGCAATTCTGTAGAGTGCAGGAAGACGGTTTTTTTAGGCTTTTCATCAATATTATCCCACCACCCAGCTGTTTTTACTCCCCACTATAGATTATGGTGGGATGTTAGCAAATTTCAGTATTCAGTAGTACCAAATTACCATTTTGAAAATCCACTACCCCCCCCCCCCCCTTGTCATCCTTTCATTCCTTTTCGTAAATCATGTCACTAGACAATTACCCTCCCTCCTCCCATAGAAGCGTGTGTGTGTGTGTACACACTCACTCAAATTTTATTCTTTAGGATAATGTTATGAGATTTGCGATATTGCAAAAATTAATGACATTAAAAAGTAAAAACAAAAAAAAATCCATAGACTGGTTTAAAGAAAAAACGTACTTGAGCTCTGAATTCCGTTTCTCGTAATAGCTGACGCTCTAAGTTCTCATATCGAAATTTGTAGCCTGCAGTTGAGTTCAGTTTCGATGCGCTGCAATGCTTAGTAGCTATTCTCGTGGTGTCTTGCATTATTTTAACGCGCGCTCTGAGTGAAAAATTATATTTTCTCCTTCTGTTGTTTTAATACCTATAAAAGTAAGAATTAACAAAATTTAAAAAATAGTACTTAATTTTGCAATAATTTCGAAGTTTCACTTTACCGACGCATGTATAAAGTGATGAGGCCCATGGCAGTGTTAAGTTTACATAAATCGTAAGAATACACAACGTGCGTACAAGTAAATATTAAGGGCTTTAAAAAGTTCTCAGTTTACCGTGAACAGCCTGTAGTGCTTAACATTCCCTGTTGGCCGCGCCGACTGGCATTTGCGTTTCTATAGTCCATTCACAGTTACTTAGAAATTTCTGAAACCGTGTTAATGTTCTACGTTCAGGACATTCCTCCTCCTGATGCATACAGCAAACCGACAGTACACCACATTCGTGTGCACTCACTTCAATAAAATTTCGGTATGAACTATTTCTTACTAGGCATTACCAATACACCTATATCCTCCCTTGTTTTATTTATATTAATTATAAACGAAATATTGTGATTTATACATAGAATATAAGTGAAGGTTCAATTTAAGAAAAATGTGGCACTTTTGTGTTATACAAGTATAAAACTGTTATAATACAAGCCATATTTAGGAAACAACCAAATGCCTCTTACATGCGGTCATTTTTCATAGGTTTGTGGTTACCTGTTTTTTGCGGAAATATTTACGCGGAAGTTAGACTTCAATATCCTACGTGCACACTTGCAGCCTTTATTCGGCTATTGGCCGCTTCCCTTTTTGTGAAAACGGTCTGTTACATGAGTGAGCCAAACAGAATTAAGTGTTTCCACTACTGACTGTCCGCGATTTGCGGCCAGACAGATAAGACGCGTAGCAATTCAAATTATTCAATCATCAAAGTGGTTCTGTACTAAAGTGTTTTGGAACACACCTCGTCTTGAAATCTTTTCGCGGACAACAGGTGTGCCTAGCTATAGGCGTGGATCGGTGGACGTCGTTCGGGTCAGTTTCCCGCCAATGATGTAAGTTAGCTGACGTGTACGGTGGGACCTCGCGGTATAAGTGGCTAAGATGCTCGCCTGCCTGCCTACCTGCCTGCGTCGTGTTTTTCCTTTCTTTTCCGAGAAGCACGAGAGCTATAAGCGATACACTGGCACGCGCTACGAGAGCGCCATCGACACTACGTTCAGGACTCTGAAATGGAGTGCAGTGATCTCGTAGTGCTGTGTTTATCTATGTCACTTTCAGTGGTCACCCTGTAATTTTATTAATTAAATGTCTGTATAGTCCGTTCACGATAAAGTGAGCACTTTTTGAAGCTGTTTCATCAGACATAATAACCAATACATACATTTCATTGTGGCCTCGGACTTTTGGTTTTGGGTATGATGAATGTATACACTGTGTTTATTACTCACATGGCAGGGTTGACATTAACAAGTGGTGTAAGGATATAAATTGGTTGAAAGAAAAAAGTAACTAGGGCTACAAAAGTGCTCACTTTATCGTGAACGGCCTAAAGAAAAGTCCAATACAGACTCCTATCGTAGTTTGGCTCGTGTCCAGTTAGTGTGTTCTAATATGCGGCAGTCTGAAAAAGCCGTTTTTAACTATATTGGAAAGCTCTAAGATAATATTAGCAGCAGGGGCCATGGTGGCTGAGCGATTAGCACGCTCACCTCCCACCAAGGCGAACCAGTTTCAATCCCCGGCCGGGTGGGAATCGTGCCGGACGATGCCATTGGTCGGTGGGTTTTCTCGGGGATCTGCCGTTTCCCCGGCCCCTTAATTCCGGTGCCGCTCCATATTCACTTCAATCACCCTCATCGGTAGTCAAGACCTCGCTGTTAAGAGCCGCCCAAATCTCTTCACTCACAATATTAGCAGCATGCGTGGTATCTTTAGAATACCGTTCCGTCTTCGTCTGGGTTATGATGTCTTCTTGTAAGTAAACATACTGGGGGCACGCCTAATAGTATCGTAAAAAAAAATTATTTCAAACACAGTGAACCGTGGTTCAACACCACGCAGGCGGATTAATGTGGTCTTAGTATACATTCTATCTTCGAGTTTTGTTACAATTCTTTGTAATGAAAGTTTATGACCAGACATATACAATCAAAGCTATATGTCACACGGATAAGTATTTCGCGAGTTAATTTGTACGTTTTCAATTATTTGTGTATTTTCCCATGCGTAATCGACATTATTGTAAAGTTAGTTAATGTTTGATTACGATTACAAATGTGAATCTCATCATGTAAGAACAATAAGTTGGATTTCGAAATAACTTTAAAGGTGTTCCTGATGCATTCACTAGCACTGGCTTGGTTTGTAAATATTGACTGCGAAAATTAAATCGTGGAGGAAAGTGCGTAAATCAAAGATGGCAATGATACTTCCCTCTTGTTGCGAGGTTGGGTTAGTGGTGGGGGAGGTGGGGGAGGTCTGTCCTCGCGGAGTGCCGGGTTCGACGACCAGAGGCGCGCCGGCAGACTCGCTGGTCCGTGAAATGTGGTCTGGCTTGGTACGTGCTACTGCCGCTCGACATCCGACTATTTGCTCCGAGCCACGTGTTCTCAACACCGAATATTCACTACGTTTTTTAAATTCCTTTTCTCAAATACCGTTCACTACATACTTTGTGCTAGCAAAACATCCTCCAGTAAATTAATTTCCCAACGCCTGTTTTTCTATGAATAATTACTCGGTTGGTTTTTAGTAGCAGCCAGAAAACATCTAGCCCCGGTTAGAAAGTAAAACAAACGGAAGTTGAAACATACTATTTTTTTATGGTATGATGGGGCCGCGGTGGTTTAGTAGATAGATTACTTACCTCCCACTAAGGCAACACTGGGTTCGATTCCCGACGGTGTAACGCTATGGGGCAAACGAGGCTGACGTTGCTGATGGGTGGCGGGTTTTCTCGGGGTTCTCCCGCTTCCCCTCCCTTGTATTCAGACGCTGGTCCATATTTACGTAGTTTCACTCTCACCGGTGCTTAATACCTTCATGACGAACGCCGGCCAAAACCTCTTCATTTTATGGTATAACCACTTAGTAGATAAGTACAGGGAGATGATGTGTAGGGCCAACCGTTTATCGCGAGAATATTTATGTACAGGTTGTACTTCAACATCCTACGTGCACACTTACAAATTTTCTTATGCTGTTGGCCGCGTGTCTGCGTGAGAAGACATTTTCTACTTGGTTGAGCCAATAAGAATTAAGCTATCACGACACTGAACGTCGGTGATTGGCTGGCAGACACCTAATACGCCTAAGAGTTATATCATTCAACCATGAAACAGGTTCTGAAGTGACATGTTTTGCAGTACACAACTAGTCGTGAAATCTTATCGCAAAAAACCGATGGCCCTGGCATAGCGGTTCCTTTGATGTGGGCGTGCTCTTCTCTGATCGGTTAGGCGTGCTGGCAAGCAGGTTACTAGGCGCTGATTGGCGAACTTCATCTCGACGTGTTGCTGGCCAGTGCAGTGAGCGGATGGAGTTAGCAGTGCATGTGTCCGCACTTCATCTCTGTATTCTTAACCTACTTTATGCTATAACATTCTATTTCTTTTGTGAAAGATAGGAAACAATCGCCTAATGAAATAATATAAAGCTTGGCATGCATTTACGTACGAATAGTTAATTTGCTGTTTCTTCTCAGTTTTTTAAATAAAACTTATGAAAATCACTTCATGAATGACGTCTGTTGTCTTTTCCTTAACCTAATCATTTATCACAAGTGTTTTATACCTGTGTTAACGTAAAAGTTATAACATTTAATTTACAATTGATCTGTAGAGACACCTGTTTTTCGCGAAAATAGTTCAAGACAAGGCGTGTTCCAAAACACTTTAGTTCAGAACCACTTTAATAATCGAATCATTTTGAATTATTACTCGTCTTATCTGTCTGGCCGCAAATCGCGGAAGGTCAGTATCGGAAACACTTAACTATGATTGTCTCACTCAGGTAACAGACTCTCTTCACACAAAGGTAAGCGACCAATAGCCGAATAAAGACTGCAAGTGTGCACGTAAGATATTGAAGTCTAGCCTCTGCGTAAATATTTTCTCGAAAAACAGGTGGCCCTATTAATATGAATAAATGACGGTGATTAAATAGGTGTATTGGTAATGCCTAGCAATAAATAGTACTTTTGCGAAATATTATTACCCTTACTGGGCACGAATGTGATGCGTTGTCCCTTTGCTGTAAATTTCTACACTCGGTCAAGCTTTGTTTGTATGAGGCGTAGGAATATTCTAGATGTAGAACTTAAGTAGGATTTTAGAAAAGTAGGTGGCAACCATGAATGGACTGTATGAATATGTGTATGTATGGGACGATTGATGTTTTTTTGCAAAGTATGCTGGAGTTTGTGCTGTCCGAATAGACGAATAACCATTTTAAAAATGAGGTTATAGTTTTTCTCGTAAAACACGAATTTGTGGATGCATGTGTATGAACAAACCAAAAAGAGTACAATCCAAACCCTTTGCTACCTACTATCACTATGAGAGAACAGGCAATTAACAAATAGCTGCGTGAGGTTGGAGTATGCAGAAGATCGTGGAGCGTGCCCTACACAGGTCTTTGAACCCCTGAAATATCCATCTCCCTAGTCATCGTTAATGTGATATTCCCCCCAGGTGGACATTGGCCCAGTAGTAAATATTTAGCAGTCCAATGTCCGAGTTTCATGTGGTCATACAAGCGGAAAAATGGGTCGAGTGACTTAGTCAGCCGGTAAGTAAATGACCTTCGGCGCGGCTGTTTCTGTTCCGCTGCAAGGTGCAGTATCAAACATTAGTAGCGTTTCCACTTGTTCGCTGCACTGGAACAAATCTGCTCATTTTGGATGGCTGTGAGAGCAAAAAAGTTATCGTGTGCCGCGAAATATTTGCTTAGAGTTTCCAAGTGCGATAGCTGGAGAAGCAACAATTTGTTATCTCGAATTCCTTGAAATGAGCACTGCTATTGAAATGAAATGTTCCAACAGCACATTCCCGTAACATAATTTGTAAATCAGTTATCTCGTTAGTAGTGATTGTGATGTTCGCTATCAGAGAACACGCCTGATTCTGTTCAAGTTAAATTAGCTCGAATATCTTACGCACAAGACCAAAGAACTAGGCAATAGCCATAATAAGCACGTCCTTAAAGTGATTGAGAGTAAGTTTCTCTACGTTTCAGCTATTTTTCTTCTGTTTGTATTTCTTTTTGTATTTTTAACAAGTTGTGAATGTATTTAGTATTTTTATAGTCTTCTACCGTTGTAAAAATAATAAGCTACTGACGTAGAACTATTGTAATGATTTTCGCTCCAAAATATAATGCATATTTTGACTACATGCATTATATTTTGGAGCAAAAATCATTACCATAGTTCTACGTCAGTAACTTATATGTATGTGTATATATATATATATATATATATATATATATATATATATAAATTAATGGTAAAAAAGTGTTGCACTCGGGGAAGATAACTTTGCTTAGACTTTACATATCTCTGATACTGCAAGTAAAATAGATATTCGTTTCGTCCCAGTAAAGTGCGTAAAACGTGGCCTGCCAAAAAATAACGCCCTGCTTAACTCATTCCTCATTATATTCACATAACACAACTTAAAGGCTATGGAAAGTTTTCGCATTTTGCGAATTCAAACAACATAATTTAAGAAAATTATTTGAACCTTAACATCGCCTGTCATTAGGAAATTAAGAGGTTCCATGTTATTAATCAGTAAAAGTGTGTTAGAGTAAAGTTCAAATGAGAAAATAATCTTTTCGCAGCTTTTGACTGGGTAGGTAGAGGAGGCAGTGTAGGAGAGGGCTCTCGCCTTTGGTGGGACGGAAAGCACGTGACACTGCTGACGCTATACACACCAAACTGATAACATCGCTATCTACTACCGCGCTGCGCGACTTACGTTTTCTCGACAGGTAATATGCACAGGCGGGCAACTCTCGCCCAATCACTCTCGGCCGCTGTCACTACCGAACTGATCATCCCCACCCCTTCGTGCAGCGGTAATGGACTCTCCCGACAAGTCCAGCGCGTTTTGGACTACTGCGCATTATTTTCTCATTTGGATTTCATAGATAGCTAATCATGCTATACGCTCTTCACGGTAAAATGAGCACTTCTGAAAGCCCTGCGTAAGATCTATTTGTATGCACGTTGTGTACTCTTCCGCCTTATATAAAATTTTCATTGCCATGGGCCTCATCACTTTATTCATGCGTCGGTCAAGTAAAACTGTGAAATTATTAGAAAAGTAAATATTTTCCAAATCTGCAATTTTTTGCACTTCGGTAGATTAAAATAAACGGAAAACGGAAACCTAAATAAATAATTTAAGATATCATAAATGGTTACGTAAAACTTTTTATTCGACTTTAAGATGTGGAACTACTTTCTATCCATCGTTACCAACAGAGGCAGTGACTATTTTCTAAGGTTGATTTCGAAAGTGCTCACTTTATCGTGAACGGCATTTAACACTATTCACGAATGTTTCCTTTCATCTCGCGTTATTAGTGACATTTTTCAAATAACAATTCTAATTGGGTTATAGCTTAGGTTGGGTCATAATTTGTATGTTTCTGCGAAATATTTCATTACGAATAATTTCTCGAAGTTTTTACTTAGAGTTCAGGATAATCTTGTATAACTGTTAGCTTATTAATATCTTCTTTCGAATCAAATTTTGTAAAACCAACCGGTATATGGCATGTTTCGTTGTTTCCTAAATAAACCGCCAAGTTTCACAAGCGTCCTATACTACTTGTGTTTATGAAAGTACTTTATTTGCGCTGAAATTGAAATTTAATGTATATTTTAAGACATTTAATTTCCAATTAATTCGAATAAAACATGAGAAAATAGGTGTGTTGGTAATGCTTAGTAAGAAATAGTTCTTTGTAATATATTATTACACTGAGTACGCACGAATGCGGTGCGTAGTCCATTTAATGTAATTTTCAAGACTTAGTTAACCTTTCTTTGCACGAGGCGGAGTAATATTCTGGAAGTATAATTATAGCAGGGCTTCAGAAAAGTGTGAAGCGTGAATGGACTCTACCTCCACATTACCCAGAAAGGGGATACGCACAGGGGTGATAAAGAAAGGAAGTTGGCCTTTTGCTGGCCCACGTAGAATATATATATATATATATATATATATATATATATATATATATATATATATATATATATATATATATATATATAATAATGAAACTAGTATGTTTGTGTGCGTTACGGAGCGGGAAAGTTGAAGCGTGCTTGGTGACGAAGTGCAGTTGAGCCGCTCCGACAGGCGGGAGAAAAAGCACTCGTGGATAGTGCGGACGTTGATGGAGTGACGACAGCGAGATGATGGACTATTACAGCGGACCTCTGGTGAGACGTACACCGGTTGAGAATTCCGCTATGAGTTGTAACCTCGGCTAACACCGCGGCTTGCGTGATCAAGACGCTCCAACTGGATGGCGTTTGAGCCTCCTTCCTTCGACCGGCCGTTCGCAGAACATGGCCATCGCATAGGCGCACAATATAATCCATTCACGGTTACTTCATACTTTCTGAAGCCGTGCTAAAGTTCTGCTTCCAGGAGATTCCTCCGCCTCGTGCAAAGAAAGCCTAACTAAGTCTGTCGAAAATTACATGAAAGGGACCATGCACCAAATTCGCGCGCACTCATTGCCAATGATGTTTTGCATGAGAACTATTTCTTACTAAGCGCTACCAAGACGTTATCTCACTGTTTTTTTTTTCATATTTATTATAAATTCAATATTATAGCGATGTCATGTTTCTGGCTAGCGATGCCATGTTGCTGGCTAGCGATGGCATGTTGCCGGCTAGCGATGCCATGTTGCCGGCTAGCGATGCCATGTTGCCCGCTAGCGATGACATGTTGCCAGTTAGCAATGCCATGTTACCGGCGAGCGATACCATGTTGCCGGTTAGCGATGCCGTGTTGCCGACTAACGATGCAGTGTTGCTGGCTTCCGATGAGATGTTGCCGGCTAGCGATGCCATGTTGCCGGCTAGCGATGCCATGTTGCCCGTTAGCGATGACATGTTGCCAGTTAGCAATGCTATGTTACCGGCGAGCGATACCATGTTGCCGGTTAGCGATGCCGTGTTGCCGACTAACGATGTAGTGTTGCTGGTTAGCGATGACATGTTGCCGGTTAGCGATGCCATGTTGCCGGCTAGGGATGCCATGTTGCCGGTTATCGAAGCCACGTTGCCAGTTAGCGATGCCATGTTGCTGGCTAGCGATGTAGTGTCGCTCACTAGCGATGCCACGTTACCAGCGAGCGACACCATGTTGTTGGCTAGCGACACCATGTTGTTGGCTAGCGATGATATGTTGCCGGTTAGTGATGCCATGTTGTTGGCCAACAATGCCGTGTTACTGGCTTCCGATGCCATGTTGCTAGCTAGCGATGACATGTTGCAGGCTAGCGATGATATGTTGCCGCTTAGCGATGACATATTGCCACCTAGCTTTATCAGTTTGTAATAAATATTTGTAACTTATTGTAAACTACTCATTATTTTCAAAATACATGTTGTTCGTAGTTCTTCACATACAAAAAGAACAACAATATTCTTGTATGAATTATTTTATTTTCTTTCTTAACATTTTCGCACATAATATAAATGTTACCTACATACGTGCATAACCACATGTACAAATATACAACACACAGTATGAGAGAGAGAGGGGAGAGAGAGAGAAAGAGAGAATGAGTATGTAAAGGGGGGGGGGGGTAAGATTGAAATGAAAGTGGGGGTGCTCAATGACAGATAATTTGAGACATCTCTCCCGCCTAGAAACAATAAGACGTAAGTTGGTGCATATTGGCATGGTATGTATTATTTTGTTTCATCGTAGGTAACATTTCAGATATAATATTCCAAAACGAGGCCTGTCAGGGCGTAGGGCATATCGCAACAGATAATTTGAAGTCCGCAGTATTTTTGCCCACTTTGTTTTGGTTGCATGTGTAACCTTAATAAAGATTAACTCATTATTTTTCTTATCCAGTCTCATATGAGAAAATACTGGCAGAAATAAGGCCACCCTCGTTTCAGGAATTTTGTAAATTAGTTCTGCATTTAATAATAATAGGATAGGATTATAAATTTAATATCAAATCTTAACACTAAGGTTTATATATATATATATATATATATATATATATATATATATATATATATATATATATATATATATATATATGAAATAAGGTAACGATACCACTACTGTTTGTCAGCAATAGCATAATTAAATTACTTTTTTTAATCAGCTGTGTTTATCTTTTCTTGAGGAAACTCATCCCCAACAAATGTATTGTGGAAGAGTGGCGTGATAAATCGCAAAATGCTAATTTCGCTTCCATAACTTATAAAGTATGACACTCGTGTCACGAAATGACGTGACAGTTTTTTTTTTATGTGGGCTTACCCATTCTCGTATTGACTGGTGTTCACCAGGGTGTGGCTGATAAACTGTAATCAAATTGTAAACATTACATATACGTATATGTTTTTGAAAACTAGCTCGTGCTGAAATGAGTTTGTGAAATTTCCCAGTGTCATATTTGGTATGAAGAGTCAGTCTATGCCCTGTAAATTTATTCTACTTTTGAACGAGGAATTTTTAAGAATTAATTACCAAATGTATTTTTGTAACGCTGCTAATAAATTAGAGTAAGTGTCACAAACTAATAGTGTGGAATGTGTAACAAGCGAGTGTAGTGGACTTCGAGTTGGTTATAAATATTGAGCTACATAAACAATTTTGTATGCTTTCCAAAGTAATGTGTTATAAATATACAATGTTTCAGCTGTAGAAATGCAAGAAAATCTTTGGCAAATAGTTTCCATAGAATTGTTCGTAATTAGTACAGAAATTATTGTGTGGATTAATTCGTGATATTCCTGGCGACACCCGACGTTCGCAAGAATATTTCAGGACCAGTTGTATTTCACAACACCTCTTGGTTGGATGATCACCGGGTCACGCGTTTTAGATGTCAGCTCGCGAATCACAGGAGTAATCTAATTCTGATTGGCCAGCCAAGTAAGAAAATGTTTCCTCATAAAGACACGCGACTCCTCCCCCTCCCCCCTAAAAAAACTGTTGCTACCTGTAGTGTATTGAAAGCTAACATGCGCGGAAATCTTTTCGAGAAATTCGGGTGTCCCTAGATATTCCTCTTAGAAATTGACCCACTGGCCTATAATCGGGTGCGCTAATACAAATAATAAAGTTAATTTCTCTCTACTCCTCTTTGCCAGAGAGTTGGAATTCCGCCAATGAGGCGCCTATCTTGGCGTCTATGGATGCTGCTCGGAGACGTATCCCGCAGCGGCCTGCAATGTAAACACCTGATGCAGGCCCAAGGACGCAGCCATCGGAACTGACGTTCGCTGTCAGATGCCGACTAATTTCAGCGCGGCCAGAGATCCACTGCCGTGGTATTTTCGGCGGCTACATCACCCTCACAGAAATTTGCGCATCTGCTCCAGGATGTTGTGTAACAACCTCCCTCAAAATACATACCCTCGTGGCACTCCGGGATTTCCTTTGGTCCTGGATAACTTCCAGAGGAGACAGACTATTCCCTTTGCCAGGTCGGGGCATTTTTATTAGCTAGGGATAGTGAAATTTAGTGAAAAGATTTCAGACAAGTTCTATTTCAAGACATTGTAGGATCGTTTACCTATCTCGACTGGCCGAATTACTTTCTGACACATGTTAACTAACTGTCTGCACACGAATAACGTAGGAGCCGTGCTGATGACGAATTCTGAGTGGCCCGAACAAATATGGAAATGTCTTCTCAAGCAGACAGCAACCTATGGCAATAGACAAATTGCTTGGTGCTTTAAAATTAAAGACTACCGCGTGCATATATTTTTTGGCGAAAAATCACTAGCTCTAATATTGGCATATTTCACATGCAAAAACGTCATTAGAATGCTATGTGTTTGTGCAGTATTTGCCTCACATTTTTCGGTAAATTTATTTTCAGCAGACTAATTGAAAGACGTCTATTCGCGGAATCTAAGTGAAGAGATGTAGACGGCTCTTAACATCGAGGTCTTGAGAGCCAATGAGGGTGACGCGAGGCGAGTATGGAGTAGCGCCGGAATGAAAGGGCGGGGTAAACGGAAGATCCCAAAGGAAACCCGTTGACTAGCGGCATCGTCCGGCACGATTGGCACATGCGAAAATCCGGGAGCAACCTCGCCGGTAATCGAACCTGGTTCGCCTGGGTGGGAGGCGAGTAGTCTAACCACTACACCGCCGTAGCCCATTTATTCTCCGAAATTTCTTGGTACACCGTGGTAGTCAATATTGTACTTAAGCGTCAGATGTTTTTTTATTTATTATATGTAGGTGTTTTGGAATTTCGCGAAAAGATTTCAAAACACTGCAAGGTCGTTTACTTATTTCGATTGTCTGAATTATTTTTTGACTCATGTGAACTGTCTGCACACTAGTCACGTGGGAGCCGTGCTGATGTTGCCGAATCCTGAGTGGCCCGGTCAAATATGAAAACGCCTTCTCAAGCAGGCAGCGACCGATGACATTAGACAAACTGCTATTGGTTGCTCAAAGTATTGAAGTCTACCGTGTACTCGTATTTTTTCGCAAAAATCACTAGCTCTAATTATACATTTTATCTACGTTATATTTTATTCTTTCGTTTCACTGGACCATTGCGAGTTGTAATACTTTAACACTAAACGTCCTTGATTGACCTGCAGACTCGAATTTAGGGCATCCGATTTAAAATACAAGGGAAATTACTACATCGTTTAAAACAATATCGTCCCTTGATTGCACGATAAACAAAGAAGGAGAAACTTCACTAACGTTAACGTTAAGTTCTCACGTATAGTATGTAGTGAGTGGCTCGTAGGTAGAACTTAAGAGGGTTTAAGAAAAGTTGTAAGTTAACATAAATGGACGGCACCTAATTCCTAGGGACACCCGAATTTCGCGAAAATATTTCTAACATGCTAGTCCCCTACGGGCAAACAAGCAGTTTTCTTTTGCTTATTGGTGGCCTGTGTTAGCGAGAAGACATTGTGTTACTTGACTGGCCAATCAGAATTACGTAACTCCGATACTGTACGTCTGTGATTCGCGGGCAGACATCTGTATCATCCAATGACGAAAGTGGATATGAGCTAAAGTGTTATGAAATACAACTGGTCGTGAAATCTTTTTGTGAAATCCGGGTGTCCCTACTAATTCTAAACTGTGTTTACCCGCAGAGAACACTAACCCTCGTGAATTTAATTAGCGCTATTTCCTTCAAAGAAGTGTACGCCGGTGATGCTCAGTGATTGGATAACGGTTCTTCTGATGCGCCGTGCAGAAATCTGAGCGGACATGGCCCGGAAAGTAATTAGTAGCGTATCATCGACGATAGGTTCAAAAGTAAAATTGACTTCTCACTGCGGAAGAAGCCAGTAGATAAATAAGGAAGGAAAATGGTAGCTGGTAAACGATTTCAAAGAATAAAGAAACTTGCTTACAACTATATACTCTTGATGCAGGTTGCACCGACCTATAATACCTATAACTAGTTTCTCGCCGCGGGAATGTTGTAAATATTGAGGTTGACAAGGCAAATCTACGTATGACTTGTTTTCAATTGCAGAGCTTGGTTTTAATCGCTGATGCGTACAGAATTGCAAATTTCGCGTTATTACTCGGGGCAGACTATGCTTTAAGATCGTGCACGTTTGTTCTATTTTGGTCATCGTACCACGTATACTTTGACTCTCCTTAAGTAACACTGCGTCAAAGAACAAACACTTCGCATTCGTGTGATTGAATCACTAAGTAAATTAACACATTGAGGTATCCGCACATTTACTGGTACTTAAGACAAATTAGAAGTGAGTCACCTATATCCACTACTGCAAGAACACCGGTTCTGTTGGTGCCTGTGTTAGAACTCACCATTGTCCTACTGGTCTATACCACACCGGACACTACCCTGTACTTTACAGCGTTCATTATTGGCCGATCATAAACCAATGGAGAGCCGAGATGATATTGACCCAATCAAATATCCTTTATCGTATAAAATGATTTACAATTAATCACGTCCCTTTGAGTGGCTATAAAAATTATATCGTTAGCAGTATCATTGTTACTGCGCTGTGGTGTTCTTGTGGGGTCGTGTTATACACTATCCGAACAAAGACTGCACATACATGCGAGTTTTATTTTGAACAACAAAGATATTTTCCTCTGATTGGCTACCGCGTGCTGCGAAATGCACACTACTGGCAAGTAAGACGTGAGGCGCTGACGGCGATCCTACATGTCGCGCGCTGTGTTGGTTGCGTGCGCGGCAGTTCGCGGAATAAGCTGTTATTTCACCTCTGGAAAGAAAGCGGCTTCGCTCCGGGGGAACATCCAGTGAGCAGTATAACAGGACTGTGATGTTTATCTCAACGCCATATAACGCTAATTTTGCAGGTCCCTACTGATGCGTCAGCTAGTAAACGACTTTGTAGCGGATCCGAAATGACGCCGTCTTATGTTGGAGCCACTGGCTGCCGATCGATGGTTGAAAGTGAAACAGGTGCTTACACCGCCGATTCCAGCCGCACTCAGCCAATCAGTGCCTCGTAGTTACGTCATAGTTGGCAGCACAGCCAATAGGGGATCTTTCCCAGCATCGAAACACAAGGCCTGGTACAGAGCCTCGCGCGTACTTATTCTGAGGTTGTACTTGGGGCGGTTATTTTCCATGAGTGAATGTTTTCCTCAATAGCTGTACGTAATCAATAAACAAGCTGTCAAGACGCTAGGGTGAGCAGTAATTTTTGAGCAAGTGGCGAAGTAACGTCGGTATGAAAGGGCGGGGGAAACCAATGGTAACGCTCGGCACGATTCCCACATGCGAAAATCCGGAGTATCCCGGCCCGGGGATTGAACCCGGATCGCCCTGGTGGGAGTCGAGCGGGCTAACCGCTCAGCCACCGCGGCCCCAGGTGGCGAAGTACGTCAAGCGTGGTATTGCGTCATAGTCGTTGGATTAACGATGTATGTAAATTGGCAAATGGGAAAAGTAGCCGTCCAACGTGCAAAAATACAGCAGTTGACATTTATTACAGTTATTTATCAGCCACAACCCCTGGACGGCGGCTCAAGTATTCAGAACGCAATGAAATATAGTCACGTGCTACATAAATCGTCACTTTTTCCGGTCTCTAGGTAGGGCTGTTGGCTAACAGCACTTCACTGTAAAGAACACAGCAGTTATCTAACATGTGTTGTTGCTCTTAGTTATAAATGAATGTGCGCAATTTGAAATAAATAATATATTTATATTAATGAACCCGCCTGCCTGGTTTGCACACTGTCATACGACTTTTTTTTAAACATTCGTTTTCAGACAAACGACAAACTGTTCTCATTTTGACTTCATACGAAAATAACCCCTTTTAAAGGTGATTCGGAGATGCTTATTTCGAAACATATTTTATATTACAAACACTCCAGAACATCCACATAATTAATCTGAAAACGTTTTCAGTTTAATATAAATGCAAACTTACTAACCGGATGTGTGTCAAAGTTCTAAGAATGGTTGTATTGTACTTTGGTAGAGATTTTTCGCCAATAAAATAACGGGGCCATTTGTAAGAATTTTCCAAAATTATATATTTTTTGTAGTAACATGTTTGTTTCACCTGGCTAAACGTGGAGCGCCTCTTTGCGTCTTTGAACAGCTAAACATTTAATTGGGTATTATTTTGATTTTATCATGTCTATTTATTTAGTTTGCAAAGCTCGGTCACGTATTTTATGCTCCAGACGTTTTGCAGACCTCAAGACAATTATTCACGGAAATATCCCCCCCCCCCCCTCCACACACACACACACACACACACACACACACACACACACACACATGTTTCTTGTTCATCAAACTAGTGCGTACAATTGAATGCAGGTTGTTCACGGTAAACTGAGCACTTTTGAAAGCCGTACTTAAGATTTACTTGTATACCCACTGTGTATTATTCTGCCATATGTAGAATATACATTGCCACGGGCTTGAACACTTTATTCTCGCGTCAACCACATGAAAATGTGAATTTATTAGAAAAGTAAATATTTTACTTATTTGACCATTCTTACACTTATATCTGTTTAACAGAAAGCAAAATTAATAATTTGATCTTTCGCACATGTTAACCTAACACTTTTAATTAAACGTCAAGACATATAACTACTTTCTCTCGATCCGTCGTTGCCAACTTTACTGGGGTATTCCATCCCGACAGTATGACTTCGTGACTAACAACACGATCGAAATAACCGTGGTCTCGTATACCCATCTCGGGTGGGGGCCAGCGGCGACTGGCGGCAGTTTCGGGCGAGAGCGAAAATTTCCTGGCTGGATATCTCGCGAGTTCGAATTGCTACCACGGTGAGTATGGTGCCAAACGAAATACGTCTAAATCCTTGGATTCATGTCATAGAGCCAAGTACCAATTTTGTTACTTTCATTTTATTCCCGCATCCCAAGGGAAATATTACCATTATTCACGTCAAGCAAACGGCCTTGTCCCCCACATAAACACTTTTCGACATTTCCCACTAATTAGTGAGGCTCGTTGGCCCTGACTCTTCTACAGGTGTGCTAAACAATTGTTGGGGAATCGCATTGTTTTCGGTGAAGTATCGCAGCATGCTAGACGTCGTACTGTTTCGTGTACATTAATGCTTGCAAGTTTTCCATTGGCTGATGCACTTGAGAATAACCATTTTCGTTTTTTTTTTTTTTTATAGGGCTGTAAGCGGTTCGAAATGTTTACCCATACTCCCCTAAGTATCTTAGAGATTCCTGGAGATTCCAGCAAACTGTGTGATGTATTAGCACCAGTAAAAGACAAAAAAAAAAAGCTACATGCATTCTATATTGTTACCAAATAGTATCTCAGCGGGAATGTTGCAGTTTCACCTTTTTTTGTATCATCCAGCAGATTTTATTCTTATTTTCATTTGATATTTATTTTTTAAATGTATTTCCTCATCTGCGTACGGCAGCCACATCTTAATATCACCCGAAAACGAAAACCGGTCGACGTTATTGAAGATGTAATGCTGACAAGTTTGATACACAATCAGTTTAAATAAGACGGCAATGTGGAATAATTTCTGTCGATATTTTCAACACGGCGGATATGTTTGATAACAAGCAGATGTGTAACCGCACGCACGCACAGCATGTTGACATACTCAGTTTGATGCCGTGTCCCAATTCGCTCACTCTTGACGTCACACGAGAGTCCTCTCTGCTGTCCTAACTCCGAGGAGCGTGTGCGAGAGGGAGAGTGAATGACGATGTGCACTCGGTGCTCACTCTCGCACCCTTTCTGGCAGCCATGTTGTTTTCAAGTCTAACCTCAAGTATCCAGACATATATTTTGTTGTTTCTAAAGCGGTGTTAGAAATATTTGATCGACTTAACTTAATGATTGCGATTGTGGAATGTGTAATAATTACAATATCCCGTTTGATATGGAACATAAATTATGATGTTATGTCCCCGTTTCATTTAAGTTAATTGTGTGCATATTATTAAATACTGTGATTGGCACATATTAATGATATTTTTAATCATGCGGAAATGTAACAAATTAAAATAAGTTACTATTTCATGAAATTCTGCACATTTATTCGAGGAAAGTGGAAGGCCAGCAATATCTTATTTTTCACTATTTATTACCTTTTCTGTCAAATATTGCCGAAAGCTTACAGAGGGCACAAGTCTCAATTCGCTCGAGTGAGCCAGAGTGTGCCAAAGTGAGAGTGGCGAGTGAGAGTGAGCACACTTTCAAGTTGAGACACGGCCTAAGGCTCTTGTAAAGGTACAATGTGTTTATTACTTACATGGGAATTTTTATTGTAAAAAGTAGTGGAAGGATAAAATGGCTGGTTGGAAAAGTAGCTATGGCCTCAAAAGTGCTCACTTTACCATAAACAGCCTATAACTTGTCGGGCGTGTGGTTGGTGTTTCCCGATATTTTTGTTCATAACTGACTCTGCGGCGTACGAGAAGCCTCGTAGGGCGGGAGGGAGGGTAACAAACTCTGTTGTAAATATTCACTAGAATGCGGTGAATCACACTTGTCACACTGCACACACAAGAGCGTGCAATGGCTGATGAGTCAGCGTGTAAATAACTGGGCGGAGCTCTATCCTCCAAGTGTATAGGTGCCAGCGAAACCTGTTCCAGTTGCACTATGATTGGATCGTGACCTTGTATTGTCTACCGACGCCACTGATATTGCACTGTAACACTTTGAGGACTGCGCCCGAGTACAGCTCGGTTAACGGTATATTACTACGTTTTTTTTTATATGAAGACAAACCTCGCATTAGTACGCTCCCGGTGCCTCGTTAGTGTTTACGGCGACCTAACGTGAACACCTGCGCCACACGAGTTGTAATTTTTGTTGACATAATATTACACTTTTATTCAGTTATAAACTCTAACATGGTGGACTGAAACCGTGTTGCATACAAGTCACTGTAATTGGGAAACAGTCAGCTCGTCAGTTCACTGACCAGCAGCTAGCCTGTAATGAAAATTTGAATATGGTAGGCACGTCCGGAGTAATATTCACAACCAGTAGAACGGTGGGAAGTATAAACGCATCGACCAATAGCGCTGGTGCTCATGTCATGGATTGTATAGACGGCACAGTTATTGTTTGTCGTGGATGCCAATAAATATGCTCGGATCCCAAAGTGTCAAGACTTTCACAGCCAGTGTAGACAATAGTCTACATGTTCCACAGGAAGGTTATGTTTAACTGGTATTGTACACCGCGACGCTCACTGCTTCGTGATCTTCCTTGGAGTAAACCACGCTACTGGCTGACTGGTTATTCATATATCACTCGTCACAGAACACAAAGTTCACTGCCGTCAATCACGGGGAAAAAATATTTCATATTCGTACAGTAGTAGTATTTGACCGACTGACGCGCAATGGTACTGGAAGTAAGAGCCGCCATATTGTTACGTCACCCGACTGCCATCTTGGATGTAATTGACCTTTTACCCCTGACCCGTGACCTTAACCCAGAGGACTTTTTACCCCAAAAAACCACAAAAAACCTCAAAAATTCCAAAAAGCCTTAAAAAAATCCAAACAAATTCCGAAAAAATGTATTATTAAAAATTATTCAAAAATTATTAAAAGGATCCTCAGAAATGATCCAATTTTTTCCCGGAGCAGGCGAGTGGGATCAGCGACCCAGGTGACCTGGATCAGTGACTCTGAGCCAGAAGAACAGGGCCGATGACCTTTGACCATGAATATGCAAAAATCCACAAAAAATCCAAAATAATTTAAAAAATTCACAAGAAAATTCCAAAAAATAAAGAAAAATAGTTTTAAAAATTTATCATTAAAATTATTAACAAATTGTTAATAAATGATAAAAAAACTTATTTTAAAAACTTAAATTCTTGGAGGTCCCCCCCTCCCCTCACCAAATAAATTAGTCGGCTGGCCCCCACCTACTAGCGCATACCAAGTCAGCCATCTTGGTAGGCGACCACCATCTTGGTAGGCGACTACCATCTTGGTAGACATCACCCATCCAGCATATTGGAAGCTAATGACCATGATTCTGACCCCATGACTTTGAATGACCTTGAAAACCAAAACTAATGGAATAATACATAAAAGACAACAAGCATAGTACATTACAGACTAAGTTTACCACCACCTTATTAGTTGCAGACTACAACGACCTTGACTCCATAGCCTTTAATGACCTTGAAAATAAAAACTCGAGAAACAATACATAAAGTCAACAAGCATTATACATTAAAGACTTCCACCACCATTTTAGTTGCAGACTACCTCGGCCTTAACCCTATGACCTTGAATACAAAAAAAACACTATAAAACACACAAAAGTTAGCAAGCATAATACATTACATACTACCACCGACATATAAGACGCAGACTACCTCGACCCCATGACCTTGAAAATAAAAACACTATAAAATGCATAATTCAGCAACCATAATACATTAGTGTCTACCACTGCCATATTAAATGTAGACTAACTCGATATTGACCCCATGACCTTGAATGATCTTGAAAGCGAAAACTCGAGAAATAATCTATGTGAAGACGCAGAAGCTAGCCAAGACGATGTATCATTCACAACAGCCATTGCACACACTAAGCCTCCCAGTCTACCTCCCTACTGCTTATAATATTTGCATATGCAAACCCTATGATGTTTATTGACTTTGAACCATTTATATTACACAATTAATAATTTGTGCAGACACCGACACGCAAATCACCGAGCTACCACATGATTGCAGTTGACAAATCTCATGCAGGCATTGAAACATCACACACACACACACACACACACACATGCAGGTAGGCAGGCTTTAGATGCTAGTTCCTTGATCACATTATCATGCAGTTATATCTTCATCAGGTTCTTCAAGACAAGTTTTTCGCTCACCTTTAAATCACGGTCACACTTAAAGTAGACAACTGACTCCTGTTGTCAGACCGACCCCTCACAAGACTGACCCATTGACCCGTGATCCAGATCCATTGGCCCATAATGACCCCTAATGAACCCTAAATCACCCATAAATGGCACCACCACCACCACAACCAGGTCATGGCTCCATGGTCGTTGAGACCAAAATACAGCCCTTCGTATTCGCAATTCATGTTCGCGGTATGGGAGCACTCTGTGAAAACCGAAATATTCGTTCGCTCCAGAGGAACACACGCAGGTTCTATCATATATATGACAGGACTTTGTATAATTATGTATGTATACAATATAGGAATATAAATAATTATGCATAGTTATATAAATATGTATAAGCCCACCCTTTCGTGTAGTGTTAATGGACTCTCCTGACTCAACCGACGAGTTTTGGACTTGTGCGCAATATTTTCCCATCTGTATCTCACTATAGTTGACTATTCTGTAGTCAGATCGCCAGCGATATCCAAACCCAGCGTGTGGTAACATGCGAGATAGTCAAGGAAGCCCAGAGCCTGCGCCGCGCACCTGTCGTACCGGCCAACTCAGCTGTCCCTCCGACATTTTCTTTTTCCCTTTTCCGCTCGTCAGGAACAACACGGCCGTTTCTCCTCGCAGTTGATCTTGCGATAGCCGCATTCTCAAATCCACCGCTTGTCTTCTCCTGCCACTCACTTCCCGGCTTCTTCCCTCCTCGTGCTGCTGCTACTTCCCCAAAGTGATGTCAGACGTACCATTTTCATGGTACTTGTACCATTATTAGACCTTGTGTACCAGGTACCATGACGAGGTCGTCATGGATGCGCAAATGTACCGTAATCCAAACTACAGTAACAACATGTAGTCAATGACTCGAAGTTTAATAAAAGATAACCAATTGCTAGCTTCCGAATTAAGGTTCATTTCATGAAGGCCTTACGAACAAGATATCGAGATCGAAATATATCTATATTCTTTAGATTTCTGGCGATCTTCCGTTGTTTACTTTTAGTTTGTGAGTCCGTCGTTTATTGTTGTCAGTCAGGTTGTGTTCTGAGTTAAGTTATGAGCGGGTAATTTGGCCTATTTTCGTTCCATTGCTGCGCAGGCAGGGATTTTCATATTTTATAAAGGTGGAATGATTATTTAGTGATTTACGAAACACGTAGTTTTCAGTTATTTTTTCTAATTCAAATATTTTATTTGTGTTTGATTTCATTAATGTAACATTCAAACAACTGTTGTGTAATGAAAAATATATTAAATTGTGATTTTACGTATTTGTTATAAATGTACCATAATTCTGTACCGGCGTACCATTATTTTGAATGCACCGTACCACGATAGAGCAACGATGACCTAACGTCCCTGTTCGCCCTTAAGCTGGAGGTTGCAATGTATTGCGGAATGTCGGGAAGGAGATTCGACAGTGACGCGGGCGGCTAATACCCACCCAGGAGCCAAGATCTTGCAGACAACGGCCACGCAAACGTGCGAACTTTCTCAATATGAATACTGCTGAACGTTTTTATATCGAAGAAACTGTTTCATATTTAGTTGACGCGAAGTGCGCCGCTGTAGGAATTGCATTGGTTGATTTAGCTCGTTGGTGTCATTGTGTACGCCTGGCAATATTACGTCTGCCAACGAGATATATGACTGTTTTCATAAATTAATCGTTTTTGAGGGTTCCGTGTATAAAACTTTTTGTTTCCAGAATCTATGAGTAAATATATTTTGGATGCTAAGAACAAACATTGGCGGCCGCAATCAGAGAGAAAAATTACATTGGTACGGTAAAGTATTGTTGTAAATTTCTAGACTTCTTGGTGTGAGCCGCGTCGTGGCTCACACCCAGAAGCCTAGAAATTGACGACAATGGCCACGAAAGCCTGCGAACTATTTTACTATTGTAAAGTCATAAGCTCTGTTAGTAACAGTTCTACTTTATTTTTATCGCTGGTAGTAAGGGTGACATTCACTTGCGCGCTAAATGCCGGATGGCCTTTGTGTACAAAACGTCCAACCGACATACATCCATGTAAGAATGAGAATTCTTTCAAGCTGTTAGCATGTGGATCTGAGTCCACGGTGCCGTCACGGTGAGCCCTATTTTGCATAACATTGTTGCGCAAGCTCCAGTACATACATCTGCGCGAATGGCAGTTTTTTATCAGTGCAAATCCAGCGGGAAAATTTGAGTGCAACTGCATTTAAGTTTCCTACAGTAATCTACATGTCCAGTTAATACACTTTTTCATGCAGGTTTCTAAAAATGTCGTTTTTGGATGCAATATCAAGGACTGATACAAACTTACAAAGCTTGTATTTCATCCTGTTTGATGTGGGCTTCTAACCTCTTTTCGGTTCATCTTGCATCCTTCGGCGAATCTGAAATACCGCGCGAGAAAACTACTTCAGTCGAAGCTGTTCGCATCGCAAGCAGGCTGTCGCCAGCTGTATATTTCATATAAACGCCATCAAATTTATTTAAATAGTTCACCATGCATTCTAATGTAAATTTTCGTCGACATTTTTATTAGGTTTATAGCGCATGTTTACAGCAAAATCGGCTTTCTGGAGTTCTTAATTGTTTTTACTATTTCATTTTTGTCGCCTAGAGGAACTGGTTGGCGATAATTAATCTGTTTCGAAGGACGATTACGGAGATGATGGATAACACATCAGGCAACCATCATTATTTTGCGAACATACGTGCTATTCTTTATGCCATACAGTTTTATCACAAATTTGAAACATAACTTATGGTTAACTATTTAAATTATTTATAACTCCTTAGAAGTGGTCAATTACCACCTTAATAATTCTCCCACAAATTTTTGTGGACATACACCCTTCCGAATCCTTGTGAACACAACAATTTTGTTAGTTATTTAAAGGACAGTTTATTGGTTTCTACAAAGAATATTATTTTCACCTTCACCCTTTCATGCCCAATTTAATTTATAGTTGTAGGTGTCACAAACAAGAAATGTTATGACGCGTGTTGTACTCAAGTCGACTCAACATTCGTTCCGTTGTCGCAGCCAATGAGCTGCAGGGTCTGTGTTCAGCTACAGTAATACGAACCAATTGTTTCCTAGACACGGTTTACAAACCACTTATCTACAGGGAAGATCATTGGTCAATGAACTTTGCAGAGTACGACACCGACCAAAAATTAACTTAATTGGCGTTATGTACACAAATGTGTACACTGGGTCTGACTGTGTTAAAATGGTGTGACTGAAGAGATTTGTACGGCTCTTAATATGAGGTCTTGAGAGCCGATGAGGTAGGGACGGAGGAAACGGGAGATCGCCGAGAAAGCCCTTGGACCAGCGTCATTGTCCGGCAGTATTCCTACATGCGAAAATCCGCGAGTGACCCCGCCGGTAATCGAGCTCGGTTCGCCTAAGTGGTAGGTGAGTAGTCTAACCACTACACCGCCGCGGCCCCTTGTTACCATAGAACCTACTTCGGCTTGCTATGGCAACCAAACGAATAGGATAATGTTCTGTCGCTAAACCCTGGAGTTACAACTAGTGTTCTACCTAGGAACATAACAGAACATGGGTGTACGTGGGTGTGCTGGGGCGGTTGGGAGGGAGGTTCCCGCACAGGGGAGGGGAGGGAGGGCCTCGTGCAGGCGGGGTCACGTGTCGCTGACCGCGACCCGGCCTGCAGCGAGCACGGACCGTCACCCGCGCGACCACGTGACACCCCTCTGACGTCAGCACGCGCCGCATCAAGACGCCTATCACTCCGCCATTGCCACTGCGGCGGTGGGAAACGCGTCTAGCGCACCATGTCCAGTCAGGGTTGCTTCCGACTAGTCTGTACCCCAGCCTGCTCAAGTTCCACTTCCACGATATTCCTCCGCCCCTCGCAAACAAAGATTAACCGAGTGTAGGAAATCACACGAAAGAGACCACGCACAGCATTCATGCACACTCCGTTTAATTACATTTTGCTCAAGAACTCTTTCATTACCAGCACATATTTTCTCCCTGATTTGTTTCTGATTAATTTTAAATGAAGTATTACAGTAAATCATACATAAAATATACAGATAGTTGCAATTTAACCAACAATAACGTACTTGTGTGTTCTTTTCTGTTAACATAAGTATGAAAAGCTTGTGATATGTGTGATATTGAGGAAAGAACGAAACCCGTCATACGTGGGGTCATTTCTAAAGGTTTGTTCTCAATAGTGAGGATAGACCGCTTATAGACTATAGGGCTTCTCGCCCCTCTTGGAGAAATTCTTCATTTTCGCGTTATAATTTGGGATTCACATTAATTACTGGCGGTGTATGATTATCAAAATTCAAATTTAATGAGTTGCTTAATATGTTTGTGCGTGATTTTAACTGCGCGTTATCTGCTTTTTGTAAAAAAACTCTAGAACATATTTATATTTTATCAGTAAGTTTCTGCCTTTTTGCAAGCAGGAAAAAACACAGTGAATATTAGATTTAAAAAAAAGTATAAAACAACTAGTAAAGTGAAAATTTTCTATAATCAGATATTTTCAATATTACGCCTGTAACTGAAATTATGACACGAATTTCTGCATAATATAGGTGAAGCCTAAACTTAAGGGGGCCGCCTCTACCTGGCACTAGAATAGTGTTACAGTGTGTTTGACATCCGCGTTTTTATAACGAAACCATTTAACGTGTCCCCATGATACCAATGTACGAAAAGAACACACGCTTCAAACGAGGTACGAATAATACACCCAATACGTCATGCACATTATAAATACTAATCCCGAGCCCTCCTCCAACATAGCTAGAAACGGCTATTTCCCACCGCTGTATCTCATAATATACTGGTCGGAAACATGCAGAACTATTATAAGGACCTGCACTGAACCTTCCTACAGACTTTCCACCAATAAAATAACAGGGTTACCGCTGGAAGTACACGCAGCACAAGGGAAACACTGCACGCCAGCGATGGGGCATTAGGTACGCGTGTCAGTGTCGTTCCCGCGGTTCCCTGCGTCAAACCCGCTAAGACACTTCCCAGTAGACGGCAGTTAGCAGGCAGTATGTAGGCAGCTTAGCTCCCGCGTTGAGCGTTCTTGCGGGCAGAGGAGGGCGGGCTATCCGGGTTCAGGTCCCAGGCGAGGTCCTAGGTCACGTTCAGAAGCTTATCTCACCCCGCCTGCTTCCCATGAAGCTCGCGTCTGTAGTGTAGTTGCGGCTTCTTCCCACTACTTCAATCACACATTTCAAAAATCACCTGTTTGGCTGTTTCCTAAATATGCTATGTATCACAAGCGTCTTGTACTTCTGTTGACACAAAAATACCACATTTTCACTTAAATTTAACTTTTACTTTTAATTCATCCATTATAATTAGGGGCAGTGATATTTCGAGGCAAGATACAGTTCAAAGCACTGTGGGCTCGTCCAGCTTTTTTGATTGGCTGAAGCATGTTCTGCTCCGTGTTAGATGTTTGTGCACGAATCACGAATATGCAGTGTCGGAGTTAAGGAATCTTGAGTGGCTCGGTCAAATGTAGAAACGACACCAGCAGCCAAGAGAGTTATAACAACAGCGGAGTTGTATATATTGTATCGAAGTTTATCGTGTGCTACGATTTATTCGCGAAAAATCAGTGACCGTAATTATAATGTTTCATTTATAGTTATTATTAATAAAAACAGGGAGAAAATTAGTGTTGGTAATAGCTGCGTGTGAACTGTTGCAAGGTAAGCTGTGATTTGCTCTGTGTTGTACCTAATCGTTTGCTAGTTTACACATTGGCCACTTAAACGTACCTAGTCCAGGCTCTCAGATATCTAGCGTGCATTATAGACAGCCGTGGCCACTGTACATGCGTTTGTGAGAACAGCTCTCGTATTCACTTACTACCATAGGCTAGTTTAAAGTGCAAAAACCTTCCACTAGTATTACGTTAGTTTAAATTTAAAAAACAGGAAATCATGTATTATCTCAGGTCCTGTTAGATTGGGATACTATCGCTACGTGCCGACAGCCGCACGAGGTGCGGTCTCGGCTCTGTAAGGGGTGACCCACCTCGATCCTCCCCACCGCCAGGTAGACTTGCTCGTGGTTCCATCGCTGGGCGGCCGGGAATGGTTGACATCTGACATTGCTGACGTCGTCACAGCCCCTTGCTGGAGAAGCCGACGACTTGGTAGGGTGCGCAAGAATATTCTGGGAACTAGGACCCTCGGTGCAACGCAACAGTTGGAGAAATTTCTGGGCGATGACCCACGACCCTATAAATATCGCAGCGGCCCGAGGTTCGGCAGTCTTGGGTAGAGGCGAAGTCGAGTGCTGCGAGGGTTATCGGTGAAGAGGACGGACTACGACAGGAGATTGCGAGACGACGGCTGGCGAGGTGTTTGTGGTGTGAACGGACGAGAGGGTGTGAAACCCGACGAGCGAAGGTTACACGTGCATGAGGGCGCTTGGGGAACTCTAGAACGTTGCGAACTTGTGGTACCTGGAATAAACTAAGGTGGGACGGAATGAAAATGTGATACGAACTTTATTTAACTATTGGAACTGGCAAATATGGACTTGTAATTTATAAAGTAATCCAATTGGTTTTGATTCTCTGTTTATTGGAAATTATGTTAGTTACTAATTTGCATTAATTTCTTTGAGGTAATTGTAAATGGTACTGATTGAATTTATTAACTGTAAATACCTTGATATATCCATTTATTGTGAGATATTGAGATTAGAGTATTTTATTTAATCAAGACCTCCATCTCTTAACGAACCTGATTTAACCCATTGATGAGAGAAGTTGTAACACTATGTTGACAAATAATGTTGAATGAACCCGCGCATGCGTAGTAGCACGGCGCAGACGGTCCACATACGCACTCTGGTGTTGGGAAAGCGAAGTAGCTTGATGGTTTCCCGGGGGGAACCAACGCCGTCACTAAAAAAAAAAAAAAAAAAAAAAAAAAAAAAAAAAACGGGCATACGCCGTTGCGCAGCGTTGTATATAAGTTCGTGAGAAGTCGATCTATTTGTATCTGTCTAGCACTTGATATCGGATATGATACTGAAATTTACCTACTGCGAAATGAGCTTGCAAAATTTCCCGTCATGTGCTGTGATACAATGACACTGTAATAGAAATATTGGAACCTAAGCCAGTTATGTGTACTATGGTGGCGAAGTATGTACGGGTATACGCGATACTCTTTAATGAGTATTTCCTGAAAAAGTAGAATTTGCGAGTTACATTTATTTTATGTTTCCATTTTTTATATGTTATCTTTCTGAAGTAAACTTAAAACCAAGGCGGAAAATCTGCATTCGACGAAAAAGTCAAGTATGGTTCCCACCGGGTGGGTGCGTGTTGTTTCATGCCGCACATCAAATGTAGGAAATCTGCCTCTTCG
The DNA here is from genome assembly GCA_029891345.1 of Dryococelus australis. NCBI lineage: Eukaryota > Metazoa > Arthropoda > Insecta > Phasmatodea > Phasmatidae > Dryococelus > Dryococelus australis. The sequence goes on along the minus strand of CM056993.1, from coordinate 255,293,411 downwards.
AATTTTCCGCGGTCGATTCTCTTTCTTTCTTTTCTGCGAACACGTGGTCACGTACTGCCAATACGGACTTCTTTGTAGCGAGCTCATCGACGCCGTTCGCTTATGTGTGCGTGGTTATCACCAAATAATTTGTTATTTTACATTAGTACGAAACGTCGCTCAACTCTTAGATATCACTTGTCGCTAGTCTTTTCTCGCAATATTAAATTATTACATTGCATAGTGTTTTCTTTGTGGCACGACAATCTCAACTTCAGTATTTTTGGCACGTGCAAATAAAATAAAGGAATACATTCACACAAGATTTAGCAAGGATAACAGAAAGGTAATGATTTAATGGATTTTGAAGTATGCTTGGCAAAATTTATCGTACATTGCCGCAAATAAAAAAATATGAGAGGATTGTTTAATTTTAAGTAATATTTGAAATTGCGAAAGAATTTCATAGTATAATTCTAAATACTTCTCTAAGTAACGCGTGGTATCGTATTTCTGAGTGAATTATCTCATTTCTGTGAGTTAGTTGTTACTGTTTGTACGTCCCAAAAACACTAAAGTTGTGGTACTGACATGCAATTATTAGAGACCTGAAAAATTCGCGAGTTCAATGACCTGCAGGCTAGACTGCACAGTTGTATGTGCAGACATGCCGATATCAGCTGCACATTTGTTGTCCGCTGTCACAGTGGAAGGCAACTATTGGACCAGCGTTCTCCAGGATGTGTCAAACACCATGTGGACCAATGGCTAAAATTATACAAACACATGTGTTTTGAATTTTAGGTTGTCCCAAAATGAATCCGCGAATTTTTCAGGTCTCTAGCCATTATGCAAACAATACGGTGGCCACAATATTTGACATGCGAAGAAACATTAAAGGCTGCTTATTGTAAAGTGAGAACTTTTCAAATCAGTAGTATAAAAAAGTCACTACCCCTACCTTCATTCACTTTTACAGGTGCACACCTAGTGACACTGGGTGCCCAATGTAGTGGGTAACGACGATGGAGAAGGAGTCCCACATTTAAGATGTCCAGTTAAAAGTATTGGGGAAACATTTGTTAAAACTGAAATAATTACTTTCGCCTTTATTTTCAACGTGTCTTTCAAAATGAGCAGATATGTAAACTATTTGCTATTCTAATAATTTCACGTTTACACTTTACCGACACATGGACAAAGTGATGAGGCCCATGGCAATGTTAATTTGACGTAAGGCGGAGGAATAAACAACGTGCATACAAGTATATCTAAGGCAGGGCTTTCAAAAGTGCTCAGTTTAGCGTGAACAGCCCATACTTGTAAGTAACGACTACAACACGAACAGTCTGAACTGTTTTTGTTGACCAGCACGCTGAAATATCGCACCGCGCACCGACTTTGAAAGTCTTTGTCCGTCTGCGCTACTGCCGGGTGTCCCGTCCCGCCATAAAGGCGTGTCGTGCGGTTGACGCGTCTCGTGCGCCTGAGAACGCAGAACGCAGTCCTCGGCGACGCACTTTACGACCGTGCACGGCCCAGGCCACAGTCGCGAACCCATTCCCTCAGAGTGTCTATTTTTACGACATGAAAGGAGTTCCCATGGCCGGCCTCCAGTGCGAGCAATCTCTTGTAACACTTTGAAGTGCTGCCGAGGTAATGTTACGTAGACTGAATTCTAACCGAGTCGTATGGAGTGTGCCGTAACGTTTCGTGATCCACGTTCTTCTGAACACTTGGACACAGGAATAGTACTTAGCCAGCAGTTTTCTAGCTCGTCTTTCTTGTCAGTAAATATGCTTCACACTGAAAGTGTTAGCACAGGATTAGAAAATGTACTATATTTTGCCCAAGTCAATCAAAGTTGTTCACAATAAAGTGAGCACTTTTGAAATCAACCTTAGAAAAAAAATCACTGCCCAGGCCTGCATATATTTAAACGGGTGCGCTGAGTGACATGCGCCGAGTAAAGTTGGTTATAATGGGTTGGAAAGTAGTACCCTATTTTAACGTCGAATAAAAAGTAATAGGTGCCTACAGAAATTTGTTTAATGTTTTTTTTTCTAATCCATCAATTCCAAAAATGACCAGATTGGTAACATATTTACTTTTCTAATAATTCCACGGTTTCTCCTGACCAACGCATGTATAAAGTGATGAGGCCCTGTGGCAATGTTAATTTTGCATGAGGTGGGGAATACAACGTGCATACAAATAGATTTTAAGCAGGGCTTTCAAAAGTGCTCATTTTACCGTGAACGGCCTATGCCAGTGTTTCTTTTTACTGTCAAACCTAGCTTATTCTGATAAGACATCAACAAGGGCATTTCTGAAGGAAAAAAAGTGAGGTCGTTGAAACCAACAACCAACTTTACCTCTGCAGTTAACTGAGCCGTGGTCAACTTCATTAGTAAAAACGTGTGAATTTCGCGGATTATTTTGGCAACAGTCTAGACTTCTCAGTCCTTTACACACTCGGCCCTCTGTGGTCTGTTGTCGTCCTAACTCAACATATCTTTTCCTACACGCTTTGCTTTTACCTGAAGAAAATCAGCAGAGCAGTAAAAACACAACAGCTCGGTTACAGGCAGCAACAAGCGCGCGTGCTTCTGTATACCTACTATACGCTGTTCGCGCTAAAATGAGCACATTTGAAAGCCCTGCTTAATATCTACTTGTATGCACGTTGTGTATTTCTCCGCCTTATGCGAAATTAACATTGCCACGGGCCTCATCACTTTATACATGAGTCAGTCAAAAGAAACTGTGAAATTATTACGAAAGTAAATACTTTACAAATCTGTTCATTTTTAAACTTCGATGAATTAAAAAACAGAAAGCGAAAGAAATAATTTTGAGTTGTCACAAACGGTTACCTAACACTGTTTATTCGACATTAAGATATGGAACTACTTTCCATCAATCGTTACCAACTTTACTGGCCAAATGTCACTCAGTGCGCTCACTAAAATGTATGCATGCAGACGGGGTGACGTTTTTCTAATGTTCATTCCTAAAGTGCTCACTTTATCGTGAACTTCATTTAGAGCGTGCGCTCTATCTCACTGCTGAAATAGTTCTGCAGAAGGAATAGTTTGTCCTGCAGTGTGCGCTGTCGCAGTAACTGCATGTTAAAGTACCTAGTTGCAGATGCAGTCACAAGCTGGGCCACAGCGGACTTTTATGTTGCTATTGCTACGTACATAATAGTCCTATATAATAAGTAGACAATCTCTGTCTGTCTGTCCGTCTTTAATACGTCTAAGTCCCTTGAAACTCAACAGAAGTTCAAATTTTGCAGAGCGAATCCTCAGCGTAAAATACAGGTCAAGTTCGAATTTCAGCCAGATCAGATTACTCAATCATTAACTTTTATCCTAAAAATACATTTCTTAATTACTTTTTCTCTATGAAAATGTTTGTATTAATGCACAGAGAATATTGTATAGAGATATGAAGGTAATTAAATATCATTTTTGTTTACTTTAAATGTCTCGCTTCAATGTCGAGTTAATTAAGTGGGGCCACAGTGGCTCGGTTGATAGAGCGATTCCAAGTGGGGCCACAGTAGCTCAGTGGACGGAATTATGTTAAGTGGGGCTGAAGTGGCTCAGTGGATAGAACTATATCAAGTGGGGCCACAGTGGCTAATTGGGTAGATATATCAAATGGGGCCTTAGTAGCTCATTGTATAAAGAGATTCCAAGTAGGGCCGCAGTAGCTCAGTGGATAGAGCGATTCCAAGTGGGGCCGCAGTGTACAAGTGGATAGAGAAATATTAAATGGGACCGCAGTCGCTTCAATGTTGAGTTAATTTCACATAATTTCATTATTACCTACATATATGTATGCAATATTTTTTTTCAGTCTTTGTATGATAACCAAATTTTTTAACATGGTAACTGTTCTAGTCCCTTGACATTACAAAAAACAAAAGTCACGGACTAACCCCTAGTATTTATATAAACAAGTATTTATATAAACAACAAATGATTGCCGTCCTTGTGTTAACAGTTTGTTTGGATTAGGGGTACAAAAGTGTGGTTTGTACAATCACATTTTTTTCTTAGTGTAATGGTTAGAATGCTTGTCAGTCGTACTTCGCCAGGGACTGGAATTAAAAATCTTTGTGTTATTATCAGGCAACGGAAGTGTAAGCTTGGATGGGACGGATATGGCGCCACGTGGAACTAGCTGCTCATCCCAAACCCCCAGAACAACGCCATCTCAAAGGAAGTATTACTGGCGTTGAAGTGGTAAATAATTGCCTTCTGCTAAACTGTATCAGGTTTTCTCTTAAACCCATTCAGACCTAGTGTACACAATTGTGTACATTACGCACGTGTGGGTAATTTTTGGTCTGTACTGCACACTACGAAGCTCAGTGACCAATGATGTTACCTTTGGGTAGAGACCTGCAATGCGGTATTATTTGAGGACACGTTAAACTTCAAACACGTGTGCCTTTGCAATACATTTGTTAATGACCCATGTACATCATGTGACACGCTTTGGGTAAACCTGAGCCAATGAATAAACACTTCACAACCGTGTGCCACAATCACGTGCAGTTCAATCAGAAAGGGAGTGAATTCACATTTATGCAGCAGCCAATGGAGCAACGACGTCGGCACTAGTGCATATAGTACTGTGACGTACAGCCTGGTGCCAAATAATAATGCAAATTTTACATGTCCCTACCTATGGGTAAATAATTCGCAAGCAATTATTGCTGGTCTAGGTGATAATTGTTTCATATAACTGTAGTTGAACATATAGCCTCCAGCTGAATGGCTGTGACAACGAAACAAGTGTGTGTCGAATTAAGTACAGTACGCATTATTTTTTTTGTTTGCAACACGTGAAACCGTATATTAAAGTAGGTCTGGAAGGGTTAACGTGGCACGGTTGGGTTTGGGATGGTGAAGGCGACGAGCTGTCCTTGTTTTGGTTGATGTGTAATCAGTACGGCCTCCTCGTCAGACTAGTGTAACGTGACGCCTTGGCGATCACCGCCTTTGGTGATCCCCGCTCGAGATGAAAAAAAGAAGAGGAAAACGAGAGCTTCTGGTGGAACTCTCGCATTACACAAGTGTGGTGTGGATACTTGATGCATCACGGTGATCTTCCTTGAGTCATTGCTAACTGCAGTGGCCGGATAACGGCAAATGTCGAGTGCTGTATCGCAAGTAACTGCGATATGAAACTCTCTTTGGCTTCGGTATTTACGCAGAAAGTTTCAGACATAGAAGTCCAAATTGAACAGTATAATAGATACGCCCAAGAAAAACAAGAATATCCATTACATATGTGGTCCATTAAGCGTTACGGATTTTTTCTTTTTAGAATCTTTTCCACACTAAGTATTTTGTGACCACGACAAATTGATCGTACCAGTGGAGCAATATAAATATAAAGGTATTTTGAGTAAAACTTTGAAATTAAAACCAAAAATATATATGAGGTAATATAAACAATAAATCTATTTTGGGAAATGTCATCTAGTAATTTTTAATTTATGTTGAAGTTAGGCAAAACAACGCAGGGAGTGCGCAGTTTTACGTATCTGCGTCCTAGCAAGTTGCATATCTCAAAGGCGAACGGCACTGGGTGAAGTGCGTTAACATTGCGTCTGTAGCTCTCAAGGCCGCGCTGTGCTTTCCCGGGTCTCTCGCGATCAGATGTGTGCATATTACTACAAGCGATGAAAGAAGTTGCAAATGCAGTCACAAACTGGACCACAACGGACCGTTATATTGCTATTACTACGTACATAACGAGAAATTTATTATTTTGTCTTTGTACCACACACTGCCCAACTTCTAGACGTTATTAGTGATTACTAGAGACCTGAATAATTCACGGATTCCTTTTGGGACGAGTTTGAATTCAAAACACGTGTGTTCATATAACTTTAGCCATTGGTCCACACAATGTTTGACACCTCCAGGAGAACGCTGGCTCAATCGCCGCCTTCCACTGTGACACCAGACAACCAATGCACATCGGAATATGTGTACATAAGACTGTAGAGTTTAGCCTGCAGGTCATTTAACTCGCGAATTTTTCATGTCTCTAGTGAGTACTCGTTCCTCGCGTAAAGTAATTTTTGTCTTATAGTTTTTTTAATCATAAATGCATCTCAAAAGCGCAATTTTACTGTTTTATAAATGTATAGTGGAAACTCGCGTATAGAAATGCGATAATCCACACTTAAAGACGATGCCAAAAGCTATTTCCAAATGTGTATAAAATCGTACGAAGAAATGTTTTTTAATTAAAAATTAATTACTGCTGAAAACAAGGAAATACTTGCATATGTTTCACTTGCGGCTGCCCCTAAATTTTATAAAATATCTTCTGTTCAGCAAACCTTAAAATGAATCAAGATTATTCCTTTCACTCCTCCTTGTTAAATTTTCTGCAAATAGTTTGGTTTATTTTTGGACATTACGATAACAGTTAAAATTTTACTTTCACGCGTTATTTTGTAAAAACCATCCGATCTAAAAAATAATTATGTGAGGGAAAAGTAGTCACATGTAGTGTCTACAAGTATATAATATAAAATAAATTTGTTTGCGGCCGACGAAAGCTACAAGAATGACGCATTTAACCATTTTTATAGGTACTGTTCCCTCTTTGAATATGTTTAATGGGATAAAAGTAAACAGTGGTGACTGCAGAAACGGTTTTTTTTTTTTTTTTCTGGGGAAAATATCCTATTCTCAGACAATTTATTTACCGAGACGCGCGCCTACGTGCGAACACTGACGTCTACAGACAGACGTCGCCGTTGGCGCTGGCAGTTGCTGGCTCGTCGTCGCCGATCCGAGAGCCGCTTTGTTTTGCGAAGCGAGGCGCGATGATGCTCTGCGGCCATATGGCGTGACGTCAGCGCCCAGTAGATCCGCACGTCGCTGCGCTGAGAGGCGCCTGGACCGAGCTGCATCTGGCTCACCAGCGCTTCAACTCGCTCACCTCACTGACGTAGGCAAGCGATAGTCACTAATGCCCGGTTGCACCTACATCTTCTTCGATCCGAGATCAGATGATCCAAGTTCCAAACCAGAATCTAGTTTGATATTGGTTCTAATTTAAAATGTTGCACCAACGAAATTTCATGATTCTGGATCTCTGATTCTTCAGCTTGGTTCCAAAGTGAAAATATAGAGATTAAGTATGAGACAAATTTTGCTATCGGTTCGTAATATATGACGTCATGGAAGTGGGTGCATTTTTCACTATAGATAGAACTAGATGTGCGACGTTTTAACTGTTTTAAGTGAATTATTGTTGTATGAATTTTACTGAATAATATTCAAGTGCGTATAATGTTGTTATAATTTCCCATGAAAACAATAGAACGTAGTTATATCTTATGGCGTTATTTTCAAACTACATTTGTCGACGATGGCTGCTGATCTCGGATCGAGTTTTGGAACCGCCAATTTCGGCGGTTCGAAATGAGCTTCATCTAGATTTTCAGTCCAGTTCTGAACTCGAATGGTGCAATAGTTTTCTGTGTCGATCTTAGATGCGATCTCGGATCGAGTTTCGAACCACGATGGTGCAACCGGGTATTACAGAGGCTCCCCCGTCTACCTGCTCTGCGGCTTCAAATACATATCATACAGAGAAAAAAAAAGTCTTCAACACAGTTTGTCTGACAAACAGAAATTAATTGTTTGTATGTGGGCAATTAGATACTATTTTCTTTTTGAAACCAATGATTTTGTTGTAATTATTTGGATGCCTCAAACTAAGATTTGTTTGGCTCTAACAGTTTCGGTTAGTATAAAAAAAAAGGTGATTGGAAGCTCGAACGAGATTCGAATCTATATAATTTGCAGCCGAGTGCTACGCCCTAGCAACCCCGGTTAAAGTAAATACTGATGAAACAGGAATGTTCTTCAATAAATACATTTCGAATACTAGGAAACTTGCTCAGATAAATATTTCAAGTTATACAGCTTTACTTTTTAGTTTCCTGTTGAACTTGTTTTTTTAGGATGTCTGTACCATTAATATGCATCAACAAATGCACTACCAAAAACTGTTACCATCCTAATTAGCACAGCAAATATAAACAAATTAGATTTTTTTCGAACGAAGGCAATCAAATTAGTGGCCAAACAAATATATACAGTCAATTAAATTGGATATTTTACTAACAGTCTTATTTCTTTTGGCCCAATACCGAGGATTCATTAATTCAAGCGTGTATTTTGTTAAGAGCGTATTGTAAAGTGCTTATTAACGTCCCTCGGTTTTATGCCTGAAGGATTATCAGGGAACGGCGTACGAACTAACTTATGACCTAACTTGAATGAACACCCATACCTTACCTGGGATGCGAACCCAGAAACTCCCGCACCCCAAATCGGTGGTTCACCAAACGGCTGTTTTGTTAGACAAACAAAAATAATTTAGTGGGTTTTCTAGTTTTGCTTACTCTACAAAATATTTGGTTGGGGAAACTAAATATATTTCTGGCCCTGTACACACAGTGCAGAGTTTTTGAAAGATGCGTTCTTCCACGAAATATTATACTTCAAGTTTGCTGCTCTACGAATGTGTTGAGTGTCAAGAAATCACGCATATTAGAAACACTATTTCAGAGTTCTTGAAAATGGCTTAAAAAGAAAGCACTCCCCAAAGGCCCTGTATTGAACCTCCCCGCAGAACTGCCACCATTGAAATGATAGGCTTACCGCTCCGGTGGTAGTCGTATGAGCACACGCAGTGCGGCTAGAACACCGCACGCCAGTTCAGAGCCTTACGCTTAGTGGCCCTGGTGGTGTAGGCAGTTCACGGTAAAGTGAGCACTTTTAAGGCCCTCACAAAAGGCACTAACCCATAATAAATATTTATATTGTAGTCTCAGACGTTAACTATTGAGAGTGATGAAATGTATACACTGTGTTATTAGTCATATTGCACTGTTTACATTAAAAAGTCGCGGAAAGGTATAAATTAATTGAAAGGTAAAATCTAGCAAGGCCTTTAAAAGTGCCCACTTTACCGTGAACAGCCTATATAGTTGTTACTGCTTGGTAGTATAGTTCTCGCGCTGCTCGGCCTCGAATACGTAAAGAATACGCAGATAGGTGGCAGTCTTGAGGACATTCACAGTGATTAAGTTGCCCGGTATTCCTTTCCTTTACTCTCCTACAGCGAGGAGCAGTGGTAGCGTCGTAGTCGGGCCACTGGCCTTCCACGAAGATGAAGCTGATCCGGGTTCAGTTCTCGGCCGAAAAACCGCACGTGCGAAACGTGATGCACATTCCTGTGGGCAGGCGGGTTATCTCGTTGTACTCCCCCTCCCCCCCCCCCTCACCGTCTTAATTTCAATGTACCGTCGCAGACGCTACGACCGACCACAACATCTACTCCTCCAGCAGGGAGACTCTCCTGTCCAGATCTCTGGTGAAAATACATCCTCGTATGTAGTATTACCTCGCCACGCCTCTGAGTTCAAGCCTATGATCATCGAAACATGTATTACTTCGTAGTCGGACGAAATTTTGTAAAACTTGTAAACATTACTTACCAATACTATTTCTCCCCATGGAAAAAATTTCAGATGGCATATATTCTACACAATGGACTGTCAATATCGCAATTGTAGTGTTTTTAAGACGCACAAGTTATGAAAACTAACTCACTTATCGAAGTGAGATAATCCGCTTTCAAATAAGATACCACGACTTACTTCAATGAACTTTCAAAATCCAACTATGAAATGTTTTTGCAAATTTAAAAAATGGCTTTCAATAAAGAAATTTTTGCATGTATTTTATTCGTAGCAGTCTATGACTATTTGTAAAATAAGTTTTGTTGTGTCCACCTTAAAATGAATTAATACATGACTTTTCAGTCGCCCTTGTTAAATTTTATGTAAATGATTTCCTTTGTCATATATTTACGTCCCAAAACACTAAAATTGTGATTTTGACATGCCAATACGCAAAAGCTATGCGATCTAATTTTTTTAAATGCTAGGAAAGACGAGTTATAGGGAATATCGACAACTGGAACGGTGTTTCGTACAAGTATACGATAATGATGTATTTTTGGTGAAGAGCGCTCTCAAGCAGAAGAACACTGCGAAGTGCTGCCTTCGATGTAAGCCTGTTCAGTCTCTGGTAGATCCCATGTTACCCTAGAGCGTGCTGTGCGTGCTCTGTGTGTGCTGTGTGTGTGTGTGTGTGTCTGACGGGCTGTGGACTCCAGCAGGTTCGTCACGTGGTGCAGATGATCTCGCTCCATGCTGCTAGGGCGCGAGGCCATCTCTTCGGGACACACGAAGCAGTTTTGCTTTCTGGCTATAATATGGTGTTATCCGCAAGTCTTGCCGAGGACGAAGTTATGTGTTCCGCGGTTATCTATAGGCCTAATCACCGTTATCTGAGCATTTTTCAAATCAACCTTTGAAAAATGCCACTCCCTCTACGTGCATTTATTATACCGGGCACAATGTCATTCTTACGCCCACTTAGGTTGTTGTAGGCTGTCCACGGTAAAATGAGCCATTTTGAAAGCCCTTCTTAAGATCTACTTGTATGCACGTTGTGTATTCTTCCTCCTTATGTAAAATTAACACTGCCATGGGTCCCATTACTTTATTCATACGTCGTTCAAGTGAAACTGTGAAATTGTTAGAAAAGTAAATATTTTGCAAATCTGCTTATTTTTACACTTTGGCGCACAAAGAAAACTGAAAGAGAAAGAAATAATTTAAATTATCGCAATTGTTATTTAACACTTTTTATTCAACGTTAAGGTACGGAACTACTTTTTCTCCAGCGTTACCAACTTTACTCGGTGCATGTCATTCAGTGCGCTCGTTACAATATATGCCAGGCAGGAGCAGTAATATTTTTCTAAGGTTCATTTCAGAAGTGCTCACTTTATCGTGTAAGTGGGTCCATGTTTTAACTTTGAGTTTAAAGTGTGTTAGGTAAACATTTGCGAATCCTGAAATAATTTATTTTTATTTTTATTAGTGTATATACGTGTAAGAATGAGCAAATTTGTAAAATATTTATTTTGGGGGTAAATGCCACAGTGTTAATGTTAATTTAATGCAATGTTATTTTTACATATGTTCTCGGTTTACAGTGAACTGCCTTGAGCTTGTTGGTCGGTGTAACTGGCCGTCTCCCTGGCTTCACGGTTCGCTCCCAGCAGGCTGGGGATTAGCATGTAGGAGCCGTGGAAGGAAAAAACCACTATGTCAACTGCTTTTCTCGGGACTATCCCATTTCCTCCTCCGCCGTCTTCATTCCGACGTTGCTCCACCACACTCTCAATTCGAATCAGAGGGAAATCACTGATTCGCAGTGAAATTCAACTACTCTAATCAGTGAAAATGGCTCCACTTAGAATCAGTCGAAAACCACTGATTGTTTCAGTGAAAAAATTCCACTGATTGAATTAGTGACGTGAAACAATTTCACTGATTAAATAAGTGAATGCTGACTGCAGTGGAGAATTAAATATTGATTTTATCGAAGGTAGGCAAATAATTACGTCAAATAAACATGTTTACGATAGTTTACTATTATATTGTATATACTATTATATTGTGCAATTTACCGTGGTGGAGTGAACTCGCGCACCCTTCCACTCTAGACCGTTGCCTTGCCATTTGAGCACCACGCCAAGTCGAAACTATGGGAGGAAAATAAATGTTTTACAGTTCCGCTGGGAAATCGTGTAGTTTGAAGTTGATTGCTCATACTTTTCGTATTTGGTTTGATGGTACCGTTAGGATTGTTAAAACAAATAGTGCATTCTCTTCGCCACATTAAATAAAGTTTAAACCTTCTAATAGAGCGCTGTGACGATTACACGGGATCAAAATGAAAGACGTAAACATCGAATTAAAGGATGTGTGGATATATTACCTCGTGAAATGGCGTTTTGAAAGACGAAACACATTTTAGAAAGTATTTTGTATTAGTAGCATTCGTTTATTCGTTGTTACTTGATTTGATACACGTTGTTTAACGGCCATTTTTACACGGAGTTTCACTGATACATCAGTCAAAATAATTAGGGACGGAGCAAGTTGCTCAGATGTTTCACTGGTCCATCAGTCAAAAATTAAACCACTGAGAAAACTGTGGAAAAAAAAAATGACTGACGAATCGGTGGGAATTGTCACTGAATCAATCAGTGAAAGAAGTGTGCCATTTTTTCACTGGTTAGTCAGTTAAATTCACTGAAGCGACTGTTTGCATCAGTCAGATACGTTTGACTGATTGAAACAGTGAAATTCTCACTGATTCAGATTTAGAGTGTACCACCTCATTCTCACGATACTGCGGAGTTCGCGTCATAAGCGGCCGTTTCATTTCTGTATTGTGTGACTCGGTTATATCGCCTGCGTGGGAGAAAAAAAAACTATATTTAATCGCTGCGTTCTCATTCGACTAGGAATAGAAATCGCATTCGTTTGTTCGAAAGAGTTGTAAGCATATTTGTCCTCACAGTTGTAGGATGTAACTAACTCCTAAAACTACTGTGAATAATTCCTACGCGAATAATCTTTTCTGACTGCGCTATTGCATTTTTGGGAAATTAAGCAATGCAAAAATGCCAGTATTGAAAAATAAAACAGCAGTGCTATACAGAACTCCAGTCCTCATACTATAAGGCAGAACGTTCCTGATTGGTCTGCAAATAACTTAGCCGAGTCAATACCTTGTTCGTTCAATCATAAAAGAATAAAGTAGCTGAAGTGTTATGGAAGATATGTTGGCTCAAGAATTTATCGCGATTCTCCGTTATCTGTACAGATAGGCGAAATTTTTCTTTGTTCATTCATGCGTTCAACATATATTAGACAGGCTAAGATATTCCTCTCTGAAGTTTAACTCTGATACATTACGAAGGCTTACAAGAACATGAGTGCTACGATCAATGGGCGGGACATTAAAGCCACGAAACTGTGGGATTATTATTAAGCGTAGAACACATTGAACAGTAATTACGTTCCGCCCTCACCAAGGATTGCTTTTAGAAAATCATTTCTAGGCGAGTAGATAAAACAAGTTTGTGAAGCAACGTAAGTTACATCTCCTCGTTAACCTGTCAGTGTGCTTATTACTGGGCTGCTGGGTAGGAATTAGCCCGAGCTTGAAAAATAAAAGACGCAGCAACGTTCCATTTAGCTGCGCCGGTATCACATGCGTCGCGATCCACTGTCACGTACCATGAAAGAGGTGCAAGCGGCTGGCATATTAATATTTTCTGTCACGTAAAAGATGAAATTAAAACACGGCTGAGTAAATTTTATATACCATATAAAGCGTTACCTTATTTTACGGCCCTATGAATGAATTCATAAATATTTTTAATAGGTATTCATAAAAAATAATTTTGTTCATGATGCTCATATATCGGTAGAACTCGTGCAGATTCCTAGTTCATTTGCGATACATACACTATAATTAAGCAAATAAGTACTGACGAAACATTAACATAAGAACAGCAGAAAGCAAGTTATTAAGAATAATTTCTCTTTACGAGAACAATAGTTTGTCTCGTTATTTTCTCTATAGTTTGTTTTGCACATATGATTAAGGACTTGTCATATGTAATTGCAAACTAATTTTACTAATTATCTTTACGAGGTTTCAAATAACTTTGAACGGGCATTAATTATTACATAATTGGTGCAGAAATATTTATTGTTATCGGCTTATGTTCGCCTGTGATTACGAAAGCACTAGACATAGTGTGAAAATACCAACGTGTAACCGATAACGTCGTTTGTTTACTAACAATACACATGCACATACACACACACACACATAAATAATACCCTTAGTGTGTATGAGTCACTCGGAGTTACCCGACTTATAGAGTGGGTTGCATCGAGGTCTTGAGAGTCGGCGAGTGTGTAGCGAGGTGAGTATGGAGCATCGCAGGAATGCAAGGGCGGGAGAACCCCGAGCAAACCCGCCAACCAGCGGCATCGTCCGGCACCATTCCTTTGTACGAAATTTCGGAAGCGACCCCGCCGGGAATCAAACCTGGCTCGCCTTGGTGGGAGGCAATTACAATCATAATTATTAAAAAAATATTTTCACCAAGTTGTTAATATTTCAACTAAACAATTTTCAAACGTGTAATTAAAAGCACAAAATAAAGTTTTCATCATCAGTTCACGTGATATTTAAAATCTTTGGGTCAGGAAAATAAACTTACATAGGACTACTTACAGTGGTGTACACAACAAAACATCTTAATATACACGCTGCAGTGTAAAATTTATATAGATAAGAAATCAAAAACATTATTAAACATAATTTACATGGTTTACGAAAGAGCATACAGACGTTTTTATGTTATGAATCAAGAAAATTTCGATACTACAATTTTTGATACACATAAACTAACAATATAAACATTGTTCAGTAGTCACACTTCAAGAACGGAGTTTTGTCTGGCCACTCGGGGGGTTGTTCACCCTGGTGAAGGTTTATCCTACCAGGTTTGGAACAAAACGATATTTCTTATGGGAGAGTTTTGCACAGGGGACATTTCCGCCGCTAGGTGCGTAGTGTTTCTAAAGGTAACTTTTAGTTAAAATTCCAAGTTACGTGAATAATAATACAAAAGATTTTTAAGATTTTACTTAGTATTGCAATTATCCAGTTCTTTATCGTAGAAACTAGAGAAAACGTGGTACACATGCGACACTAGCCCTTACGTAGTAGCGAAAATTTTCCCTTTGTATAACTTTTAACATTGATCTTTCCATCCTGTAGTAGAAGTAAACTTACCCGGGGTTAGAACGAAGTGGTTGACAGAAGCCAAACAGGTCAAGTGTGTTTCGGACTCTAGCCGCAGTACGGCACTAGGTCATTACCCAATCAGACACAGGCCATCGCGCGGCCAATCAGCGACTGATTACTGCTGCATCAAAAAGACCGCGGCGCCGATCTGGATCTGGCGATGTGCGCGCTCTCTGGCACGGCGGGCGTACAGTATGTCAGGACGGAACACAGTTGGTACTTGATTACTAGAGCCACGGGTGTTTTGTGAATTCATTCGGTGGCGAGCTGGACTCCAAACACTTGTTCTTTTCTCTTACTGCTGCTGCTGTGATTGGACGACAGTAGTATAGACACACTGTGAGCCAGTGACAAGCAGGAAGCAATTGTGTGAGTACGTGTTTAACACAAGGCCTCACTTGGCCACAGCAAGCAATAAGTAGAGGCCCGAGTATTTCGCGGATTGATGTGGCAGCAGGCTAGGCTTAACAGTCTTATGCACACTCGAGACACTATCGTCTGCTTATTGGGTGCGGCGATCAAGTGAGGCCTTCGTACAGGACCGTTCGAAGCTCACTCGCTGTCGAATCACAGTAGCAGGAGAAAATAATAAGTGTTTCAAGTCTACCTCGTCACAGAAGGAATTCGCTAAATACTCGGGCCTCTAACAATAAGCAGACGATAATGTCCCGAGTGTATAGAGGACTGTCCAGCCAAGCTTGCTGCCAGCTCCATCCGCGAAATACTCGCGGCGCTATTGATTAGTCTTGTGTTTTATGCTGGCACACATGTCGCATGTCACAGAGAAGCCGCGAGTACAGAGGCGAAGCAGCCGCACGCTGGCTAGCAACATGTCGGTGCCTGTCACCAGTCGGCAGCCCAACCATTACGCGCCGCGTGCTTGTAACCAATCAGACACCTGAGACTCGCACAGCCAATGGGGATGATGGGTACGTCAACATCAAAGTAACCGTCACACCATTCTGTCTGTGCACTGCGTGCAACACGTCAGTGAGCAGGAACTAGAATAACAAGGGGGGGGGGGCACAGGCGTACACTGTAACCCCCCCCCCCCAACCGACTAACCGCAAACACTTTTTGGGTGGGATACAACAACATATAGTATCTGTATCCCCCGCCAAATTATATTATTGTCACTCCCTTTAGTACCATATTAAATTGTAGATCTATCTATAGTAATTCTAATTCCAAAAAAATTTCAGGACGTATTACAGTAAAAACAGTTGATTTAATAGGGCAATAAAATACCCAGACTAACGAAATTTTGGATCATTACAATTAAAATGCTTTTATAGGGTGGAAATTCTTCTGAAAGCTCTTTTACTTTCCCTGCCACTTTCCAGCAGTCTATTGAAAAAGTGGTCCGCGAGTTTTGATTACGGGTTTCTTCCTGAACAATTCCCCCCCCCCCCCCCCCCCCGAGATAATGTTACAACTCATTGACGCAGTGCCAGTACGTTGGCTGGAGCTTTCGCCAACATGATGCGTGAACTGTGTTCAGTAAGTTGGATATACACATTTCTAAAAGTGACCAAGTGTTTTTGTTCGCGATCTTATTTCATACAAAAAGAAAGTACGCTTCTAAGTCCGTAATGCAATTGTTATACGTAGGTACATCCGACATTCGTGGAAAGATTTCTTGTCAAATTGTATTTCAGAACACTTTGTCTCCGATCTACTTGTGCGATTGGTTGGTTTCAACAGCTGCGTGTACTAACTTAGTTCTCATTGGTCCAGTCAAACACCTCTCTGTCTATAACGAGCGCACGTGGCCAATAACGGAAGGAAATCTGCAGGTGTGCAAGTAGGATATTGAAATCTATAGTTTCCTTGAAATTCTTTTCGCAAAAATCAGGTGGCCCTGGTTTTACGTTTTGCGTGTTACAAAAATTATTTCCAAGCCCCTCAGCATATAAAAGCGGCATTTACAAATTGTGAACTATTAGAATGTTTTATTTGAATTTTTTGTGAAACGTATATTGATCCCGGCTTTGAAAATTGCTTCAAACTTGCTACCAATAAAATTACGTAGTTTCTTCTCAAACATCGTATATTAACCCTTTATTTGATTATGTTGCTCTCAAGCAACATAGATTTACCTTGCCTATGCGGGGAAAATAAAGTGAATTTCTATCCCTCTGTTAACAAGTATTAAAATTCGAATGGTTTTTATAAAGTCCGGCCTGGAATGCACTTTACAATAGTTTTTTATATACCTTCTCCTGTAGTGAAGACTACTTCTTCAAATTCGTAAATAAATATACACACTGACGATTCGCGCACTCTAGCAGGCGATGAAGGAATTTTGTAGACGGTGGTGTCGAATGAATGTGAGAGACAAGAGAGAAAAGGATGGAGAGAGAAAAAGAAGATGGAATGAAAGAGATAGAACGAAAGAACAACAATTGGAGGACTCTGAGACAACCTACGGAACGATAGGGACAGGAGAGAAAGGAAAGAGAGGAAGCGAATGTGAGTAATTGGGAAACAAGAGTAAAGGGAGAGAAAGAGAGAGCAAGAGAGCAAGAGTAACGGAAGAAAGAGATGCAATGAGACAGTGATAGAGAAAGAGAGAGAGAGGAAGGAGAGAAAGAGAGATAGGAAGGAGAGAAAGAGAGAGAGGAAGGAGAGAAAGAGAGAGAAAGAAGGATAGGAAGAGATGGAATGTGAGAGAGTCAACATGGAATAATAGAGCATGATAAAACGAGACAGAATGACGGTATATCATAACGAACGTACGCGCCTTGAAAAGACGAGTCTGCTGATATATAACACTTTGTACTTATGCCTTTAAATTTTTTAACTGTAAAATATATATTTAAATTTAAAAAATAATTATTATAATTAATTAATTTCATCGTCTTCTTAGATACCTCATTGTGTGGGCTAGAAGCATTAAGAAGCCACCAAATTACTTAAAATTGCTTGGAAATTGGCTTTGGTCGGCTTCGTTTTGCAATTCTGGCACAGGGCTTTTTTTTTTTTTTTTTTTTTTTTTTTTTTTTTTAACTGAAAAACGGGAAATCTTTAATAGAAAAATGGGACATTTTTAGGGGGAAAAAAAGCCTTATTCTAAGGTGAACATGACCGGTTTTAAGGTAAAACAAGCGATTTTTGAGAGGAAAAGGGGATTGGATGTCAGGTTAGAACACTGTTTAGTAAACAAGTGCTTTAACATGTTTGTATACTTGGTCTAACCATTTCGTAATGCATTTCGATAAAATTAAAATTGGCGAAAGTATTTTATTCATATAAAAGTGCCTGTCTTTTGAAAATAGAGATATAAACAAATGTGTTCATCACTGTTGACTATGTGACTTAAACAGTTGTGTTCCTTTGGGGTAGGTCAGTGTTGAACGCAGAATACGAATTAGCGGTCGATCTCATGTTTACTCTATGGGTTTGACAGTAAGTAAAATGCCTAAAATGACGTCGAGAAATCACAGTCAAATCAAAGGGGTTCATTTATACACGTCCGTTACCCATAAAGGTCACTGGGGCGGGGGTGAAAAGAAAGCATGGCAGACGTCGGCTGTCTACGTAAGAACAAACCCACTCTGTGATCCCAGCTTCAGCGCGGTGGTGAGGTTTATTCTACTCAGGTTAGGGTCAAACCGGGATTTATTATGGGAAGTTTGGCATTAGGAAACTTTTCGTCGCTAGGTGCGCTGCGTTCAAATGGTAACTTTTAATTAAAATTTTAATCTGCGTGAATGAGTGAAGAGTGAGTGATGAGATTTGGGCAGCTATTGACGTCGAGGTATTGAGAGCCGAAAGGGGTGAGTGAGGTGATTATGGAGCAGCGCCGGAATGAAGGGGCGGGGTAAGTGGGAGATCCCCGAGAAAACCCTTCGACCAACGGTATCGTCTGGCACGATTCCCACATGCGAAAATCCTGAGTGAACCGGCCGGGGAGTGAGCCCGGATCGTCTTGGTGGGAGGCGAGCAGGATAACTGCTCAGCCACCGTTGCCCCCATCTGCGTGAGTGGCAGAAGAGATATATTATACTTAGTTAAGAAGTTATTTTATATTTTATTTGTGGTTATTGCAATGTTCCTGTTTTTTAACGTAGTTAATTGAGAAAATGTGGTACACATGTGACACTAGCGGTTATAGACTGTTAGCAGTAAAATGAGCACTTTTGAAAGCCCTGCTTAAAATCTACTTGTGTGCACGTTGTATATTCCTCCGCCTTAAGTAAAATTAACATTGCCACGGGCCTCATCACTCTATGCATGCGTCGGTCAGGAGAAACCGTGGAATTATTAGAAAAGTAAATATGTTACCAATCTGGTCATTTTTGGAATTGATGGATTAGAAAAAACAAAACAGTAAACGAAACAAATAATTAAAGTTAGCACAAATGATTACCTATCACTTTTTATTCGACGTTAGGATATTGTACTACTTTCCATCCCATCATTACCAACTTTACTCGGCGCATGTCATTCAGTGCTCCCGATGCAGGCCTGGGCAGTGACAAGATTGATTTGAAAAGTGCTGAATTGATCTTGAACAGGCTTTACCTAGTTTTTGGTTGGCAAACTTGTAACACTGATAACGCCGACGTGTGTGAGTGTAAGTAACCGTAGCGGTGGCTTGTTTGTTGTGTGAAGGCGGCCTGAGTTGCGACAGAGCGTGACGCACCGCCTCAGTTATAATGTTTGTGCTGGGGTCGAGGCAGGTAACTACGCGGGAGCAATCACCGGGAGGTTAAACGACCCATCGCCAACTGCCGCCCCGTCATCTTCGCGGGAGATGGAGCCTAACGACCGGCGTAGCCTCTGGCTGGGAGCCCCGAGGAGGTGTGGCCGCCCGCGGTCGAGGTAATGACGGCAGATGAGGTCATCCGGTGACCTCGGCATACGTCGTTTCGCCGCCCGCCTGCACGATTCCACGAGGGTGCGACAGCGAGTAATTAGCGAGCCCCGGGCCCCCACCCTCCCATTGTCCGCCGCGCCGTGCCGAGTAATGTAGTATTGTGCACGTCTCGCGGTTATTCACGTCTCGCGGTTATGCACGGAGAGACTGGAGTCGACACCACTTCCTCATTACATTTCTCAGTGCTGCTGGCGATGTAGCTAATAGGCTATTACGTCGCCTATATTCGACACAGTCACAGGTAGAGCTACGAATATTTCGCGAATTCATTCGGAGGCGAGGTAGACTCCAGAGACTTGTTCTTTTCTCCTACTGTTGTGATTTGACGAAAGTTCTTTTGACTCGCCCCGTTTAACTGAGAGCCAGTAATAAGCAGGAAGCGGCATTGTGAGAGAGTGTTGAACAGTCCTGCACAGAGGTCTCACTTGGCCACATCAACCAATAAGCAAACGATGTCTCGAGTGTACAGAGGGCTGTGCAGCCTAGCTTGCTGCCAAATCAATGCGCAAAATACTCGGGGCTGTAGTCATAGGCGAGGTCTTTTATTTTTCGCGAAAATATTCACGCGGAGGCTAGACTTCAATATCCTAGGTGCACACTTGCAGTCTTCATTTACCTATTGACCGCTTGTCTTTGTGTGTGCAACTAAAGATTTGCTCTGCTCTACGGGCATTGAACTGTTTCGGTTAATATAAAAAAAATTATAATCGCGGCTGTGATCTGAATCTAGATCAGGAGCGCCTTAGCAGTCTCACTAAAGTGACTACTGTTGAAGTCGGATTGTTTTTCAGCACATACCATTCAAATGCTTGACAGTTTTCATAAATAAATATTTGAAATTTTACAGCTTTATTTTTTAATTTCGTATTGATCCTTGTTTTATTAGAGCGTTTATACCATTATTAAGCACCATTAAATATACCAACAAACAATGTTACTATCCTAATTGTCACAGACAATACAAACTCTCAAGTCGTATTTTCGAACGAAGACAATGAAATGGATGGCCAAACAAATGTATACAGTTGATTCAACCAAATATTTTGTCGACAGGATAATTTATTTGGCCCAACATACGGTGAAGAAATTTGCACGGCTCTTAACTTCGAGGCCTTGAGAGCCGATGAGGGTGAATGAGGTGAGTATGGAGTATCGCCGGAATGAAAGGGCGGGGAAACGGGAGATCCCCGAGAAAACCCGCCGACTAACAGCATCGTCCGGCACGATTTCAACATGCGAAAATCTGGGGGCAACCCAGCCAGGAATAGAGCCTGGTTCACCTTGGTGGAAAGCTAGTAGTGTAAACCACTACACCACCGCGGCGCCACTGAGTGAAGTGTTTCTGGTTTTATACAGCACATTAGAGTACGAGTCAGCGATAACACATTAACATTTACGTCGCATTAAAATATATGCCACGTTCATTTAAGGGAGTATGCCCACGGCAATATTAAGTCTACGTTTGGCGGGGGGATACGAAATGAGAACAAATGCATATTTTAAGCAGGGCTTTGACAAGTGTGTACTTAACCGTGAACTACTATAGCGTGCAACAACAAGCTCTCTTGGCACAGCTCAGAGCTAAGGGAAGATAAAAGTCACGAGGAGCAAGGCGCCTGTGTTCAAGGGCCTCTACAGGATCAACGTCAACCCCTCGACTGAACGGAACGAGGTGATGTACACGGCGGGGAAAGCGACATAATTCAGTAGCGCGGGAAATTGCCGTGACTTCAGGAAAACACCGATCTCTCCTCTTTACACCACCGACAAAGAAGCCCGCCAAATTCGCGGAACTACTTAGCGGCATGTAATATATTACACATGTGTTCAGTTTTGTCACTGGATTAAAGTTATATTGTCGCACCGTAATATACTTTGCAGCCGGGTTGTGAACACTGAGTATTCGGCAACAGGAACATAAAATGTTCAGGACAGAAAATCAGTAAAATGACATCTGACGAATAAAGCAGCAGTGGGCTGATCGCCGTTGTCAAGCCATGTATGCTAGTGAAAGACATTACAAATTATGGCAACAAATAAACTGAACACGTGTTAATGATGTGCTCACTGAGAAATAAAAAGAGTAATAGTGGAATTACATTATTTAATGCTGAAAATCATCTCTGTGTGAATAAATAAAAAATTGAATTTAGTACTCTTATTTTTATTAAGACCTCCACCCCTCACGAACTCAGATACGTCCCTCAGGCGTCCATGCTTAATGAAGTTCTGTACATTTATTTTTTATTCCATAGTGTGTGTCAGGAGAAAATATTCGATAGGAACGTGTCATAAATAGGGATAGGAAAATTTCGCGAGTCCAGTGACCTGTAGGCTAGACTCCACATTACTGTGTATACTCGAGACACGATCGTTTGTCCATTGGTTGCAATCCCAGAGACTGGCCTGTGTTACTCTACACCTGTTACTATGGGATTCGCTACTTATTTCCTTGCAAGTCTGCTATTGGCTCAGAATCGTCCAGGGCGTGTCTAATAAACTGCAAACCAATTGTAAAGTCAACTGCAGTGTGCACAGTTTAACGTCTAACTTGTCCTGAAATGAACTCGCGAAATGTTCCTATCCCTAGTCATAAAATACAATGGTTGCCAAGGAAGTGTCGGCAACAGCATTCTTCGCTATTTTCTGTTATCCGCGTATCCAGAATTCCTTTCGTTGTGAACGTGAAAATAGTGCCTATATCGAAACACGTTTGTTGCTGTCTGTTTGCATCTAGAACATTATTAGCAGAGAGCCTGAAATTTCGCGAATATATTAGAGGACAAGTTAAACTACGGGCGTGTTTCTGTTGGGCCACAGTGTGTTACACACTACCCGGAGTAGTATAGTAATGCCGATTCGGGCACAAACGCAACACAGTGGCTCAAAAAGTTGTGTTTGGTTAGATCGGAGTCTTTAGAAAAAAAGTTGCGTCAAACTTTGCGTTTGAGTGCATCTGTAAAAATACGCGTAAAATGTTGCGGTTGAGCACAGCCGCAAAAAAAAAAAGTGGGTTTAAGAATTTGAAAACGTAAAATATATAATATTTTTATATAATAAAGATAGATCAGTTGCTAAATGTATTAATCGTGGAGGTATAAGTTTTGCATATGATGGAATGGTGGATTGTGGTGTTAAACAAATGCACTCTATTCGGTTTTTTAAAGAGTAAATGATCGTCGTCGTATAATTAGACACCAGTTGATTTTTATTTGTGTTCATATCTCTATAAAGTTTTAATGGTTATCCAATCATTAAAACACAATTATCGCTCTGACTTCGGCAATATGCTATAACATAGTCTAATTAAAAATTTAGATACACATCTCCAAATTCGACATATTAAAGTAGCCAAAACATTGAATTCTTTTTCTAAATCTTTCATTGCACGTTCTATAGAAATATTATTCATCTTTATCACATGAAACTTTAATCGTTTTTAAACTATCAAAGTTATTATATATAGAATATGACTACTTCAACCAAAAAAAAATCTGAGCTCTCATCTCTATTATCGCTGTTCTTTCCGACAAATCAAAGTTAATTAACTTACCTTTTTCATCCTTAGTTTCAACTATTATTTCATTAACTTGAGTTGTCAGCACTGGAAAAAATAATGGATAAGCTGGTTCGTAATAGATCGTGTCGCCAAATCCAAATGTCGTTCTTGGTTTAAAAGTGGCAATTATGCTAGTATCTCTATGATTATTTTCATCGTGTTTTATATCCTACCATTTACCATATTACAGTGTATATTTATTGTTTCAAATAGAGCAAATTTTGGAATTGTATCGCCATAATGGTCCACATTTGCTTTCAGAGTTTTATTTTCTACGAAACCCAAAAGTTTTCGTATTGAACCCCGTTTTCCAAGCTGTAATTTAAGTGTGCATTTTACTTTCATTCTGTTTGTTATTTTAACCAGCTCGAAAGATATATTATTTTCTTTCCCATCCATTGAATCTACACTAAATGAAAAAATAGTTTTTATAGTTTTGTCAAGATATTTTAAGCTATATTGGCCAACTGGAATTTCAACTGATGATTCCATATAATTCTGGCCCATAAAATATATCTTATTTTTCCCAGAGATAATGTTATGCATTAGGTAAGTAGTATAGAACTGAACTAAAGCCATTGAGTGCCCCTCTGTCTCTAAAGGGTTATGTAGTCTTTTCTTCAACACTGATTTGTTATCTGTTAGTTTGATTACTTAACTCATTTATTATATTATTGAAAAAATCTCTTAATAAATGAGCAAGTAAAACATGAAACATATAGGCTGGGATATTAAAATAAGAATACCAGACAAGACTGTATCGACAAAACGTCATGGCGAATTATTACCTAATAATATTAGATGTTTGATAGTGGGTCCTAGTAACAGTGGAAAAACTACACTTATGATAAATAATTTTATATATGCTCAGGGATGGTTGGACTTTGGTATTCTCTATGTGTGTTCAAAAAGTCTGGACCAACCAAAATATATCAATTTAAAGAAATGATATAGATGTAGAATCAAAATTATTCAATGAATCGATAGCATACTTCTTTCCATTAAATGAAGGAATGGTTGATGTAAATGATTGTCATAAACAGTCTGTAGTTGTTTTCGATGATTTCATACTAAAAATCAAAATATGGTAAGGGATTACTTTACTCATGGTAGACACAAAGATATTGATTGTTTCTATTTAACCCAGACATACTCAAAAGTACCTAAGCAGCTTATAAGAGACAATGCCAATTTTCTTTGCATATTCAGACAAGAGATGCAAATCTTAAACATATTCATAGTAATTATGTTGGTGATTATATGTCGTTTGAGAAATTTAGAGAGACTTGTTCAAAATGTTGGAATAATGAATATGGTTTTGTTACAATATATATGACTCGTATGATAAATAATGGTAAGTACCATAATAAAACTAAATACTTTTGAAATTCTTAGATTATAAGTAAGTTTTATTTTTAATAGAAGTGTTTCCATTAAAAACTATCATAATCTGATCTTTTTAAATGTATTCATATACCATAACTATTTCAATAAACACAATAGTACCTTCGGGTACATTGTGGGCTTTTGGTATTTTAAAATATATCATATCATCAGGGTATACTTCAAAAGTTTTATACATGTCAATTTTTTTCTGTTGATGGTATAAGTTGATAACACTTATATTTTTCGGTTTTTATTATTATTTCAGCTATAGTTCCTTCCCTCATAAAAAAAAATTCTATTTGATTATCAAAGTAAAATATTTTCTCTTTTGAACAGTATTTTCCAACTAAACGAATAATGTTGATTCAGTTTTTCTGATAGTACTCTAAATTGATTACATCCATCGGTGCAATGGGATGACCCACATGTCTTAGTCTTTTTTGTTCAAATCTATATTATTATCTAATTCCAAGTAAGTAAGATAGGCTTTATCCAATGATCTTTTATTTCTTGTCAGTGTGGCTTTAAAGATGTTGAACTGTGTGTGGGAAACAAAATCATTAGGATTGATCTTCTCAGTAGTTGTATCATTGCCCATGTGTTCTTTAATTTGATCTTCAATCCAAGAGCTCATTAATGCGTTTCCACATGTATCTATTGTTTATTAAAAGTAAAATAATTTTTGGAAATTTAAAATTATGTGAAAAGTGATTTGGCTCAATTACACACAAATGACCACTAGTTACTTGATTGAAATTTTGAATTCTATCATCGCTATAAAAATATTACCTCCGAGATATTATATTAATTGTCGGGGTGGATTTCCACAAAATGAATCAAAATAATATTTGTTGTTTGCTTTTTTCCAATAGCATACCCAGTGTGTACCAGAGTTTGTTGAAACATCTAGATTAACAATCCCACATTCATTATCAAGTGGCGTGTTAAGTAGCTCGTTGACCATAAATACACCTCGAAAATGTTTGATGTTTAATTTTTTTAACCATTTGTTCAATATCAAAGTTACTGAGTGGAGTTACTATTTTTTAACATTCTTACCCCACTTAACTTTCTTCAATCCCTTGCCGTATTCCTCCATAGCTAAATTATGTCTGCGTTGTTCTTCCAATTCTTGGTTTTTCTTCTTAGCATTAATTACTGATGTAGCAATAGATGATGCACCCACCAGCTAATGCTCCTAGAGCACCCAATGCTGCGAAAATTAAGGGTAATAAAACACACTTGTGAACTGTGAGACCATTTCCAGTTTACATTTCTTTGGACATTTTCTTAAGTTGTGGAACTGAAATTGTGATAGTCATCCCTTTGTCCTCCTATAATTTCTTGTTTTTATGTTCCCGTTGGGCTTTCGTTAGGAAATTATCAATATTCAAACCCTTCAACTCCTTGTTAGGAATTTGAAATACAATGTTTTTTAATTTCATTTATTATAACAAATATTTTATCATTTCATTTTAATTCCCCAGCTAAGCTTACGTTTAATATGCATCCCAGATCCAGTAACACCAGCCCACAATCTCTCACTGAGATCAGCATCTGAACTTTAGAATCTTTTGAATGCTTTCTTTTCTAGTTCTTTGTCAGCTACAAGCCTTTCAGCTAGATATTTATGATGATGATAAGCTATATCATGTTCCATTGCAGCCGCATCTAGTGGATTAATAGATTTATCACCACGCTCAGTTCTATCTTTTAATCTGGTACCCCCGACCTAAGTATTGATAACCGGGTGCATGCAACTCAAAGGTAGTGAATTTACTATATCATTGAGTAACCCTTTTCCGTGATGCTCCGACTCCCAAAAAGTATGTGGTATTGTGTTCAAAAATCGTATCACATATGGTATATCTTTTGGATTATTCACAACAAAGTCACTAAACTTGCTGTTGAGCATATTCATTATTCCAACTTTTTCATTGTAATGGTTATTATTTCCAGCATTCTCTTCGCCATAAATAATGAGAAGTCCATAAATAAGCATCCTAACATCATCCATCCATATGTATTCTTTGAGATAGTCTGTATATTTCTTTATACCTTTCCCCTTTTTAGGTGAGGGATGTTTACTTTTGATTGAATCGTAAATAGGTTTAACAATAATTTTCCATTTATTCCCTTTACTCGATTTTGGCGTTCCCAAGTTTGGATCATTGTTTTGAAAAATTGTGTTTGTATCTGCTAGGATACAACTATAGTGTTCATAGTCGGTTGCAGTGTAGTCACTTTCTGTTACTTTCTTACTAGTTAGTAATTTCATCAAACCATCAGTTCCAGTGTATGTTCGGCCTTTTACAATAAATTTTTCATTGTTGAATGTTTCTTTGCTATCACCAATATACAATCTACCTTTATCAGCCTTTAGTCCAAAAACATCGTCTTTGTAGACAATTAAGAAATCGGCCACATTCTTATCAATAAATGTTGTTTTGTAGTTAAGTTGACTGTGAGATATCAGTTTTCAAATGCCCCAATGCTTCGTCATAGCGTTCATCGTCATCATCAATGCGTTTAACGCCACCGTCATAGTGTTCTTCGTCATCGTCAATGCGTTCATGGTGTCTGTTTTACCAAAAACACTTTTCTTTCAAAAAATGTTCTGTTAGTGTCTGTGGCTAGTCGAAATTCTTAACAGCAAATGGAACAAGTTCTTTTATTAAGTTCTTATTTCCATTTGTTACGTGTCCAATTTTTTGTCCCAAATCTTCTATGACATCTATCAATGTTTCATCGTGTTATTTATTTTTATCATATTCATTTTGGCAAAATTTTCTAAAAGTTTTAAACTTTTCTCAAATGCTGTCTTCTTCTCTCTATATACTTCTCTATGTTGTTTACAATTTTTGTTGTCTCGTTTATTATATAAATAAATAAAATGAACAATGATAACTTAAATGTATACTGTCTCAAATGTATGAAAAATACACTAAGTGTATGTAAGTAATATGAACTTACAAATAATAACAAAGTAAGAATTAAATGTGTTTGTAGATGTTGTGTTACCAATAACTTGATATTCACTGGTGGCGATATAAAAACGATATTGCAAATGAAATTAATAAACCAATGCGAAAAAACTTTCCCAGAAGAACTGTTCTATCTTTTGGCATCGATGATCTTTGGCAAGCTGATTTAGTTGATATGATTTTTGGATCTCTAAAAGGTATACACAGAATTAATAAAGGGTTTCAATATACGTTAACCGTGATATATATTTTTTCCAAATATGCTTGGGCAATACTAATCAAAGATAAAACTGGTGAAAATGTTACATTAGCATTTAAAACTATTTTGAATGATCGCAAACCCATGCATTTACAAACAGACAAAGGGAAAGAATTTGACAATAAATCATTTAAGACATTAATGGCCAATAACTACATAACACAATATTCAACATACAGTGAAAACAAAGCTAGCATTGTAGAAAGATTTAATAGAACATTGATGGTGAAAATGTGGAAGATATTTACTATGCAGGGAAACTATAAATGGGTGGCTATATTATGGAAAAATAATAAGTGAATACAATAACACTGTTCACAGTACAATCGGAATGGAACCCACAAATATAAATGCAGAGAATGAAAGTTATATTCTAACCAACATGTACGGAGGAGAAAGAAAAATGGTTAAACCAAAGTTTGCAATAGGGGATAAAGTTCATATAAGTAAAAGTAAAAATTGTTTTGAAAAAGGATATACACCAAATTGGTCCACTGAAGTATTTGAGGTGTGTAAAGTATTGCACACAAACCCCACGACATACAGAATAAAATATTTAAAAAATGAACTTATTAAAGATATTTTTTATGAGCCAGAGATGCTTAAGACCAAATATGATAAAGACTACTTATTGGAAAAAGTTTTGTGAAGAAAAATAAAAAAAACTGCTAATTAAATGGTTAGGTTTTGATAGTAGTCATAATTCTTGGGTTGATAAGAAAAGTGTAGTTACTTAAGAAATTTTTTTCTATATAATAAATGGATCAGCAAAAAATTGAAAGTTATGATCGTCAGTCGTTTCCACCAAATGACCAAACAAAAAGTAATTTGAATTAATACAACAAGCACATTGAGTTTGATATTCGTATTGGCGATGCATTTTCACATCCGAATGAAGCTTATGTATACCAACAGTATAAGCTAACTAAAAGAGATACACAAGCAGATTATGAAAAAACTTCCAACTATTGATCTTTGTGAGAATTTCTTCCCATTCCAGTTCTCAAGAATGGCGATATCTAAACATGGTTGTATAATCGAAAATATTGACAACCCTGGCATCACTTCAACAATGATTCATACATTACTAGGTTCGGAATCAGAATCAGCATCTTCCAAATGTCGGGGATAGAACTAGATAAATATTGTTAGGAAAGATAAATGTAACGAAATTACCTATCCATTAAGTTATTTGTTTGGGTTTATGAGAGATTGTAATAAAATATTCGGGAAATATGGGCAGAAGATCACATTCATTTGAAATTCTAATGATGATTCTTCATTTTACACAAGACCCCCAAAGAAAGCAGATGTTTCCTATGATGCAGATAATAGACCAGATGCTGCTAAAATTGTTATTGAGAAAATGGAAATTCTGTGGCCAATTGTTGAATACGGTCCTTTTTATGGAGACGAAATTTAAGCAAAATTATACAAACACCCCAAAATTCCAATTGGTTTTAATTATTTTTAATTATTGGCAAAATGTCTTGAAAAACCAGTACCTACTAATGCAAACTCATTTCAGTTTGATATAAAAGATCAGTTCAATTCAATCCAATTCGACATGCCAGACTTCATCACTGTTGGTTTTCAGCAAAACGGAAAATAAGATCCTGGAAAATCCACACATGGTTCAATGTTTGACTCTTGTTTTATCAAAAATATTTATATTAAAAATGGATGGAATGAAGCATTTCCCAAAGATAATTGGAATTTAAACATTGATGATAAAATTTTCGATAAGGTGTATATTGCTTTCTCTGATTATAGAAATTCAAAGACTAAACTAGATACCCCTCATCGTAATAAAGAACTGCTCTTCAACTCTGGATCATTTATTGGGAGAAGACCATTGTATGTTTTTGATTGTTCTTACAAAAAAGCCACGATTGTCAATGTTCGAACTAATCTGAAAAATACAGTTGATTTTAATAAGCCAATATTGGCTACAACTATTTGTAATGTGGTACTAGTAAGCCAAAGAAACCTAATTTATGATATTACAAGTGAAAGAATCACCGAATTCCAATAGTGCGCAAACATGTATGGTTATTAGTTTTTAATGGATGGTTATCCATTAAAAACATGTACTGTTATGTAATATTTCATAGTATCACTCTTTTTCAATTTTGTGGTGCCCCCATGGTAGTGTATTAATGCCATCTTTAAGAGTAAATCTTTTATCATCTTCAGGACTTAATGCTTTTTTTCTCAACTCAATCGTAAAGAGTTCATGTGTCTTACTTTTAATAAGATTAATACTTTTGTACAACACTTTTTTACCAAACAAACACTTTTTGTAGTCACCAAAACTAGTCTCATTTCTGGCTACAGTGTTTTTCACACCCTTTGCTCTTTTCTTTACACCACCTTCCACTTTGATTGCATACATTTTCGATTTCAATACAATAAATTCTTCCATTATTTTTCCTTTACATTCATCTTCCATTTTGCCAATCATATTTTTGTTAACTAACGGTATACCATATGGGTTATCTTTTTTATAGTCAGAAGTTACAAAACGATCAACCATTTCTTTCACGGCACTGTAGAAGTCAGATGTTTTTATATAATAGATATATGAATCAGTATCTTGGTAGCACAATTCAATATTTTCCCCATACTTTGATTTCATTATATTATAGTGAAAATCGTACACTAAGACTTTCGATAGAACAAGTATGCTCATTCCAACATAAATGGGTTTGTTAAAGCACCGTTGTGTTTTAATCATATGAACTGCAACGAAAGAGTTAGTAAATATAGTCCTATCTTTAAAGTTTGGTTTAGCCACTAGTTTATCCATTTGCTTAGAACTTGTGCACAACCGTAAATCCACTCTGTTTTTAATATTTTCCATTGTTTTTCCAAAAACAGATTTGTTCATTAATTTGTAGAAATCTTTTTCAAAGCCATTTGTTCGCATACTTTGTTCGCATATTTATGTTTAGATCAATATAGGACTTGAGCCAGTCTGATTGATCAAACTCCAGAACTCTATGGATCTTTTCAACTTCATTCCAAGAGATAGACATTGCTTAAGATTTACATAGTGTAAAACATATTTTTCTTTATCATACAGATTAGTTAAGAGTTTGGAATTTTTTGACCCTTCTGGTATTCTATTCTCTGGTGCCAATGGCAGATCTTTGTGGAGATCGTGTAGTTTATGTGGGTATTCCAAATCAACTTCCAATATATAACTTTTTCTAGAATCATCTCTTATTTTTGTTACATCTATATTTGCATTTCTCCACTTAAACCCATTATAGGGTAAATACTGGCTCATAGCCCATCCATATAAGCTATTGGCATCCAGATATGTAAGATAAAAGATTTCCTTTGTACTATCATAAGCATTCATATATTTATTATTTCCTTTAGCATAGGGCTTACAACATTGTGAAATTCCATCACGAACACCTTTTTCTATCATCAAAATCATGTCGTAAGCTGTTAATAATTCTAGTTCTATTTTGTATGTCTGATCATAGCATCCCACACTAACCCTGGGGCCGTGAAATACCATGCTGGACCTAGCTTATATGTTTTGAAACATACATATCTAAAATTTTCCATTATATCAGACAATATCAATACAACAGATTTGTTATAGAGTTCTGTGTACTCTCTTAGAGATTTTAAGTTGAATTTTTCCCACACCTTTCTTTCAAATTCGTAAACTTCGTCTGTAATGTCAAATTTTTTGAGTTTGTTGTAAATTGCATCTTTGGATAGAAGTGATGTCTCACAAAATCTTTCAGCACTATCCATGTAGTTATATGGATTAACTCCTTTTTTTATAACAAAATCAAGAAGTTAATTGGAAAAATGCTTACACGTTTCTTGGAATTGGCTTCTGGAAAGGTTGCTAGAGAGTTTATCGATACTACTAGCCATAAATTTAAATGAGTCAATAAATCTGATATTTACACTTTCACATACATGTTTCATAAAAGAAATATATTTTTCTTCATTGTTGGGAATTAGATCAATTTTATTTTCATCGATGCCAAGATCTCTTATGAATAGATGCGTGTCATAACCAGATAGATTGTGTATAAACACTGGGATAAAACATGGATTTCTATACGATAAGTTACAATCTCTGTGTGCAGCTCCCCTAAATTTCCCTGTAAGATGATCATGATCTCTCACAGAATCACCATTCAAAGGTTTTTCACATATATAGCAATGGGTAGCTGTATAATAAACAATTTGTTCTTTCTGAATTAGTGGAAGCATTGGTTTTTCATTTGTGTATATATCACCACTAGAATTTGCTTCTTCCATTAGCATTTTAACTAATACACTAGATGCATCAGATCCTTCATAAGTTACTGGTGGTTTATAGTATCCATGTTCGCATTTTACATAGTAACAGAAGCTAATAGGCTCGTGTTTTTGGTGTGGTTTCGTGTAGGACTCGTCGGGATTTGGTTGGCAAGTTTCAATTTTAGTCAACAAACATTGAAAATCAGCGTATATCACAAACGGAACTCTCAAAGAATGATTTTTGTTTTTAAATCTTAATATGTCATTTTTTCCTTTAGATGGTAGTTCAACTCTACCACCATCGTGATCTCGGCAGTCTTGTTCGTGATCTTTTAGCTTACTTACAGAGTAGAAATGTTGCAAACATCTATCTCATATATATAATTTGTGACTATTATTTGATACTTGTGATACGATAAGTCTCGAAAGACTTTTTATCCAGCAGTAGTGGTCGTTCTTTTCGTCTTTGATATAGAGTACGTTAATGTGCTTATTCGTTTTTTTTTTTTTTGTTTTTAATGGTGAGATTATATATTTCTTACCACCATCTTTTTCGTCGTTTGCGTATACATATTACTATCCAATTTTATTGGAAATTCCAAATCCTTATGTACATCATCAAACTCATGTTCATAAGCTATGTATTTATTCACTCTTTGGGGGTTTCTTTGTACTTGATGCAATGCAGATAGAACAGACCAAAAAAAAATGTTTGATCATTGTTCTTAACATTAAAACCGCCTGCTTAGCTTTGATTTTTTCTGGGAGATCAAAATGTGAATTGCCCTTGAATGGTACATATTTATTTATTCGCACTTCTAGTTTAAATATTCTGTTGAGTACCCACTGAGATCCCTTTGCTTCGAATGCCCCCATCTCAGCTATGATTTTCGATATGCTGTTGGCATAATATTCTTCCAGATTAGTCGATTTCTGTATAATTTCTTACTTTGTTTTAAAGGACCTTTATACATATTCAATATTTTCACCAATTCCCCTTTTGTACTCAATGAAGAGTTTCATGTTCACTTTGAGTGATTTTAAATGTTTATTAATTAGTCCCGTGACAGTTTCTTTTAAATCGTTTAGGAAATGATTTTGTCTTTGTATGGATTCACATTCTTTACAGCTTTTAAATCGTTTAGGAAATGATTTGGGTCTTTGTATGGATTCACATTCTTTACAGCATAAGTCTTGATCCTACTTTGAAATGCTGTTTCGATTTCTTCTACACTGAATCTGCGTGTGTACTTATGAATTTTATTTCTCAAGTGAGATGGTTTGTAAAAGTGATTACAAGTTTCACACTTGACATTCTTCTCTTGAGATTCCTTCTTTCTTTTCACAAACATATCTTTCTTAAATTTATATTCTTTCCGAACATTACCAGTTGTGTTAGCCTTTTTCATTGCCATGGTCGTCATCATATTAGATATCAGTTGATTTTTATTTGTGCTCATTTATTATGTAAAATATTTTATTTTTTACGTTTTCAAATTTTTAAGACACTTTTTTTCCAGTTGTGCTCATCCGCATCTTTTACGCGTATTTTTGCAGATGCACTCAAACGCAAAGTTTAACGCAACTTTTTTTCTAAAGACTACGATCTGACCAAACGCAAATTTTTGAGCCACTTTTTTTGCGGTTGTTCTCAAACGCAACTTTTAAATCCACTTTTTTTGCAACTGCTCCCAAACGCAACTTTTTGAGTCATTTTTCTTGCAACTGCTTACAAACGCAACTTTTTGAGCCACTTTTTTGCGTTCGTGCTCAAATCGGCATTTCTATACCACTACCCGGACGATTGTCGACCAATGCAGGACTACTGTATAACTAATTATACAGAAGCGAAATAGTTGGGCGGCTCCTTTAATGTAAGCGAACTCGGACGCTAATTGGCCGTGCTAAGCTGTGGAAACGGGCTTTGTGTGTGATTGGCTATTGCAAGTTATGGAATACTTGCTACAGGCCGGGCTGTCTGCCGTCTTGCTAGTTGGTCTCCAGGAGGTAGTCGGCGAACCAGTTCCAGCATGTTGCTAGACAGTGTCGCCATTTTGCTCACGTGTGAGGTTGCAGTTCGCGGTATACAAGCGGCTGTGTTCCACTCTGCATTTGTGAGTATCCTGTGTTGCTGTGAACAGAACACGAATTACAATGGTGACGGAGAGGCATGAGAATCCAACGGCTGAAGACCCGCCATGACTTCGCGCGGTGGAGGTAACGGAACGGCCACAGGTTGTGCTGACGTCACTTCCTCGACATAGAGGAGGCCGCTAGGTTTGCGGGATCGTCTTTCCAGTGTCGGAATGCCTACTGGCAATCGAATGACTGATCTTTCGACCCTGAACATGAGAACGGGATGGAACGCGCACGCGTTGGACAGCCACGACCTCACACGGTTCACGACCATCGCACAGGAAATCTTGGTCGTGTTGCGCAAGCTCCTGGTTAGCTGCTGTCGTACAGTAGATTGGTCGGCGAGGAGAGGGAAGTCGCTTGGTCGGCGAGGAGTGGGAAGTCGCCAAGACGGCACAGCAGCACTATGCAGTCTTCCATTTTTCCATTCCTAATAATTGATGTGGGTAGTTCTCGTAAACAAATGGTTTTAAGAAAGAGCAGACTTTTGACACTCCTGGTAGTGAAAATATGCCGCTTCTCCGCATTCCACATATATGTGTATATATGTGCGTGCACCACTTCTCCGCATATATATGTATTTACATGTGTGTATATATACACATACATACACAAGTATTACAACTGACAAACATATACAGGTATAAATCTAAGAACAAAACAATTTATAAAAAAAATTTGCACTACATTTTCCCAAATTGTTGCAAAGGCTTATGTTTCGTGTAAATTTGAATTGTATGCAAATAATTTTGCATAGGTTTATTTTACTGGGTTACATTATACGAATTTAGAAGTGCAAAATAGTTATGTTGCATTGTCGGTGAGATGTCTGCTTATTAGCAATGTTTGTGTTGAAATTTTGAACGTGCTAGGTAGTGTTATCTTTGTAGTGCATTGCTCCGTGGCAGGTGGTGGCAAACCGACAAGTAAAAGTGGTATATGCTGTTCACGATAACTGTTACCTAACTGCGTATATGCACTATAGCAAGTTGGCTGTCAGTTAATTAGCAGCGAATTAACTAAAATAGTTTTTAAGTCTCGAAATTGTAGTGCGAGTGCAATGTTCAAGTTTGTGGTAATAAAAGTAATTTTTTTTTTTTTTTTTTTTTTTTTTTTTACTTTTTATAAATTAAAGTACGAATTGACATGTTAGTTACACATTTTGCTAACAGTTTCACGTTTCCATTTGACCGACAGTTGCTAGGCCCTTGGCTATGTAAATCTCACATATACCGAAGACGCCAAGCATGGCTTTCAGAAGTGCTCAATCGACCGTGATCAATTATTAAGACAGTGTTGAAAAATTCCTTTCAGCCTATTTGTATCCTTACGCCAGATGTTAATATAAAACTGCCAGCACGTGACTAATAAACACAGTGTTTATATATTATAGCTCACATAAGGTAACGTCTGAGGACACTATAAAGTATAGCTTGTTTTGTTCTTATGTCTGCTGGGATGGACTTGGAGAAATGCTCTCATTACCGCAATAGTCTGTAGTAACAAATACTCCCTGAGGTGTTCGTGCAACAAATGCTCCAACATTTAAAAATGTTATTACGATTCGAACGACGTGCCAGGCCCACGGTTGGTTCATTGATTAATAACAGCTGTCTTCCAAAGTTGTTGTTCCTGCTTCGTCGTCGGGATCCGACGGGTGGACATTCTTTGGACGTGTGTTCGCATGTGGGAAAAGTGACGCGCACTAGTGTGTGGTGTGGGCTGTCTGCTGGTCACTCTAGTTTCCTCCCCCCTTCTTCACGCCTCCACTGCCCCGCCCACATCTCATTTCTTACCTCATACATTGGTAGGACGTGGTTTCCGCGAAAAGATTTCAACGCCAGTTGAACTTTAGACCACTTTATCTCATGCGCACTTTCGTGGTTGGATGAATTTAAATGTCACGTGCCTCGAGCGTCTGCCCACGAATCATGGACGTTCGGTATCGGATTACGTTATTCTGATTGGACCAGTCTAATAAGAACTTGTCTTCTCACGTAAACGCTCTGCCAATAACCAAAGGAAGTTGTGGTTGTGGACGTAGGATATTGGAATATAACTAGGGATAGGAACATTTCGCGAAATCATTTCAGGACAATCTAGACGTTAAACTGTGCACACTGGAGTTGTCTTTACAATTGGTTTGTAGTTTATTAGACACGCTCTGGACGACTGTGAGCCAATAGCAGACTTGCAAGGAAACAAGTAGCGAATCCCATAGTACCAGGTGTAGAGTAACACAGGCCAGTTTCTGGGATTGCAACCAATGGGCAAACGATTAAGGCTCGAGCATACACAGTAATGTGGAGTCTAGCCTACAGGTCATTGAACTCGCGAAATTTTCCTTTCCCTAAATATAACATGTGTATAAATATTTTCACGAAGAATATGTGGTCCTACACTTACATTGTTGTGGTTGTCCGGAATGACAGGCCTATTCCTCATTTAGGACAGCCACCTCCGTTTAGCACCAGACTCCTCTCCTCCGTGCTCCAAAGTATTTAGTAGAGGTGAAACGGCCGCTCATGCCGCCAACTCTAGGCGCACGTGTCAGCAATATGGCGTCGGTCGCCGGTCAGCAACACGTCGCAACGCTGTTCGCCAATCAGCGCCAGCGGCCTATAGAACAACAGCTACAAGTCCCACGATTCGTTCATTAACCGTATGTGTTTCTGCTCGTCTCCCAGTCAAAGGTGACTTATGGAGAATTGTTTCATGAGGGAGAGGAGGGGGGTGGGGGTAGAACAATATGGTTTGTTCAAACGACCCTTCGCCTAATAAATACTGGTTTTTAAACCGAGTTACAGTAGTTGAAGCCACTCGTCCCTATTAGGAATGTGAATGGAGGAAGTATTTTGACATTTTGATGAACCTGAAGTGATATCTATTACAAGTGATAGTAGCAGCTCATCAATGTATATATTCGGCATGTTTGAAGGGCTAGCGTCGAAAGTACAATGGTTACTGCCACTGATTGTCGCGAATAAATCTGAGCACACGGTAAACTTCGATACAATATATACATCTCCGCTGTTGTTATAACTATATTGGCTGCTGGTGTCGTTTCCGCATTTGACCCAGCCAATCAGGATACCGTAACTCCGACACTCTACCTTCATGATTCGTGCGCAAACAGTTAACATGGTGCAGAACATGCTTCAGCCAATCAAAAAAGCTGGATAAGCCCACAGTGCTTTCAACTGTATCTTATCTCGAAATATTTTCGCGGAATATCACTGCCCCTAACAATGGTACATTTGTATATTTTCTGTTACGCGTGCATACTTGTAGCTATAGGCTATTCGCGGTAAAGCGAGCACTTTTGAAATAAACCTTTGAAAAATTTCACTTCTCTGACCCTGCATCTCTTATAATGACCACACTTCCCGGCATGCTCCCAGTAAGATGGTAACAACGGAGAGAAAGTAGTTACATTTAACAATGAATTAGAGATGTTAGGTAAATAACTGTGAATTCAGAACTAATTTCTCTTTCGTTCTTTTTTTTTGTAATGCATATAAGTTTAAGCATTAGCGAATTGGCAAAAATTTATTTTTCCAGTAATTTGACAAGCACATTTGATCGATGGATTAATAAAGTTATCAGGCCCATGGTAATGTTAATTTTACATATGGCGGAAGAATACACAATGTGTTTACAAGTAGACGCGAAGCAGGGCTTTCAAAATTGTTCAGTTTACCGAGAACAGCCTATACCAGCGTGAGACTTGTGCATACAAGTAAAATTACACCCTTGCACACAAGTTCTGTGACGTAAGCTTACAAACCTGTAAGTTGTGGTACGAAAGATCCATAGTTATTATGTATTTCCCACTAAGACCGTAGGCAGACATTGTTTAGAAATGTACCTGTAGTGAAAATATAATGCATTTTAATCTTTATTTTGGGTTCACATTTTTCTTGTGGTTACAGTAGCGTTATGTAATACTGAAATATGTGGATGTTTGTAGGTAACGAATGCAATGCTGCAGTTGTAAGATAGCCGTACATGTACTTGCCAAGAAACAATTTTGTGGCAGTCAACGGTTTTAAATTTAATGAGAAATTCAAGTTAACTACTACACAGTTTGAAAATGTTTTGGGCGAAATAGCTGGATTTCTTGGAAACATAATTAAGAGATTGTACATTTTGACATTAAAAATCACTGTAAATTGGATTATGTTGGCTCGGAAAAGGTTGACAGTATTATAATATAGCACAAGAGAAAATCATAATATAAAAAACAATGAAGGTACACTTGTTACAGTTGTTAAGTAGTCATGTAGAATCCAAGAACAATAATATAATTAGTATTGTTACTAGACGCCTGAGAGGCGTATCTGTGTTCGTGAGGGATGGAGGTCTTAATAAAAATAAAATAACTATATTAGTTCTTAGTTTATTCACACAGCTATTGTTTACAGCATTAATCGATCTATCTCCACTGTTACTCTTTTTAATTACCAATGAGCGCAGTATTCCATGTCAATTTTTACTCTAATTAATGTGTTTCTTAATGTCTCTGTTTGGTCATAGTCAATGAACTCAATCTCATCATCAACACACTTTCAGCCTGTCTGTTGCCGTCATTTGTAATGTCTTTCACTCATGTTCCAGTCCTATATCGAAGCCTGCCAGTAGTACTTTTCACTGCGCTGGTGCTCGCAGTCGCAGATTTTCCTCTCTCTGATCACGTCTCTCGCCGCTCGTTGTCTATCGCCAAAACTCCAGCAACTCAAACACTCATCTACTGCCGGCCCGCAGGCCGTTGCACTATTTATACTCTGCTGGCCTTGACTTCTAAATTTTGACGCATCCCGAGTCATGCTCACAGAAACTAGGGAACTAAACCAAGGTTAGTAGCCTGCGCAGCAATATATATATATATATATATATATATATATATATATATATATATATATATATATATATATATATATATATCGTGTCGGCTCGCTTTTTGTAACAAATACGCGGTTCCTGATTTACCGCTTGCCTGTCATTTAATACGTTCCATTGTGACTCGCCGCCGCAATCATATAACTACTCTATCCTTATCTTCCACTCTCTCGCGCGGGACAAAGCAGCGAGCGCGTAACTGTATGGATGTTTACAAGTGTTGTCTCTCAGCTTGTGTTACGTGACTTGTTGCTACAAGTGTACAAGTCAACAAGTTGTAGACTTATGGAAATGTAGGAGTTGTGTTATGGGTCCCTATAGTAGCACCGCTGTAACTTAGGACTTGGGAGCTCTGCCATTGTGGCCACTTTCCCCCAAGGAAATTATCAATTGGTCCACTGTGGCACGGCGGTTGGAAGAGAGTACCTGCAGACTCGCCTGCCAGCTATAGTCCATTCCCGATTGGAAGCGACTTATAAAAATCAACCTATGAAAAAACATCCTAGGTAAAACATATCAACCTGTTTTTTCAATAACCTGTATTCCTCAAATATATAACACTATGGTTAACTTTAGAGTACTCTATTATTGAATAAATGAAACTTTACGTTAATATATTCTATAACTTGTAATATTTATTTCTTTTTTAATATGAATTAACAACATCAAGAGCAGCGACGTGTTGGCAACGGCCGGTAAGAAATAGTTCAGTTAAAATATTATTTTAACCTAGTTTTTTTAGTATACTATTTGTAAATTAAACGGTGCCTATTGAAATATTCAAATATTTAGGTAGCCCCGATGGCAACATATCTCATTTTTACAGTTTAAAATAACCGCGGAAAATATCGTGAGTAGGCCGTAACGGTAAGGTGTTGTTTTATCGAAAGAGAACAATTTTTGAAGCAACTGTCTGCTGAACGAGCTTTGTCGCTCTCTCTGTCTTTGTTTCTTTCACACTCGGGAAGTTTCACTTCGCTAGTACGCGATAAAATTGTACCTGTTTTCAATTGTAGCATATTTCATACTTATTACAGCGAAATAATTATTTTTTAATTTATAATTTACAACTGAAAAGAGATTTTAATGTTCGAATATTTATTTTAATATATTTAGATATGATGGCGGGGCAGAAACAAAGTGAAGTTGGCAGACGTGTCTAGCCATGACAGGGCGTGTTGCTGTTTTACCAAACGAAGCGTAAATTACACTTACTCCGAAAAATTCTTCAAATTACCACATCACGTTTGAAGACGTTGTGTTTTTTTTAAACCTACCTAAGCAAGTTACGAAGTTGTGATAAATTTGTGTTTCCGCGGCAGTAATAAATATACTGCTACGGTGTGTTTCGTTAACTGCTGCGTGTGAAATAGCGCGGCGTGGCTGTTTGGTGACAGCTGAATCTGTGTGTGCGTGATTTGAAATATTTGGTATGAACTATATATACGTTGTAAATGTGAACTGTTTTTATGACCAAGTTATTTATTTACATCCACGTATGTTTATTTATCAGTTGTACCTTTGCCCTGGGTGTTTGAAACACAGTCGTGTAACGTGATTTACCACCAATCACAACAAAATAACCAAGCCCGGCCTCAATGAATTTCAATAAACCTAATACACAGTAAGTAGCAATACATATACATATGAGTGGAATAAAAGTTACGGTATTTGAGCACATGTTCAACGCTATATTTTAAGTTTCTATAACAAAAAATGAGCGACACGAGTTGCGTGCTTGATGTTAATGTCGCTTTTTTCGTTGGACTGTCTATTCTTTCGTTGTTCGAACTGAGGCCGCCCTTTTAAAGAAATAACCCAACATATATCAATTACAAAAAGTTAAATACTACAGTTCATTACCTCGCAGTTGTAACAGTGTTTAACACAGTCGCGGCAAAATATTTACGTGCATTACGTGTAATGTGCTATGTCGTGGAAAACAAATATGTTAATGTAACGTAACCGTAAGAACTATCGTTAATTCAAGCATTTTTAAAACGTCATAAAGCTAACCTAAATAATGTTATAGGCCTAAACTGTGAATATTCGTACGAAATTGTTTTTAAAAAGACAGAATTCTTTGAAAGCTGTAAACAGTAAATAACACATTTGACAGGTATAAAAGTATAAGTCATATTTCAATGTTCATGTTTGGGTGCAGCGAACGTATACGAACACATGTACATGCACAATGGCATGTAAACATTGATTTTGACAGATGCTACATGGCAGTCACATGGCAATGTTTGTTTACATTTGGCGGAAGGATACGAAACGGGCCTGCAAGTAGATATTTAGCAGGGCTCCGAGAAAGTAGTTTCGGATGGGAAATGGACTATACCTGTGCTGGCCGTGGTTGGTGCTTTGCGAGTCGTTCTACCTCTCTCTATTACACTAGGGTAGGTGGAGCTGAGTCCGTTCTTAGGCCGGCGCGACCATAGTAACCTTCACGCCAGCAATTAACCCGACCAATAGGGGATGTTTCGCAGCATGCCAATGGTCAGTAGAACACAAGACCCGTTCCAGAGCCCCGGGCAGCCAACGTAACTAGGGCTTCAAAAGTGTTCACTTTACCTTGAAAAGTATATGCAGTCGAACACGAAGCGTAAAGCTTATTGACCGTGGTAACGACGAAACAAGTCTACTTGTAGACGTATAGGGAATCCCCAGTAAAATTTTTTTTTGCACTCCTCCAGGCAACATCCGGCCGTGTGGACGCAGCGTAAACAAGCTTCGCGTGTGTCTGGTTTCCTGGGATTTTTATGCGGTGACTACATACATGGTTATGTTATAGCAATCTGTTCTGGAAAGACATAGCGTTGTCGCTATAGTTTAACACACTGTGTTAGAGAAGAACCACCATCATAAACAGATACACACTTACTTACTTTACAGCAGTTTTTTCTGACTTTGGCACTCTTCAACGACCATGTTCTGTGTTTCTATAACAACAATTTTGAATTGTCAACAAATTATCGACTTTCATTTCCGTTAAAAAAAAATTGCATTCAAATATTCCATAGCTTTTTTTTAAAATTATAACAGACACGAAGAGAACAACGTGACAAACACGGAAACCTCTCTAGTACAGCACCCATCAAAGAATTTTTTGTTTGCAATATCCGAAGCAGTAAATTAATGTGGATATGAAAGGGTAAATGGACTG
This sequence comes from Dryococelus australis, assembly GCA_029891345.1. NCBI lineage: Eukaryota > Metazoa > Arthropoda > Insecta > Phasmatodea > Phasmatidae > Dryococelus > Dryococelus australis. The sequence continues at coordinate 255,251,070 of CM056993.1, read as the reverse complement.
ACTGGCGCTTGGAGTTGCGACGCACATAAATTGCTCGTCTACGTATGCTGTCCTGTTTCTACGATGGCCAATGAGCGGTCAATGAGGACGTGACCTTCTGAGGTTCGCAGAAGGTCTGTGGAGCCCGCCAAGGAGTGACGCTAATGTGCCACGTCAGTCGCGCCTGGTTGGTCGATGCGTGGGCGCCGCGGAGCCAATGGCAAAGGTGCAGAGGTGATGCAACTTGTTTACATACTTGAAAAGGTCGGCGGGATGGGAAAAGAGGGGGGAGGGGGACAGGGCTGTGAGGCGGCCTTTTGGCATTTCGCTATGGCGATGAACGGTTGCGTGTGAGCGGTCTCTGAAGTTGGTGGTGATGTCACCTAGGCGAGGCGCATCTCTTTGGTGCCCTCGCAGAGTGACTGCCACCCCCCCTGGTCGAGAGTGACTAATACCTGGCTGCACCAACATCTTTCCTGATCAGAGATCAAATGATCCTATTTTCGAACCAGGATCCAGTTTGATCTTGGTTTCAATGCAAAACTGTTGCACCAACGAAATTTCATGATTCTGAATCTCCGATTTTTCGATCTTGGTTCCAAAGTGAGCGATCGAGATTAAGTATGAGAAATTTGGCAATTGGTTCGTAACATATGACGTCGTGCCAGTAGGTGTATTTTTCACTATAGATAGAACTTGATGTGCGATGTTTTATCTGTTTTAAGTGAATTATTGTTGTACGAATTTTACTGAATAATATTCAAGTACGTATAATGTTGTTTTAATTTCCCAAGAAAACAATCGAACGTATTTCTATCTGTTGGCATATTTTCAAACTACATTTTGTCCATTTGTCGACGATGGCTGCTGATCTGGGATCGAAATCTCGAACCACCAATTTCGGCGGTTCGAAATGAACTTAATCTTGATCTCCAGTCCAGCTCTGAACTCGAATGGTGCAACAGTTTTCAGTGTCGATCTTAGATACGATCTCGTATCGAGGTTCGAACCACGATGGTGCAACCGGCCCTACGCCCAGTGCTGAGTTCTGAGTCATACGTGCGGTGCTCGCATTTCGAGTGCATACGTATGTGGACCGTATGACTTCCCTCAGCGCCGTGAGACATAATACAAGCTCCTACTGCGAATTACAGCCGCACACGGAGCCGCGGTGGTGTAGTGGTTAGACTACTCGCCTCCCACCTAGGCGAACCTGGTTCGATTCCCGGCGAGGTCGCCCCCGGGTTTTCGCATGTGGGAATCGTGTCGGATGATGCCGCTGGTCGGATTTTCTCGGGAATCTGCCATTTCCCGCGTCCCTGGATTCCAGCGCTGCCCCTTACTCACCTCGCTTCACCCTCATTGGCTCTCAATACCTCGATGTTAAGTGCTGCCCAAATCTCTTCACTCACTACAGCCGCACACGCCAGCCAAATCGCATCGCTGTTCAGGAACACACTGAGAGAAATCGAACAAAATATTTGTTTGTAATGGGTAGGGATATGAACATTTCGTGAGTTCATTTCAGGACAAGCTAGACGTCAAACTGTGCACACTGCAGTTGACTTTACAATTGGTTTGCAGTTTATTAGACACGCCCTGGACGATTCTGAGCCAATAGCAGACTTGCAAGGAAATAAGTAGCGAATCCCATACTACCAGGTGCGGAGTAACACAGGCCAGTCTCTGGGATTGTAACCAATGGACAAACGATTAAGGCTCGAGTATACACAGTAATGTGGAGTCTAGCCTACAGATCATCGAACTCGCGAATTTTTCCTATCTCTAGTAATGGGCCATATTTAGTTACCCTAACAAAATATATTGTTGAGCAAACAAAATTTTATAAGCAACAAAATTACTTTTGTTCGTCTAGCAAAATATATGTCTGAATAAACAAAATCTCTGGATTGGGCCAAAATAATTAGACTGCCAACTAAATATTTTGTTGACTCAACTCTTTGGCCACTCATTTGACTACCTTCGTTCGAAAACACAGCTCGAGTGTTTGTTTGTATTTTTTGTGACAATTAGGATAGTAACCGTGTTTGTTAGTACGTCTATTGATGCTTAACAATCGTGTAAACACATTAATAAAACAATAAACTGTCAAGTAAAGGTGTAAAACTTGAAATATTGGTTTGCACACGTTGCCCAATATTTGCAGTCATCAGTTGTCACATTAGCAGATATTACTAAGGCGTATCACTGGAGTGCTGATGATCAAGGTTCGAAACTCGCGCGAACTTGTAAATTTTTTTATATCAGCCCAAACTTTTTAATGTACGTGTAGCCAAACAAGTCTTTAGTTGCACCAACCAAATCTTACAGTTTGGGGCAAACAAACAAGAACCACAAAATAATTTGTTTTCAGTAACAAAATATTTCATTGCCCCTAGACAAACAAATAGTTTTGTTGCACCAAACAAATCTTGTTTGATTCAACAAAACCTATTCTCAGTGCATGTTGGAACTCCCTTCGACAATCAGCGCGTGGGAACACACTCTCCAACCGGCAGACCAGCGAGTAGGGAGGGAACTTTCCAAGGTATGCAGCAGCCAATCATACACAAGTCGCGTTCCCAGAGCCTCGCGCAGCCAATCGGAGAATGGGTTCGCACACATCAAGAGAACAGCAACGGCCTCTTCTACCACGTACTCCGGTCGCACACGCGGTTTGTAGAGTAGGCTCTTTTTTTTTTTAAACTTATTTCCGTTGCCGACCTCCCGTGGCACAGTCGGTAGGTGCGCCACCGTTCTGGGGTGCGGGAGTCTCTGGGTTCGGATCCCGGGTAAGGTATGGGTGTTATTATAAGTTAGTCTGTAAGTCGTTCCCTGTTAAGCCTTCAAGCATAAAACCGGGGGACGTTAAAAATCCCTTTAAAATTACAATTATTTCCGCTTTTCTAGAGAAAAATTTTGGATGCAAGTTTTATTAATTTGAGCATAAGCCTAAGCCATTAGGCATTGCCAAGTTGAAATTTTGCGCTATACCATCGGCACCTTCATGTGAGTCTTGCTCCCAATACAATGTGAATGTGAATCCCAAACGATCCAAACTACAAAAAATTCAGAGTGCCACTCACCATTCCCTCTCACAGGACTATTATTGACTTCCGAGCTGCACTGATCACAGCTCGTGTGTGATGCACATTCGTGATTGGATAGTTTTCGTGTTACACGTCTGTATATGTCTGCCCCGCGAATCAAAGACGCGCAGGATTGAAGATACCCAATCCTGATTGGCCAGTTAACTAGCTCATCTTCTCACAAAGACACGCCTCCAACAAGCAAAAGGAAACTGTTGGTATGCCCCTAGGGTTTTGAAGTCTAACACGTGAAAAATCTTTTCGCGAAATTCGGGTGTCCCTAGTGATGGCGCGTTCAGACAAGCCGTCGAATTAAGGCCTGTTCACGCCATCGAGGCAATGTGTGTCACATTACACACGCTGTTCAGGTGGCTGTTTATATATGTCACACTATGAGCAACGGGTGCTCCGTGTGTTTGCGCCCACAACACACGGAACTTTAATCGTTTACGTACGATTAATCGTTGTGCCTTATACCTATTACCAATTTCTCATAACAACCGATAATTTGTAACCTCTGGAAAGGGTTTCAGTAAGCCTAGATCCAGGGCACAAGAAGCGACCAATTAAAAAATACCCTAGTAGGTGTGTCAGCAGTAACCAACAGTATTTACTCCCCAGGGAAAGGCGATATAGGTTGTTAACGATAAAATGAGCACTTTTGAAAACCTTGCATAAGATTTACTTTTATACACGTTGTGTATTCCTACGCCTTATGTAAAACCAACATTGCTATGGGTCTCATCACGATGCATGCGTCGGTCAAATGAAACTGTGAAATTGTTAAGAAAGGAAATACCTTACAAATCTGCTCATTTTTAGGCATAAAAAAAACAGAAAGCGAAGAAAATAATTTTAAGTTATCACAAATGGTTACCTAACACTTTTTATTCGGCGTTACCAACTTTACTGGGCGAATGTCACTCAGTGCGCCCATTAACTTATATGCACGCAGGGGCAGTGACTATTGTCTAAGGTTCTTCCCTAAAGTGCTCACTTTATCGTGTCCTCGGGCCTCGCCCGACTGGACGAGATTTCGTCCAGTATCATGGTCAATTTGCGGTAACTTACAACTTTTCTGAAGTCCTGCTTAAGTTCTACTTCCAGAATATTCCTCCGCCTAATACAAACAAAGCTTAACCAAGTCTAGACAATTACACTGAAGGGACAGCGCACCGCATTCGTGCGCGCTCAGTGTAATAATATTTTGCACAAGAACTACTTCTTAATAGACATTCCCAACATACCTATTTTCTTTCTGTTTTATTCATATTAATAATAAACTTAATATTATAACTTTAAATAAAATATAGCAAATGTTTCATGTAACCAAAAATAACGTTTTTTTTTTAATGCCAGTATAGAACGCTTGTGTTACGTGATATACAATTTAGGAAACAAACTAACATTTCATACATTGGGTGATTTTCAAAGGTTTGATTTAAAAAGGAGTAAAGAAACCGCGAATAGACTATATCACGAATTAAATCACCAATGATTCGAAGTATAATCGTTACCATGTAGAGTGCGTCGCGATTCTAATGACAGCCCAAGCCCTAGGAATTTGGGCCTATTGATATGTTTAGGGAAATAAAGTACTTCTAGTTCATATCAGCTTATGACTGTTTCATTTGTAATCACTTTTTTTATTCCATAAGTGTTAAAATTGAAGCAACTCACTGATTTAATTAGAATTGCTTTGATAAAAACGTCGTTCTTATATATTCTCAAAAGTGCCGAAGCAAAGTTTAAATACTCAAGTAACATTCTTGCCGTATCAAAGGCTGTGGCTACGAAAGCAGGCGAGTTATTGCTACTTGAGGGTAGTGAATTAACACACTTGTTATAAACCCATCTGCTGATTACACTCATGAGTAAAACTAAATAGGGAATATGTGGTAAGTATTTTTACCTAATTTACCTACCTGTTGGGAGTGAGGAGTTTTCGTTTCAACTCTGTACCACAAAAACTATTCTCCATTAATTTTTAGCTGAAGTAAATGCTCGCGTAATCTGTGACCTCATAAATATAAACCATTAAATTATTTATGCATTTTGACTTAATAGGTTTAAACTAGTACAAACACCTGAAAACGGCGAAACAAAAAATGTTCAATGTCATATGTAAACTACGAAATTCATACTTATATAGACAGTGCTGTTAATATGACGCAGTTCTTTATATATACTATTCACGGTAAAATGAGCACTTTTGGAAGCCCTGCTTAAGATATACTTGCATACACGTTGTGAATTCTTCCGCCTTAAGTATGTAAGATTAGCATTTTCATGGGCCTCATCGTTTTATTCACACGTCGGTCAAGTGAAACTGTGAAATTATTAGAAAAGTAAATATTTTACAAATCTGCTCATTCTTACACTTGGAAGCATTAGAAAAATCAGAAAGCATAAGAAATAGTTTAAATTATCAGAAATGGTTACCTAACACGTTTTATTGGACGTTAAGATATGGAACTACTTTCCATCCATCGTTACCAACTTTACTCGGCGCATGTCACTCAGGGCGCCCGTTAAAATATATTCAGGTAGTGGCAGTGGCATTTTTCTAAGGTTGATTTCTAAATTGCTCACTTTATCGTGAACAGCCTTTAATTAGATGTTCCCAGCTTTTATTCAGTAAGAAACTGCATTTCTAGGATAACTACCGGATGTTCCATTGATAGGCTACGAAATTTCATTTGACGTCACATTTGGGCAAATGCATAAAAAACCTGAAGCATATGCGATTATTAAAACATTTGTGATTATGAAGGATTTTGAAAGTTTGCCAACACTTGTCTACAGTTCGTGAAAATGTAAAGAAAATGAATGAATTCTTCTGCATAAATCTGTTGTTACAACCATAAACTACACATATTACAACGCCAGCACCGAATTTTGTACACTACATCCGAAAGAGTGATACGAATCAGTCAAATAACTTTCACTGAGAATCATTTGATAAGCTACTACTGACCGGCGAATCAAGTAAATCAACTGGGAACAACTGACAACGCAGTGACATTCAGTGGGAAACAAATACATCAGTGAAATTCAACCACTGTATTAAATTAGTTATCTGGGAACTGATTATCAATTGCTCAGTGCTCACTGTTTTCACTGATTTCGCTCAATTCTCACGTATTCAAGTTTAGAGTGTATGGTTATAGATTTAAAAGTATTATTTTGTGAATCTCAACTCGAAATTTCCACTCAGTTGCCCTAAAACCGAATTGTAAGAACCCACGTAAAAGGTACACGCCACTCAGTGCTCTCTGTAGTAGTGCTTGCTGCTATAAGTTGTCGCCCGAAAACCTCACCGTATTGATCTCTATAGGCCATTCACGGTAAAGTGAGCACTTTTGAAAGCCCTCTCATTTGGAATAACAGTCAATAAATATATTTTATTTTTGCCTTAGAAGATAACTACCGACTGTGGTTGAATATACAAACTATGTTTATTACCTACATGGCAATATTTATCTTAAAATATTAATCAAGGATACAAAATAGCTGAAAGTAAAAAAGTAACTAGGGCCTTAAAAGTGCTCACTTTACTGTGAACAGCCTATACTGTATTTGCGACAGCATGCAGCCGCGCGCTCACCAGTATAATGGCCGAACTTTGCTGGCTATGTAGTGGAGCGTCACTTGCCAATAGCTAAACACTAAACGATCTCGCCAGCCAATAAGCATGCAGTTATAGGGATGCATTTCCCTTGGGGCGGCAGCGGATGAACATTCATGTTCATCGTTCAATCTCCGTATGGTATCTAATTTTCTTGCAAATGTACCACTTATTTGTTTGTAACTGAGTGAAAAGTCAGAATATTATCGCTATTGTTTCGTATTATAAATCAGTTATATATGTATTTACAGTATATATTTATATACGCAATTTTTATATATGTATTACAGTATGCTTGCCAGTGGGATGACCGCTCTCTGAAACTCTTCATACACTGAATATGGAATTCTACCGCCTTTTCCCCCCAGTAGATGTGCTATTGGCAGCTCTGGACATGACATCAGTCGTCATATGTGAAATGCTCACCTACCTGGTTGCTCGTGGGGAAAAAAATTGTCAATCCTCGTCCTCCCTTAAAAATAACATTAGCTCTATGGTGGTGAGTGTGTATATATAGTACGTTATGTACCGTATGTGGTAAGTGTCTACTCCTCTTACAACCATTTATTGCTGCTTAAATGTTATTAAAAATCCTTATTCTTAGCTATGTGTATATTCCATTTTATTTGTTTTCGCTAACAGGTACCGTAATAGTGGCGTTTGGAACGAAACTAGGGAACTGTCGACTGTTTATTACTTCTGGCTGCAGACGTATTCTCCAGTCATCAGCCGGTTTTTTCTCTCCCTAAACTCGTGCCACATCTCCGTTTATATAAATAAACCCGTAACTGCTGTCCTATCCCGCTATTTCAATTTATAATACAGTTTATATTTATCTCTACAGGCTGTAAAAAACATGTCTCCAGCGTTAAGAAGGAAGCTCTCTTAAGATCTCCGCTGTCGTATCATAACGATTAAGTCTTTCGCAGACTTTGGTCGCATAAGTATACTGTAGGCCTTATTGGCGTGGGTTGACGTCTGCTTGTTTTTCAGTAAGGTTGTAGTTTACGTTTTATGTCCAGAAATACTCTTCGGCCACTGATGAACAAATAACACTTAACTTTCAGTGTGGGTAATTTAACAAAACATATATAATTACCTGTGATAGCGACTTATAATAAACAAGCGTCTTCTGCGTATATGAGTTAGTTTGTTATCAAACTATAGAACTGTAATTTTGTATAGGCTTCTACTTGGTAGATTCCTCATCTCCAGTACTGAAGACAGGAAATGAGGGATAAAAAATTGTTGACGCAGAAAATGTATTACGGAAATTGGTATCAGTTTACAAGCAAACTGAAAATCGTTTTCAGAACAAAGAGGAAGATAACATACGGCGAGGGGAGTGAACGAAGAGATTTGGACGTCTTTTAACATCGAGGTCTTGAGAACCGATGTGGGTGATTGAAGTGAGTATGGAGCAGCGCCGAATTGAAAGGGCGGGGGAAACGGGAGATCCCCGAGAAAACCCGCTGACGAACGGCATCGTCCGGTGCGATTCCCACATGCAAAAATTCGGAGTGACCCGGCCGGAGATAGAACTCGGATCGCCTTGGTGTGAGGCGAGCAAGCTAACCGCTCAGCCACTGCGGCTCCGACAAACTTGGTGCTCCATGATTTCTTACAGGAAACGTACAAACGCTTCGGTTTTGTACTTGTGGTAGAATTTCATAAGAGAGAGAGAGCCTTATCTCTTTATTCATTCGTCGGCCAAGTGAAACCGTGAAATTATTAGAAAAGTAAATGTTATTCATATCTTCCCTATTTCACACTTCGGTGAATTAAAAACGTGACCATAAATAAGAATTTCATTAAGTGTGCACTCTTCCTCGTCGCTCGTCGGCCGAGTTGTTGATACATCTAGAAGTTGGTAGAGGCTGGACAAGGGGCTGCCAAATTTAAAGAATGCAGAACTACAATAAATGAGATCTATTTGACCTCCAATAGGAATTATATCATTTAACCCCATACAAATTCCATTATTAAATACAATAATTTTATTAACTTCAGGAGTTACAGTAACATGAGCACATCATAGATTATTAAATAACAATATAAAAGAAATAAAACGTTCAGTAGTATCCTTTGTGATAAAGTCAGTTACACTATTTTAAAGGTTTAACCATTATGTTGATAACCTAAGGAAAGTGTTACTGGTAACGTAGCATTTAATATATTTTGTTACGTACTAAAAACTATAATAAATGAAAGCGAAAGAAATAATTGAAGTTATCACAAATTGTTACCTAACACATTTTGATCGACGTTTATATGTGTAACTACTTTCCCCTCCACCGTTACACACATTACTGGGCGAATGTCACTCAGTGCGCCCGTTACAATATATGCAGATAGGGACAGTGACTTTTTTCTAAGGTTGATTTCAAAAGTACTCACTTTAATGTGAACAGTCTTTACGACAGTTAAACGTGTGTATTTATAACGAAATGCTCGAATGTGATTCAACACATTTATTATATAAATTTAATTCGGAAATGAAACGGCGCTGAGCACTAAAGCTTAAGATATTTTTAGAACTATAAAAAAAGTTTCAAAATCTTTTACAAAAAATCGTACCTCATTGAAAGTACTAAATTTTAATAAATCCCTCGACAGCATTTGATTTGTTGTTGAATATTTACCCCAGAAAGTTGGCATTAAAAATAACGAACGAACCAGTGGGGTTGCACTTTCTAAAAACACTTTTTGGGCTACAACGCAAGTTTGTTGCCGCAGAAAAAAATATATCGTTAAATGTGAACCCATTGCATAGTAGGTTTACCAAAAACAAAATGTTTGTTTGATTGAGATGGCAATGATAACTCTGCATTCTCATTACAAGAGTTCAGTAGTATCCTTTGTGATAAAGTCAGTTACACTATTTTAAAGGTTTAACCATTATGTTGATAACCTAAGGAAAGTGTTACTGGTAACGTAGCATTTAATATATTTTGTTACGTACCAAAAACTATAATCAATGAAAGAAAAGTTCCACCTCACCCTTTCCTTTGGTGTAAAGCAACATTTCCTTTACTGTAAAGAATACAAACTCAAGGAATATTTGTTCTCTTCTGTAAAGAAAATTAACATTACCATAAAACAAAATATGTAGGTAAAGAAAGAATTTATTGACAAAAAACCTAAGTTTCTTTAACATTTACTTTGAATGGAAGCAGGATTTTGTTACTAAAGGCCGTTCACGGTAAGGTGAGCACTTTTGAAATAAGCCTTAAAATTATGACTGTCCGTAACTACATATACGCTACGTACTATACACCCTGGCATGCAGGCTTACAGTTAAGTTGGCACCGAATTAATAAATAATATTTCTTAACTTTTCATGCTAGATTACAAGGACAATGTTGATGTTTAAATTTATAGCAACTGAAGTTACTATTTCTCGTTTTATACACATTAAAATATTAATTTGCATATTAGTAACATATTTACGTTCCTAACTATTCCGAGGTTTTACTCGGCTTGCGCACGAATAGTGATAAGGCCCATTGCAGTCTTAATTTTACGTATGCAGAAGGATACAAGATGCGCAGAGAAGTAGATCCGAAGCGAAGCTCAGTTTACTGCGAACAGCCTATACAAACGAAACAGCCTCAAAGAAATGGTCTTCTTTGTCATACAGAAAGCTTTGAACGCATTTTCTTACCGTGTAAACCGAGCTTCCAACCAAACACTAACATTGTAGCACAAAAGTGTATTTTCGTGCGAACACTGGTAGGTTCTGTCCGCTCTGTCCGCTCTGTCCATTCAACGTGAGTGGCCGCGGTGGTGCAGTGGTTAGACTACTCTCCTCCTACCCAGTCAGGCGAACCGGGTTCGATTCCCGGTGTGGTCGCTCCCGGATTTTCGCATGTGAGAATCGTGCAGCACGATGCTTCTGGGTGGGGGTTTTCTCGGAGGTCTCCCGTTTATCCCGTCCCTTCATTCCGGCGCTGCGCCATAGTCACCTCGCTTCACCCTCATTGGCTCTCGAGACCTCGATGTTAAAAGCCTCCCACATCTCTCCACTAGCACTCTATTCAAAGTGATCGAGCAAATGTGAATCAGGCCTAGAGATTTGTCAGCGCAGGTAACGTCGGGTTTTTTTTGTGCGGAAAGAGTAAGCTTACGGCGCAGTGTTATTCAGAGTATAAGTTAAAGGCGACTGGGTCTTATGGCAACAGAGAGCTACTAACCACTCGATTTCCGACCGGGTGTTGTTCACAAGTGGGCAGGCTAGCTCCAACAATATTTGTCCCACCAACTCGCCAAATGAGTGTGACACCTCATCCCCGGTTGCACCAACATCTTTTCCGATCCGAGATCGAATGATTGTAGTTCCGAACCAGGATCCAGTTTGATCTTGGTTCCAATTTAGAAGTGTTGCACCAACGAAATTTCATGATTTTGGGTCTTTGATTCGTTGATTCGTCGATCTTGGTTCCAAAGTGAGAGATCGAGATTAAGTGTGAGACAAATTTTGCTATTGGTTCGTAATATATGACGTCATGGAAGTAGGCGTATTTTTCACTATAGATAGAATTAGATTTGCGATGTTTTACTTGTTTTAAGTTAATTATTGTTGTACGAATTTTACTGAATAATATATAAGTGCGTATAATGTTGTTTTAATTTCCCAAGAAAACAATCGAACGTACATCCATCTGTTGGCGTATTTTCAAACTACACATGTCGACTATGACTGTTGTTATCTAATCGAAATTTCGAACTGCCAATTTCGGCGTTTCGAAATGGACTTCATCTCGATCTCCAGTCCAGCTCTGAACTCGAATGGTGCAACAGTTTTCTGTGTCGATCTTAGATACGATCTCGTATCGAGGTTTGAACCACGATGGTGTAACCGGACATTAGAGATGAGCGCGAACCAAGACAACGATCATGGCTAGCACACTTCAAAGAAATCCTCTCTGACGAGCTGCAGGCGTGCAGCGATGAGTCCTGTCCAGTTGCAGCGTTGCCGTTCATGCAGCCTGCAGCCTTGTGCTACGATATTCTGTGCATGGTTCCCGGTGGGAACACACCTGGATTTTAGCGTGTAAGGGGACGTCCATAAATTACGTGAGGTGATTTTGGCGATTTTTTTACCCCCCTCCCCCCTAGTGAGATGTGAGATTTGGCTCGACCCCCCCCCCCCCCCCGGCTAATCCCACGTGAGATTGTTTAAAATGCGTATTTTCAGTGTAAATACGTTAATCTATGCGTAATTGCGTTAGATTTATTATAAAAAAACATAATTTGTTAAATTATTTTTATTTAGGACTAGTTAAGACTAGTATTTAAGACTACTAAGACCGTAGTCTAGAATCACAGTTAAAAAATCGAACAATAAAATACTTAAATGAGAAATACTAAAATTGGTAAAAGAATATTCATTCTAATTCAGTCCACGGAGACTCATGTACGGTCTCAAGAGTGACTACTGGGACCAACATGTCCATGTGATTTTCAGTAAAATCATCTGCTCCTTCTACCTCGTTCCGATTTAGCCACTCTAAATCGTTGTCGCTTGCACACAGAAGGTTAGTAGCTCGACGTATGACAATCCGTGAAGGTCGCACTTTGCGCGCTAGTGCAGCTGGTGCACGGTGGACCGCGCGCCGGTGCTCTGCAGCTCTTGTGATGAATGAAAAGTAGATACCGCATGTACTGCAGCATCTCTCTTCTAGATCACGACGTACACTGGGGCAATAGAGGTCATAGGGCATGCCGATGAAGGCATGCAAAGGTTGAATCGGTAAGCAGTGGCGAATCAAGAAGGGAGCAAATGACTTTCCGTCATGCTCTTCAGGGTCTGGGATCGTCACATGTCCATCAACCTGAGTGATAGGGTATGGAGGTGACAGAAAACGGTCGTGAAGAATCATATGCAGAGTACTCCGGCGTGGGCTGCAGCAGTCCCGGTCATCGCATTTCACAACCTAAAATAATAATTATAAACAATTCATTATTTTGACCTCTAAATAAAAATCCATTTATTAGCGCTCGCGCTCGTTAAAAAATTTCAAAAAAATTTAAAAAAGCACGCATCAAATCGTGGTAAAAATAAAAGGTAAACTACTGTGAAAATTCATACGGAAAAAAACAACAATTATTAAATGTCAACAAATTACCGCGTACGTGAAGTAAATATTGGCTCTCTCTAACGTGCTCAGCGTACCATTCTTCGGATGGCAGGTCTGGGACGTTGGAAGTGTCATTGTTCGGGTCAATGTATTTAGCAACTACTTCGTGTCCGTCAATGCACACTGCAGACCATATTTCAGCCAAAATTTCCCCTGCCTTTTTGAAATTATCCTTTTCCAGGCTAACGCCTACTGTTCTGCCGTTGGAATCAAGATGTGTCCCAAAAGAACCATGGGGAAGAACAACACCCGTTAGCTCTTGGCTGAGTGGAGCCATGCGCCTTTCTACTCTATTAAAAGCGCTTCTGCCAGGGGCATTAGTCACAATGAAGATTGCGTCCAGATCATATTTTTTAAATGCTCTACGACGTATGCAATCACTTTGCGATATCGTGGCTTCTCATCGAGACCGCCATCGCTCGAAATGATAAGGACAAGCTTAACTTTACCATCTCCGTTCTCCATAAAATTGTAAAAAGGCTCAAGGGTTAACATAGTGTCCAAGTCTTGAGCGTGACTAGTTGCAGTTTACGAAGAGTGCTTGCCACTTCTGATTGCTATATAAGTTGGTCCACTGTATGAGACGGCTTCTGGCCGTCCCATCTCATTGGGCTTCACTTCACAAAGAGCATACACGCTCGGAATCAATTTGTGCCTAGAAGCAATTACAAAGTCGTGATCTGGCAGCGACACTTTGTATTCAACGTGCATTACCAAGGGCGCCTGCTTGTTTGCCACTATGAGCCCTATGGGAACACGGGCTTTATCATCCTGAGATAAAAAATTCATGGAGTGAGGACCAAGTACTGAGGCTACTGTCTCCAGCGACCTTATGGAGGCCACACAAAAGTATTGGTCTTGGTGTGCTTTATGATGATCAGCTTCAGGACAGCTGAGCTTCACTGGTACAGTCACTACGTGGCGCTTAGCCTCGCGCGTATCTGTCCGTCTAGGTAGCAGTCGAATGTAAGTAGCACTTCGTGAGATATTGAACCCCAGCTCAATTAGTTTATCAGTAAGCTCTGAAAGCGTATGGACAGTGCGAACTATCTCACAGCGACGCCGCTCCTCAGCAGATGCACCAAACATAGCTAAATCAACTACTGCTTTCAGCAATTCAGACTGCTCTTCTTCTTGACGTGGACGTCCAGGGCCAGCACGAGGCGTTAACGACTTCGCCGCATCGGGATTTTTTGAACATAATTCAATTATTTTTTGCTTCTTATTTTCCCTGTGTTTCATAGCGTACACTCTCTGTTTTTTTCCTTAAGCTTGAGCTTCTTTTCATAACCATGGATTTCCCTCCGCAACTTACGTGCTTTCTCGTGTTCGGTGCCGTCAGTAACAAGAGACTTTTTGCATCTTTCTGTCAAATCCAGCTCCACACTCCAGCAATCTTTTCCTTCATAATATCTTGAGCCCAAGTGGGACGCATAGCGGATGGTGTGGAGTTCGATGTGACTTCATCCTCATCGTCGCTGACCACAAGAGGCTGAGTTTTCCTTTTCGGAACACCTGTGGAGCGAATAACGTTTTGATTTAAACAGAGAAAAAAGGAAGAAAACGTCACGCAGACATAGGAAGGCGAATACTAACCCGCTAGTTGAGGGTCGTCGTCGTCTTGATCCCTTGACTGCTGATGAGTAGTCCCATCCTGATGCGCAGATTCCGTGTTTTGAACATTCTGAGCGCTCGTCCCAGCCTGACGTGCGCATTCCACGTTTTGAGCACTCCGAGCGCTCGTCCCAGCCTGAGCCGAAGCATCGTTGGAGGTCTTAGTGTTTCCCTGGAATCAGAACATCGCGATGAAGACATGAAACTGATAAATTATGAAAATAGTTCGTTTTAGTAATTTTGTGTGAGGCAAATATAGCGTTAAAAAAACTAATAGTGCTCTTCATTAAATGCGTGCAAAATATAACATTGCACTTTTGTTGCATTAGAGCGCGTGATGTACATAACATTTACATCAAAAAAGAAAGGAAAAAAGACACATCTAAATAATTGGCTTGAGTATTTCCCCTCCGTATCGCGATCTCGAGATGTCGTGTGTATAAATAGAAAGAAAAGTGTTTAGCCTACCTTATTAAGGAATGCCAGAGTAGTCCGGGCTTTTCTCTCCACCGCTTCTCTGAGGAGCTGTTCAATCTCATGCTGAACGTGCAGCACCAAGTCTTCCTTTTTTGGGAACCTCTGTTTTGCTGCGTTCCATAACTTTGTAACTTCTTCCTGGCAGCACTTATTTGTCTTGTAGACGTGTCTTTTCACGTATGCTTCATAATAATTATGATATAAACTCATTTTAAATAAATGACAGCGTTGACTGAGCCATCGAGTAACTAAACATGTACGGGCGTAAACACAACAAGTCGAGACCTGTCCATGCGTCGCTGTCACGCGGCTCGTACGTCGCAGCGTTTGTTGAATCGCGCGTTCGGCTAGCCGGTGGCTAAACAATCGAAGGGCTACTGTGTTACTTTGTGGCGTTCGCATAACCGCGATAAATATTATTGTGTAGAATTTAGTCATTTTAGTAGAGAAACACGTTTTACTCCATTTAACCCAGTTTTCTCGCAATTTTACACTGTTTCTTCCGAAAAAAAAAATTACGTGATACTTGCTAGGACCCCCCCCCCCCCTTTTACTCCCCAAGTGTGAGATTGGGTGAGATTCGGCTCGACCCCCTGCCTCCCTAAATGCCTCACGTAATTTATGGACGCCCCCTAAGTAACGTGGCGGACGATGCCTTTAGCGTGTTGGTTTCGTAATAACTATCGTTCCCAAAACTTTCAGTGACAACAGCAGGTGATAAGGCGAAAAAGCTTGTTAATAATATCGTAGCAATGCTCGTGAGGAACCAAATTTAAGAAATTTCAAACATGGATTTTTATGAAATATTTTCGATTGTGCCGGAAAACTGTATTTTTTTTAATTACTGGTGGAAATAATACAAACTAAAAATGGAATGATTCTTTTCATTATAACTCTTTGTTGAAGCATTACATATTGATTTGTGATTAGAAAATTTTCCGATGGTCTATTCACTGTTACTTCCAACTTTTCTGAAACCTGGCCTGCTGAAGTTCTACTTTCAGGATATCCGTCCGCCTCATGAAAACAATGCTTAAACATGTTTAGAAATATGCGTCAAGGGGCAGCGCACAGAATTCGTGCGCAGACACTTTAATTATACTTTACATAAGAACTATTTCTTACGAGATATCAACAACACACACATTTTCTCCGTTTTTATTCATATTAAATTTAAAAAATATATATATAATTTGTAGGTAAAATATAATTAAATGTTTAGTTTAACAAAAGATAAGATACTTTCACGTTTACGGAAGTATAAAACGATTATGATAAATACAGGCATATTTAGATGAAAGAACCAAGCACGTCATACATGGGATGATTTTTTAAAGGTTTTACTCAAAGAGTGTGGCGAAACCGCGAATGGACTATACAAGCAAGTATTATTAAGTGTGGGATGGACCCCCGTGGGACCACCGCAGCCAAGGTCAATGAGCGAGGGAGCGATAGGGGCGCCAGTTAACACGCACGCCTTGTGCCTCATCGCTCCTACGCGCAAGGCGTGCAGTGTTTCCGTCCTAACGCTCTACTGTGCAAATTAGATCTGTAACAGTAAGGACTTTATTACACGTGATGAAAGCCCACAGATTAAACTACGCCCGTATCTTTGTACTTTTCTCTTGCCGCTTAAAGACACTGCATAAGCAAGTTTTAAAAATGTGATATTTGACCATTTCCATTAATTTTTTTCTCCAAAAATAAACTTAATATAACAAAAATAAAAAAATTGGCATAAATAATTGTTTTTTTTTTCTTCTCTGACAAAAAGTCGTATTTGCAGAACATTTATTTACCGAGAGACGCGTATTCGCGCATCGGTAGCCGTACAGTTCCAGCAGTCTTCTTTATGCCGTGGCCTGCCAGCTGGAGCTTTCTTCCGCGTTCAAGGTCAAGAAGCGCGGCAGTGGTTAGGCGCGTTCTACAGTGACCCGCACGCGGATACGGATCGCCGAAGCGGTCACGTAACACACTTCGTTTCAATCTACGTTGAGACGCGTGCGGACCATAGACTAAAGATGAAGTAGACCGCTTATTCGTCTTCTGCGCATGTACCCAACACTGACCTATCCCAATCCTACACAACTGTCAAAGTCACATGTTCAACAGTGAGGAACGTGTTTGTTTACAGCTTAATTATTAAATTGCAAGCACTATTATACTAATAAAATACCTTCACCATTTTGAATTTAATCGAAAAGTATTGCAAACTGGTTAGAGGACGTATAAAAACATCCTTAAGCACGTATTTACAAATCAGTTTTCCAACCTAAAATCCAAACCAAGCCGTTTTCGCTGAACGTGTTGCAGATAAACAGTTCAGTGTTGGGACACCGAGATTGGTTGTGAGCAGCCAGCGAGATCGGTCTACCTCATCTATAGTCCATGATGCGGACACACGGATCACTTTCGGAGACACGTTAGAAAGATAGGCAATTCTCAACTCTTCCGTGTCCGTGAATCCGTGCAGCCAATAGGAAACGAGTATTTGGTTTGTTGATATTCGTTTTCGTGGTCATTGTGGCATAAATGGCCACAAGTGCATAGTTTTGCAATGGCTATTATAATTTTTGTTTATGTGCACGTGATTCGGCAGCAGTATGTACGCAGTGTTAAACACTACAATTATACAAAATAAGGTGTGTACATTATAAAACTTGAATAGGTAATTTGCAACGGCTGAATATTTTTGAATCCGTAAGTTGCAGAACTGTATGTTTCTTTACATTTTAGAATAGTTAACGTTCATCCCGACTCGTCCGCTCGTTTCAAGTCCGTTTCTTATGCAAACGTGCATTGTAGAACGGGCCTAAGGGCGACACTACCACGCGCATCAAGTGCGCTATCGCCGCTGAGCCCAAATCTCTGAACTGGCGTGCAATGTTCTCGTCGCACTCTGTGTACCTATGGGACTTTCAGTTATGATCGTATTATTCTATAGGTTGAAAGTCTGTAAAAATGTTCAGTGCAATGCCCTTGAGAGGTTTTATTTGTATCTGGTGCGTATATTTGTGAGACACAGCGCTTTGAGAAAGCAATTTTTAGACGTTTTAGAGTGCTCTCGAATGGTTTTTATAACGTGCGTGGCATTGTCAAAGTATTCAAAATCTCTCGCTTGAAGTGTGTGTTCCGTTCGTACATAGCACGTTAGAAGCACGTGTAATGGTTTCGTGGGAAAACGTGTACTTGCAACAAACTGCATTGCAGTTACAGCACCAGGTAGCCAGGTGCGAGCCTGGTTGACAATTTAGTACAAGGAAACATGTGTTCATGAAATTCCCTTTATTAAGCCTATTTTGAAGATATAAACTTGAAACAAAATCCGAAGCGTGAGAAATTATACTTTCAAGCTCTGTATTGAGGCAAATATTACAATTTTATCTTCAATAATTTTCCATTCAATGATTATATTTTCTGATCTTTCCAGGAAACGGGAAATACATTAATGTTATAAAAGCCTTCGATAGGAAAGAAGCGCGTATTTTTCTGTTCAAAAAAGTCCTTGGTTTTATATGCGTCATCCACACGTGATACGGAGATTGTAAAATGCCATTAAACTGTTCATAATTCTCTAAAAAAAAATACAGCCTGACTACTTAACGAATTTTGAGAATTTATGTTTGTACTTCCAGCGTAACGTATATAGTCATGATTGTATAGTAGCAGTTTCGTAATAAGTGTCGGTATACAACTGAAATAAGTTAGATCCAATAATTGAACATGGCGTGTGAGGCGGAGCCTTAATGTCATACTTTGAAAGTGTGTCGAGCACGCACTAGCGTCGCCTGGCGAGCCGTGTGTGAGGCACGACGCGACGTTGGCGCGGGTAAAGGACAGAAGGAGGTGGCGGTGAGTCAGGGTCAGGAGACCTGGCCGGCCAAGGAGCGCCTCCAGCTGGTGTTTGCCTGCCTGAGGCCGGCGATGGCGTCACTAATGGCCGCCTCGCCTCGTGTTTGGAGCATCCCCTGGCGTGTGTGTGTCGGAGTCATGTGTGCTCTCTCTCTACCCGAGGACTCGCCCTCTACACACGGCTGCCTGTGCTGCGCTGCGTGTTTGTCCACCTCTTATCCTCTCTCCCTACTCTTTGGGCAAACAAGGCGTTCGCCCTCGAAATACTTTACCCCAAAATATTTATCCTTAAGTCTCGCGCCTGGCTACCTGGTGCCTGGAGGCCTTGCAGAGTGGTTGAAATACACGTCTTCTCACGAAAATATCAAACATCCGCCCAAAGCGCTGATCTACGAAAGGAACACAAACTTTAGACGAGGTCTGTTGAGTCTTACAAAGTGTCACGCACATTAGAAACACCATTTCACAGTACTTCTAAACGGCTAAAATGGACTTTTTCGAACCGCTGTATCTCACAATATACGCGTCAGATACATACAAACCTACTCAAGGGCCCTGCACTGAACGTTCCTACATGCTTTCCATCAATAAAATAATATGATCACTGCTGAAAGTCCCACAAGTACATGCAGTGTGACGAGAACACTGCACGCCACTTGAGAGGTTTCCGCTTAGCGGCGATGGCGCACTTGATGCTCGTGGCAATGTCGTCCTTATTGCTTCCGCACCTCTCGACCTGAAACGCGGAAGAAAGTTCCTGCAGGTAGGTGGGGATCTTAATGTTACTTACGAGACCCAGACATTTCGCGTATTATTCATTTGAAGACAAGTTATGTATGTTCTCTGGATGCTTATTTTTTTGTGGAAATGTGGGTATTTATTCACCCGTGCTTATTTATAATGTTGTTTTATGATTTAATTTCTTTGTACTATGTCAAATTACATGTTCCCTTTGTTTTGTAAAAGGCCTCGGTAATTTTTCATCTACCAAGAAGCTCCCACTGTACTCACCCAGCGCAGAACTAAGAGGGTGGTAGTAGAGAATGGCCTCTCGTGAAATTTGCAGAAACTCGGAAATACTTTTTTTTTTTGCTTACAGTTACTCGTAATTGTAGCCCTTGTCTCAACGATATGGATGTTGAAAGTAGCAGAAATGACGCGACAGAACCATTTCTTTATACATTTTGCGTGTTTTCTTTTGTAGAATGTTTTCTTAAATTCTTTTTAATGATATTCGTGGTGTTGTTTGGCCCTCACGGTATTTATTGCCTATTAATGCATTTAGTTTTTCTCAGTCTAAACGAGTTTATTGTTTCAAACATACACATTTTTCAGTGATCATTCGTATTTAATTTCCGATTGACAAACCTAAACATAATGATAAATAATTCACACTGAATTGTTTGGCTGCTATTAATTTCACGCAAATTTGCCGTCACATTTCCTTGTAGTTAAGAGATAAGAAAACAGTCTTAATTTCATTTTGTGCATGACAGAATTTTTTTTTCCTTCCGGTACCATGCAAGAGTCATGATTTAGAACTCACAAATAAAAAAACTGACTTTTTGGGTTAAACAAGTGAACTGTTTACAGTAAGGCACGTGAATACAAAAATACTGTAAGTGTAAAACGTAAAAACCTATTAAATATTTATTGCAAATGCATTACAGCACAGCAGCAAACCGTTACCAAGTCCAAAAAAAATAGGGCCTGATCACAGAATCCCGTTTCCCGTTGCATTAAGACATCAACAGTGGCAAAGAAGATTCATAAATAAGGCAGTTTGCGGGATATTGACCAGTCCAATATGGCGTCAGTCGTACTACTTCACGTTTGGTCAGCTGCCAAATGAACTAGCGAATTCCTCCTGTCTCCAGGTAGCGGAATATGAACGGGACTTGGCACCCACGGGTTGTCGCATGACTGCTCGCGCCACTTTGCATCGT
The DNA here is from genome assembly GCA_029891345.1 of Dryococelus australis. Classification (NCBI taxonomy): domain Eukaryota; kingdom Metazoa; phylum Arthropoda; class Insecta; order Phasmatodea; family Phasmatidae; genus Dryococelus; species Dryococelus australis. The sequence goes on along the minus strand of CM056993.1, from coordinate 255,230,345 downwards.
GGCCTTCGCTTATAGGCTGTTCAAAGTAAAGTGAACACTTTTCAGAGCCCTCTCATTTGGAATAATAGTCAATGAATATTCTTTATTTTAGCATTAGACGGTAACTTCCGAGTGCGGCGAAATATACACACTGTGTTTATTACTTGCATAGCAATATTTATTTTAAAAAGTGGTTAGAGGATAAAAAATGTCTGAAAGGAAAAAATTATTTCAGCCTCAAAAATGCTCAATTTACCGTGAACAGCATATGCATGCTTTACTCATGAGTAGGGACCTGCAAAATTCGTGTTATTTTTTGGCGTCAATCTAAAACTCACAGTACTGTACTTACTCTAGCCGGCGTCGTTCATCCATTGGTTGCTGCCCAGATGTGAGGCCACTCCCTTTCTGAGTGAACTGTACGTAATTGGGGCACACGATTGTCAAGTTGTCATGTATTGATGCCGAGTTACCCAGGGCGTGTCATATAAAGTATGGTACAATGACAAACGTATTGCAAAGATAAAAGTGTTTTAACTATAAACTGTCCTCAAATAATAACGCGAATTTTGCAGGTCTTTACTCATGAATAGGATGACATCCCTAGTAAATAGTATTAAAAGTCTCAAAGTCACATTCGACCATAAGGAAACATTGTAACGGCGATCCAGAATAGCGTAAACAAGCTTCGCGGGTGTCGTGTTTCCTCAGAAGTTTAAGCTGTGACTATAATGTTTAAATACAGCAATCTACTAAGAAAAGATACAACATTGTTGTTCTAGTTTAAAACAGTGTTTTGCAAGGATATAGTAAACATAGGAGGATAGATACAACGATTTGTTTTAAAATTGACACTTTACAACGACCACATTTATGTTTCAATGACCAAGTTTATGAATGGCAACAAGATATCGATTTTCATTTCTGTCCTGAGAAAAATATTTATATAGTATTTTTTTAAAATTAGAATAGACACAACTGCCGCGAACTCCAGCAAAATGGCGTCACTGGCCAGTTAGCATGTTTGAACGCCGTTCGCCAATCAGAGTCTACTAACCTACTCGCCAGCCAGCAGCGCAGCCAATAGGAAGGTAGGTAGTAATTGGGCTTAACGTCTCGTCGACAGCGAGGTCATTAGAGCCGGAGCAAGTTGCACAGGGAAGAGGGATTGGGGAAGGAATGGGAAGGAATCGACCATGGCCTTCGTTAAGGGCCCATCGCAGTATTCGCCTGGAGTGATTTCGGGAAACCATGGAAGACCGAAATCAGGACGGCCGGACCGGGAATCGAACCCGGGTCGTCCTGAATGCCAGTCCAGTGAGTTACCACCTGGCCAGCATCTCGCTCGGTCCCAGCCAGTGGGGAGTCTTTCACAGTATGCATCAGTTAGAAGAAAGGCCCGAGATAGATGTTTTGCGCAAATGAGTACGCATAAATCAAAGGGACGGCTACGCCTTCTTCCTTAAAGTGAGTATTAAGGGTGTTATTCGCCCCCGAAAATAGAATTTTGAAATCCTTTTATTTCAAAATATCGTAAACTACGTGCAATTAAGAAACAAATCAGTGAATGTTGTTTTGCAGAACGGAGATCTCACACCTTTGAGAATGCGGTTGACGATATCATCCTCTTTCGTTGTGAAAATAGGGTTTGGCGTCTTATTTATGGATGGAATTTGGTAAATCTAAGGTGTACGCAATTTTTTTTAACACCTACATCCTATAAAAGAGCACGTCTAAATTTACAAACAAAAATTCGTCTTGTCGGCAGGCCCACCAAGAGAAATTCCGGTCCCCTGAGCAATGCGTGCTGTGCCCCCCCCCCTAACACTAACAACAACAACTTAAATAATCGTCAGTCATGCAAAAATGTTAATAAGTGGTGTGTGTCGAAATTAGAATGTTACTTAATACGTCGTTTTATATGTAAACATTTACGAGTCAGATCCCACCCGGGCCCCTGAGTATTGTACCTCCTTGCCCCCCCCCCCCTCCGTCTTACACACTCTCGGCGGGCCTGCTTATCGGAACACACTCAGGTGAACAATTTTCAATAAATCCATTGGCAATTCTCGAAACTGAATGTATGTTGCTTGCAGGTAGGTAACACGTGTACACGCGAATGCATTTTAAATTATTATTTTGTAGGGACAAACAGCTTGCTTAACAATCACTTTAGGAGGAAAAAGTATATACAAATTCGTATTATATTTTCTTGAGGAATAACCTGCTGGAGTTTGTCGGTGTTGTTTTAAAAACATAATGTATGTATGTGTGTGTTGATGTGCGTCTGTTGGCGGGTGTGTGGGTCTGGGTGTGTGTGTTGATGTGTGTTGGTGTGTGTTGGTGATTGTGTTGGTGGGTGTGTGGGTCTGGGTGAGTGTGTTTCCGCAAAAACTGGAACTCACTTTAAATCAGAATTCCGTCGTTAAAACTACTTTTATCAAAGCCTTTTTTTTTTTTTTTTTAAACTAGTATTAACCAGTCAGTACTGGTTCTAGTTTTCACTAAAAGTCTTACAATTAAAACACCATGTCACTAGTTAAAATTATTATTGACTGTACTTGCTTATTCGTCTAATTTTACAGTCGTGCGTTAAGGAACGAAATTATCACTGTTGAGATTGCAATAAAATTTAAAATTATTATCTTAATCCTAACCTAACTGAACCTAGCCTAACATAATCAAATAAACAAGCAAAAACACTTTTAACTTTTAATTTTTTGTCAGTGCTAGTTTTAACTAGTTAAAACTGTAATGATTTTAAATATACCTTTTTTTTTTTGTTAATTATAATTCTCTCTAACATCTCTTAGTGAAGTCCATTATTGATTGATTAATATCAGTTGTAACTAGTTTCGACTTGGAAATTCTAATGTTAACTAATTTAGGATTTATGCGGTAAAACGCACACAGGCACACACAAATTCAAGACTTAATGTCAATATTCTGGTCCGGAACGTGTTAAAGATTCCTTATATTGAAATAAAAGTTGTAGTATGATGATCGTTCAGGCATATCAACAGTGTTCTACTGGGGCAAGGCATATCATTTTTTAGACTGATTGTTTTTTGAATGCGGTTTTACGACTCACACAGATTTAGTTTTGTTGCTACATTCTTGATCATTGTAATATATAAATTGATAAAACTCCACTGATGTTCACCTACACCATTCTTGTGTGGGTGAGGCGCTGTGAAAAAAAAAAAGGGAGGGGGCACGGGTTTATGCTGAGTTTTGAAGGTCTCAGCTCTAAATAACTTTCTCAGTGGATATTTGAGAAGCTTGACTATAAGTGTCAGAAAATACTCGTTTAGTTTATAAAGCCTATTGGAAAGGCAAAAACCAAATGCCAGTATGAATATAAGACTTTGATTGCAGCTGCAAGTAAGATAAGGGAGCAAAGTATAATTCTTTACAAATCTTCCAAAGATTTTAAGGTTCCATGGTCGACTCTGTAAGATTTCATTGCAAAAAAATTACGATATACAGCGTTCATATACACCTAAATTGGGTCGTATGCCATGGCAGCTGAAATAGAGCAACGTGTTTACCATTATATAACAGTGATGCAGGAATTAGGCTTAGGTATTAATGTTTTGCAATTAAGGAAACTTTCTTACGACGTGGCCAAAGACTGGCATGGAATCATACTTAAATCCAGAAAAAATGAACAGCTAACAAATAGTGGTGGTATCGATTTAAGACCGCTTATAATTTGACTCAGAACACCAGAAAGCCTTTTTCCATGGCCAACCCCTCTGTTGTAAAGGATTATTTATGTAATTTAGTGAGTGCGTGAAGAGATTTGGGTGGCTCTTAACAGCGAGGTCTTGAGAGCCGATGAGGGCGATTGAAGTGAATATGGAGCGGCACCGGAATGAAGGGGCGGGGAAACGGGAGATCCCCGAGAAGACCCGCCGACCAATGGCATCGTCCGGCACGATTTCCACTTGCGAAAATTCGGTGACCCGGCCGGGGATTGAACGCGGTTCGCCTTGGTGGTATTGGAGCGTGCTAATCGCTCAGCCACCGCGGCCCCCTTTTATGTAATTTAGATGCTCTCTTAACCAAACTGGAAATTGAAGACAACCCTTGCCGACTGTGGAATGTGGATGAAACTGCAGTAAAGAACACCGCCGACAAATGTTGTAGGATACCGGGAAAGTGAAGTTACGCATTTTCCTTTGTTTCACGAGCGATCCTATTAGCCTCGTGCTCACTATATCAGAAATAAAAGATCGCCTATTCCTACTCGCCTGCACGTCAAGGTCGATACGTTTATACGACGACAGTCAACAGTATCATAATAACTACCTACCTTCATTTGAAAACGTACTCGTTCAGTACGTAGGTACACGTACTCGTCGTGAACAAAACCTTACATGTAATCGCCTTCGGTTGTAGTAAAGAGTGAAAAGCAGTTCACACAACAGAATAACACGACGACCATCAACTTCTTAGAAACACGCCCTCTGGCCTCTAATAAATGTCAAGCGGCAGTACGTAAAATATGCGTTAGCTTCTAACATCCTCTACTGCGTGCTTGATTGCCTCTTTTTTCTTTAATGTTTCTCCTGACATTTTATGGGCCTTCTTATAGGGGCGAAGAAATACCATTAAGTTTTTTTTTTTTTTTTTTCTACAGAATATTGGTAAGAATCGTGCACACATTCACTTACTGACGAAAGTTCAAGCTGTTAACTGTGTGTGCGACTTGTGGCATGTAATTTTCATAGGTGTGTTATGAGATTTTCCCAGGTCCAGGAAATGTCTAATGTCCCGAAAAGTTAAATAGTTCTTTCTCTGCTAGACGATGCGAAAATTTCCTTATGTAAAAATGTTGCTTACTTTTTACAGGGTTTTCAAGTAAGGCAAAAAAATTAAGAACTTCTTGTTGTGTGCACAAAATAAAATAAAATAAATCACTTCAGTATGTTATCGGAGAGGGATTGCGAGTCAAACAACGGGGTTTTAAGAGAAACTTTTGAATGTACTCCCAGTCACTACCAGGAAAGAACTATAGGATTTTTAGAGAAATGGGGGGAAATTTTTGTTTACTCTATAAACATTATTTTGAGGCTCTTCAGTGATGCCCAAAGCGGAATTTTCAGACTACTGTACGTAAAAATAGGACAAGTAGCCTACTACACACGATATTGTTTTAAGCTCATCATTAATTAAAGGCCATGACCACTTTGTGAAAACCCCAAAGCTGCACTCTACGTGACAGATAATAGATACCTGGAAATTCCGCGGATTCATTCGGCAACACGATAGACTCCACAATCCTTCGTGCATCAGTTAGCAGTTGATTGGCTGTGGCTCCAGTTTAACCCCAGACCAGGTTAGCACGGGATTCGGTTCTTATTTTCTTTGCAAGTTCGTTTATTGGTCGAAAGTCGTTCGGGGCGTGGCTAAGAAACTATGTACCAATGGAAGCACAAACACCTGTGTACACGTAACTGCAGTTTAACTTGTCCGCAGAGGAATCTGCGAAATTCCCAGATCTCTACAGATAACTACAGCCTGGTTCAGTACTTGGCACTTACTTACATAGGGGGCGGGGCTTGTGTGTACAGGTGTCGCTCATAGCTCTCAACAACAGGGCATAGTTTCAAATCCAGAAGTGAAACAGACTTGCAAGCGTGCTACACACGGTTCACTTTCTAACTTGTTTGCAAGTGGCTTGCATGCCAGCCAGCTAGAATCATTTAAAGACTTTTCTATTTTTCATTCACCTTCTTGTGCAAGTAGTTTGTTTACATTTGCGTTTTATACATTTATGTAGTTCCCGTTCATTTATTTATGCTGATATTGTTGATCTGAGAACAGGAAAGAGATTTTAATTCTTATGTCCCCCATATGGGGGCCATACAAAGAAAGTGGAGAAACGTAAACAGATGGTTAGTCACTCATTTTATTACTATGTCATACATATTTTTAAGCTTTGAACGTACAAAGTTTAGATCAGATTACACTCAACACTGAACAATAAGTTACGTTAAGACGGGGGAGTTAAATACATTAATTACTATTACGTTACTGTCATTACGTTATGCCAAGCCACGCTATAGTTAACTACAGTCTTTACTTGTACCACTGGAACGTTATCACCTAGTTGTTGTTGCCGAAGGCTGCTGATCATGTAGTCTCGGCTACGGCGATTCTCGGCACATCCTTCGTCGCTCCATCTTGCGTCTCAATCGTTTGGCTGCAAGACAGAGCTTCGAGCCTCCGCCGGCGCTAAATCCTCGCCGCGGATTTACAAACACTTGCGTGTTTCTAAAATGTCTCGCTGCATGTGGTCTCGCCCTGGATACAGGGTCTCTTCTCTGCGTGGCTGGCGCGTGTAGGCAAGCGCTAGTGTTACGCTCACCTGCGCCCACAACATTCTGTATTAGTGACTTGTTAGGTTTGTAAAATCTTTGTGTTGTGTTGGAAATGAGTCACTGTCATGCTGCAACACTCAAGTCCTACTACTGTGTGTACAGTATGTATGTACATACATGGGACGCCAGCTAAATGACATCACGGGCCAGCAGAATGACGGGACGCCGTTTGCCAATAGCGTCCGCGCTGTTAAAAATGTCCGCATATTTACGGATTGTTTTACGGAAATGTACGGTGTATATACGGAAAGGCAATCCGTGCTGACGAAAAACGGAGATTTCCGTAAATACAATATATGGAAAGTCTCCGTAGTCCCTTTGGCTTCGAGTTACGGGGACGAACAATGCCGATTCTACACGAAGCTTTCTTCGCCACTGTAACAAGAAAATTATCGTTTCTGCGGCAGTTAAGGTTATCCACGCGACTATGATATATTCTTTAAAACATTAAAAAATAACATAAGGCGTCTATAACATTTGGCAACACTAAAAATAGACTAAATTTAATAGAAACTGAATTTCTGCTTTTGTCTTTTGAATACAAATATAAAAGTTATACCACAGTTATCAAGTGGGAGTTGAAGGCGAATGGTTCGAATTGTGGACTGGTAATTTTTTGACTCGGGTTCAAACCTCGCTTAGGTACAAAATGTTTTAACTTTTTAAATATAATATTTTATACACGGTAGAACACCCACATAGCGAAAATTAAAGACATTTTCATTATCCCTTTGTATTATAAACGGAAAGTACAGAAAACTAACTTGGAAGTTAACGGGGAGGTTCCGTGAAATTTACGGAAAGTCCGTTTCAGAAAAATCAATGTGTCCGTAATTTTGCGGAGAATTTTTCGGACACTTCTGGGTAAAATTTTACCAGCACTTTTCCGTAGAATGAAGGAAATATTTTTTAACAGTGCGGTAACCTACTTACCAGACCGCAGCTCAGCAAATAGGGAACATTTCGCAGCATGTCAGTAGCCAACCAGACACAAGGCCCGTTCTCAGAGCCTCGTGTAACCAGACTACGTGCGCACTCATAACCTCCATGTCATTTCGTGTATGTGTATTTATCTACTCTGTGGCTCAACCTTGCTCTTCTGATCCTCGGCTGTCCATAGGCTTTTCCTCTATAGTCTGTTCGCAGTTCCTTCGCATTTTTGAATCCAACCTTTGAAAAATCACCTTGTGTATGACGAATTTAATGGTTTCCTAAATATGTCGTGTAACACATTCGTTTTATACTTGCGCTAACATAAAAAAGTACATCATTATTTGACTAAAATGAACTTATACAAACATTTTATCTTCAAATTATAATATTTAATTTATAGTTACGAGTAAGATCAGAAAAAAATAGGCGTTTTGGTAATGCTTAGAAATAAATTGCTTTTATTCGTTGTCCCTTTGGAGTATTTTTCTAGTCTCAGTTAATATTTGTTAGCTGGAGACGGAGGAATATCCTAGAAGTAGAACTTTGGCAGGGCTTCAAAGAAGTTGTTATAATCCATTCACGGTTACTTCAGCCTTTTCTGAAGCCCTGCTAGAGTTCTACTTCCAGGATATTCCTCCGCCTGGAGAATTACACCAGAGGACAACGCACCGCATTCTTGCGCACTTAGTGTAACAGTATTTTGTATAAGGACTATTTATTACCAGGTTTACCTTTTTTTCTCCCTGTCTTTTATTCAAATTATTTATAAATGAAGCATTATAATTTATAGATAAAATATGAATAACATTTCAATTTAATAGGAAAAAATAACTTTTATAAACACAAGTATAAAACACTTGTGATACCGGGCGTATTTAGGAAATAACTATACACGTCATACATGGGGAGATTTTTCAAATGTTTGATTCGAAAAGACCGAAGAAACCGTGAATGGACTAAGTAGCCGTGAATTGCCTGTGACCTACTTGCCACACAGTAGACACATGCCTTCAACGGTGGGTAAAATTGCAGATTGGTTCACAACTTTGAGTATTGTCTCGAGCCATCGGCAAACATACCCGTGCTATCGGTCTATCCAGAACGAGGGGTAGTAATAAACTTGAAGGAATTGAATCTTTCATGTTAAAGGAGATTGTCAGCCCCGCCAACCAAAACGGGTGACTAGCTAAGCTCGCCTTTCAGTTGCATCTCTTATGGTTAGGGATAGGAAAATTTTGCGAGTTCAATTACCTGTAGGCTAGACTCCACATTGCTGTGTATACTGGAGACTCAATCGTTTGTCCATTGGTTACAATCCCAGAGACTGGCCTGTGTTACTCCGCACCTGGTAGTATGGGATTCGCTACTTGTTTCCTTGCAAGTCTGCTATTGGTTCAGAGTCGTCCAGGGCGTGTCTAATAAACTGCGAACCAATTGTAAAGTCAACTCCAGCGTGCACAGTTTGACGTCTAGCTTGTCCTGAAATGAACTCGCGAAATGTTCCTATCCCTACTTATGGTGGAACCCGTGGGGGCCATCTTGGTCGCGCCGAGACCTCTATGAACGCGCACTGTGACGAGTGTTGTTCACCGTAAAAGACCTTGTCACGGGCGTTTCTCAAGGAGGAAATGCGGCTTTCCAGCATTACACGTACCCAGGGGGCGCCGTTCTCCGAGTCAAGGATAACACCAGGCTGACATTTCCCTGTTGTAAACTTAGTGAGAGTGCTTTCTCGGTCTCCGTACTCAGCCGTCATCCTTATGGCCATTCCAGGATGGTCGAGTTTCAAGTCTAACCACTGCACCACTCCAAGTCCCCTCTTAACACGTTGAGGACGGCACACTTTTACCAGCTTTAAAGTCAAGCTAGACGTTAGTCACCTCTATCCATACCGCTGCAGGGACACCGTGTTCTATTGGTCCCTATGTCACTAACGCCATTCTACTGGTCAAAACGACACCAGTCTTTCCGTATTGGCCGACTGCCAACCAATGGAGTGCCGAGTTCACCGTTTTTCAACCAAATGTTCTTTCCTATGTAACAGGATGTACATCCCATCTTGTAGATTTCCGTAAGTATAGGAAAATTTGTCGTTCATTTACGAAGTTCGTTGTTGATGTTGTATTAATCCCCATTTAAAATCCTAATGAAATAAGGGAATTGATGTAAGATCAGTTCCAACCAACTCCCATTGCATAAATAAGATATTCCTTAGTTCCGGGTTAGTCGTTAAGTGTAATTGGGAGGTACCGTAGTCTTTAGCATACGTACATAACTATGTGACGCAAGACATACAATTTAGACTTTTTGTTTTGCCCACTCACTCGTCTTCGAGTCCAGACCACGAAAGAGGCAGTGGAACAAGTAACAAGGTTTTTCACGTTTATCTATGAGACAGCTTGTGAAGAACTTCTTTTGCGGCTGTTTTTTGCTGTTCTTCTGCGATCTAGAAAATATATTCGTTTCTCCGAGCTCAGAAAAATAAATATATCTGGTAAATGCTATGGTTGCATTCTTTAGCTAGCTAAATCAGTTCATAGATTTCCGAAATTAAGGCCATTCAAATTATAAATATTTATATATATAATTATTATTATCATCATCATTATTTTGCTGGTATGAAGTCTAAATGTCTCTTATTTTCTCTGATACAATGCATTGGCTTTGCAACAATGTAGAAAATTCTTCGTAGACATGATAAATATAGTCGTATGATGACCTGTATATCTGACATAGAATAAGTGATGTAATACGCGTCTTGTTTCGTACACTTAGCAAGTTGTTTTCTGACGAAATTAAGTTCCCACCCTGAGTCTTAATTGACGTTAGATGAGCCACTTTCCTTTACGTATGGCATATACTGATTTAACATAGAGCACATTCACACGGAACATATTACGCGTACGCAGACACAGCAGTACGAAATTCATTTAAAAAAAAAATCACTATTAGGTCTACATTGACACCTTTTTAGACCGCCTGGGAGAAATCAGCAGCAGGTAAAATTCGTGGGGCGATTTTAAAATTGCATCTATGTGTTTCATATACAATGTAGCATCCTGAAGAAAATTGAATGCATATACTTCCATTCTCTTTACTCGAGGTGGAGAAAATTCCCTTATCGCGGTGTATGTGGTGAGTGGATATTATTATTCTTTCATATCAGAGAGAAATATTTTGCCATGACATTTTATTCTCCAGCAGTAAGGCTGCTTTTTTATTTAATTGCGTTTCCCTAAGTTCGTTTAGACTGAGTTTTCTTGTTATGTTGCTATTGACGCAACCGAACTTTCCATGACTAAGCGATATGAGAGAATTCAATTCGTATCTCGGCTGTCGTCGTGAATTTCCTCCTGAGCGGTCGGAAGCCATTTTTGTCCTATTAATGTCAGTATCGTCAAGAGGAAAACCAGCGTGATATCGAAGATGGAATATTTTTTCTCTAACGCCCTAGAGTATAACAAAATCATTCTTAACGCTTTTGGGAAATTGAGAACCGGCGTGGCGTAAGGGACAAACCAGAAAACAATCATTGTTTCCAGGTGCCAAAAATTTATAATGCCAAAAATGTTTTTAGTTGATTTCCAATCCGAACCAGAATTAAATAAGAGCAAGAAATAACGGTGGCAATTATAATTACATACAGTTTCGCAGCATAGCCACAGCAAAGAAATATAAAATACCTGCCAAACTAAGTTTTTACTGATTTATACGTACATAAAATATATAAACACACAGACTTTTAGTTTGGGCAGGGTGACGCAAAATCACATTCTTCAAATTTAACTTTATTTCTGTCAAAAAAGTGTAATTATCAGTCTACCTTGAAACATCTTCCCTGGCGCCACTATCTCTGTGGTTAATCACTTTTAATCCCTCTCTCTTTCTCTTTTCCTTTTGCAGTTTTTGTGCCCCTCCCCCTACCTGTTCTCTAAGATGTTTTCTCCCTAGTGGGAAAACCTTATTAGGTAATTAAAGGAAAATTCCGAAAGTTTCTGATGAAAATTACTCGCGACGTACTCTAATTAGGACATCATAGAGATACCGTTAAATCCGTGAGGTACTCCTGTATCTTATAATCGAAACAAGGGGCTCAGAGACCTGGAGGAAGTTATTACTAATATGCGGAACTTCATATTGCTGCGTAGGTAAATTATCATCATAATTCTATCGCCTTGTTTAAAGTAAGAAGATTTGAGCGTGCCGACGTTGGCTCGGTGTCGACCTCTTGCCTCCCGAGAGCTGTCAAGCATAGACAACTGCCAAAGTCACAGTGACTCGTATATCACCAGTACCTACAACTGCCGAAGTCACAGTGACTCGTATATCGTCAGTACCTACAACTGCCAAAGTCACAGTGACTCGTATATCGCCAGTACCTACAACTGCCAAAGTCACAGTGACTCGTATATCGCCAGTACCTACAACTGCCAAAGTCACAGTGACTCGTATATCGCCAGTACCTACAACTGCTGAAGTCACGTGGTCAACAGCAATGAACATGTTTTCTCAAATATTAATCTTCTTCATACTCGCCTTTGTAGGAATAAAATACTTTTTACCGACTTAAATGTAACAGGGTTGCCACTCGACCTGAATAACCTGTAAATCTGGAAAAGTCAGGGAAGTTCAGGTAATTGTACGAATAACATGGAAATATTTCATGAACGATTTTCTAACACGACGTGACAAGTTAAAGAACTATAAATGTAGGGAACAAAAAAAAAAAACAACAAATGGGTTGAAGAAATGAAAAAGTAAGTTGATGGCATCAATGGAAATACTAAATATATAAAAGATAACTAAGGTTTCGTCATTTTGAAATGGTGTTCAGTTTGGTTGAAAATAATTTTGTGATCATGTTTTAGAGCTGGCAACATAGAAGTAGTAACGTATAGTAAATGTATATGCTAGTTTCAGTATAAGGTTTCCTAACAATCACCATGTGAGCAGCTTGGATAGGTGCACAAAAATTAGAATTTCTCTTTTTATCTTAGAATATTCGGAAACTTCACTATCATTTCATTGTAGTTGTTTTTCTTATCCTTGGTATGAGGGGAATTTTCGTATGTACGCCTTTGTTTACAGTCACTCCGATAGTATTTTTTTCATAAAATAGTTCAATGTAATTTTGCTGATGAAAAATCGAAATAGTCATAACAACCTGGAAAAGTCGAGAAAGTTTTCAGCTTGAAGGAGAGGCGATCCTGTGTAATGTAGTTGGATTAGTAGTATTACGCTTCAGAAAGTGTAGAAACGTTTCACTTACGTACGTAAACAGCGTGTTCTCACACCAAATCCTATACACTTGTTTTATATTGCTATTGGTAGAAGAAGCACTCACTCCATTGTTGGAACACAGAGAGTGGCTCACTTCGCAGCTCGCGTGCGTACTTTAAACGATTTCCCTGTATGGTGCCAACTCACGACCGCTCCAACTCCACCAAGTTCGGCTGTGCCCGAGATGAAGCAACTGACGGGTAGTTCACGGGCTATTGAAGAGGGAGTGACCCGAATTAGTCCACTTGACAGGAAAATTGCTTCCAGCAGTAAATTACAGAAACTCGGCGTGAGTTCTGTCTTGGGACCTCTGGAAGCCGATGGTCGTCGTCTTGACACGAAGTGAGTCCAAGAAAGTGTAATTTAATGGACGCCAAATAATTTCGTCGCACCTTAAGTGTTTCATTCGACTTGTGTTGTTTCTCTTGCAGTGAGTGGTATGTGAGGTAGGGAAACCTCGCTGGTGTTAGGCAGCAATGAGCGTTTACACTAAACCATTGTTTAACCGACATCTTAGACATGGTAAACATTGGTTGGCAGTAATAGAGCTCATTCATAGATGTACAAATGGGTATGAAACACTGCCTAGCCTGACACAATCACGACAGCCTGGCGGACAATTGTAAACTAAGTTTTGTCAACTAGACGTACAGAAAATCACATTTAAACACACGAAACCACACCAAAATACACAAAACTATTCTTGGTAAAAATACAATTTCGCATATTGTAAAAAAAAGTTTACTTTGACTTACGGCTAAGCTTTTTAGTAACACACTCTATTGTTTAATATTTCTGCTGACACACACACACACAAGCGATAAATAATAAAAAACAGTGGAACATGGTTGATTCTTGAAGTTTATTAAGTTATTCCTTGAGCTGTAACGTGCAAAAAACTCTTAACATAAAATAACAAAATCCGATATAAAACTAATGAAATACAGCACGGTAATATTATTCTTTATGCATCACGGAAACACTTTGAGGAAATTACATCTGTGCCTCGCTAGGATGTGATTATGGGTGGCGATAAAATCAGTTATGATATCGAAAGGTAATAGGGTTCTCTGTTCTTGACTAAGAGCTGTAGCAGTGAAACAAAACGGAAGACGTTTATAAAACTCGAGTGTCGTTTTATTTTACCGCCGACTAACAACCCGACGTCCGGTTGTGATGGCGTGTGTTGCTGAGGGCAATGTTCTCGCCTCCTTTCTCTGGAGCGGATGCTGGATCTCTGTGCATTGTACACGGACATTTACACTCTGTCAACGTCTTTGTGTCCTTACTGTAAAATTAAGTTCTTTATGTTATAGTTCGCTAACATGGCAGTTCACATGAGAGTAACAACGCGTTTTAATGTTCGGACTTTTAAAATCAAGCCAAGTTATTGTACACTCTAAAAATATCTTCACTCAGACATAGTTTGTCTTAAGGCAATGTTTTAACTAAATTAAACAACTGAAATATAGTTTTATTGTAAATAAATTCTTTGTTTGGTACGCACTTTAATGATGGGTAAGTTTTCACTACATTGTTCAGTCTGATTCACGATGGAAATGGAAATAGGTACAAGAATGATAAGAATAACGTGAGGTGTAGTAAAACAGAAACCTCCCTTGCGTTATATTAACAAATAATTGAATTACGAGAAAATAATTTAAAAGAAAACTTTGTGTTAAAAATATATTTTAATGGCATCATTGGTATAACAAAATGTATCTTAACGGTCAAAGAAAACTGAGAAAAATATGTTTTATTTGCAATAATGAAAGATGTTGTACTGTCTAATTAAATGGCGATTCTTAACAAATTTCCTCCAAAAATGTATGTGAGAGTATTTGAAGGGGTAGGAACACGTTTGAAGCCGGAGCGGGAATAAATGTGTATTATACTTGTAGAGAAAGTGTTTGGAATGGAGCACCTAAGTATGTGAGTAATGATACTGCAGAACAGAGACGTGCTCGAGAAAGGCCTCGTGGGACCGGGTGCCGGAGCATATTTCTGGTTTGCATGCATGCAATTTGCGCGATAGCTTTCTACAACCACAATTGCCTCTCCAGTCAACATCTCGTGCCGCAGGCTATCTGTACAAGGTTAGCTTTACTTCGCATTACATTTTGTTCAAGTTTTGAATGGCCTGACAATTATTCATCACGTTAAAATTTACGAAAAAAATTACCTTGCTCAAAAATGCTTACATGTTTCTTAAGAGGAATGGTGCACGAAAATCGTATATTAATAAAATTTTTGTCACAATTTGTTTTAAAGAGGATTTTTCGAAATTTTTGGTTCTACAAGACGTAAACACAAATTTGAACACCGTTAAAAATTATCTGCATTCGTTATTCTCGGAGCTCTAATTGAAGATAAGAAAAAAATAATAATTTTCTTTCTTCCATCATCGCTCTGAGAATAATGACGGCAGTGAAAATCTAACAACATAAAAAGATGTAGAAAATTATTATTTACATCTTGTTGACCCAAAAATTTCTATAAACACTTTGGAATACGACGTATATCGAAAATAGTGTAAATATACTTCTTTCGTGCACCATTCTCCTTAAATAACATGGGTGCGTGAGCAACACTCACTATGCTTCAGATTCCTTACAAGTTTGTATTACTCGTGCCCCTGAGCAACAAAACTCTTGTCAACTAGGGCACAATGTTTGCTACATGGTGTGTAGGTGGGCAGGGCTTTACGTGTGACTTACAGTCAGGTCATCAGAGACGCTGCAAGTCGCTCTGTGAAGCGGAGACGCGGAACGACTCAACCACGGCCTGTATAGACTGTTCATGGAAAAATGAGCACTTTTGAATATCTACTTGTATACACGTAGTGTGTTCTTCCGCATTATGCAAAATAAACATCGACATGGGCCTCATAACTTTATCCATGCGTCGGTCACGCGAAAAAGTAAAATTAATAGAAAAGCAAATATTTTACAAGTATGCTCATTTTTACACTTAGGTGCATTAAAAAAAAAACAATACGTGAAATAAATTATTTAAGTTTTCACACATTGTTTACTAACACTTTTTATTCGACTTGAAGACATTGAACTATTTTCCGTCCACCGTTTGCCAACTTTACTGGGCACATGTCACTTAGTGAGCCCATTAAAATATACGCAGGTAAGAGCAGTGGCATTTTCCTAAGGTTGCTTTTAAAAGAGCTCACTTTATCGTGAACAGCCTTTAGTAAGGCATTCACCTGCAGAGAGATCTCGGGGAAAAACATGGGAAACTGAAATCAGTATGATGACCTATCCGGGAAGCGAACCCAGAGTCCTGACGAGTGTGAGTCCAGTGGCCAACTACTGCTTCACCTCGCTCGGTGGAGCCGCGGTGGTGTGGCGACTAGAGCGCCCGCCCGCCACCAAAGCGAACCGGGCTCGATTCCCGGCGGGTTCGCTTCTCGGATTTTCGCACGTGGGAATCGCGCAGGACGATGCCGCTGGTCGGTGAGTTTTCTCGCGGATCTCCCGAGCCCCCCGCCCTTGCATTCCGGCGCTGCTCCATAGCCACCACGCTTCACCCTTATCGCCTCTCAAGAATACGATGTTAAAGGGGAATCATCCTCGCCATCTTCGATATATGTATTTTCCTCCATAACTTAATTTTCGTAGTCAATATTAAAAAAAATCAAGCTAGTCAAATCTAGGGAACATTTGTAACAGTTATTTTTAAATCGAGTATTTTTTTCTTACGTGATTAGTTTCAGATCTGTAACCGTAATAAAATATTACCTAATTATTTATCTATGTCAATTCCACATGGGAAAATACAGTTGTGATGAAACCGTTCAAATTTCAAAATATTCGTTAAGTGGTCCTTTATGTGCCATGTCTAGCGCTGAGTTTTTATGTCTGGTCATCATTTTCATTACGAAGATTTGTAAAAAAAAGTCGAAGATTGAATGGATACTACCATTTTAAAAAGCATCCAAATCTCTCCACTCCATCTCGCTCGGTGGGCAACTGAAATAAAAATTTTTTAAAATATATTTTTAATAATGTGAGTTCGGGCTGCAGGACTGGAACTGTGTTTGTGGGAAATGCAGTTAGAAGTGCAGGTATCCGCCCTAGGCATCCTCGAGTAGCAGGTGTGGAGTGGAGGGGGAGGGGGGAAGTGGTGCCCTGGAGGAGGCCCCCACGTTAGGCGGGGTCACATCCAGGCGCGAACCGAGACCCACCCTCTAGCGAGCCCCCGCTGCCGGGGATCGATACCCACAATGCCCGTCGGCCACCCTGCATCGCGCCTGCACACTCTACTCCTGTTAGTCTCCGGCTGACCAATCACAGACTTGGCCCGTACCCTTACAACCTTGCAAACACACTCTTATAGGCTGCTCGCAGTTCACTGAGCACTTTTGCAGACAACTTTTGAAAAATGTCACTGCTACTTCCTGCACGTATTTGGCCGTGCACACTGACTGTCCTGGGCCCATTGGTGTTGCTAACGACGGACGGAAAGTAGTCCCACGTATTACTCTTAAATCAAGTTTTTTTTGTAAACTTTAATGTATATAGAAGTTATTTGTTTTGATTTTGTTTTTTACGTTAAGTGTATAAAATTATACAGTTTCTAAAACACTCACAGGTATTAGCGACTTATTTTTTGAGTTTCACTCGACCGACGCATGGAACAGGATTGAAATTTCACACGTGGTGGAAGAATACACTGTTCGTACAAGTAGATCTTAAGTGAGCGCCAACCTCCCGTGACGCAGTCGGTTGGTGCGCCGCGGGTCAGGGGTGCGGGAGTTTCTGGGTTCGAATCCCAGGTAAGGCATCAGTGTTACTTTAAGTTAGGTTATGAAATAGTTTGTAAGCCGTCCCCTGATAAGCTTTCAGGCATAACACCGGGGAACATTAATAAACCCTATGCAATGCAATAATTAAGTAAGACTTTCAACAAGTGCTCAGTTTACGGCCTATACAGGATGCTCACGGTTAACTGACCCATTTTTAAAGCCCTTCGTACGTTCTACAGTTCTTTTCGTTTTGTATCCGCCAAGGACCGTTTCACTTTATTCGTGGACTGTTCAAATGAAACAGTGGAGTTTTTATAAAAATAAATGTGTAAAATGCCGTTTCCCGATTAAGTCAGCACTTTTAGAATCACCCTTAAAAAAAGTCACTGCTCCTACCTTCACATATTTTAACGGGAACACTGAGTGCCATGTGCTCAGTTAAGTTGGTAACGATGGGAGAAAGTAGTTACGTGTTTGAACGCCGAATTAAAAGTGCTAGGTAAACTTTTTTTGCTAACTTCAATTATTTCTTCCACGTTCTGTTTTTTAATGCATCAAAGTGTAATAATGAGTTAATTTGTAAAATACTTACTTTTATAATAATTTCATAGTTTCACTTGACCGACGAATGAACAAGGTGATGAGGCCAACGCAGTGTTTATTTTACAAGGCGGGATAATACACAACGTGCATACAAGTAGATCTTAAGTAGGGCTTTCTAAAATGCTCATTTTACCGTGAACACTCTATAGGCGAGTTCGTCAACGGGAAGACTGCGCTTCAGTTGGGCGCCTAGCGCGTAGAGGCGACACCGTTTTGCATAAGCCGGCAGGCGTCAACCGTAGCGCTCCGATGATTTTCGCCTCACTCACACTAACATACCTCTCACTAGGCGACCGCCTTAAGATACGGAGGAATATGCGTAGATCCAAGATGGCATGAATGTCTCTCTTAAGTGGGTTGGTAGAAATAGTGGTGTTAAATAAAACATACCCCCCACACCTCCTTACCTAATGACGGTTTTAGTGAAATGAGCAGTGCAACAAGCAGTGGGGTTCAGTCGGCTGAAGTTCTGTTACAATCGCCATTGCAACCCCGAACACGAATCCCGCGCGCACTTCCCCAGGGATACGTTGCCTGCTCGATATGCAGCACGCACTGCCCAAGAGCCGGAAAGGCAACACAGATACCTGCCCGGCCCGTCGTGTTCTCACTGCAGGGAGACTTGAATGGCGGCTATGATCCGTTCCTTCTTCCAGCTCCACGTGGCTTCTGGCATGCTTTCCCGGGAACTTAACTAATGCCTGGTTGCACCAACATCTTCTCCGATCCGATATCGAATGATCCTAGTTCCGAACCAGGATCTAGTTTGCTCTTGGTTCCTATGTAAGAAAGTGTTACACGAACGAAATTTCATTATTCTGGATCTCCGATTCGTCGATCTTGGTTTTAAAGTGAGAGCTAGATATTAAGTATGAAACAAATTTTGCTATTTGTTCGTAATATATGACGCCACGTAAGTAGGCGTATTTTTCGCTATAGATAGAACTAGATGTACGATGTTTGATCTGTTTTAAGTTAATTTTACTGAATAATATTCAATTGTTTATAATGTTGTTTTAATTTCCCAAGAAAACAATCGAACGTAGTTCTATCTGTTGGCGTATTTTTAAACTACATTTGTCGACGATGGCAGCTGATCTCGGATTGAGATTTCGAACCGCCAATTTCAGTGGTTCGAAATGAACTTCCTCTCGATCTCCAGTCCAACTCTGGTCTCGAATGGTGCAACAGTTTTCTGTATCGAACTACGATGGTGCAGCCGGGCATAAGCGAGTGAATGAGTGAAGTGGTTTTGACGGCTCTTAACATCGAGGTCTTGAGAGCCGATGGGGTGAATGAAGCGAGATGAGTATGGGGCAGCGCCGGAATGAGGGGGCGGGGAAACGGAAGATACCCGAGAAAACCTGACGACCAGCGGTATCGTCTGGCACGATTCCCGTATGCGAGAATCTGTGAGCGGCCCCGTCGGGAATCGAACCCGGTTCACCTAGGTGGGAGATGAGTAGTCTGGCCACTAACCCACCGCGGCCCCTAACTTGCTAGGCGACGAGGACGTACTACAAGAGATAAAAACTAACACGGTAGTTGGGAGCATTCTCTGTCTCTACCAATGACGTTTCTGGAAGAGGAGCATATTCTAAGTGAAGGAACGAGACGTATAGTCAATTCGCCGTTTATTTGATCATTTTTAAACAAACCTTTGAGAAATCACTCCATGTATGAAGTGTTTGGTTGTTTTCTAAATTGGCATATCTCATGTAAGCCTATCTCATGTAGTCATATGTTATGTAACCCTATCTCATGTAGACCTATCTCATGTAGGCCTATCTCATGTAGGCCTATCTCACGTAGGCATGTAGGCCTATCTTATGTAGGCCTATCTCATGGGTTTTATACTTCTGTTAACATAAAAGTATCTTATTTTTTTGTTAAACTGGACTTATATTTTGTTTACAAATTATAATATTTCACCTATAATTAATATGAATAAAACTAGAGAGAAAATAGGTATGTTTGTAATGCTTAGTAAGAAATAGTTACTAAACAAAATATCATTAAAACGAGTTCACGAAATGCGGTGCGCTGTCCCTTTGGTGTAAGGTGTAATTTTTTAGATTTAATTCAGTTTTGTTTGCATGACGCGGAGGAATATCCTGGAAGTAGAACCTCAGCAGGGCTTCAGAATAGTTGTATGTAACCGTGATTGTACTATAGCTATTTAATGAGACTATTTGTCAGAATTTGTTCTTAATGCTACTAAACATTGCCCGTATTTCCAATCCTCTGTAATTTATTTAATTCTTATTTAAATCATACAGAACACAGAGTGTTTACTTAAATTCCACTAGCAAATCTCCTCCTGCCCTTCCTAACGTTTGTTCCTGGTGTACACGTGCATAACTCTAGCTTTTCTGTTCCTTTGTTTATATTGTTCTGGCGTATATGGCGCTATAAATGTTTCGTATCCTTAATGTTCATTTGTAACGTTTTCAGCACTAAAACTATTGCATTTGATAGTTCTTTCTTTGCAGTTTGCCATTCATCTCTCATTTAACTTCTTATTACTTTGCGAGAAGTAGTTTCTCTCAATGTTAATGAATGTTCCTCCAGAAATTAAGATAATTTGATGGCTTGATAGAGAATAAAATGCTGGGGAATACGAATATATACAAACTTTTATTATATACAGTGATAGGTTACTCTCCTCTAGGTTTCTCATCAGATTTTCTTCCGCTCACAGACCTGTAGGCTAAATGTCTCTTATTATTACTTTAGTCAATAAACAAACTCAAATTCCAATAACTAATTTAAAAATGGCTGTCGTTCATATTAGATATTAATTATTCATGTCTTCGTCCCTTATTGTTATACTTGACGGTCAATAAAAATAACACACATTACTGCTAGCTCTGGTTAAGGTCGAACTTTGTGTCTTGTAATTTTGAGATAGAGTACATTTTGTTTACTTCCAGCAGAAACTGTTAGTTTATGGCTGTAACTGCGAGGACAGAATATTAAGATAACTTTTCTTTTGCTAGCACGGATAATGGATTCTAGGACGCTAGAAAATTTTTAAACTATACATTAATAGCGTCTTTTTGGGGCGAATGGTAGTCATTTAAACAACTTCCGTCTGCTCGTTCCCGAGTGGGATTTGTAAACATTGTTTCACGTAGAGTGCTCGCATACATGTCGAGTAAACTGCATTAACGTCTGTTTAAAATACACTTTCTAAAAGAAAACTCCTGCGCAGTTTTGGCACTTGCGTTTCATAAGGAAAGAGCATACACGATCTTTGAACGACTTGAAAATACAACTTTGTTTACATCTTGAGTATTGCAAACGCGAGCAGATCTAACATTTTCAGGCTGGTGTAGGCCTATACGAAAATCTGCTGAGCTGAATGACTTAAACGTTAAACTTACGTAAACTAATGCAACTCCCTTGCAACTTTTCTGCCGGTAAAATCGTACGGCTGTTGATTAAATGCCCGATGATGCACGCAGCATGAAGTATAGACTATGTGCCGTTTCACCAGTAAACACGAACAGGAATAGGTACTTTATGAACGTAAGCTATTCCACCCATTGCACCCGTGTCCGTGATGTCTCAGGGTTGCACATAATTCGAAATATTTGTTTTCTATGAAAAAAAAAAAGTATTGTCTGTCAGCTTCAGGAGTTTAGAAAAAGTTCTTAACATTTTATAAATTTTTAACGCGCTACGATACGAAACTCCATCTTTTACATTCCAGATTCCGACCTTCGACACTAGTTAAATGCTTACTTACAAAAATAACTTTTATAAGATCACTTTTAATTTTGTAGCAGTTTTTTTCAAATGCTAAATTGTGCTAAATCCCACGTGAACATACTTAGAAATCTTAATAATTTCCCCAACGTGCAATTTTCTGCTTGCAAGTTTAAAAATACGCGTGTGATATCAGAGCTGTTCAAGGTAAAGTGAGAACGTTTTAAGGTCCTGCTAATTGTTTCCTTTCTCCCAAATTCTATTATTCCTCTACTTTTTATTTCAAACATAGTGTAAACATTTTACCGCTCTTTGAAGTTAACGTCTGAGGCTATACTGCAATATATTTGTTAGTGGTTCATGCCAGTTCGGAGGACCTTCAAAAGTGCTCACTTCACCGTGAATAGCCTGTATCAGCCGGGTGTAAGTACTCATGTATAATGTTAACCTTGTCAGCCGGTTATTTACGTAACTACCTTCCTAACAAGCTAAACAGTAACGAGTTGCACGAACCAAGGACGAGTACACTCTCTGGAGGAGAGTACGTCGAGGCAAGCCAACTTGTGCGGGAAATATTTGCCCTTAACCACACCGGATATCCCGACTGCTCACAATGTCTGGTTACAACTCTCATTACTGGTGCTGCATTGCCTGAATGACAGGCTTCGAGCACATTTCCTTGCGTCTGCTCTGATTGGCATTTCGGGAACTTGTGAAATAGGCTTTGAGTACTGCTATCTGCTATAATTATGAAAGCCGCGTTCTGATTGAATTTGGCTGCAGGACCTTGTGTAAAGTAATCTGGCCAGTGACCTGTGGACGCGAAAACGCATGATTGTATCCAAATGATTATCGTATATTTTCTGAGGAAACTTATATTACATACGTTATGAATTAAATATTTTGTTAGCATTTGGTGGGTAGTGCATTCGGATGGGGTGTGAACACGAAATGACATGTTGCACCATAAATAATAAAAAATACATTTTTTTGTATGGAACCAATACGCCTATAAAATATATTATTTAAATTTTCAGTTACAAATACGTTAAGAATAGTGTTATTAGTTTTAACATCATGTAAGCAAATTTTAAGAAAAGTTATTCGTGCCTATTAACATTTTCACTACAATTTTTTTTCTCCGTAATACGCTACTATAGTAACGTGCTAATAAAACTAGCAGTCGACGTAAGTGACCTTCTCGTGGTCTGGTCGCTAAGGTCACTATTTTCCGGGTTTGAATCCCGGATTCTAAATTTTACCAAAGTTTGGGTAGGTAAGATCTCTTTACCGCCCCCCCCCCCAAAAAAAAATTCACGCTATTCTTTACCTACCATTATCCAACTGACATAACACAGTAGCTTTAACTAAAAATAATAATTTAATTAATGTAAACAAAAGGGAAGAATGTCGCATTGGTCCGGAAGACAGCTCATTTAGATGAGCAAGTAAAAAAAAAAAACTTTTCATTATTTATTTGTATAGGCTGTTCGTGGTAAGGTGCACACTTTTGAAATCACTGTTCGATAAAAAAAATCACTGCCTTCTAACTGTATATAAGCTGTTGCAGACGCATTGGCACTGGCAAGCATGTATCAAGAATGAAAAGAAAATAGTTCTTAGCCTTAAAGTTGCATTGCAAGTGTAAGGTTTAAATGTATGGCAGATCACGTAGGTGTTTTTCGTGCATGAATTGCCATATTAGTTAACACATTTCTATTCAGCGGCGTGTGAACAAAGTCGCCAGCCAAGCCTATGGCAATGCAAAGTTTACATCGTAAGCGAAGCTTTCAAAAGTGCTCGCTCAGTTAATCGTAGAAAGCCTATAGTTATGGACAGGAAAATTTCGTGAATTCATTTTATGACGAGCTCGACTTGAAACACGTATGCACTTCTGTTATGTTTGCTATCAAATCACAGTTTATTAGACATGTTCCTGTGAACTATGACCTAATAACATACCTGTGAGAAAACAAACGCCAAATCTCGTGCCACCTGGTCTGAGGTCAAACTCACTAAATGGGGCAGTTGCCAAAGAACGGAAAGATGTGTTTTGAAAATATATAGGCTGTTCACGGTAAAACGATCACTTTTGAAAGCCCTGCGTAAGATCTACTTGTTAGCACGTTGCATATTCCTCCGCCTTGTATAAAATTAACTCTAGCAATGGCCTCATCAATTTATCCATACGTCGGTCCAGTTTAACTGTGAAATTATAAGAAAAGTAAATATTGTACAAACATGCGCTCTCTTTTACACTTCTATACATAAAAAAAGAACACAAAGTGAAAGAAGTAATTTAATCTATCACAAATTCAACGTAAAAATGTAGAACAATTTTCCATCCATCGTTACCAACTTTACTGTACGCATGTTACTCAGTGCGTCCGTTAGAATACATGCAGACAGGAGCAGAGACGTTTTTCTAAGGTTGATTTCAAAAGTGCTCACTTTGTCGTGATCAGCCTTTAGTAGTGTGAAGTCTATCCTATAGGTGTTTTAAAAAGTGACTTTTTCTTGTCCGTGCGTATAGTATGTGTATGTGTAGAGCGTAGAGGTGATGTTGTGTAGAGGCCATTCACTATAAAGTGAGCACTTTTTGAAGACCTTACATTTGGAATAATAGTCAATAAATATATATTATTGTAGTCTTAGACGTTAACTTCCGAGTGTGGTGCAATACACACACTGTGTTTATTACTCGCAAGGCAATATTTATTCAAAAATGTGGTTAAGGGATAAAAAATGAATTAAAGGAAAGAGAAACTAGTGCCTCAGAAGTGCTCACTTTACCGTGAACAGACTATAGCAGTGTTGGTGTTGCCTCACAGTTGCTGACGTCTGCTGTTCTCCGTGTGTTGCAGGTGGAGTCAAGCAGAAGGGAGGGGGAGTCCCGGGGAAGACAAGGCGGGGCGCCACAGCGCGTGCGCGAGCGTCCAGGTGGCGGGGCGCCCCACTGCTGCCAACTACCGCGCCAGTACACACCCGCGCGCCGGCTCGAGGAGCCGGTGTCTCTCTCCGTCCGCCGCGTATCCGTCATGGGCGACCGTCCCTCCAGGCTGGACGTCCGCGCGTCCTAGGCCCTCGCTCTCTCGCGTGTGTTGTGAGTCGTCGTCGCCATGTTGTCGTACATGCTGCCTGTGGAGGATAAGCCGCCGCCGGCGCCTAGCAAGACTCACCTCGAGCTCCAGCTGCAGCAACAGCAGGCTCGTGCACTGAGCAACGGCCGAGCCGCGGCCAGCTCCAACATCTCCTCGGAGAGTAGCGTGAGTAGCTTCAGTAGCAGCGAGGTGGCGAGTAGCACCGCGAGCCACAGCACCGTTACGCCCACCGACAAGCCGAAACCCAAGCTCATCATCAACGGCACCAAGCACCACGCCCCCCTCAAGAGGTGAGTGTCTGTCCCTCCCTGGAGTGACCACGTGCTGCGCTCACTTACATCCTGTCAGTCGAGCACTTGGAGAAACGTCACTGCCCCCTCCCTATACGCGATTCACGTACAACTGAGCACTTTTAAGGCCCTGCTGAATTTTGCTTTTCATTAGATTTCTATCTTCCTGTCCCTTTTTAATATAAACATTGCCACCAGACTAATAAACACGGTGTATAAATTTCACCACTTACAAGATTTGACGTCTGGAGCTGCAATAAAATCTATTTATTAGTGGTTGATGCCTTTTGAAAGGGCCTTAAAAATGCTCACTTTACCGTGAACAACCTGTACCTGCACGTACTGTGTTTGAACTTACTGTCGTATGCCCAGTAAACTTGTTGACGAAGGAAGGAAAGTAGTGCCATGACACAACGTTGAATTGAAGTTGTCAGTTTAAAATGTGTTGCTTTCTCTGTATTTTTTTAAATGCACATGAGTGTAACAATTAAACAAGTTTTAAAATACTTTACTTTCCTAATAAGTTTTGTGTTTCACTATGATGACTAATTAATAAAATGATGAGGCCCATGTCGATGTTAGTTTCATGACGGAGGGATTGATATAAATTGAGAAGAAAAATAGGTCCTGGGCAGGACTTTTGAAAAGTGCTCGATTAACTGTGATAAGCATGTAAGTGCGCGCCATCTAAATGTACCTTAAACAGTAGTGTAGATTTTATATTTCGGTATTGTAGAAACACCTGCTGATTACAAATATTCATATTGAATGTGGTGGCACGGGATTATTTTTCTATGCCACCTTCACGTGGTATATTTCATACCACGTGTATTTTCATGAATATTCGCATATAACTGTTTACTGAGTGGGGTTTCCATAACTGTTGTTAGGCCTATGGTTCTTATTTTCTCGACTGAATCTGCGGCATGAAATAACTGCAAATAAACTACTCATTCTATAATATCCCTCTTAAAACTTAGGTCATTCTTAAAAATAATAATAATAATAAATATCGGCGACTTCGCGCACATTTTCTGCCAACATAGCAAAGTGTGCATTTGTAATTTACTCTGTGTTTAAGGTTGGCAGATCGCAAACAAATGAATAAGATCAGGTGCTGTCGTTTCTGTGTTTAATAATAATAAATATCGGCGACTTCGCGCACATTTTCTGCCAACATAGCAAAGTGTGCATTTGTAATTTACTCTGTGTTTAAGGTTGGCAGATCGCAAACAAATGAATAAGATCAGGTGCTGTCGTTTCTGAGTTTCAACTCTTTCCTTGTATGCTCCTTGGACTTTCTCTGTAGCTGGATGGCTGACTTATTTCTAAAACAAGCTACGCACGCGTGTGATAGATTACGTCATGCTGTCGTTCACTCCAGTGCTTGGCGCCAGCTGCCATCAAGCTAGACAACTGTGTTACTGCATATATGTCCATGATAAACACAGCAGTTTCGCTTGCGCACTATAGTCTAAGTTACTGAGTGCTGTTTGTGCCATTCTGTGAGGAAGACTTGTGTGTCTGTGTACCTGGGTAGGCCTACAACCAATCAGCGGTACCAGAAGTTGTCTTATTGAAAGTATAGTGTTATGTATACCGCAGCTCCCCGTAATCATTATTACAGTGTAACTTCCCATAGTTGTGTTGTGTACTGTTTCCGTTTCTCGCGCAGCAAACATGTCACGTCATTACAGGCACATGTACTTACAGTTTTTCGACTGCGCATGCGCTATTTACGGTCAAGAAAGCATTTTTGAAACCAACATTTGAAAAAAAAAAAAAATTTGCTACCGTAAACACTAGCACCGTAAACAGTGCGACTTCAGGTGGCAGCAAATCAAGTAAAATCGTTGTATCGCGGGCGTAATGTTTGAATTAATAACAAATAACACTTGTGTGTTTTTTTTTGCTTTATTCGCGTTGTAATACGAATTGGCATATCAGCAGCACATTCAGGTTCATGACAATTCCAAGTTTTCACTTGACTGTCGGATGAAAAATGTCATTAGAGCCATGGTAGCGTATATTTTACACATAGCGGAAGCATAGGCGTGCCTAGACATTTCCATAAAAGAGGGGGGGGGGGGGGGTATAAAATTTCAATGCAAAGTAAACTGAAATGAGAATTTAGTACGTACATTTATGTGTATGTATGTATGTGTTGTGTGTGTGTATATATATATATATATATATATATATATATATATATATATATATATATATACACACACATACATACATACATAATTTTTGAGTACGATTAAAAAAATTTTTAATTCTCCTTAGCTGTAGCTCATGTGGAAGTCTTCAAGAAAGAACTGTGGTCAGTGCTGCCATTTGCACGTTCCTTTACCCACGCACTGTGCAACATGTGATATGAAAGTTGTTCCGATCCCTCGGCCATGTGTGTCAGTGTATCTCCTGTGTCTTTAAATGTTTCTTGTTCTGTAGATTATTTCCCAATATGTACCACAGACTAATATATTGTTCCTGTTATTATTGTTGTAGATTTTTAATGTTGTACTGTACACAAGAAATTTTGACAAATTTCAAGTGGGCATGAATTCTCGCCCGAAGCACCTGTGTCCAAAGGTAGATAGCACTTGTATAGGTTGTTCACGTTAAACTTATCACTTTTTAAAGCCCTGATTAAGATCTACTTGTATACAAGTTGTGTACTCCTCCGCCTCATGTAAAATTAACAGTGCCATGGGCCTCATACCTTTGTTCGTGCGTCGGTCGAGTGAAACTGTAGAATTATTAGAAAAGTAAATAGGTACTTTATAAAATATCTGCTCATTTTTACACTTCGATGTATTAGAAAAGCAGAAAGCGAAAGAAATAATGTTAAGTTTTCACAAATGTTTACCTAACACTTTTTTTTTCGACATTAAGATACGGATTTACTTTCCATCCATCGTTACCAACTTTACTGTGCGAATGTCACACAGTGCGCCCATTAAAATATATGCATGCAAGGACAGTGACTTTTTCCTAAGGTTCATTTATAATGTGCTCACTTTACCGTGAACAGCCTTAGCAATACTAGGTCGATAACAAACGTGTTGGCGAAATTGCAGTATTGAATGCCTTCATTAGGATGATGGCATTAGGGGGGGGGGGGGATCTCGCCCGTCCTATGTGCACGGCTGTAAGCGGAAGAATACATATTGATTATAAAAGTAGATCTTGAGCAAGGCTTCCAAAAGTGCTCCATTAACCGTGCAGAAGCTGTACACGTCTGCATACGAACTTTTCTTACAGCGGCAAAAACTGATTGCTTGTCCGTGTAGGAAAAGTTTAACCGAAATGGAGAAGTGGTAGTTTTTCAGACACGTCCGCCTGTTCCGAGAGGCTGCGGGCTATGACGACCTTGAGAATCTCTTGTTTGTTTACCAAGGTGCCCGCCTGTGTAAGGCCCTGTGTGGGCGAGAGAAGTAGTGGGGAGATGACCTTCGCAAGCTTGTCTAATGCACTTCTTCACCTTCGTGACTCACCGCGCTCAATTCGCGCCACGCCACTTTTACTTTAAAAGGAACGGGGTGGAGTGAAGTGAAGAGCTTTGGGCGAATTTTAACAGCGAGGTCTTGACAGCCGATAAGGATGAAGTGAGGTGAGTGTGGAGCAGCGCCGGAAGCAAGGGCGAGAGAAACGGAAGATCCCTGAGAAAACCCGCCGACCAGCGGCATCGTTCGGCACGATTCCCACATGCGAAAATTCGGGAATGACCCCGCCGAGAATTGAACCCGGTTCGCCTTGGTGGGAGGCGAGTAGTCTAGCCACTATACCACCGCGGCCCCTGAAAGGAACGGGAAGGTCTCGCAGTGTTCGAAATCTCAAAACATAAAATTAAGAACAAAATTTGAACTACTAAATATATTTTGATTGATTTAGATTTTACACGATATTTGAATGCTTGTTACTTTCATGTGCACTTTATAGTTTTCTGTCAACTTTTTGTTTGTTACAAAATAATTGTCTTAAAATTAACAAAATAACATCATCTAGAACTCCATGACATTGAAATTTATTTATGTTAAAGGAAAAGAAATTTTGTAAGTGTTTATATTTTATAGAATTGTGTATCACAAAATCTTATAAATTAAATGTTAGAATAATTATTTTTTACATTCGTACTGATTATGTGGTTATTATTAAGTTATTATTCGAATAACAGTTAACAGTTTTTATTATAAAACTATAGACTGTATCAACTATTGATGTATGTGATGGTTTCGTTAATTAAAGAATACAGCCAACTAAACAAACCCCATCTAGATATGTCAAGTAGATCAAATTAAGTTCAATTTCGGAAATTTATACACAACGAGACCTTTTCAAAACTGGGGAACCTTTCCAAATCTGTAGATGAACTTGAAACATCTTGAGTGAAGGCCGACAGTATATACATGACAGTTATACACTGCCATGTATATACTGCCGACGCAGGTAAACCGAAGAAGAGAATAGAAATGGCTACTGCAGATCTTGTCATTCCGAACTTGGTGTATTATCGATCTTCAGTAACTACGGGAACCGAGCCCTCTTGAAGGAGCCGCGCTCCTTGAGTAATCGACGTAGCGAAGGAAGATGCGAGAAGAAAGGAATGGGGGAAGGACCAAGAAGTCAGCCAACCATGCTTAGCCCTGCTGCCGACTAGCCTCACAAGATTTCATACAATGACGTAGATACAATAACGTGAACTGTGTTTAGTTTACTCTTTGTATGGCACGTCCAACTGGCACTTATAGCTAGGGATAGGAACATTTCGCGAGTTGATTTCAGGTCAAGGTAGACGTTAAACATTTGCACACTGAAGTTGATTTTGCAATTGGATCGCAGTTTGTTATACACGACTTGGACGACCCTGAGCCAATAGCAGACAGGAAAGGAAACAAGTAGCGAATCCCATACTACGAGGTGTGTAATAACTCTGGCTGCTCACTGGGGAAGCAGCCAATGAACAAACAACTGAGTCTCGAGTAAACACAGGATTGTGAAGACTAGCCTACAGTTCATTGAACTCGCGAAATTTTCCTATCCTTACTTATAGCCAATAGTAAAATCTCAACTGTAAGGCCACCAATCCCCATCAACGTGGCCTTTCAGGTAAATAAGGCTGTTCAATTGTCTGGGGTGAAAAATAGGCAAGGGAAATATAACCTCTTACCATATAATACTGCGAGTTTTGCAAGTCTCTACCATTCACCTTTTGTTAAGGGTATGTTGTAACGATTTCCTATAGTTAGGTTCGTACCTTATCTGTAAACCCAAGTTCATAGTACGGGACCTGCTAACCGCGGTGACTCAGGTCATAGACTAAAGATGAGTTAGACCGATTCTTCATTTTATGCGCAGCTACCTAACATTGATACTCTCCAAACCAACACATTTGTAGAAGTCTCATGGTCAACAGTGAAGAACGTGTTTGTTTATATCTTAATTTTAGAAAGACATCCAGTGTTATATGAATAAGATGCTTTTGCCGATTTGAATTTAACCATACTGCATTACAAAATGGTCAGAGTATTTGTTCACTGAACAGTGATCTAACACCAAATTCAATCCACGTGGTTTTTGCTAGTCGTGTTGGCAGAAAAGCTGTTCAATGTTGGGACACGGAAACTGGTTGTGCGCAGTCTGCGAGATCTCTCTACCCCGTGTTCTTTCTAAGGCCCAGGTACCAATACCTCCTTACACAGCTGGTTTCTGGTTAATTGTACACTTTTTAATCAGCGTTGAAAAAATTCCAGCTCATAACTCCAGATATGTTTTCCAACGTAAACATCTTTTGTTGTTGAAAGTATTCTAATCACGCCATGAATAATTTATGTGCACGTTATACAGTATAATAGACCTTGTAATAACGTTTTCTCCGGTAATTGGAACCAGAAGGCATGTTATAATCACTCCATTCCTTGTCATGTCGTTCAAATGTGGCTTGAAACGTATGTGTAGCGTGTATATATTCGACATCTGTTTGCCATATTTTAGTGTTCACATTTTTTCAAGCGAAGATATCAGTACGATACACAGTAAAATGAGGCACTATAACTGTCGTTGGTTGTCTTTGCAGCCTCCTTCATGTATACAGTATTTTCTAGTGTTTGACAACGTTTCGGAGGTGATTATATATTAAATATCAGCTGAAGGTTATTCACGATGAAGAGAGCACATTTGAAGTCCCCGTAAACAGATATAATAACCAATAAATAGAGCCCCGAGTATCTCGCTGATTGATGTGGCAGCAGGCTAGGCTTTACAGTCCTCTGTACACTCGAGACTCTATCGTCTGTTTTTGGTTGCTGCGATCAAGTGAGGCCTTCGTACAGGACTGTTCACAGCTCACTCACACTGCTCCTCCCTGCTTATTACTGGCTCACAGTTAAACGGGGCGTGTACAAACAACTGTCGTCCAATAACAGCACTAGGAGATAAGAACAGGTCTTCGAAGTCTACCTCGTCACAGAAGGAATTCGCGAAATACTTGGGGCTGTACCAATAAATATTTGTAGGGTCACCCGATTTTCGCGAAAAGATTTCAGGGCCAATTGTACTTCACAACACTTTCCCTATCTCATATCCACTTTCTTGGTTGGATGATCACCGGGTCACGCGTATTTGATACCAGCTCGTGAATCACAGACGCACACTACAGGAATAACCTGATTATAATTGTTCAGTCAAGTAAGAAAATGTTTCCTCACAAAGACACGCGACCAGTAAGCGAAAGAAAACTGTTGCTGTACCTGTAATGTATTAAAACTTAACATGCGCGGAAATTTGTCGCGAAATTCGTGTGTCCCTAAATATATATTATTGTGGTCTCAGACGTTAACTTTGAAGAGCGGTCAAATGTCTACATTGTGTTTATTAGCGACACGACAATTTTTATGTTAACAAGTGGCATAAGAATACAAAAGGACAAACTAAGCAGCGCCTTAAAATTTCCAGTTCTGCCGGCATAACATTTCGTCGCCTGAATTTAACGCAGAAGCGTGGAATTTTTCTGTAAAATTACGGCATCTGAATTGTTTGAAGACCCGGGCGAAGAAATATTACTTCGCCAGATTATCATAGGGGTCCTTTCATCTCGGCATTGTATTGGCAGAGAACCAGCCAATAATGAACTTTGTACAGTACACATATCTGGTGTTGTGAACCTATATCACGGTTGTAAAAGGAAATACAGAGTCCCTTCAGAAATAATGGCTATCCGTATAGGCGACTGACTTATAACTTATTTTCATAGTCAGTAAGTGTGAACCGTACTCTGAAGTGACAAAAAGTGCTCACTTCACCATGAATATTGTTACTAAACTGATTATTGAGGGTGTTATAAAATGTGAAAATAACAAATATTTAGTTAAAAATATCGGACACTAGTATATATAAAAATAACTTGCACAGTGTATGCTTATCAGCAAACCGAGATCATGAGTGTGTAAAAATATAATGGTAAATAATATCCCCAATTAGAAAAAAATATGGGGGTTGTTACTCTTACAGTAAATGTTATAACCCTGTGTGTTTGGTAAAAGTACGAGACATTATATAAATCACCAGTCCAAATTTACTGGTCGCTTAGTTCTAACACCCTAACTTGCTCCGTATGTGAGGAAACCGTTCAATAAGGGTGTCCAATACCGTAGAGGTAAGCAAACTGAGTAGCGTGTGTGATAAACGATATGCCTACCCGCAAGGTTCTGGACTGCCACACTTTGTAAGGCTGTTTTCTCGCAAAGAGATAGAATTAGGCTCTTACAACAAGGCGGCCTCGGTTACACATTTAGACATAGTAATTAATAATCTGCCTTATAATTTTAGAAAATTCACAGGGCTACAAAATTTACTGCAATGGGGGAGTAGCGACCATTCATTTGTTTCTGATTGTCTGGGGATGATAGTATTTAATTCCGGACATCGATGATCTTGGTTTACTGATGAAATATTTATTAACTAAATGCTTGTTATTTTCCCATCTTCGAGGGTTAGTAAAACCCTTCATAATCACTCTAGACCAAAAGTCGTACCTTTTCTATCTGATTTTTTCACCATGGAATTGACTCTGAACCTGTGTATCACACTTACGGGAACACGCTGTATACGTAGGCCACACCGCCCCGTGTCGTTAGCTGCTAGACAGCTGTGTGTTCCTTCACGCACAGTATGCTATACGTGACTTCTTCGTGTTTGTTTGACTTCGTTATACCATATAACGAGCCATCTTTCTAGAGAACAGGTGGCGATCACTGGCGAATTATGTTCCTGAAATTTTACGGGATAGTATTCAGCATGGCGGAGCTCCGGGAAAAATGTACATTTAAATATCTATAATAATGCAGTATAAAACGTATACGCCTCAAAAACAGCTTTTTTGCTACCGGGATTTGTTAAACTCTATGTTACTCAAGGCCGAAAAGAAAGTATGGGATGAAAATACACAACGTACACCATATCTATAAGCTATTCACGGTAAAATGAGCACTTTTGAAAGCCCTCTCATTTGTAATAATAGTCAATATATATATATATTATTTTGACCGTAGACGTTAACTTCCGAGTTTGGTGGAACATACTCCCTGTGTTTGTTACTTACATGACAATATTTATTTGTAAAAGGCGGTTAAAGGATAAATAATGGCTAAAAGTAAAAAAGCAACTAGAACGTCAAAAGTGCTCACTTTACCGCGAACAGCTTATACCACGTCAGACTTGACAAATGTATTTTTGTAACGCGCGTACTCTCCCAGCGAATGTCCTTCATGTGCACTCAATTAGAAGAGTTGAAAAAAAAAAATTGAGGTGTATTTTTTGACACGTAAATCTTAAATAAATGGGTAACGCATATTTTAGTTTCAGATGTTTTAAACTGGTGTAGCATTCTTAAATGACACGTCCGTACACTGAATACTGAAATTGGGTAAAGCCATACAATAACATAGACATACGTTTTCCTCCTTTATATTATAAAAGGGGGGGGGGGGGATCATCGCTTCCTTCCACTCTCTGCCCCGTTCACACGTGCTAAAATATATCCTGTTCAGTAGATTTTCTCATCAATCTGACGTTACCGTAATCCGTTCACAATTATTTTTTTGATGGTTCTGCGCGTCAGTTTGTGTTTACGGTCCGTTTATTATTATTATTTTACATTTATGGCGATCTCCACGGTCGAGACTTTTGAGACATTACCTTCGGACCAAGTGGATTTGTGTTTTGTTTCATACCCTGAAAAGCAATGGATATGTGTTTAGTTCTAGATGTAGGTTTTGTCAAGTTTGTTACCTGAACTGAACCACCCTAGGATCAGTCTATCGTGTAAATCAGGGCGTAAATAGAGGCAGTCAATATATAAACAAATACTACAGTGACTGCAGTCAACAGGATACTTGTTCTGTATTTCGGCATGTCATCAACAAAATTTATTTGCACAGTAAATTGACGGTCCCGGCACGTTATATTCAATACGTATTAACTGGCTTTCTAATGCTACTAGTTCGAAGTTTGCGTGTATTTCTATATGTGAATACTCGTGAAGATGTATTTAGCTTCTATTTGAACAAGAATATCCTGCGAAGACCAGACACGTTATTTTTTACTGTTGTTGCAGCACGTCCTAAATTTCCCTGACGACAACCTCCGCGATCTTCCTGTAAACCGACCACAGCTGTGACTCACATACGTAGTGAGTTACGCTAGGTCAGTATCCCCTGCGAAGCATAAACACACCGCAGAGCCTTGAGGTAGATCACGTTACTGCAACCACACGTTATGACGGTTGTGCCAACTGCGTTTGAATGTAGTCGAATTTCACAGGGGTGGCGCAGTACGGAACTCGTGTCTATTTTCTTTTGGAGCAGTTGAAGCAAATCTGTTTATTACTACCATCATTCCTCGACTTCTGGGGAGAAGTAAACGATTTTGTTTTTTGGAACTAGTATTGTGGATGAACAACTGGTCTTCTATTATAAACCTACCACATTGAACGACTTAATCTAAAGCTGCAGAGTAGATAGTTTATTTAAAATTCAATATAGGCTATTTACAATAAAGTGAGCACTTTTTAAGGCCATGCTAAATGTTTTTTTAAATTTCCATTTGTATACGTGTCACCACTTTAAAAAGTTAACGTCTGAGGCAGCAATAAAATACAATATTAGTGGTTAACGCCTGTTGGAAGGGCCTTACAAAGTGCTCACTTTACCGTGAATAACCTATACCAGCTAGTATACGTAATGTGCAATAATATTAAAGGTATTTTATATTACAGTTAAGATTTTATCAATTCTGCTTTTAACATATCTGACTTTGGAGGAAAGTTATTATCGTAGCCCTATGCGATTAGAAGGAAGCTAGGAGAGAATAATCTATATAGAATATTATCAACAATTTCGCCTGCACTGCGTTGCTCGGCGGAGAATGATCTGCCCTGTGGATAGCTGACATGTGAACCTTGTAATTGCACTAGGTTATGGCTGGTTCATATCGCCACTGTCATCGAACACAAAGTTTACGGCTTATTTCTTGTTATAACATAACGAGCTTTGATGTCGCCTCGAGTACGACACGTAAGTATTAAAAAAATGTACTTTCTACTTCTGAAACCATACAATAACGTGTGTCTCAAATAGTCGAGGAAAACTCCTTGCAGATGCAGTTTTTTGTTTGAGCGTTAGCTAGTGTACAGCACTGGAAAATAATTGAAGTCATTAGCAACCATTCGTACGCCCCCACTAGCGTGTTATGTGGTGTCGGGCGGACTCGTGCACTTCACAGAACCGTTATATTGGTCACGTATGTAGGGTACGCGTGACCAACCTGACCTTCGCGTGTACTCGTTCGATTCTCGGGGACGATCTTTTTTTTTTTTCGCGTTCTCGTCTCTTATTCTTTGAAGCCTACGTGTTTGCTATAGTTTGATTACAGGCGAGGTCCTTAGGCATTATATGTCCTGGAAGGCAGCCGACCACTATACTGCATCTCTTTCAAGGTGATATTTAGCTTGTATTAATCCGCATGTCCTTGCACTCTGGATTTATGGGTTGCGTTACCAACCATCGAAACATGCGCCGTGAGCAATCAGCGGACAGAAACATGCCCTCTTCGCTTTCACATTATAAAATATACATTTATTAAAACGTGTTCGTAACGTAGGCCGTAGCGACGTATATATTAAATATCTCCCTTGGGCTTTAGCAGGGCAAGGCTTATAGCCGGTTCACGATAAAGTGAGCACTTTGAATAAAAATGAGATTGCTAAGACTCGAATGTGTTACTGCTCATGAAAGTTAGTTCTTTAATATGTATAAAGTTAAGAAAAACACTTGTTGACTTGCTGTTAAGGGCGCCCCGCGCACTCGGAGCTATCTAGAGCATGTGAAACAGGGAAACGCGGGAGCAATAAGGGCGACACTGACACGCCTACCTAGTGCGCCGTCTTTCCTACACGAAAGGCGCTGAACTGGCGTGCAGGGTGCCCGTCGTGCTGCGTGTACCTGCGGGACTTTAACCGGCGAGCCTATAATTTTATTGGGGCAAAGTCTGCAGCAGAGTTCAATGCAGGTCCCTATAATAGTTTCCCATGTTTCCGGCCAGTATACTACGAGATACAATAGTGTGGGAAATAGACGTTCTTAGCTATGTCAGAGTGTTCGGGAGTAGTGGTTGTAATGATCATGATGTATTGAGAATATTATTCGCAAAGTCTGTTCACGATAAAGTGAGCACTTTTGAAATAAACGTTAGACAAATGTCACTGCCTCTACCTACATATATTGCAAGGGCGCACTAGTGACATGTGTCCAGTAAAGTTGGTGACGAAGGAGGGAAAGTACTGTTACAATTTCTCTCTCTAGAAATTAAGTGGGCTATACCAAGTTCGTTAAGAGATGGAGGTCTTAATCAAATAAAATAATTAATTATAATTTCCGTATTTTATTTACAACTACAGCAAAATTCTCTGAACTCAAAATCTCACCATAAATTAATATCACTTACTGTTCACAACTAATTACTCAAATTAAATCCACTTTATAATTACCACAAAGAAATCAATTAAATTAAATAATTAAATATCAGTCCCAATAGACAGTGCATCAATCTATTCAAATATTCTGCAAAATATGTGTCCAAACTGACAGTTCGAATATTTACGATACAATCCGTATTACACTTCCATTCAGTCGCACCTCAGTTCAATCCATGTCCAGCCTGTCGCAATGTTCTAGAGTCCTCCAAGAGTCCTCACGCACAGTAGTCTTCACTCGTCGGTTTCACATCCTCTCGTACATTCACGTCACGAACCCCTCACTCGCCGTCGTCCCGCAATCTCCAGTCGTCGTCACACCTCACTTCGCTCGCGCACACACTGCCAGATGGCCTCCGTCAAAGACTGCCGGCCGCTGGGTTGCGGCAGTATATATATATGTCTTAGGCCGCCACCTAGAATTGCGGGATGCGTCGCGGAGGGCCGAGGCGCCAGCCAATCTAACCAGCACATTTTTGCGTCGCTAAACGTATCAGAAACTCTAGCAGGCGAGAGGTGGTCTGCGACGCCAGTAATTCTCGCCGCTGTAGGAATTCACGAGATTCTAAGACGAAGAATCAGGAGGCCGCGAGCGCATCGTTCCAGGAAGAGGGGAGGACGTGGTGGGTCTCCGATTACGGCGCGGGGCAGCTGAGTCGGCGCCAGCTGCAGTACGTAACAGTACAGTAATTCCATAACTTAACGTCGAATGCGAAGTGTTAGGCAACCATTTGTGATAACTTGAATTATTTATGTTTGTTTCTGGGTTTTTTTAATCGTCGAAATGTAAAAATTAGCAGATTTGTTAATTTTACATAAGGCGGAAGAATACGCAACGTGCATACAAGTACATCTTAAGCAGGGCTTTCAAAAATGTTCATTTTACCGTGAACAGCCTATACCTCGTCTGAAGTGTGTGTTGTTTTCGCGCATCGGTATAACGGGGACACGTTTATCGGTTTCGTAAAATAACGAGGGTCTCAAATACACTCGAGCGCCATATAGAGGCACCGGCGCCCTACAGCATACTCGCAACACTGCTGTCAAGACTTGGAACGTAATTCGCTAGAAACTTAACTTGAAGCCTGCGTTGCAGTTAACGGACACTGTTTTTTTTTCTCAAAGTTTTATTTCAAAAGTGTTTACTTTATCGTTTGTTTCTATGTTTGCTTTATTGCGTCGATAAGACCTTTTTTCAGTACATATCAGTTCAAAAATATTGGACAAGTCAAATTATAGTGTACAAAGTTTATACACTGGACATATTAAGCACATGTATATTTCAGATTTCACATACATACACATCATATCTGTGGCTAATTTTCTTCTTCCAATATGCTGTAGAGCGTCATCGTTTTACTGAAACAGAAGAGAAAGGGGACGGGAAAATCTGAACAAAAAATGTGTAGAATGAAATGTTATACAGTAATTTCTTAATATTTGTAGTTCAGATATTCAGCTACGTTGTGAAATGAACATTCAATAAAAAAATTCTTTCAGCTGTCATTAAAGAGTTTTTAGTTAAAGAAACAAATTTATTGAAGGTGTTTCTTTTATTCTAGTGTCATGCTTATGAAATCGTTTTTCTGAAATAAATTACTGTTCTTGGACACGAATATGAGTACTGAAAAATGTACTTACATTCAAATGTTAATATCTGTGAGCTCTTGAAAAGAGGTCTACATGAGTGTGATTAATTTTTTCTGGTATTTCTTTCGTGAACAGACTGTACATATACGTACAGTCCGCAAGTGCCGTAGCGACTTGGCTTACAAATCTCGCCTACCGGGAAGATACGTACCGAGTATTAAAGTGCCATTATATATGTCGTGCGATGTTTGTTTTCTCGGCTTCCGGGATATCCAGGGGATTTCCTACACGCGTTCTAGCTCAGCAGTTTCAGATCTCGCACTGCTTGCTGAACCACAACACCGACTTCAGCAAGATCTCGCACTGCTTGCTGAACCACAACACCGACTTCAGCAAAACAGCCGTTGAAAATAATATAACGCCCGCGGTGAAAACCTTGAAATATATCATGTATTGTTCCATTTTGATTTATTTCAAAGCTGCTTAGTCAGGTCGCCAGCAAAACGGAGTTTCAATAGACCGTAGTGAATGTTACGATTTACAAGCGATATTCTGAAAGTGTTATTTCGTACCCTAAGAGATTAAGGCCGTGAAAATTTACCAAGGAAACAAGTATACTGTAGTTTTAAATTTCTTTTACCCACAATTAAACTGAAATACAGTTATCTTCTGATCGGAATTCCCATAACTTTTTTGTGTTGCATTGTATAAGCATTGGGGCAATTTTTTGGGTGAATAGTTTGCATTGCATTTACGTGTTATATAAGCGTGTACATCGTACGTTTTGGCTTTAAGTTCATTTACATGAACGTGGTTACGGTAGTTTAAAGTAATATAGGCGTGCATGAAAGTCATGAGCAGGGTCGTCTATTAAACAATGTCCCATTATTTATATGACAGTGAATTTTAAAATGTCACCAAAATGTGACACAAATTTACAGACATAATGATACCTTTTCATACAGTATAAAATCTATATTACTACCGCGAAACTTGTGTCAATAATCGAAGAGTCA
Source organism: Dryococelus australis (assembly GCA_029891345.1). Classification (NCBI taxonomy): domain Eukaryota; kingdom Metazoa; phylum Arthropoda; class Insecta; order Phasmatodea; family Phasmatidae; genus Dryococelus; species Dryococelus australis. The sequence goes on along the minus strand of CM056993.1, from coordinate 255,190,663 downwards.
GTTCATCTCGATATACTGAGCTACAGTCATGTTTGTTTTTAGAAGCTGTGTGTTTCATTCGGGGCGATTTTACTGCAGCTTTTTTGTATTTTGTTCTTGGATCATTTCGTCAAGATTTAGTACGTCTGAGTTATTTCCTCTGCTGTGGTTTATATTTGTTAAGCCAGAATGTCAACAGCCATTCAGTGTTTACAAATATGGCTTAGAGCCGTATAATCCTTTAATCAAAGATATCGTAATTGCATTTTGGGAAATCTATATAAACTGGCTTTTTATATTTTGCTTTACTGACACTTAATACGTATTACATACAAACTATACTTTAGGTATTTACTTACGTCATAGCAAAGACTTAAGCCTAATGCACGAAATAATCTTTTCCTCTTGGGAAGACATAGAATTCAAAACGTTAGACTATAGATATTTGGGCCGAGCCGCTGTTTGGAATTTTGGAATTTATTTGTTTATTTCCGACTTAATTCCATCTATGGTTTTCTCTCTCAATTAGATGTTTATACTTTTTTTTAACAACCACTGACTTTTTTTTTTGTATCTGTGATTTTGGATTTCATGTAACGCTATTTAAGATTTCATGAGTTACTCACAGAATACAGTATATTATGGTGACTGCTCTACAACACAGGTTGAACTCCGGGAAATATGTGGAACACAGGCCCTTGCACCTTACTTATTCTAGCCTTTATTTCTGTTATCAAGCCTTGGAAGAAACATAAAGGGGTCGCATGAAAATTGATAACTACCGATTACCAATAACAACAACATGAAACATGAAACAATACAGGACACGAGGTGTACCAATGCAATTGAGGAACTGGTGTAAAGTAAGAGAAAACATACTTTTACGATACATATCTGTTTATAGGTTGTTGTAACACGTGTAGTTTGTGGAAGCGACTACACTGCTCGAGTCTCTAACCCTCCCACAACGCGTTTCGCCTCACAAGTCAAGACGTATCTCCACAGAGCACTTAATGAAACAGAGGTGAGTTAGCCGCTTAGTGGTAGGTAACTCCAGCCGCACACACTGGCTAGCAAGATGGCACCACTGGCCAACAACATGTTGGACGCCAGTCAGCGAGCCTACTCTCCAGCCGCACACGCCAGCCAATAGGTAGATAGAGCCTCGTGCAACCAATCAGAGAACGGGCACGCCCACATCAAAGGCGCCTACTCTGTGTTAGCACATTGAAGGCGACTGTAGCACTCAGACCATGGTGTACAGTAGATCTGACTCACATGTGCCGAAACCATTATGTAGGTGCTGTTCGCTCTAAACTGAGCACTTTCGAAAGCCGTTCTTTAGATCTACTCGTATGCACATTGTGTGTTCTTTCCCCATATTTAAAATAAACATTGCCATGAGCCTCAGCACATTTTTCATGCGTCAGTCAAGTGAAACTCTGAAATGATAACACGAGTAAATATTTAACTAATTTAGTGATACTTACTCTTAAATGCGTTAAAAACATAACGAAAAGAAGACACTTCAGTATTCACAAATGTTAAAGTAACACATTTTATTTTACGTTAAGACATGTACTTTCCCCCGTCGTTACCAACTTTACTGGACGCATTCCAGTCAGTGCACCCAGTGAAATACATACAGCTGTGGGCAGTGACATTTTTCAAAGGTTGATTTCAACAAAAATGCCCAAATAACCGTGTACGGTCTGTAGTTGAATAGCACAATGACCGGATCCAGAGCGAGAGGTCATGCACATAAGAGAAAGCACAGCAGTTATACGTGAAGGGCCCCTCTGACGTCGACAAGACCGCTTTCTGAAATAGAATATTGCATTGTGCGCGTATTATACAGCAACACCCTACTTACTGAAACCATATGTGAAAAGATGTAGCTGTCGAGCAGATAAACTACTTTTAATGATTTTAACTCTTTTGTAGTCCAGTAGAACTGATGCACTCGTTTTGTCAGTGAGTGCGTAAAATGAGTATTTACTTCCGGTGCAAGTAGTGTGTGGTCGGCACTACATAAAAGGTTCCGCAAAACGTCGGGGTTGATGCATAACTTCCGCAATGAAGTTGGCGCAGAAAGTTAAACAATGGAGGCGTCTTGATTGTGCGATTTTATCCTCGTGTGTGTGTTTCCCAAGCCACGTCTTGCGGAACCGCCATAACCACTCTCAAGGCTAAACGGAACAATGAAGAATGGAGTCCTGCAGCAGTTGAGTGATTTTTCGTGTGAAAATAAAGCAAGCAGAGGTGACCCACATTCCACATTCAAATGCTCCGGTTTTACTCAAAGCCTCGCTGTCTGGAGAAGCAGTGAACAGAATGGAGATTGCTCGAAGCCTCCCAGTAACTACACATTTTTATTACGTCGCGGTATTGCAGAAGAAGTCATCACAGTTTCTTCTGCTCGAGGGAAGATGGGAAGGAATTTCGCTTACAATTTACGTTTCAATATCCTTTGTGTAGGTCTGCGTCATTTATTCTTTTTCTTCAACTAAGGGCTGATTATATGCATGAAAATCCGTTTTGTATTATTAAATGGAATTCGGAATTTAATTACTTTGGTACTAGATGTCTGTAAATCCCTCACAGCTATGATAAAATATGAAATGAATAAACAGAATTTCGGATAGCCCACGTCACGACATGAAAATATTGTTACAAAAATGCCTAGTGGCGTTTCCGAGTTCGTGAGGGTTGGAGGTCTTCATAAGTATAAGTATAAAATAACTAAATTAAGTAATTACATTTATTCCCAATGCTACAAAAGTGAAACATGTGTTATTTACCAGTCTTAGCATCCTATTAACTCTTATTATTCTTATTGAGCGCAATATTTAATTACTATCTCAATTTCAATTGAAGTCTTTATCACAGCCTTTACTCTTGCTAATGTCCCTTAAACTACTACAATTATATATATATATAGATAGTTAAGTTAAAACTGTCTATTTCCATCGTCCCGAATGTCTTTTCACTAGCGCATCCAGTCCACAGTCCCGTAGTTCAGTCCCACTCTTCACTACACACAAGCTCGTCGACGCACTCTCGCATATCGCTGTAATCGTCCTTCGCCGCTCCGGAATCCCCAACTGTCGGTTAAGGTCTCATGAAACGCCAAGTTCTCGGCTCTTAACCACTCTCCCCTCAGAGGCCCGCACGTGGTATTTATACTTGAGTTAGGTGCCGTATAGAACGTTCTCGGCAATCCAAGTTGATCTGGGAGAGGATATGGTGATGACTTCCCTGCGTGATAAATTGAGAAATATGAGCTTCTCAGGGTCAGCTAGGCGCGAGCTGCTATAAGTTATTTTGCGTGTGCGGCGGCATCCTTTATGGTAAGCCGCTTGGTTCGTCTAACGGTACAAATTTGACCTCCATCTCTCGGCGCCTTCCCACGCGAAGGAAACACCGGACCGCAAAAAGAATCATCGTGTCCGCTCGCTTTCTGTTACAGATACGCGGTCATCACCCTACATATCACCCGCTTGTTCATTCAAAACAATCCTTTGAATTGCTGCCGCCGCTATCATATAACTGCTGTGCTTCACTTCCACTCGCTCGCGCGGGATGCGAAGCAGTGAGCGAGTAACAATATTTTCGTCAATATTTTATTCCGATACACGTAAAATAAGCATTATTTTTGTATTTACCAACATGGTTGTTTTGTCGCATATATTTTACTGTCTTTTATGTGCAGTGAAAAAAAAAAACTTTGTTGAAGCCACAAAATGTTGGTATAGGCTATTCGCGGTTCCTTCACACTTTTTGAATCAAACGCTTGAAAAGCCGTACCATGTATCACGAGTTTCCTAAATATAATATGTATAACAAGCATTTTGTACTTGTGCAACATTAATGTATGTAATTTTTGGCTAAATCAAAATTTTATTTATATTTCATTTATAATTAGTATGAAATAGCAGTGAGAAAATAGGTGTGTTGGATGGTAATGCCTAGTCAGAAACAGTTTTTATGCAAAATATTATTACACAGACTGCGCACGAATGCGGTGCGATGTTCCTTTAGTGTAATTTCCTAGACTTAGTAAAGCTTTGTTTGCACGAGGCGGAGGAATGCCATGGAATTAAAATCTCAGCTGGGCTTCAGAAAAGTTGGAAGTAACAATTAGTGGACTATATTCACCATGCCAATGTTTTTTTATTTCTTGTGGTGAACACAAAATGGTCACAACTAAACTTCCATTGCCACTAAAAATTATTTTATGGTTACTATAAATATTTTGGCGGGGTGTATTCCCTACAAAATGTTTTTTTTTTTCTCCGTGTAACAAACAGTCGACTGCACCGTTGCTGTGAGATGCAGATTTGATTCAAAATGAAACCCTGAGCGGAACGTGGCGCATTTAGTTTACTTTCACTGTGACCGCATCACAGAATAAGTAAGTATACAGAAGCTAAATGCTGTGACGATTCTCTTGATGTGAGTGACCACGGTCGTTCATTGGCCGCACAAAGCTGTAGGAACAGGCCTTGGGTCTGACTGTCTATAGCACGTTATGGAATACTGCCTATTGGTCGGGCTGCCGCCTGGCAAGTTAGTCTCCAGGAGGTGATTGGTGACTGAGGTCCCGCCATATTGCTGGCTGGAGGGGCCATCTTTTTGGCGTGGCTGGAGTTCTCAGCACTAAGGTTTATTTTTAGCGACACCTAATTTTCACGAAATGTTTCACGACCAGTTGTACTTCATAACCCTTTAGCTCAGATCCACTTTCGTGATTGGATGGTTTCCGTGTGACCCGAATCACAGACACACAGTATTGAAGTTACGTAATTGTGATTGACCAGTTAACTAGGAGATCATCTTCTCACAGAAATACGCCGCCAATAAGCAAAAGAAAATGTTGGTATTTCCGTAAGGTATTGAAATCTTAGCAGGTACGGAAATCTTTTCGCGAAATTCGGGTGTCCCTATTAGAGACCCGAGAAATTCGCAGACTTCGCAGTCTTGAAACTTACTGCGTATTGGTTGATTGTTGTGGTAATTAAAGGCGGTGGTTGGGCGCACAATTTATTGCATGTTTGTTATCGGCTCATTTATCTCCAGGAGGTGACAAACAATACGTCGACCATTTACAAAAGTAACATGAACGTACAAATGTGTGAATTCCAACTTGTGTGGAAATGAACCCGCTAAATTCTCGGGTCTCTACTTATCAGGGAGTTCGGTGTAGGGAACATTTCCGCCACTAGGTGCGCTGCTCTTACAAAAGGTAACTTGTAATTAAAATTTTAAGCTAGGCGAATAATAAAAGAGAAAGATTTTTTTTTACTAGTTACAAAGTTATTTTACATTTGATCTATGATAATTACTAGGCCCATCTGTTTTACCGCGATAAGATTTTAAGACTAGTTGTACTGCAATACATGTTAGTTCAGAACCAATTTTTCACGGTTGGACGATTTCAACTCTTAAGTGCCTTGGGTGTCTACCAGCCAATCACCGACGTTCATTGTCGGGATAGCTTAGTTCTTATTGGCTCAACCAAGTAGAAAACGTATTGTAACACAGACACGCGGTCAATAGCATAAGAAAATTTGCAAGTGTACACGTAAGAAGTCGAAGTCCAATCTGCACATAAATCTTTTCGCTGAAAACAGGCGGCCCGTGTTATTATTACAGCTGTCGTGATTTTTGACGAATGAAAAAGAGAACATCTGGTACACTGCCGACACTAGCGCTTACCTAGTAGCGAAGATTTTTTGTATCCAAACTTTTAATATTAATGTTCCCCGACGTGTAGCGGTAGTAACCCTAGAAATACACGCCGCCAATGCAACTCTGTATTTGTAACTACTCTGTGACGAGGCGTTGTCATCAATATGAGCGGTATGTCGACGGGTGGACGGGTGTTGACCGGGAAACGTGGCGTGGCTGCTTGTGTGCTCAGCTAATACGCATGTTTACACCCATTCTGAACAACCTCCACTCTAGCGGCGGCTTTTCAGCCGTCGATTTTCATCACAACTATTTTACATGCACACCGCGTGTTCGTGCCGAAAGCATCGGATACCACTTCAGACGTGTGTGTGTGTAGACTAACCGACGTATTATGACTAATAACTTCGTCTGTTACGAAATTTGCATTTTAGCCTCATAAACCGATAAAGGTTGATCATTATTTTTTTTTACACTGCAGGAGCTGTGGTAGAACATTGTGAGGCTGTCGCACCTGTCTGGAGGGATGCTCGGAAGAGACACGAGATGTAATCGCTGTCGGCTTCTTCGTCGCTGCTATCGCTGACACCGAGGTGCGGCAAGCTGTGCGGTTAGCTGCGCCTCACACCATGCGGGATGCCTTGGCCCGAGCACTGGACATGGAACCAGCACAGCAGTCATCAGTGCCCTGACATCTAGTACGGGCAATGATGCTTGATGAAGGGGAGGACGAAAGCGTCAAGGGGATGTTGAAGGACTTGCAGACGACCATGAAGGACATCGCCTCCAGGGTGCGCACTACGGAGACTCGCCGTACCCCACCCAAACGGCCGGAATGTTGGACCTGTGGACAGTCGGGGCACCTGAGAGCCAACTGTCCTCAACAGAAGCAGCAGCAGCAATAGCCAGGGAGCAGGCACCAAGAACCAGGTGAGAGCACAATGTCTTCTGGAAACTTGTAAACACCGGTCTTGAGGGGCACAGGTTGGTGATTGCTGGAGGAAAGGCCCCAATGCTTTTGTAGGTGCGTTCAATGAAACAAGACTTGAATGTCATATTGGTGAAGGGGAGCCTAGGTGATGTTTCTTCCCAGATGGTCGTTGACACAGGAGCGACTATAACAGTGGTAAGACCGGACTTTCTTGGGCATTCCCTCCAGCGATCATCCGATAAGAGCATGGATCACTGCTATTTAACTACAGTGACGGGCGAGACCATACCAATGAAAGGCAAGAGAAGGGCTCTCTTACATCTCGGTAACCTCGAGATAGAGCATGAGATATACATAGAAGAAATAGAGGACGAATGCATTTTGGGTCTTGATGTATTACGTAAGCTGGGATGCTGTATTTATACTCGAGTGGGGGTGTTACGTATAGGTAATACCGAGTTGATAGTGTCAACACGACTAGATTTATCTTCTCCAATGAGCTATCCAGTAGTGTGTAATCAGTCAACTGTGCTTCCTGCTTCTAGCGAAGTTGTTATTCCGGGCAAATGCCTGGGAAAATTTGTCAGGCGATTGGGCATAACTCGAACCAGCTCAGAATGAGAGCGGGTATTGGCAGTGTGAGGTGGCCCGGGAAGACAAAGAAAATAATACCTTTTGTGTCCAAGGGAAAGGAACCTGGCAATTCAAGGTTATGCCCTTTGGGCTATGCAATGCCCTTGTCACCTTCGAACGACTAATGGAGAAATTTCTGCCCTTAGAGATTTGTCAGGTGTATCTAGATGGCATTGCGGTCACAGGAAGAACTTTTGAAGAGCACCTGGCTCGCTTAGATTTTGTATTTCAGAAAGTGACTGTGGCCAATCTGAAATTAGTTCCCAAGAAATGCCACCTTTTCCAAAAGAAAATTTATTTCTTGGGTCATGTTGTATCGGCTCGTGAGATTGAACCAGACCCTGGGAAGACCAGAGCAATAAGAGACTGACCTCTACCAAAGGATAAAACTGAAATTCGAAGATTTCTGGGCTTATGTGCTTACTACTGTCGATTTGTGCCTGGGTTCGTCAAACCTCTGCATGAATTGACTCAGGCAAAAAGGAAATTTTTCATTGGACCCCAGAGTGCGAAATTGCTTTCAATAGACTAAAGGAAATCCCACAGTACTAGGCTTCTCGAGTAGAGAGGGTAAATTTATTCTTGATACAGAGGCTAGTGATTTTGGAATCGGGGCTGTGTTATCTCAGATCCGGGATGGAAAAGAGCGGCCATTGGAATACTTCAGTAAGGTGCTGCACAAGCCCGATAGGAATTACTGTGTGACACGCAGGGAGCTTTTGGCAGTAGTGAAGGCGAGTGCATATTTTCATCTGTACCTTTATGGCAGACACTTCATCCTAAGAACTGATCATGCATCAGGTCAAATAGCCCGGTGGATACAGCACCTGCAAGAATATGACTTTGAAATACAACACAAGTCTGGACGCCTTCACAGCAATGCTGATGCATTCTCTAGGAGACCATGCGAACCATTCTGTCGTCATTGTGAACGCCAGTAGGAGAAGGTTGGTGCATCGTAGAAAGCAAGGAGGACAAGAATTCAAGGCCCTTTATCTGGTGATGGGTCATCTATAAGGGACGAAAAGGACATAATAAATGATCAGCTAAGTGACCCCACCTTACGTCCAATATTGCAGTGGAAGAAAATCAGGCAGCAACCGACATGGGAAGAGATATCTAGCCTAGGTGTGACAGTCAACGCATACTGGTCACAGTGAAATTCCCTTGTAATAAAGAATGGTGTGCTTTACAGGAATTGGGAAAGTAACAATGGGAGACAGAATCATTTACAATTGGTCCTACCAGAGTGCCGAATCCCAGAAATGCTAAGAGAACTGCACAACACAGCAGCAGATGGTCACTTCGGTGTAAATAAGACCCTTGACAGAGTCCGAATGAGATTCTATTGGCTGCATTGTCGGCAGGATGTTGAGAATTGGTGCCGTCTGTGTGATGCATGTACTGCGAGGAAGGGTCCGAGGGTTAAACGATGCGGTCCCCTCCAGAAGTACAACCTTCTAGGATGTTGTTTGGGAGAGAGCTCCGCTTACTTGGTGATCTGCTGTTCGGACATCCAGTTGCGGCAGAAGCAGCCACTCCAGAATATGTTATTAAGCTACGCCAGAAGTTAACCGACATTCATGAATTTGCCTGGAGGCACCTCAAAATTAACAGTGACAGAATGAAAACACGATATGACCGAAGAATGCCTGAGGAGACTTTTCTCGAAGAACAGCTGGTGTAGTTGTAAAACCCTCAAAGGAAAAAGGGATATTGCCCGAAGCTACAGAAGTCTTGGGAAGGCCCGTACAGGATTTTGAAGTGGATAAATTATGTGGTCTACAGGATTTGCCGACAGGGCTCTCGGGCAAAGCCTAAGATTATCCACATCGACCGACTGGCGCTGTACGAAGGTCCTGATTCTGTAGAGTCTGTTCGGGACGAACAGGGGCAGTGTTACGTGCTGCAGCTGGCGCCGACTCAACTGTCCCGCGCCATAATCGGAGACCCACCTCGCCTTCCCCTCTTCCTGGAACGATGTGCTCGCGGCCTTCTGAACGCCCTTTGTGGGAAACCCGTGAATAATGGACAGCGGCCCGCCGGGCTGTCGCGCTGCTCGGCGCCTTACTTGCTCCCTGCTGGAGGTTTCGACGAGTTTGGCGACGACGCAAGAATGTTCTGGTGAGACTGGCTGGTGCCCCAGCCATCCGCGACGCATCACGGGTGTTGGGGAAGATTCTAGGTGACGGCCTAAGACACTATATATACTGTCGCAAACCCAGCGGCCGGCAGTCTTTGACGGAAGCCGCCTGGCGAGTGTGCGCGGGCGAAGTGAAGCGTGGACGATGACAGGAGACTGCGGGACGACGACGGGCAAAGTGTTCGTGGCGTGAATGGACGCGAGGGTGTGAAACCTACGAGTGAAGCCTACTATGCGTAAGGGCGTTTGGGGGACTCTAGAACATTGCGACTTGCAGGACATGGATTGAACTGAGGTGAAACTGAATTGAAGTGTAATGCGGGTGTTATTGTAAATATTCGAACTGTCATTTGGACACATATTTTACAGAAAATATAAATAGGTTGATACACTGTCTATTGGGGCTGATCTATAATTATTAAATTTAATTGATTTCTTTGTGATAATTATAAATTGTATTAAATTGGAGTAATTAGTTGTTAACAGTAAATGATATCAATTTCTTGTGAGGTTTCCAGTTAAGAGCATTTTGCAGTAGTTTTTGTAAATAAAATAAGGAAATTATAATTAATTATTTTATTTGATTAAGACCTCCATCCCTTAACGAACTTGGTATATCCCACTTAATTTCTAGAGAAAAAATTGTAACAGTAGGGTTGGTTGTGTTCTAATGGAAGGTTTATACTCGTGAAATGTTACTTAAACTTGTATTTTACGTGCTAAGTAGGAGTGTTTCAGCAAACTCATAGACAAATAATATATCTGAAATGTTAAAAGTGTAACTGTGTTACTAATTATTGTAACATATTTGTTTTTCAAGAAGTCTTTGCTTTCAAATAGTTAAGTATAAAGAAGTCGTTTCGAACGTCATTACCGAGTAAAGGAGAATAACTTATTATGATGTAGCTCCATACTCCGAACGAGAAATTGCGGACGCTCTTCTACGTCCTCGGACATTTTTATTGGTATTTAGTATCTGTTAAACGTGTTCGGAAAACTTGGACATTAGGTCGTGATCCGTTGGTCTGTCGCTGCGTTGCTGAACATCATATCCTTCTCCCGCTTATCAAGTCCTAGGTTGATACTTGATTAAGGCCGTTTGCGATAAGATGATTTTTTTAAAAATGAACTCTTGAAAAATGTCACTACCCCTACCTGCGTGTATTTCAACAGGCAGGCACACTGAGAGTGTCACTGGGGCCATGTAAAGTTGGTAACGATGGAGGGGAAGTAGTTCCATGTCTTAGCGTTCAATGAAAAGTGTTCGGTAAACATTTGTCAATAATATAATAATTTACTTTTCTTTCCAATATTTTCAAATGCATATAAGTATAAGAATCGGAAAATTTGTAAAATATTTACTTTTCTGATAATTTAGCAATTTTCCTTTACTGCGCACTGATAAAGTGATCATATCCGTGGCAATGTTAATTATACATATGGTGGAAGGATACACAATATGCTTACAAGTAGATCATAAGCAGGGCTTTCAAATGTGCTCAGTTTACCGTGAAGGTCTATACCACGGTGTACTTTCATCTCTTTCTTCATACGAGAGGTAAACGTTTAAAAATTATTTTTGTGGGGTACTTTTTATAAATAACAGTAGGTCGAATCGAATTTTCTTATGATGGCGATGTAACTATTCATAATTTTACTTACCTTATAAGATTGAAGAAACCTGCAGTTTCGAGTATACAGTCCTCTGTATTATATGTACCAGACTTTTAAAGTCGTAATTTAATTTATTTGGTTTGCCCATTGTTTATTACTTACTGTTGCACTATATATAAGATTTACAATAATCAGGGGCGTCATAGTATAATTGCTTCCAATCTAAAATGTAAAAGAAAAAACACGTACTGTACGTGGAAATACATTGGAATTAATTTCATTTATCTCTATTGTAGAAAAGGCAAGAGATATAAACAAAAACTAAAAATCTTATAAAAAATAAAGAAAAAATTTTTTTATGTGCGTTTTGAATGACATTCTGTATCACAAGCATATTAACGCATCATTGTTTCTTATGGGTGATGTGTTTGACCATTACAAAGGAAAAGGTTTAAACGTTTCCGTTTATTTTACGTAATGTTCAGAGCCTATTTCAGATTGTAATGGGCAAATAAATTGAATGTGCGTACAGTAAAAATTGTAAACGTGAGTGATCTTATATGCCACACTGCGACAACACCGTTTGTTTATCCCTTTCCCGAAACATCAGTTTTCTAATGTCGGTTGATGTTTTATTGGGTAATGGGTGTCAGTGTTAATTCCAAATGAGGATGAACTGTATTTACTTAATTGATGGCCCTCGAATAAGGGTGTTTGAAGGACGGCCGTAAAACTTTTTCTGGGATGGAACGAAGCGCTAGACGTCGACATGAGAGACAGTAAATTTTAAGAAAAACGAGAACAACCCCCATACCCTTCGAAACACAATTAGAATGACGGGAAACTCTTATCATATTTCGCACGTGCGAAGAATTCATTCCGTGGGTTTACTTGCAATCGAACCGAGTTGAGTTGAGAGATTTGGGCAGCTCTTAACAACGAGATCTTGAGAGCTGGTGAGGGTGAAATGAGGTGAGAATGGAGCAACGCCGGAATGCAAGGGCGGAAGTGGCGTGGCCGGAGATTGAACCCGGTTCGCCTTGGTGGGAGGCGAGTAGTCTAACCGCTGAGCCACTGCGGCCACCGAATCGAATCGAGAACGCAACGGGCGCCTTATCGGGGATCGGAGTTCTTCGTCCGTTTGTGTTTGTGAAGTCTAGCCGGCCACGAAGTGAGGTCGCAGATTTCCTCGGTTCCTTGTGGTTTATTGTGAGTAGGCGTTCACGCAAGATGCCTCGTGCCTCAGTCTGGTCAGCAGCCTTCCCCCCCCCCTCCCCCTTTGACCTCAACAACCGCGCAGCCCACTCGCTCGCCAGACCTGTCCGACCCTCCACCTGCGGTTCATTTCCATATCAAGGCGCAGGCTGGCGTAGCTCCAGAATGCAGGCTGGCCTCGCTCCAGGGACCAGGTCTCTGGAGGACCAGGTTCTCGCCACGCCACGCCCCACCCAAACACCACTTTTTCTCCCCTGGGAATATATCGCTTCACCGACAAGTCGGTGCGAGCCCACCTCCCAGAGTAGTCGACAATACAGAAGTGAAGTATATCCCGTTAGCGATTTCTCCACACTTTTTAAATCATATCTTCGACAAATTATACCACGTATAACATGTTTGGCTATATCCTAAATATGTCATTCTAACGTTGTGGTTTTTCAAATATTATTATATTATTGCGTGTTCGTTTTAGATTATTTGTTTCTGGTGACGATTAACCCATTCAGACCCATTGTACACATTTGTGTACATTACGCACGTGTAGGTAGTTTTTGGTCTGTACTGCACACTACGAAACTCAGTAACCGATGACCTTATCTGTGGGCAAATAATTGGCAAACCGACTTATTGGTCCAAGTTATAATTAGTTCATATTGTTGTAGTTGAACATGTAGCCTACAGTTCATTGGCCTTGACAACGAAACAAGTGTTGTGTCGACTTAAGCACAGCACGCATTATAAATTTTTTATGCAACACTTGAAACCGTATATTAAAGTGGGTCTGAAAGGGTTAAGTAAGATAGTTTTCAAATTAAGATTAAACATATGATTTAAGCGAAGTGCAATTTAATTTGGTTTATGTCACGATTATATTGATGTAGAGGTAATTTAGAGGTTATGGCTATTGTTGATGTTTTAATTCATTTTGTCCTTAGAGAGTATAAAGTATTGCACTGTTTAATTTTCAGATAAATGTTTAGATGATAGTGTTCATTTGGTCCTTAGAGGGTAGTAAGTATTGAAATTTGTAAATCGCGTGAAATTAAAGAAAAGCGTATTGATTGGCTCTCGTATCGACACTGCTGATTGGATGAGTAGTACGGCGTGGCCAGACGACGCCAATCACAGTGCAAGTAACAACTGAAGTGACGTTGAAGTTGGAATAGATGTTTTTTTCCTGTGACAAATGTAGTCGCCACCGCTGAGAACAGACGTGTGTGGGTGATAAAGAAGAAAAATTTGATAAAATGAATAGTAATATTTTTGCTTAAATATTACAATTGCCACAAGATGCTTTAAAGTTTAATTATTGATAACGGAAAACGAATGAGGTTTGTTAATTTTGTTTGAGAAGATGAAAGATTCATGTGTATAATTTGGTGGAGAAGAAGAACGAGTCGATTAAAAAAGATAACAGAATTTTGACCTTTTAATTGTACTGGAATGTTGCATCATATATAACAAGAGTTTTACACTTTTCTTAACGTAAAAGTACCTTATTTTTTGTTAAATTGGACTGTCACTTTTATTTTATCTATAAATCGTAATATATCATTTAAAAAAATATGAATAAAGATGGAGTAAATAGCTGTGCTGGTAATTGTTAGTAAAAAATAGTTCGTATGCAAATACCAGTATTATTACTCTAAGTACGAATACGATGTGTTGTCCGTTTGGTGTAGTTTTCTAGACTCGGTTATGCGAATTCGATGCGCTGTCCTTCGGTGTTAATTTATAGACTTTGTTCAGCTTAGTTTGTACGAGGCGGAGGAATATCCTGGAAGTAGAACTTTAGCAGGGCTTCAGAAAAGGATGAAGTAATCGTGACTCGACTATACACTATAAATCTGTGCATATTCGTGTTATTATTTCCCATTTTTATAAGAAATCTTGGCAGATTTGCGCATGATTCGATTATTATTTCGTGAGCTCGTTTTTTTTTCTGAGCCGCCATGATTCTCTCAAGGCGCGCCATAAACCGTGGAATGATTTTAAAAGTGATGGATAATACCCGATGGATCGAAGTCCAGCTTGCTGCAAGATTAATTTGCTAATGTTTCTTGCCCGTAGCTGTACTTCTTGCCCGTAGCTGTACCTCTAATGAATGCGCTAATTTTTCTTGTCCTTAGCTGTACCTCGTATTAATGCTCTAAATATTCTTGTCCCTAGTTCTACTCGTATAAATGCGATGCGCTAGATTTTCTTGTTCGTACCTGTATCTTGCACGAGTAAGCTAATTATCCATGTCCGTGGCTGTACGCCACATGAATTAGCTAATTTTTCCCTTGCCCATAGGAGCACCTCGTGTGAATGCGCTGGTTTTTCTTTCCGTAGCTGTACCTCATACGAATGTGCTAATTTTTCTTGTCCGCAGCTATTTATCGTACAAATGAGCTAATATTTCTTGTATGTAGCTGTACCTCGTATCAACCATGCTGGTAATATCGGCAGCAAAAGGAGTAAAAAGTGGCATGCCAACTGCGGAGATAGTAGCTGACCCTCACTCAGCTGCTGCAAGCCAGCCGGTGGTCGTGGACAAACTAACTGCACGAGCTGGCGGACGTCCAGAACATGGACCGCTGCTTGAACGAGGTTGCAAGTTGTCTTTCTGTTGGGGGGGAGGGGGGGGGGGGATAGCGTAGAGCCGGGTCGGAGATTTAAAGGTCGGGCTGTCTCTTTAAAACGAGCTGTTTAATGTGCCGCCAGAGTCGCTAATGCAGCGGGTCTTGTTTCCGCTCTGCTTGGTAAACTGTGAGGGTGCAAGGTTATTATTTAGCATTTTCTCATGTCGTTTGACAAGGGGGGGGGGGGGGGAAATTTCGGGAGGAGGGGATGGGAGACTAGGATTTTAGCGCATGGAGCGAGCGCAGACAAACTTTCTGTAGTGCACGACTTCAACACTGTGAGGATTATGCTAAAGTGTAGTTCGAACAAAGATAGCATGAAAATGTCTCTATCCCTACATATTAACGCATATACACTTAGAATATTTAGCTTGTTCTCACCTCGAATCTTTCAACACCCCATCATAACAACTTTCCTGACTATCTTAACTCTTTCATTCACATTGGCCTACGTCACAGATTACTAAGGGCCGGTTTTCATCACACAAGTGCTACTTACTAAGCCAAGTTTAAGAACGAATTAACTAGGATTACTGGTTAACTGCATTTCATCATAACTTACCCGAGTTTAAATTTAAACTCCCATTTGTGGCCGTTTAACTTCTTAAACTCCGTTTACGATAGAAATATGGCCGCCAAAACATATTACAATTCTTTGAAAGTTTTGAGAAAAAACTTCGGCAGACGCCTTCGTTACGATCACAATATTCATTTCAGTTTCTGCGATGTAGTTTTCTTTGATATTTGTTATATGAATACATACAAAAAATGAAAGTTCGATTGACTAAGCAAACTATACATGTCACAAACATTTTTAATATTAAATTAATGACGAATATTCTGTATGTTATGTAAAACTGTTAGCCTACATTTAAATTCTGTTTGTATTTTATCGACTTTCTTTAAGCCAAGTAAAGTGAGTTCGACAGTGAAGTCAAATTCAATTGTTTGTGACTGTGATTTGCTAGTTAATCTACAGATGCAAGTTATAACAAAAATTTTGATGCGCAAGGACAATGAAACTATCATAGGCGGCCTCGATGGATTCACGAAAAATAATGGTATTACGCTAATTAGGATTTTATTACATATTTTCGCCTCGCAGAAAGATAAACACTAAATGTTCTTAAAGAAATGCAATATGTTGGTTGAATTAAAATCTGCAGCAATTATGTATTATTCAAACTTGCGATTTCCCGTTCAATGACATTATTTGTCCTGTTATATGTTACAACATCAATGTGTCCGCATGCTGCTTCAATCACTCTTTAATATTTTATAACATTTACGTATGTATTTTGTGCCAGAATTCCAAAGACAACACAACTCAGATTCCATAGATTAGTGGGCAAATTCCTAGCCACCGCTTTGTAGATGCACCATTTTTTTTTTTTTTTCAAATGTCGGTCCCTAAACTAGGTTTTACTACACGGGTTTATTATCTGCTAGATTTGCGTGGTGAAATACACCGACCTTAAAAGCTGGTGAATGAAGAGTTAAGGGGAATGTTGCATGAAAGCAGCATAGTTATCCGATTTTCGATATACTGTATGTCGTTTTCCAAAGGATTTGTCAAAATTTTTGGCTCGACGAGACGTAAATAATAATATTCAGCATCTTTTTACGATGTTAGATATTCACTGCCTTCATTATTCTCGGAGCAATGATGGAAGAAAAGAAATATATTTTTTCCTTATCTTCAATCAGTGCTCCGAGACTGAACAATGCAGTTAATTCATAAGAATGTGTTCCAAATTGTTATTTACGTTTTGTCGAGCCAAAGATTTCGAAAAATCTTCTGTAGAAAAAGTTGTGGCAAAAATTATATAAATGTACGATTTTCGAGCACCATTCCCCTTAAACTTTTACCTTCGTTTTGTTAAGCCGAGTTTAATGAATAAGTGGCGAAACTAGCGCTAAAAACACAGAAGTTAAACAACCGGTTTTATTGCGAACTCCAGCCGCACTTTCCAACAAGATGGCGTTACTGGCCAGCAACATGTTGGTTCGGTGTTCGCCAATCAGCGCTTGCTAACCCACTTTCCGGCCTCCAGACCTACCAATAGAGAACGTTGCGCAGCACGCGATAGCCAGTCAAACACAAAACCCGTTCGTAGAGTCCCGCGCAGCCAATCAGAGAACGGGTAATTCCTCATCGAAGGTACCACCACGCCGTTTCATCTCTGTGTACTTATATACTCTGTGACTGGAGAATGGTAGGCTGGTCGAGAATCGTCGGAATGAATGCATTCCGAGAACTGTTCAAAGGAATGGAATTTAATTCCGCCAAAGAACACGTGAATACCCTGTTCCTTTGAGGCAACGCCACCCTTTACACATCTTTCTCCATAGCCAAGGTCGTTAAGTTATTCGCTTGGTACTAAGAGATTTTGGGTTCGATTCCTGGGAAAGCCATGCATGTGTGTTCTGTTTAGTTAAAAGTGGTTGATACCAAAAAAAAAAATCCTATATAATGAGACGGTCTCTGTCCGTCTTTAATACTTCTAAGTCCCTTGAAACTCAGCAGAAGTTCTTCAAATTTTGCAGAGCGAATCCTCAGGGTCAAATACAGGTCAAGTTCGAATTTCAGCAAGATCAGATTACGCAATCATTTACTTTTACCCTAAAAACTTATTTGTTAATTACTTTTTCCTATGAAAGTTTTGTATTAATGTATAGAGAGTGTGGCATAGAGATATGAAGGTTATGTTTACTCTAAATATATGGCTAATAAGTTGTTAATTTAAATGTAATTTTATATCTCTATCAATTATTTTTTCAGTCTTTGTATTACTAAATACGGGTGAGGGGGGAGGGGTTGTGGTGGGTGAAATTGTTTACTCTAAAAATATGGCTTTGGGGCGTGGTGGGTTGGGATTGAGCGGGGAGGGGGTGTATGTTTGCAATTTTTTTTTTTCAGTCTTTGTATGGTAACCAAATTTTTTAACGTGGTAACTGTTCTAGGCACGTGACAATACTAAAAAAAGTCACAGGCTGGGTCCCTAGTTATTTTATAACTGTAACAAAACATTGTTCAATTTGTATGCATTGTATGATATGTCATTTTCCTCGAATAAAACAATTTTAAATTTCATATTTTTTTCGTAATTTGATGTCAAAACTATTTTTTTTTTTGTTTTACTCCAGCCATACATACTAAGTTGTACGAATGAAAAAAATTGCAATATAACGTAATGTCGTAGGCTACAGCTTGACATATATATCATATATATATATTATATATATAATCACCAAACCAAGTAACAGTGCATGCAATTTAAAAAAAAAATGTGAAAAATATGCAAAAAAAATTTGTATTTAACACTATTCTTAATATATGTGATATGTTATTTGGTGATTACATATGTGTCGCGCGGTAGCCCACAGCAGTAATTTTGTTTTGTCGATTTTGTAATTTTACAATATAGTATATGTTATTACAGCTGCGACAAAACATACAAAATTTTGGATTTTACATAATATTATACAGAAAATACAAATATAGAGTATAAGTGTTGTTTTTTATTCCAGGAAAATGGCATTTCATACAATGCGTACAAGGTGCACAACGATTTGTATAAATATAAAAATATTCTTTGGCATTTAACACCCTTAAGCTTGTAATTGAACTCCCCCTGCCCCCTCCCAACAGTTCTCGTTGTGATATAGAAGAAGTGCTTTAATACCCCGATAAAATAGAACGAGGAGTAAAGGCTGCAGGGTTGTTGCTCTCAGCTGCTGCTAGTTGTACCCCGGGTTGCTGACCTCTCCCGACAGCGCCCTCTGGGAGCGACATTGAGGTCCATAGCAGGGAGGCTGGATTACTCTCAGACCGGCCCCTGGAGAGCAAGCATGTCATACTACCGGCCACTTGAAGCTCGAGAGGGTATGTGCTGGGACTCCGCCGTCTCAATGTACGTGACTGTCCTCACGTCGGCTGAGTTAGCGATAACCCGCCTGGCCACACATTCATCTCCGTCCTAGACTGCTCCAAGCACGTGGTATGCGCTGCACTTGTGTTCGAAACTTGTCCCTCAACACAAACTTGCCGCGTATGTGTTGACGTTCATGTCGGAGAGGCGTGGGAAACTCCGCAACTCAGATTGTCCGCGAGGAAGACAGAACACTGGTGCCTTGCGTGTACATTATACAGTAATTAACACCTGATCCCTCCTATCCTATAGGTCGTCCGGATTTGCTATCTAGCTAATATCATGTTTACAAAATCCTTTTCCTAATATTATTAAAATTAAATTTTCTGCACACTTCAAACCCTATCTTCACTGCCAAAGGACGTTTTATAACTAGAGACCTGCAAAATTCGCGTTATTTTTTTACGTCAAGCTAGAATTTACAGTACTGTGTATACTCGAGCCGGTATCGTTTCTCCATTGGCTGCTGCCTTAACGTTAAGTCACTCCATTTCTGAGTGAACTGCACGTGATTGGGGCTAACTGTTGTGGAGCGTTCATTTAATGGTGCGGAGTTACCAGAGGCGTGTCAAATAAAGACTGGTCCAATGACAAACGTATTGCAAAAGAAAAGTGTTTTAAGTTTAACATGTCCTCAGATAATAACGCGAACTTTGCAACTATTTATAACTAAAACAATTTAAAATATAAAAATTAACACAATAAAATACACATGAAAGTGTTTGTACGCGATAAAATTGAAAACCACATTAAAACTCTATACAACGCAATACATGTTAAACTATCTCAAATTTAGAAATACCTATTAACATTATGCGACGAGACCAACAGAACAATTTAAAATTATTATATAGGATTAAAATTATTCATCGATGTTCTCGTCATAAAACTAAGAAATTTCCCCGGGCGGGAGCCTTACTTGCACAGCAGCTGTCATAAGTGTCATTCGTTTGCAACGCGTTCACGATCATCGACCCGCCGACCTCCCGTGGCGCTCCCCGCCGCCGCACCGGATGTTCTGGGTTCGGATCCCATCTAAAGCATGGGTGTTCATTTAAGGTAGGTCATACGTTAGTTTGTAAGCCGTAGCCTTATAAGCCTTGAGGTGTAACACCGGGGTACATTAATAATTTCCAATTCGATAGTGGACACGCTCCCTGAACGTATTAACACTATTCAATGCACATTTTTTTCGATAGATTTTGAGTATATTTTATGGTTTCGTGGCACGTTATCAACGATGACTTGACAGAATACCAAATCATTTGAAAAAAATTCACTGTTAATTATTTTTTTATTTTTTTTAACGTAAATATGGATATTTAAAATTTAAAACCTTGGTTCGTACGAATTCCAAAAAGTTATTGTAACATTGAGCTCGGTTTCAGCTAAAATGTTTGCTAAAGTTAAAGGAGTGACTTGTTGAAATTTCTTTGCAATCGATGAGTATTCAATTTTTTTCTTCAAACTTTAAAGTCTAAGTACGAACTAACCGCATAGTAATAAACGCCAAAGAAATATTCTGAATGACTCTCGGGTGGGCATTTTAATCTACTATAGGAGCCCCTTGGTTGGGGAGGAGTAATAAGGGCGACAGTTACAAGAGAATCAAATGCGCATTCGCACTTACGCTGTCAGACATGGCTCGCCCAGTGAGCGGGGTCGAACCTCCGTTCTTAAGATGATATTCCGAAAAGTGATGTTGCAACGGAATGTCGATTATTCATATTTGTATGTTTCCATCTAGCTGGGCTGTGTACTTAGCTGGGGTTTGCAAAATGTTTTGTACGAAACCGCCTCATATAAGTTCGATATTATGCGAACTGCACATTCCAGAAAAAAAGAGTGCTTTCATGTATGTTTCAAATACAATTTTCCTGTGTCCTGCCGACTTAATGGTGACCTCAAACAAATATATGTTTCTCTATATTGTTACGCAACCTTTATATCGAACTCGGGCTCAGAGAACTTTGACACGACCGTCTTCCTGGCCTGCGAACTACATTGACAATATTAAAGATACTCGTCACAGATACTCGCAGGATCTCTTTGTAATATATTTTGTTACGAAAACACGCCCGTCAAATTATTCGTGGTTACAATTTAAAGACGTTGCGCGTATTGTAAAAATTATTTAGAAGTCCGTTATTACAAATATTAATTTATTCAGTCATGTCTTAAAATTCTTTGTTACTTACTACAAACAAAAAGCTTTACTTTAGTCAATGACAGCAATTTTTTTTTGTAGTTACTGCAAAATATTTTTTACATACACAATAAATTATTGTATTAAATTCTGTTTCGATTTTTTTTTCCTTGCCGCAAACAGCATTTACAGACTGTAATATTTGAAACATATAAGCTAGAAAATAGTTTCAAGTAAGCGGGTGTAATACTCCTAAAAACACTATTGGTTCGCCTTTATCCTTACACTACCGCCGTTTAGTTGGGATAATTTATAAGTGAATGCTGCTTTATATAAAAGTTTTGTAAGTGTTTTATGCTCAACAGCAATACGTATTGCCACACCGCTGTTTTTTTTTTCCTTCAGTAAGTCAGGCTGTACGGGGAAAGGTTCTGAGAAACTTTACCTTCTTGGGGACATGGCGAGACGAGCGCGGTGTGTTTACGAGTTACCTCGTTGTTCATATCTCCCGAGCGTGTCGGTAGAGCTAATGAGAACTGCTTCTTCCGTGAGGGACAATTCATAAATTACACCAGCCTGGTTAGATCTAGAAGAGTGGGAGTTAGTACTGGCGGGCGCGACCTAGGCGTCTCAGCCACTTGTTTCTCTGATTGCTAACCAATGCGATCGTTGGTGCCTGCACTGGGAACAGTTGAGAAATTGAAGCATTCAGGTTGAACGTCATGCGGGAAATGTTATTTCAAACATTGTGTGTGGGACGTCAGTCTCACGGTAACTAGAAAACACAGAAGCTGATGTGCAGTGCCGACAGACTACATTAGGTTCACGATCAATTAAACAATTTTACTATAATCATTTTAGAAATCATTGGCTGACGCTAAACGTATTATAACGTCTACACTGACTGGCATATTAATATTACCCTTTCCCAGGTAATGGCAAGTGTACTTTGCGCCATTAATTTATATGAATGTTACTTTTAGGTTATGTTTTGTGTGAGTGTGTGTATATATATATATGTGTGTGTGTATGTATTTATATGTGTGTGTGAATATATATATATATGTGTGTGTGTGTGTGTGTGTGTGTGCAAGTGTGTGTATATACACACACTCAGAGCCGAATGTTGGACAGGATCGCTACAAGCCTTCTGGAAAGATTTGAAGGGCATAATAAAGTAGCGAACTTGTTCTCTTTCATACGTATATTCTAGCCGGCAGAATGAACTAAAAATTAGTGACGTACAGAAATCCTGTGAACAGCTGATTACATATTATGAACAGGACTTGGACAGTAATTTGTTTTACCAGCTCCTTGTTCCGCAAAATATTTTGTTTGATAGCAAAATTTCATCGGTTTCGAAGACAATTGGCGTAGTTGAAATTATTTCAATCGGAGGAATGCAGGCTGCCTTGCTATATACTGTTTGACGACATATAAATTGTTGCTAACAATCCAAGCTTTAAAAAACACGCGTGAGAGTAACTTCAGTAGGCTAAAACTAGTTAAATAGTATTTAGAGCAATTATTGAGCAAAAACGCTTATATGGATGAGCGGTCCTGTCAACCGAATGTTACACTGCTCCTAAACTCTCCTTTGGTATAGTTGTAGAACAGCTATCGCTTGCACTACTCTTTCCCTAACTATTTATTCATAACATTAGGTACAAACAAAGTTTCACTAGTAATGAAGAGTTATACTTGTACAATAATAAAGAGTACACTATCTAACAAAAAGTAATAGGCCACCTGTCCACAATGTTTGCTCGGTGGTTGTCACCCCATTAGAATCTCGTAGGGCCACCTCTTGCGGCTATAACAGCAGCCACCATGTCTGGCATGCTCTCTACGAGAATTTGCAGGACATCCACAGCGATTCGTCGCCATTCCTCTTGTAACCATTCCGTGAATTGAGCAATCGATTTTGGCCGCGCCTGACGAGCCCTCGCCCGGCGATCCAATTCGTCCCAAAGATGTTGTATAGAGTTGCGGTCAGGGCTCTGGGCGGGCCACTGTTGTCGGCGTACCACTGCATAGTAGCCCTTGAAACATGGCACGTGGCATTGTCATCCTGGAAGTAACACGTGTCCATTCCGCAAAAACGCCACAATGTTGGGAGCATTTCATTATCCTGAATATTACAATAGGCCTCTGTGTTCATGCTACCCCGGACAAACACCAGCGGTCCTACGCCGTAGGTCGTGAAACACAAGTCAACTAACGTTCTGAATTACCTATCTACACGGGTGCCCAATTACTTTTTGGTTGATAGTGCATATATACATTTTTGAAGGGATGGTATTTTACTTTTATTTTATTCCTCAAAATTCTTATGCTCTGCATGGTTCTGAATTCCGCTCGTTCAATCAATGTATAATTCCATTAGTTCAATTACATTTTGTGCTATAACTTGTTATTTAGATTCATATAAATTAAATTGAGAATTTTAGTGTTTAAGATGTTATTTATTTTGTTCCCCGCTCTGTTTTACCTCACTGGCTCACGTGGAAAATTGAAGAAAATATCGACGCCTAGCATGTAGACCTGAAACCGCTCTAGAGCAAGGTAGCGACCTTCTTTTTTCTCGATTTCAAGGGGATTTTATGATTTCTTTTTAATATCAGTGATAACTTAGGGTGTTTCAGAAGTGGTGATAAAATTGTATGGATTAGACGTACTTATGAAGAGAAGCAAAAAAGGTTCAATAAACATGGGTCCGGAAATTAACCATTTACGAGATAATGTCTCTTGTGTGCTGGTTGGGGTCCGCTGAATACTAAGTATGAATACCAACAAAAACAGTGACACTGTGATTTAATCTTTCACTCACAAGACAGTACAAATCATAATTGTTGCTTCAGCGCCACAGAAATGTGATTTGAACATACACAAAAGGAACGGTTTGTGTTGAAAAACAGTGAAGACTGTAGATACACAAGGTGCAGTATAGTATGAAAATGTTAACTGAAGATGTTTATAGTAGGTGTTCAAAATGCAGACCATGCACTTGAATGCATCTGTCTAGTCGTCTCCGCTAAGACCCGCGAATGCGCTCGAGCAATCCGGGGTCATTCTTCATTTGCTGGAAAGCCTGTACAATCTGATGCTGCAATTCTTCAGATGTAGTAATGTCTGCTGTATTGTAAACTAGGCTTTCGGCACAACCCCATACACAAAAATCCAACGGATTTAAATCCGGTTATCTAGGAGGCCATTATACATGTCCTCCTCTACCTATCCACCGGTCACCATGGCGTCTGTTTGGATATTTTCTTACACGTAGAAGGAAATGCGCTGGTGCACTCGTGCATAAATCATATCCGCTGACGTAGCTGCATTGGAACATCGTCGAGCAACGTTGGAAGATCGTCCCGCAGAAAGCGCAGATACCTTTCTCTGTTTAGCCTCTGTGGTAGGGAATGTGGTCCAACTAGACAGTCGCCGAGTATTCCTACCCAAACATTGAACGAGAACGTTTGTTGACGTCGTGCCTGTTTCACTGCATTAGCATTGACTGCAGCTCACGCTGGAAGTTGTGGAAAAAAATGCCGTCACGGGTGAACCCAGCTTCGTGTATAAGCAACACGTTGTATAAAAACTGGGACTCTAAGGCTCGCTGGTGTCGTATCTGTTGGTTGAAATTCACTCTGGGCAGGAAGACTGTGTTCGTTGTACCGTGTAAACGTTGGATATGGTATGAGTACAGTAACTCGCGACGTAAGATTCGCCATACACTACTTGCAATTATTCCCCCTTGCATAGACACCCTCCTAGTCGAAGTTCCTGGGTTTACATCTACATGTTGTAACAAACGTTATTCTACATCAGGTGCTATGGAACTCCGTATACCTGGTCGTTGGTGGTGTGCGCAGGACACATTTTCTCTAAGGCGTTGATGGACCCTGATGAATGTTCGCCGGTCGGGTTGCTTTCTGTGAGGAAACCCTTCAGCATACAGACACGCAGCCTCCAGTTAATATCTGAGCACTCTACGTTGCAGTAGTCCATATTTAAAACACTTTCCCACAAGTAAATCACGCTTCTGTACGTACAGTTGTACTGACCTTCCATGTACAATGTAAGATAGCCACCACGTTCACGACACACTACTTATGTGTTGGTTAGTACTAAGGTTCACGCAATGCGGAGGGGCAGGATAGTGAGGGGGGAAGAGGGCGGTACAGTACGGGTCATGACCGTACCTGCTGTAAACAAAACATTGCCGCATTACATTATCCAGGTGCTCGGAGTTCACTGGCCGTCCAACGAGCACACACATGTCATTATCTCGTACAAGGTTAGTTTCCGGACCCATGTTTACCGAACCTATATTGCTGCTCTTCATTTGTACGTCTTAACCTGTATCCTTTTGACCATCATTTCTTAAACATCCTCTGTTTGCGTGTTTGAAGTTCAAATTCTCATATTTAGGATATGTATCCTAAATATGAGAATTCTAGAAAATCTTGATTCGTACGAGTTTCGTAATGTTATGTTAACACGAGGTTTGGTTTCGGCTAAAGTGTTATTCTTGAAGTCGCAAGAGTTACTTTTTTGCAATTTATTTGAAACCCAAAACTTGGTTAAGTCTGCTTCAAGGGATTAACTGTAGGCTATTTTTAAATGTCAAAATTTTAAATACGGGCGAATACGTAACATATTTCCAAGAAAAGTTCTCATAAAATGGACACCATATTAATTTTATTCAATTTTAATTTTGTATTTAGTTCCGATAATTATTTTTTTGAAGAGCAATTTTCCGCTATTATGATACTTTTATCGGACTATTATTTCATATTACAACGAAAAAGTATAAGATGCTAAAAATTTAGAAAATAATTTCATATCCGACTTGAACGCCGCCTACCTGGAGCTCTTCCCCGCGTTTGAGACCGGGAGGCGTGGGAGCGATTAGGACGGCACTGCCACTCGCGTCAAATGGGCCATCGCCTCTAAGCACAAAGCTCAACTGGCGTGCAGTGCTCTCGTCGTGCTGTGTGTGCCTACGAGACTTCCAGCGGTGACCTTAATATGTTACTGGTGGAAAGTCTGTAGGAAGGTTCAATGCAGGGCCCTTGAGTAGTTTTGAATGTATCTAGAGATACATTTTTGTGAGCTACAGGGCTTACAAAAGCCGTTGTTAGCCATTTCGGAGTACCCTGAAATGGCGTTTCAAGTGTGTGTGACGTCTTGAAAGTACTTAACAGCCCTCGTCTGATGTGTGTGTGTTTTTTTTTTCCGTAGATCAGTACAGTGTACTAACGTTTAATAGTTCGTAGTTAAACGCAGTTCAGGTGGCAGGCAGGTAGTCGGGCTTTGAACCATCCTAATATGAGTTCTTCTGAAGATGTATGTGTTGTTTGTGTTCCGCCTCCTTGTGTTGTCTCAATACATACTCCCCCTGTGTAGCGCCCCCTGTGATCTGTCATTGGTCGCTCGCTCTCTGTCGACTTTTTTCTCTCCCTTCGTCTCTGAGGGAGTAGCGTGTTCGCACTCCCCGCTGATGAACACTGACAGAATAGCGTCAGAACTTTAGCCGCTCTCTCTCGCTCTCCCTCTCTCTCTCTCTCTCTCTCTCTCTCTCTCTCTCTCTCTCTCTCTCTTCTTCGCCAACTCCCTTCTCTCTTGCACGCACAGCAGACTAGTGACATTTCATTACGCCTCCCCCTTTTTTTTCTTCCTTGCCGTACTCACTCATGTGTCACTTGTCACTTCATCTGTTTCGTCTCTCTTCTCTTTTTTCTGCCCTCACTTGGACTTCCATATGCTGGTCCAAGTTACACGTATTTCTTTTAGGCGGAATCCTCCTAGAAAGCACAATGCTGTGCCATAAAAAATGGTAACATTTTTTGGGATCAACATGGTTACTAAATATATTTTATAGCCTATGTACAGAAATTCTACTCTTAATAATGACAAAATTGGAATTAATTTGGGGGTAAGCTGGAATTCAAGTACGTTTGCGTGTTCGTCCCGGCTGATTCTTCAACCGGGACAAGAGTTTGTTAAAGGAATCCTTGAGTAAATTTTGATTACATTACATACACTATTTCCGAGCTTTCCAACGTAGCTAAATACTGCCTTTTCACACTGCCGTATCGCAAAATGTACACTCTAAATCGCAATCAGTAAATATCTACTGATTACCAGCTGAAACTGCTACATCCGAAATCAGTAGAAAAAGAAAACTACTAATATCTGCAGTTAAAAGAAATCCATTAATTCAGACAGTGGAAAATCAGTTACTTAGAGTTGATTAATAAAAAATAAAGAATCAGGATTTAAAAAAGTGCATTGTTGTGTGAAATAAATTAACTAGAGTTATTTTGTGGCCAAACAAAACTCTTACTTATACAAAGTATTTTTGTATGTGGTTAGGCACGAACCTCCACCCAAAATGCGACATATAGTCCAGTCCTCATTCCTGTCAGCTTACCAACTTCACTACTTTGCCACTAACTATTATGCTCGTATTCTGCGTAGTAACAACAGTCTATGGCAAACGTCTATAAGTTTCGTAATTAGGAAGGACTTCATTCTCTCGAAATATACCCATACTTTGCGCACGTGCATGCCTTTACAATATTCGAAAGTCAATCTAAGTAAAGTTTAGTTCATATTCTGTGCTTTAAAGGATATAGCGGTTTCAATAACGAGGTGGTCGCTGCTTTCTTGTATCCGCTATTTTACGACGCAACGAGAATTTACAGAATGAAGCTGTTGTTTTGAAGTGACATAATGACTACTAATAACTGTGGAATGTTAGAACCAATTGATTCTTTTATAAAACTGGTCATTTTCTTTTTATTTGATCAGTCAACTTGCAAAAAAAAAATTGTTGGTAGAAATCCGTGTATCTTAATGAATTATCTCACTGTCGAATTAGTATAGTTATTACTTATCAATCTGTCACAAAAATAACATTTTATATCTGTAGAGTCTCGTTACATTGTACAATGGCGTATACTAGTGAACATCGATAACCTCAAACACAGTAATATATTTCTACTGATTCTGGATGAAGCAGTTTTAACTGGCAATCAGTAAATATTCACTGATTCTGATTGAGAGTGTAGTGACAAAGAACACTCAAGACTAGTATATGAACATGTACTGAACTGTGTTCCATGCTTCTCTCTAGTAAAATTATAGGTCAGCTCTCCATAGTTTTGTAGTTAGGGCGGTACAAGAGGAATACTACACGTCGCTTCAGAATCGTGCGTGTAGGTGCGACGGGGCGATAGGTTATGCGTGTAGGTGTCGCCCGTATAGCCTCCTCGCTTCTGTGCCTCTACTGCTCCAGGGACTTATAGTAATCAGAGGACCCCAACCAGCACACAAGAGACATTATCTCGTAAATGGTTAATTTCCGGACCCATGTTTATTGAACCTTTTTTGCTTCTCTTCATAAGTACGTCTAATCCATACAATTTTATCACCACTTCTGAAACACCCTAAGTTATCACTGATATTAAAAAGAAATCATAAAATCCCCTTGAAATCGAGAAAAAAGAAGGTCGCTACCTTGCTCTAGAGCGGTTTCAGGTCTACATGCTAGGCGTCGATATTTTCTTCAATTTTCCACGTGAGCCAGTGAGGTAAAACAGAGCGGGGAACAAAATAAATAACATCTTAAACACTAAAATTCTCAATTTAATTTATATGAATCTAAATAACAAGTTATAGCACAAAATGTAATTGAACTAATGGAATTATACATTGATTGAACGAGCGGAATTCAGAACCATGCAGAGCATAAGAATTTTGAGGAATAAAATAAAAGTAAAATACCATCCCTTCAAAAATGTATATATGCACTATCAACCAAAAAGTAATTGGGCACCCGTGTAGATAGGTAATTCAGAACGTTAGTTGACTTGTGTTTCACGACCTTCGGCGTAGGACCGCTGGTGTTTGTCCGGGGTAGCATGAACACAGAGGCCTATTGTAATATTCAGGATAATGAAATGCTCCCAACATTGTGGCGTTTACGCACAGTAATATTAAACAGCTCGTAAAATGTAGATTTTATATAGTATTGAATAATTAGTAATTACTATGTATAGGTCGTTCACGGTAAAGTGAGCACTTTTGAAACTTTTTCATCAGACATAATAATAAATAAATACATTTAATTGTGGCCTCGGACTTTTGGTTTTGGGTATGATGAATACATACACTATGTTTATAACTCATATGGCAGGGTTTACATTAACAATTGGCGAAAGTGCTTCAAAAGGGCTCACTTTACCGTGAACGGTCTATAACCGAAATTATGACGCGAAAAAGAAGGGACGAAGCTGATCCTTAAGTTAGCTGGAGTTAAGGGAATCAGACCCCGCCATCTTGGATTTTCGGAATTTTCGCCGTAAATTGCATCACAGATATTGTATTTTATTGTGGGCGTCGACAAAGCATAGTACGCTACAGTGCACATGTTATAAATCATGTATTGCTAGACTACTGTTACCAGGAACGTTCCTCTAACCGAAAGCAAAAATTAAATTATTTATTTATTTATTGCCTGCAATCACTAGTCAAAAAATAGTAAATTCTACAGAGATGTAATAGTTTGAGTAGGCTTAAGGAGCTATTATTTATGTCATGTCGTGGGAAAAATTTCATTAAATGTTCTCAGATGGAACTTATTGCAAAATGAGTGAAAATCCAAGATGGCGGGGACTGATCCACCTTAAGGAATAGGTTGGTAGGCTGTGTTCCGTCAGTGCAGCAGGACCTGTGTGTGTTTGGCCGCGGCTGTGATGGTACAGGCAGCTCGATATGCGCAGCGGGCGGTGGAATGAAGACCCCCCCCCCCTTTTTTTTCCCCCTCTTTAACTACCGGCGAAGCCGAGCGAAATCGAACCCTCGCCCCGGCTGGGAGATCAGCGTAGCTCTCTCGCGTCTAATCCGAGGTCGAATTGAGAGGACTGCATTGACGGACCGCCCGCCGCTTAATGCGATGCTGTAGTCAATGCCAGTGTTGCCAACCTGGGAGGGGAGGATCCCCTAAATATAAGGATGTAATCGCTTTTCACGGCAAAATTTCGGCGGCGTAAAAAATTTAGCGAATTTTTTAAACGAGGAAATTGAAATTTCCTATTTCAACAAGTTGTATTAGACTTGCAATTCGGAGCCACGGTGGCTGAGTGGTTAGCTCCGGCCGGGTCACCGGATTTTCGCAAGTGGGGGGAATCGTGCCGGCTGATGCCGTTGGCCGGCGGGTTTTCTCGGGGATCTCCCGTTTCCCCCGCCCCTTCATTCCGGTGCTGCTCCATACCTCAATCACCATTATCGGCTCTCAATACCTCGATGTTTAGAGCCGCCCAAATATCTTCACTTACTCACTCACTCACTCACTTACTTGCAATTCAATTATAAACCTAGGTCAAATGCTTCGTTGTCTATCGTAAAAACAAAAATAAGGAATAAATTATTATTTGGTTACAAATAGTTTTTCGGTTACCGGGTGCTACTTTACGAAGGGAGAAAATGTCTGTAACATCAGTTTCAAGCACTTTTGGGAATCGTTGAAGAAATAAAGCATATCTTCATGCGACCATAAAAAGATTTGGACGTTTGTATCTAGTTATTTTTTATTATGTTAACAATACTTACCATAATTTGTCTATGTTTTGTGTAAATCGATGTACATTGTTTGCGAGTAAAAATATCATGTTTATTTTGGCACATGTGTTAAATTACAATGTAAAACTGCATTTCAGAACGTTCTTTTTTTTTTAATTTAGACTGGTTCCATGAAATTTATATGGATAGCTATGGTCCAGAGAGATTCCGTGAGACCTGATTGGTAACACTTGTCTATTTGCGGTTTACTCACATTTTTTTAAATTAAACCTTTGACAAATCAGCCCATCTCTGACATGATTGGTGTTTCTAAATATGTCATGTATCAGAAACGTTTTATAATTCTGTTAAAGTGAAAGTATTTTATTTTTGGTTAAATTCATGTTTCATTTATTATTTATTTATAAATTGTAACATTTCACTTATAATGCATTTGAAGGAAAAAGGGGAGGAAATAGTTATGTTGGTAATGCATAGTAATAAATAGTTATTAAGGAAAACATTATTAAAGTGAGTGCGCACGAATGCGGTGCGTTGTCCCTCTGGCGTAATTTGGTAGCCTTGCTCAAGCTTTGTTTGCATGAATGGGAGGAATATCGTGGAAGTGTGACTTTAGCAGGGCTGCTTCAGGAAAGTTGGGAGCGACCATGAATGAACTATCGTGCCATTCATCACTGGCGGTAGTGTTTGCTAACGTTTACCTGCACCTGACTCTCGGGTAAAGGCTGTTCACGATAAAGTGAGTACTTTAGAAATTAACCTTTAAAAAAATACACGGCCCATACATTCATATATTCTAATGAGCGCGCTGAGTGACATTCGCCCAGTAAAACTGGTAACGATGGATGGAAAGTATTTCCATATCTTAACGTCGAATAAAAAGCGTTAGGTTACCAATTGTGGTAACTTAAGATCATTTCTTTCGATTTCTGTTTTTTTTTATGCATCGAAGTATAAAAATGAACAGATTTGTAAAGCATTTACTTTCGTAATAATTTCATAGTTTCATTGACCGACTGATGAATAAAGTGATGAGGCCCATATCAATGTTAATTTTACATAAGGCGTAGGAATACACACGTGTATACAAGTAGATCTTAAGCAGGGCTTTCAAAGGTGATCATTTTACCGTGAACAGCCTATACCAATTCAGTTTATGCACAAGAAAAAAAATCCTTATATTGGCCGTTCGCGTTTCAAGTGAGCACTTTTAAAACTGTAACATTGCCACGTGACCCTATCATTCCATTCGTGCATCGATCAGTTGAACCTGCTCACTTCTTGTGTCCACTACGGAGGACATATTGCAAATGAAGGAAATTTACGAACCGCGATGTGAAGGTACAGCAAGGAATCAGGGCCCAGAATGTTGGTCTTCTTCGTGGCGGATAAAGGCTGTTCACCGTAAAGTAAGTACTCTTGAAATCAACCTTTGAAAAAAATCACTGTTCGTAAGTATTTAGCAATATACTACAGTACACACTGGCATACAGGCTAACAATTAGTTGGCAGCGATTTAAAAAAAATAGTTTTAACATTTTACATTGTACTGAGAGTGTCGTCTGTAAACGTAACGCTACTGAAGTCAGTGTCCTTGTTGGAAACACATATAAACATGAATTTGCACATCATTAACATATTTTATGTTCCTGAAATTTCTGTGCTTTCAATTGAATCTCACAGGAATAAAGCGAGACTGTCCGCAATGCTAATGTTACGTGCAGCGGAAGAATACGAAATAAGAATTTAAAAAAAATTATGATAAGGGCTTTCGAAATTAGACAATTAACCTTGAAAAGCATATACAGTAGTCTGAACTGTGAAGGTTTTTGCACTTCTAGTTTACTAAACTACTGCTGATAACACCAAGAACGCAGCACGTTGCATTATTGTAACAATTGAGCTTGGAAATTAATTCGGGACTGAACAGTTTAAGCAGTGGAATTGTTGGAAACATAATTGTGTCACCAATATTGCCATTTTTAGTTTATGTCTGTGAAATAGATATTGAACTAGGCACCGTCCAGAAATGGAAACATTACATTACGACACAAATTTATGAAAAAAAATATTTTTCCTTCATCGTTGCCAACTTTACTGAGAGCATGGCGGTTAGTGTGCCCATTAAAACAAACGCAGGTGTGGCATGGATTAATTTGTCAAAAGTTAATTTCAAAAGTGCTTATTTTCAAACCGCTAACATTCTGAAAGTGCTCTTTCTCGATATGCAATTTTAGTTAGCGGATTTGCAGTTAAAAAAAGGACCTCTGGTCATTCGCTCAAAGCAGATAAGACGTGTCACGCTTGCATCAGGGAGTTATAATATCATAAATATATTTGGTTGTTTATTCTAGCCTTTACTTAATCTCCCACATTTTCACCGGTTTTACGCACATCCGTCTTCTTCCTCCTATCGTCATTTTAACAACATTTTCCTCTTACTCAGTGCATCCGATGGTCTTCTTTCGTCTCCAACTGCCAATCCATCACTATATCAGATGCAATCTTCCCTGACTTAAGTACTTTTGTCAACGTAGTCTTTCGTCTTCATTTATTCAATAATGTCTGTCACGTATAGCATCTCTCGTATGATAACGTCTTCTTCGAAATACATGTTTTTCTTCTTTGTGGCTGTCTTCTACTGTCCTGCAAAGCTTTTAAAGTAATGCATTATAGTGATCTGATGATATCACTTTATAATTAGGTGCTTTGCTACATTTTAAGGTGCTATGCATACTTGAGCAGCGGTTACAGACTAGTAAAATGTAAATGTTAAAATTGTTAGAATTTCACATTATAGTTCATTCACTGTTACTTCCAAATTTTTGTGAAGCCCTGCTAAAGTTCTATTTTCATTTTTCATGATATTCCTTCGCCTCATGCAATCCAAGCTTAACCGAGTCTATAAAATTACACCATAGGAACAACGCACCGCATTCGTGCGTACTCTCTCTCTCTCTCTCTCTCTCTCTCTATATATATATATATATATATATATATATATATATATATATATATATATATATATATATATATATATATATATATATATATATATATAGGCACTATTAACACACTTATTTTCTATCTGTTGTACATATTAATTAGAAATGCAATATCATAATTTGTAGAAGAAATATTAGTAAAAGTTAAATTTTACCAAAAATTAGGTGTGTTTATGTAAACACAAGTATACAACGCTTGTGATACATGCATGACACATTTAGAAAACAACCAAACACATCATACATGGTGCGATTTTTTAAAGGTTTGATCCAAAAAGTTTTGAGTAAACCTTGAGTAGACTTCGTATACACCAGTATTCCCACAAAGTCAAAAGAAAGTATGTCCTTAAGATTATAACGAGATTGAACAACAAGAGATTGGCTTTGTAGTCATGTATTGTGACATTCCAGGGGTTCGATTTGAAATAATACTGACCCGAACCCCTGAGCAAATGCATGTTAATGTTGGTGTGCATGGCAACCAAAGACCCTCTGTAACATTAGTGAGTAGGTGAATATACTTAGTCCAATACACTTGTTAGTTAGTAAATGTTGCATGTTCAGGTTAGAGCGCTAGCCGACGCTAGCTGGGGTAATCGAATCTATAATAAGTTTTCACCGAAAGTACGGTCGAATCGTATGCAATGCAGTCCACGGTTAGTTCGTTTTCTCAAAAAGACATTAGCCAACGAAAATAATCACAACAAATTCAATGTCCATGGTACTGTCATCTGAACTTACGATTTTACAAAGTTGGTCTGTTTATTGTTTGATGCCTTAGAAAACATTTAATTGAATGGCGTAACGACGTAGAATCTTCAAATATTTATAAATAAAATTCAATTTAGAATGTTATGTATAGGTATGACTGTGTGAGCTGCAAGGGAAAAATGGCTGAACCTGTACCGGTGAAATTTCCTATTTCAGTAATATAATTTGTGGTGTAGGGGAACGTGGGGCATAATGGGGGACTTTTTGTTTACTCTTGCTTATGTTAGTGATAAATACTAAACATCCTCACATATCCACTTTGATGTGTTCCTCTGACCTTTAGGTACACTTCTTATAGCAGAAAGTGAAAAATAATTTTATCTATGGTTTTCCAAACATATTTAATAGAAAAAGTGCGTTTGCCCCATTCTGCCCCACAGGGTGGTGTTAAACGGGGTACATGTAAAATAAACTTGCAAATAGTTAAATAATGCCACATAGTTAATTTCAACTGCTGTAAACACATGTGTATTGCAGCAAAATCTTTTTTGTAGCATTTAGACCTAAAACCTATAACAATTTGCTATATACCTACTGTTTTATAAAATAATGAAACTCAAAAGGCAACAATACAACCTAAAAAAAAAGGGACAATAATACGTTGAAATTTCAGGCAAAAATAGGCTTATAGCCAAACATGTAATTCCTAAGCTCAGGGCACCAGGGCATATTTGCATAAGTCACCGACATGAATCACTCATCATCGTCGCTGTCCGTCCCAGCTCAAGAATTATGTGCCCATTTTTTGCAAGATGTGCGCATTGGCCAGCATTCATTTGATGTTGACCACGATTCTTCACAATACAAGCACTGCGCATCTCCTTCTTCCTCACTACCATGGTGAGGGCGCCTATTTTGTGTAAGCTCTGGCCTACTGGTATTTTTCTTAACTTTTGACCTACTGCTTGCCTGTTTTGAAAATCGAATTTTTTTCTTTGTTTTGGTGGCAGGTCTTACTTGTTGCTCCATAGATTGCAGTTCTTCTTTGTACAGTGTTGATTTAAGGATAGCAGTTTTTCCTCGTCTTCTGTTGTCTCGTTTCTTATTTTTAGCAGGCTGTGGAAATGGTGAAGCATCTTTTGGACTGCTGCAAGGAAAGACGGATGTTCCAGGATCAGTTGCGTATACTGAATCAAGTGTAGGGTCCATAAGACGAGGTTGTGCAAGGGAAGATGAGGGACCAGCTTCAGGCTGTGCATCGGATGTAGAGGCTTCTGTTAAAGGCGGCAAAGGAATGTCTGCAGCTGCAGCTGGAAGAAAATCACAGTCCTGAAACACTCTTCTATTGATCGGCCATATTCCATTGGCTTTGAATGCATTCACGGCTTTATTAATGGTTGCTGCTTGCTGGTAGGCTGCCCCGAACAGTGTAGAAACTTGAAAAAGACTTACAGTAGAACCTCCTGGCGCTTTACGGAGTCATCTTGCAGCCTCTTCTTCACTCAAGGGTCTCATGAATCCCACTTCCAGAGGCTGGAGGCGGTGGATGCAATGAGATGGCAAACACAAAAGAATTAACTTAATTATTTCGTGCTAAATAAATTAATTCCAAACTCTTTGTATGTGAACTGTGGCCATCCAGAAGTAACAGCACAGGCGATTCCTTTGAAGCCCCTGAAACATGAATGAATTTCTACAGCCATTTACAAAATAATGTCTTGTTTATCCAGCCAGTTTCATGGACCATCCTCTAGGAGGTAGATTTAGCTGAAATTCTTGTTGCTTGTTTTTCCTCGGAGAAACTAGCATGGGTGGAATATAATTTCCACTGACAGAAAAACAGATCACTGCTGTGACAGTCACCCCTATCAGATGATGTAATGCCCCTTTGAACGAGGATTCTGCTGTGGAATTTATGGTTAACTGTAATGCCGGTCTCGTCGACGTTATAAATTCTGGTTGGCAGCAAGTGATGGGTGTTATCTACTTCCTCCAACAAATCAAAGAATTTATCAACCGTCACTCTATTGAAGCCCATTGCCCTTGCTACTGAAGTAGGTTCAGGTGTACGAAATGTGATGTCTGGGTTACGCTACAAAAAACCCCGAAGCCAGTCGTCCTGCCATCTTTTCCTCTCCTTTAAAGGGATAGCTGAAGCCATTTTTTTCGGCCAACTCATAAGCCAAACGCCGAATTTCTTTTGATGTAAATCCAGACAACGTCTTTTCCATGTTTTTAATATGATTCACTAAGTCTGCTTCTTGCTGAGAACTAAAAACTGTACGATACCTGCCTAGAAGTGGATCAATCTCGTAGTCAGGATTTTTCCTCTTCTTTGCAACGTATCTTTCAAGTGTAGTTTGAGGTACACTGAACTGCTGAGCAGCTTTCAAGTAGCCCATGGAGCCACTTACAACTGCATTAACTGCGTTACTCATCGCCTCCTTCGACCAGTTCTGTCTTTGAGTTGTTCGCTCCCTCTTACGAACTATCTGTCAACAAAGAACGATAAATAGTTAGTTCTTTGCAAATGTTATTGCTTATCTTTTATTTAGAGTGGTGACTTGGCGAAGTTTTACTAATGAGTAAATTAAGTGCAAAGGGAAAATAGTTGGGTCGCGGTGGCCGAGTGATTAGCACGCTCGCTTCCCACCAAGGCGAACCGGGTTCAATCCCGGGTCGGGTTACCGGACTTTCGCATGTGGGAATCATGCCGGACGATGCCGTTGGTTGGCGGGTTTTCTCGGTGATCTCCCGTTTCCCCCTCCCCTTCATTCCGGCGCTGCTCCATACTCGCCTCAATCACCCTCATCGGCTCTGAAGACCTCGTTGTTAAGAGCCGCCCAAATCTCTTCCCTTCAGATTTAACCAAGTTAATAATTAAAAATAATATATTGTAAAAGAAGGGTAAGTGTTATATCTAAGAGCCAAAAAGTCATTTGTTGTCATTGTAACTATGTGCAATTTAAATTTAAAATTATGGCTTATGGTATGTTTCCATACTTATTCAAGTTTATTCAAGCCAACTTTTTTGTGTACTCTAATTACGAAAATAATAGCAGCATGACGCTAATATATTAAAAATATATTAAGCTTTGTGCTATGTCTTAACAACATCAAATTTAGAATTTTATTGCAAGCACTTAAACTTTGGAAAAAAGGGATTGATTTTTTTGATGCAGCACTCGCCCTTAACACGATCGTATGAGGGTTCTTTAAAACAAACTACTTCTCTCTATGCATTAAATATTTTTGGTTCGTTATTACCTCTCAGACCTCTAATATTTGCAGGATGTAATATAGCATTCATTGTATATGGGGCAAAACCGGGAGGAATGTGGGGCAGAATGGGGGAATGGGGCATAACGGGGTACCACCACATCGTGCCCCACCCCATTATGCCCCACCCCATTATGCCCTACTAACCGTGTTTTCGGACAAAGGAACACACAATCTCAGTAAATGAATGGGAAAATAACAAAGCACTGGTACACTACTCTCAAATGTCTACTTTTATTACGCAGTAAATGTGAAGAAGAAATATTGCGATAATAAGTATTCACATTAACTTTCCAACCCACAAGGTCGAAAACAGTCTTCAAGATGGCTGGTCCAGCCTTGCGCGTCCTACCTCCACCAGGAGAAGAATTTCACGGCCGGTCCGATAGATTGCGGCACTTATCGGTCTAGATACGTCGGCACCCCGTTTGAACTGCATACCCCATTATGCCCCATGTTCCCATGAGAATAATGCAGTGGATATCAAAGAGATCAAAGATAGAGGTATGCAACCTTATAGAAATATATTTAAATCACAGGAATTATATTTTTGATCTTCTTGGAAATTGAAACAGAGATTTACACCTTTGTTACATCAGTGTGTTTTCTGAAGGCCAGATTCCACGGGAGGTATGTTGGCGGGAATACCAGCGAAGCTAGCTTGGCTGTAATGATGCCATGCTGACAGACTATAAAAGATTAGGAATAATGAATTATCGACTCCTTCCCGTGTCATCGGCCTATGTGTTTCCAGAGAAAATTTTCGATAACTTCAACTAATTCATCTCGAATTCGGATAGGTGTAAGAATGTTTAGATAATCATGTAATAATTATTAAAACCCTTTCGCAGTAGTGTGTGTATCCATGTGCACAATTGTGTACGTAATGCACAGTAAGCTTATAATTGACCGCATAAGTTACAGTATGCCCGAGAGCGATGCCATTCCTCGGTAGCAATATTTCAACTGATAATAACTGCTATGGTTACGGAATACGCCATTCAGTGTTAACCCGCAGGCAACATTTGGTTTGCATTTGGCTGGTCTATTTCACGTCCCAGTGTACAAGAACGCGCACCAGTTCCTGTTGGTACGCCTGTATTCCATTCTATATAGCCCTGCAAGAAAAGTTGTACGGGATGGGTAACTAAGACAGAGTCCGTACGGATTTAAACATTTTACAATACGTTATTTGTTCTGTCTGGAAACGCCTTGTTATTATTTCGGCTCTCAGGACATCGATGTTAAGGCACCGCTTGCCTGGCGCCTTAACTCCGCTCCAGTGTGTTGGCAATTCGCGTTTTTCTGCGAAAATATTAAAACGCGCGTCCAGTGCGCTGACTTACGAAAAGAACACACACTTCGAACGAGGTCAATTGAATACTTTCAAGGCGTCGCGCACATTAGAAACGCCATTTCTGAGTACTTCGAAATGGTAAAAACCGGCTTTTTCAAAGCGTTGTATCTTAGAATATGTAAACACGTTAGATATACATACAGAACTACTCAGGAGCCCTGCACTGAACCTTCCTACAGATTTTACACCAATAAAACAATAGGGTCGCTGTTGGAAGTCCCATAGGCACACGCCATGCGACGAGAACACTGCACGCCAGTTCAGAGCCTTGCGCTTAGTTGCGATGATGTACTTGATGCGCAAGGCATTGTCATCCTTATCGCTCCTGCGTCTCTCGACCTCAAACGCGGAAGAAAGCTCCTGCAGTATATTCGGGGGGCCTTAAGAGCAGCATAAATCTCTGCTATCTCCTTGTTATTATTGGAATGAATTTTATTAATTTTTATTTTCACAAGCACAATGTTTAATAAAGAAAACATTGAACTGAAGACCTATTAGACAATATGAATTATTTGGTAACAAAATATGTATCTTTTCAAATTTGTGTAGTGAAAAGTCGCAATTTCTAAGCTTGTTAAGGAATTTGCTAGAGAGCAAGCTGAACGAAGACATTACTGAATTATTCCTTTTTTCTGTGAGCGTAAGAGGTCGTAAAATTTCGCGAGGAGCAAGAGCGGGAATGGTAATTGGGACAGGTGCTTGTACGTATCTATGTATGAAGCATCAGACGAAGCCTGTATTACACGCTCGGCGGGTACAAACGAGCGTATGGCCCAGTTTCCAGCGCGGCAGACACTGCGATGGCCTCGGCAATCTCGCAGCCTGAGCTCGCTCGCTCGCTCGTGTAAATGGCATTGCCGCGCCGTCGCCCACCCCCTGGCTTGAACGGCGAGTGATATTGATTAAACATTGCCGACTCCCGGCGCGCGATCCTCCGGACCTGGGATGGTGGATGGAAGGGGAGGGGGGGGGGAGGGCGGCTGATTATTCCCTTCCAAATCACACCCTTGTTGACAAAATGCTCGCGACGCGACGCCAGGATTCGTCGACCGAAGTGAAGAGGCGCTCGTCGTTCATGAATTTTTGTTTTCGTACGATTGCAGCGGGATGACGCTTCGAACTCAAAACCGACAGTGTGTAATTGCGTCAACTTTTTACAATATTTGCGTGCATTTGGATTATAGGCTGTTCACGGTAAAATGAGTACTTTTGAAAACCCTGCTTAAGATCTACTTGTGTGCACGTTGTGTATTCTTCCGCCTTATGCAAAATTAACATTGCCATGGGCCTCATCGCTTTATTCATGCGTAGGTTGAATGAACCTGTGAAATTATTATAAAAGTAAATGTTCTACAAATCTGCTCATTCTTACCCTTCGATGCATTAAAAATACAGAAAGCAAAAGGAAAAATTCAAAGTTAACACAAATAGCTACCTAACACCTTTTATTCGACGTTAAGATATG
Organism: Dryococelus australis; assembly: GCA_029891345.1. Taxonomy (NCBI): domain Eukaryota; kingdom Metazoa; phylum Arthropoda; class Insecta; order Phasmatodea; family Phasmatidae; genus Dryococelus; species Dryococelus australis. The sequence continues at coordinate 255,150,347 of CM056993.1, read as the reverse complement.
GAACTACTTTCCATCCATCGTTACCAACTTTACTGGGTACATGTCACTCAGTGCGCCCGTTAAAATATATATACAGGAAGGGCCAGTGACTTTTTTCTAATGTTGATTTCGAAAGTCCTCACTTCATCGTGAACAGCCTCTAACACGTATTTGAAATGGATACATTTGTAGCATTTACCACAGATAAACACGTCTGACGTTAACTTCTTGAATCTGGAGTGCACCGCGGCAGAAGCCACACAGTTTGCAATTTCTGTAGATTTACGGAAACTCTTCCGGAGGTGTAGAGTTAATTTACAGAAAGGCACTACTCCGTAGTGACGAATAACGGAAATGAGCTCCGTAAATATAAAATATCGGAAGCTCTTCGTATTCTTATGGCTTCGGTTCTAAGGCACGAACAATGCTGATGATACCTGAAGCATTTAAAATCCCATCTTGACAATACTACTTCGTGTAAAATAGTAGTAGGTTAGTGGCGAACCACTCATGGAGTGCCACTTCGGTGATTCTTGTTCGAATTCCGCTACAGGACAAAACCTTCTGTATACACAGTGAAACACGCTTATAACGAAAATAAACTGTTTTCTCGTAACCTCGTTTTATAAACCGTAATTATATAGCAAGCGCTCTAACACGACTAGCGACTACAAGCGCGTTCGTTGCTTTCATGTAAATTCCATATTTACGAAATACTTCGTGTTAAGTTATGGCAAGTGAGTGGTTCGAGTTATTGACCGTTGACTCGTGTTCAAATCCCACTACATGATAAAATGTTTAGATTTTTTGTAATTTCTCTGTTATACACAGTGGAATATATTACGAAAAAATAACTCTTTTTCTTACCCTGTTTGTAGATCTAAATTAAAAATAACACAATCGCACACAGTCTAACATTACTAGAAACTAAGAATTACATGTCTAGTTCTATATCAATTCGGTATTTACAACACAAACTTCGTGTAAAAGCGTGGTATAGACTGTTCACGGTAAAGTGAGCACTTTTAAAGGCCCTCCTAAAAATCACTAACCCTTAATAAATATATTTTATTGCAGTCTCAGACGTTAACTTTTGAGAGTGATGAAATGTATACACCGTGTTTATTAGTCATATTGCAATTTTTACTATAAAAAGTGGCGGAAAGGTAGAAATTAACTGAAAATAAAAATTTAGCAGGGCCTTAAAAAGTGCTCAATTTACCGTGAATACTCTATAGGTGCGTGGGTAGTGTGTTAGAGAGTCAAAAAATTTCCAAGTTGAAATCACGCTAGCGGACAATATTTTAATTTTATAGTCATTTTATACGTAGTGAATCACCCACATTACGAAAGTAAAACGATTTTTTTTGTTCCTTCTTATAAATAGCAGATTAAAAAAACTTGCAAGATTGTGGACACGTTCCGTTAATTTACGGAGATTTATGTGAAATTTACGGAGAGAACGTTTTGTGAAGACGAAGATACCGTAAGTTAACGCAGATGTCTGGATAATTTGTAACCGGCGTTCTCCGTAATTTTACGACATTTTTCTTTCTAACAGAGCAATTACTAGGACACGATATTCGAGAAGTGCCAGAGTGCGGCCAAGTTTACAAAAGTTAAGCAGTTGCATAAATCTGGAACTCCCGCAAAATAAACTAACGCACGGGCACGAGGACCTTAAACCTTCGATGATGTGACTAAACGGCATTTCGGTATAAGCGGCGAGGAATTAAATATCATTTCATTTCGTGCCTATGAATTTCTATGTCGATGTGGTTTTTCACTTCCTTGAATTTTCTGAAGTTTATAGAGATATACCGCAAACATCGGCAATACCGATATGGAATATTGATTTCTCGTAAACGTCAATATTATGCTTACCTGCAGTAACAAACACCATGACTGGCTCCACATTTGATAAAGCCGTTTTGAAATAGTGCTCTGTTTTCTTCATCCCGTTGTGTATTACTCCGCCGCGTGCGCATGTCAACATTGCCGTGTAACTAGTGCGTAAACCAAGAGACAGAACGGATAACTAGTAGTAGGGGTATGCCGATCCTGGCGCAAGGACTGGGGCCTGGAAGCTGTGGCGCCGTCCGCCATCTTGGAATTTCCTGTTTTTCTCCCAATGTGTTCGTTTTTACCTCAAAATTTCCCCCTTTTCAAAAAATTTGTGGAAAAAATCATCCATACGCCAGAATTGCTATAGGAAGCCCCCCAAAGCCAATTTTCGAGCCATTTTGAAGAATTGTAGGGGCTTTTGTAATACTTCTAGCACACTAACCATCAGGTTCCGAACCATCATGAAAAATGTCGACTACTATACAATCTCGGGGATCATGCAGCTGGTTGACTTTGTATTTTTTTTTTAATTATGTACATTTTACACTTTCCCATGGCAGCAGGTAACATACATAAAAAGAAAAGAAAATTGTCATGGAGGGATGGGGTTTTTAACCCACAACCTCTCGAACAGGAGGCTCTAAGTATAAAGAAACATGCTCGCGATCGTGGTTTCCACTAGGTAGGTTTCTTTGCTTGAAGAAAAAGTAATATGTGCTTCAAAGCTGTGTATTTATCCAATATATTGATTTTTGCAAAGTAACAATGGGGTTGCATTGTCTTATTGGTCTTTCTGAACGATTATTCAAGCTATATCATACCTCGAGACAAAGTCACCCCATGTCGAGGTGAAACTATCCCACTTTTTTGGAAATATGCTGTGAATGGTAAGAAATGTTTATAGTTTTGAAATAGGGTGTTTAATTATTCGTTGGAATATTCTTCTATTAAATAAAAATATATACCAGTGTTAGAAAAATAATAGCTTATAGCTGTTGGTCTGTTGACGCAGTTCTTAAGACAAGATGAGCGAAAAATGAGCCAAATTCGCCCAGTTGCCCACATCAAAGGAACCGCAACCTATTTCACTTCTGTGTTCTCACCTCTTCTGCGACAAGACTTTATAGAAACGCCGGCACGGCCTGGGCGGAAGGGCTGAGCGTTGTATACAGATAAGCTGCCTGTGGTGTCGGCACAACTAGCCAGGTTGTTGCTGTTGTAGCCCATATCGGTGACGCCTGTTCGACAGCCGTGGGGCGGACTGCTGTCTCTTGTCCTTGTCCTGTCCAATACACTGCTCGCGACGTGCTCCCCAGACGACAATACTGAATGCCGCTGACGTCACGGCTGCGTCGGTACGCCAAGCCGAGAATAAGTTCAGAGTTGTTTATTTATTTGATAAACCTCCTATATACAATCCATTCTCATGGATTTTGATGCTCAAAATATACTTAAAATACAATATAGCCTAAATAAAAACATTTAACAACAAACAATGAAATAAAACAATAGCAATATTAGGTTACAGAGGAACGAAACACGAATTAATAACATAGTATCAAATTTAACAATTATAACTGAGTTATAGAATACAGTAACTTTTGACATAAATAATTCCCAAGCAGTTTTTTTAAATACATTAATATTGTTAATCACAACATATTCGAGGAAAACGTATTGATAAATTATGATACCATTAGTTAGAGGAAGTATACAATCATCTGAAAGCACCTGATTACTAAAAAAAAGTATTCTAATCTCAATTGTTATTCACGTCGTGTATGATAGTCGTATTGGTAGGTGAGCAGTTGAAGTTGGGGACTGGGAGACTGGTTTGCGCAGCCAGCATCATCACCCTACCCCGTGTTCATTCTATGGTTGCCATGCAGTGGCGCCGCTGATATTTGCGAATAGCACTGGTGAAATATTACGTCTCCTGAATCTAACTGAATTATATGTGTTTACAGTACTGAAAGTGTAAATAACTGCAATGAGCATCATGAATCGTATATTATTATTATTATGGCTGTGACAATAAACTAGGTGTTACAGTGGCTGACAGTCAGCCAGTAATGAACGCTGTTACACAGTAGCACAGAGTAGTTAAGGATACAGAGGTGAAGTGGCAGCGTGTATGCGAGCTCCAGCCTTGTACACACGCCAGCAAGATGGCGGAGCGTCAGTCACTTCCTTGAGACTAACTTTCCAGACGGCAGCCCGACCTATAGAGAGTATTCCATAACGTGCTATAACCAGTATCTATAAATTGTAATATTCCAATTGTAATGAATAGGCCTATGAATAAAACAGGAAAAATACAGGTGTCTTGGTAACGCCTAGTACGAAATAGATCTTATACAACATATTATTATACTGAGAGAGTACGAATGAGGTGCACTCTCCCCTTGGTGTAATTTTCTAGATTAGGTTAAGTTTTGTTTGCATAAGGCGGAGGAATATCCTGGAAGTATAAATTTAGAAGGGTTTCAGAAAAGTTGAAAGTAGTCTAACCATGAATGCACTGTAGCTTCTCTTGAATGTATGTAAATCCACACGGACCTCATAGTGTTACAAATTATTATACTAATTCCCTAAGAATGTATGCACTGTTTTGGACCTTAAAGTCACGTATCTTTTGTCGGTTGGAGTTAACTTTCATGGTTTACATCACACGGCTATGAACAGAAAAGCAAAATAACACCATGCTATTTAATTTAATTTAAATTTGTAATATTATCTACCCAGATGATAATTGCTAATCCTTCACCACACGACACCAAAACAAACACTTTGAGTTGTTCAAAGTTACCCAACAGGTATAAAGTAAAGTTTATGGTACATATCGCATAAACAATAATAAAAAAAACACCTTGCGCCTGTGGGTTGCATAATTTTTTTGTAAAAAAGTATTCGTAATTAATATTTAACGTTGATTAAACATTCCTTCTTCTTTCCTATTTTTTTTTTCTGTAAATGTTTTCATTTTGTTATTTATATGACGCAAATCTGCAAATCTGAAAAATAGGCGCAGCTACAAAACTTGTTATTAATTGGAAAATGCATTGCATGACTTGAAACGTCAACAAGCTGAAAACTGTTTTGCATAAGTATGAAATACTGCAAATTCAGATAACCAGCGTGTTTAAGGGGTCAGATACTTACAGTATTTGGTTTTATACTGTTTTCACTGTAATGTCAGTTTCAAGATATGAATCCAAACATTTAGGCACTACGCAATCAATTTTTTCAAGCCATAGTTTATTTATTTTTGGTCATTGTTACTTACTGTTACGACGTTCTAAATATTAATTAGAATGTAAATTTTGGTATAGAGTTTCCATCGTGTAAAAAATCAAAAAACTTTATTGTAAAACGATCGCAACTTCAGAAAATATGGCGGGCATGAGGACCAACGAATTCACACCAATGGACGAATAAAAAAAAAATACGGGGAATACGCTTATTGCCTTTGAGAAGGTTAAATATGGTACAATGTCCACAAACAGGTATGCCCAGTTTTTACGCAGTTTACGGTGACGTGCATAAATACGCTTACTTCGCCACTACTGGCAGTCGAATCCAGCTTCACTCCGAAGCAGCGGGTCATTAAATTCAGCGGTGAAACTCGCCTTCAGAAAACAAAGGCATTACGTCACAAGTAAACTGTTAATACTAGCGTCGGGTTTTGTATAATTCATTCACGGTTACTGAAGCTCGGCTGAAGTTCTACTTCCAGCATATTCCTACGCCTCGTACAAACAAAGCTCAACTTTGTCTGGGAAATTACACCGAAGGGCCGACCAGGCGCGGCAGTCTTGCGCATTCAATGTAATAATATTTTACAATAGAACTACTTCTTACTAGACACGGCCGACATACATGGGATGATTTTTCGAAAGTTTGAATAAACCGCGAACAGACTTTACCCCCTCGTGGAAGCTGCCAAAGTCCGCCGCGCTGTGTCGAAAACATGTTGCTCGAGACTAAACATGCCAGGCTTTTAACTGCTACGATTATCGTTTTTCTGGAGTGCGCGAACTACTTTCTTCTTCCTTTCCGCGGGTGACAAATGTTTTGACGACCGCGCGGCGCGGGCCGCGGCTTAGAGGAGCTTGTTTACGGCTCGTGGACACGAACGCGGGTCTTAAAAGTCGCCGTATTTATTCGAGCTAGTAGTAGTGGGCGACTGTGCTGTTTCCCCTTCCTGCTTCGCCCCCCTCCCCGGCAGGCATTTTGCCCGTCCGTTCACGCTTCGTTATTGCCTCGGAGCCCCGGCAGTTTACAACTTGCGTCGACACCTCGTTCGGAATTATCCGGCCGCGATTAATCGATTCCCTCGGTGCACGCGGCCTGTTTGTCCGAGATCCTCCCACGCGAGCCGCCGCGCGATACGATACACAGTTAAAAAATTTCTGTGCTTTTTTCAAACAATTCTTTGGAAAGTAGAGTGATTGCCGAATATTCTCTTGTAACTCTACAGATATAATAATAGTGCATATTTAAAACACATGTTAGAAAACACGCAAAACTATTTATATAGCTCAATATGTATAATAAACTTACATCACTTGCTACTTAAGCCGATACTACACGATACCTGCAGCCGTACTTGGTTCTCGTACAAGATTCTACAAGCCCTGGTGCACGAGCCGGTATACCAGCTGCTATACGAGTCGCCATGGAAGATTCATATTACACGACAGCAGTTTGCGTACTACCATTTGGCACCCTCGGTGGGTGCGCAGTGTGATACGAACCCCGTTCCTAGAGCTGCTACCAGTTAGTAACTTGCGTAGGCCTATGAAAAAACTAGCTAGCGCATCTTAATATTGCTATATTACTGTTCACCTATGGAAGACCTCGCACAAACTTTTACGGAATCTGGTATCGTGTAATATCGCCTTTAGAACTCAGTATTAGTTGGGGACGCGGTGGCTGAGCGGTTAGCCTGATCGCCTCTCACCACGGCGCATTGAGTTCAATCCCCGGCTGGGTTAATCCGGATTTTCGCATTTGGGAATCATGCCGGACGATGCCGCTGTTCGGCGAGTTTTCTCGGGGATCTCCCGTTTACCCCGACCCTTCATTCCGCGCGGCCTTACTTCACCCTCATCGGTTCTCAAGACCTCGATGTAAGAGCGGCCCAAATATCTTCACTCGCTCATTTTACACATCCTCCGCTAAGAGTTCGAGAAATAATTAGTCTACATTATTTGTAGTGTTGCGAAAAATACCTTTGAAAACCAGTTGCCAAATAATTCCTTGTACAAATACAGAACATTTTTACAGCGTACACACACACACACTCGATATTTCGCGCGCCTCTGGTGCAAGGTAGTCGGCAAGGGAAAGCGGGGGCGCTGGCCGTTCGCCAGTCGACGACTGACCGAGCGAGAACTACAAATAGGATCCTTGTACAGTCAGTTCTGATGCACTACTGAGCACCCGCCGGGGTTCGAACCGGGAACCTTCCTATACGTTGTTTGCAGTAAATTGAGTACTTTTGAAAGCTATACCTACGATCTTCTTGTATAGCCCACGATTACTTCCATCTTTTCTGAACCTGAAACCCTGCTAATGTTCTACTTCCAAGATATTCATCCGCCTCATATAAACAAAGCCTAACCGAGTATAGGAAATTACACCCAAAGGACAACGCACCGGATTCGTGCTCACTCAATGTAATTTTATTTTGCATAAGAACTATTTCTTTCTAAGCGTTACCAACTCACCAATTTTCCCCTGTTTTATTCATATTAATTATAAATGAAATATCTATATTTATATGTAGAATTTCGGCCTAAGTAAGATTTTATTTAAAAAATAGGCAATTTTATGGTGGCACATGTATAAGACGCTTGTCATACCCGACATATTTAGTAAACAATTAAACACGTCATACATAGGGTAATGTTTCTAAGGTTTGATTTTAAAAAACGAGAAGAAACCGCGAATAGCTCATATTAAGCACATTGGGTATTTTTCCATCAGATGTAAAATTAACATTGCCACGGGGCTGATCATTTTATTCATGCGTCGGTCGTGTGAAACTGTGGGATTGTTACAAAAGTAAACATTTGACAAATTTGCTAGGTTTGACTCTTATATGCGATAAAAACAGAAAAAAAAATCATCTCAGTATTGACAAACGTTTCCTTAAAGCTTTGAATTCAACATTAAGACGTGGAACTACTTCCCCGCCTCATTACCAACTTAACACGGCACGGGCCAATCAGTGTGCTTGTCAAAATATATGCAGGCAGCAGCAATGATTTTTTTAAAGGTTGCTCGGTTAACCGTATAGCAATTGAATTAGTTCCTGAGGTGTGAAGCTCTTGTCAAGAAGAGACCTGAACCAATAGTGGTTCCGGCTCCAATTTAGTAATGTCTGAGAACTTTAGCACAAGTTAAGTTTTAAATTGGTTCGGAACTGACTTTTAACTGGGAGACCCGTCACCTTCAGCGTTTCTGAGCGCTACCGTTCAATGCAAAACAATTGAAGACCGTTCACACACAACAGTGTCAGCATTCTCGTAACTGCGCAGGCTCTACATACAGTGCGAGAAACTTGGAGAAAGCTATTCTTAAGCATCCTTTCGTGAAGAGGAAACACTCCTGCTGTCTTCACCTGATCGATTTTCCACTTACAGATTGTAGACATAACAGCCGAGACTTTATCATTTGTACCATGCGTGCCTTGCTTTTCTGCCAAACGTATAATAATAGTTCTTAAAGTTTGATATTCTTCAAGTCGCATAGTAGGTAGTATGAACCAATTATGAATAGGGATGCCCGATTCACGCGAAAAGATTTCAGGACCAGTTGTATTTCACAATAATTTAACTATTACCTCTGTAAAATTTATTTGTTTCATCCGACGTGTTGGAACCGAGGCAAAATACAACAAAACGTCGGCCAATACAGCCATTGCGAGTTAAGATGTTAAGGGATTTAGTGGTTAGATGCCAGCTCGTGAATCACACACACATACTACCAGAGTAACCTAATTCTGATTGGTCAGCCAAATAAGAAAATGTTTCCTCACAAAGACATGCGACCAGTAAGCAAAAGAAAACTGTATTAAATTCTAACATGCTCGGAAATGTTTTCGTGAATTTCAGTTGTCGCTAGTTATGACGTAGACCACTTAAACAGTTTGCGATTCATTTACCCACAGGTAAGATCATTGATTATTAAGCTTCGCAGTTTGCAATACCGCCCAAGTATTACCTACACGTGCGTAATGTAGGCTACACAATTGTGAACACCGAGTCTTAGTGGGTTAAGAATGGAGAGGGCGAAACGGTCGCTCACGTGACAACAAAACAGCGTCGTTAATCAGTAACATGTTACTCCGTCCGCCAATCAACACCTCGTAACCGACTTACCAGCTGGCAGCCTAGCCAATAGAGAACCTTTAGCAGCTCACTGTAGCCAATCAGATACATTGCCCGTTCACTGTAAAAACAGTATTTTGCATAAGAACGATCTCGTACTAGCCATTACTAGGGACCTGCAAAATTCGCGTTATTTTTTGGCGCCAATCTAAAACTCACAGTACTGTACTTACTCTAGCCGGCGTCGTTCATCCATTGGTTGCTGCCCAGATGTGAGGCCACTCCCTTTCTGAGTGAACTGTGCGTGACTGGGGCACACGATTGTCAAGTTGTCATGTATTGATGCCGAGTTACCCAGGGTGTGTCATATAAAGAATGGTCCAATTACAAACGTATTGCAAAGGTGAAAGTGTTAAAAGTTTAAACTGTCCTCAAATAATAACGCGAAATTTGCAGGTGTCTAGCCTGTCTAACTGCTTTATACATATTAATTGTAAATTATATATTATTTTCTACACATAATATATATAAGTGCAATTAATGTAACCAAAAAATAAGGAATTTTTATTTAAACACAATTATTAATTGCTTATTATATATGACATATTTAGGATGCAAATAAACACTTCATTCGTGGGATGATTTATCGAAGGTTTGATTCAAAAAGTGCGCAGAAACCGTGACTAGACCATAGCTACTAAAGGCTGTTTACGATAAAGTGAGCACTTCCGAAATCAACCTTTGAAAGATATCACCGTCCCTATCTTCATAGGCACCGCGGTGATTTAGTGGTGGCCTCCCACTAAGGCGAATTGGGTTCGATTCCCAACGGGGTTGCTCCCGGGGGATCGTGCCGGACGACGCAGCTAGTCAGCGGGTTTTCTCGGGGATCTCCCGTTTCCCCCGCCCTTGCATTCTGGCGCTGCTCCATACCTCACCGGCTCCCAAGACCTCGGATGTTAAGAGCTACCGAAATCTCTCCATTCCACTCCAACCTGCTTATACTTTAACGTACACAATGGCCGGCATGCACCCATGGAGACATTTCTGAATACTGAAATTATTACGTTTGCTTTCGGTTTTTTTTAAATGCATCTAAGCGTAAGAATTAGCAGATTTGTAAGATTTCTACTTTTCCAATAAGTTCTCATTTACACTTGGCCGACGTATTAATAAAGTGGCCAGGTTCTTGACAAAGTTAAGTTTTACATGGTGGAAGAATGCGCAATGGCCATGCAAGTAGATCTTAAGTAGGGCTTTTGAAAGTGCTCAGTTTACCATGAACATAGCCTTTATAGGCTGTTCACGATAAAATGAGCACTTTTGAAAAGACCTGCTAAGATCTACTTGTATGCACGTTGTGTATTCTTCTACCTATGTATAACATTGCCACGGGCTTAATCACTTTATTCATACGTTGGTCAAGTGGAACTGTGAAATTATTAGTGAAGTAAATATTTCACAAATCTTTGCATTTTTACACTTTGACGCATTAAAAAACATAATGCGAAAGAAATAATATAAGTTATCCAAATGGTTATTCAACACTTTTTATGTAACGTTAAGATATGGAACTACTGTCCATCCATCGTTACCAACTTTATAGTGGGCGCATGTTACCCAGTGCGCCCATTAAAATATACGCTGGTAGGAGCAGTGACTTTTTTCTAAGGTTGATTTCAAAAGTGCTAACTTTAACGTAAACAGCCTTTAATTAACACCAGTTGACAACCCATTCAATACGGAATCTTTCGCATCAAACACAAGGGCCGTTTCCTGCAACCAATCAGCGAATGGATACGCCTTCTTGAAAGAAACCGGCACACCATTACACTTCTATGTTTTACTTTGTCTGCAGTAACGTGGCGGACATTACCGATGGACGCTAGGCATTCTTGACATATCCCCTTCTCTCCCCCCCCCCTCCCCGGTAAATTTAATCCAATCGTAGAACGATGGTATATGCTACGTCTTTCACCCCAGACGCTGACTTCTTCATGAGTAGCTACCTTGGCAGGTACTCCGTCGCCACGAGCGTGTTAATTGTTGTAAGTTATGCATGTTACCCACACACTTTGCGGTTTTTCCAGGAAATAAATGGAAACTTACCAATATAATTGTGGATGCACGAACACCGAGACTTGCTGTAGAAAATATTTCTAATTCATGGTATATGTCACCACAGAATATGTAACCAAACAAATGTGAAATAACGTGTTTGATTGATTTAAAAATGAGCAGCCGTTATAAGCTGCCAGAACTCTCAAAACAGGCCACTCTGTCATCAATGGCCACTTCGTTCAACGGTATAAAGATCGTAGCGCCAGGAAAGTCTTTAGGCCTTGATTCGCTAGGAATCGTCAACCGTATTGTTGTGATACGCCCTACAGTTGCGCTTCTGTTTGCTTTAGTTGTTATTTAGTGTCACTCGGAACATTCATTCGTGACTGATGTGACTGCGACACAAATGTCATTCGGATACAACAAAACACTCGTGGAATAAGATATAATTTATTTTTTCATTATGAAATAAATGTAAATTTGATAGGTCTGTTTTGAAATAGAAACTCCGTGGTGGGTAAAAGTTTGTTGCGGAGCTTGTTAGTGAGCAGTTGGCCGTCAGTATTTACAGCAGCAAGCCACATTAACGACGTGAGGAGTAAACGAAACTCGAAAAGGAACAAAATTAATTTTATTCTAGCAAAATACACGCTTGAATAAACAAAACCTCTGTGTTGGGTCAAATAAAATCGGACTGTCAACCAAATATTTGTTTAAGTCAACTGTATGTATTTTTTTGGTCACTAATTCGATTGCCTTCCTTCGAAAATACAGCTCGACAGTTTGTTTGCATTTTCTTGTGACAATTAGGATAGTAAGAGTGACTGTTAGTTGATTTATTGATGCTTAATAATGGTATAAACAGCCTAATATAAATTAGTTCAACTGGAAACTAAAAAGTTAACCTGTAAAATTTGAATATTTATCTACACGCGTTGCCATGTATTTGAAATATAGGAATTTATAAAACATGTTATTTTCATCAGTAGTTACTTTAGTTCAGGTTGCTAAGGCGTGGCGCTCTGCCGCAGCTCATCTAGGTTTAAATCGCGATCTAGCTTCCAAACTTATTTTTATTATTTTATTCGTATGAGCCACTGTGGACTACATTTATTTCAACTGTAAAGTGCTTTCTTTCTTCCTTTTCTCTCAAATTTCTTTCGTTCCTTCTGAATGTTTCTCTCTTCTCCTCTCAGTCCGAAAGGCTTTTCTCTTTTTCTTGTGTTTTTCCAAGAAACCTGTACATTTCTGCAACTTGTCCCGAAGTAGTAAGTGCGTGTTAATGTATTCTTGGGTAATTTGGATTTCCTCTATGTCTTTTTCAGTTTCTTTAATCCATGTGTTAGTTTGTTTCAAATTAATTTTTTACACAGGAGAAGAGTTTCCCCGTGAGTCTGAGTCCATTCTTTGAAGGTGTCCATAAAATGATATTCTTCTCTTCCTAATTACGTCTGTGACTTTCTCCATTGTATAGAGAGTTCCTTGTTATGGCATCGCCTCTATTGTTCCGCGTATTTGACTGGTCTCAGTATCTTTTTTAGTATTATTCTTTCTGTGATTTCTAATTCCTCCATTAGCATTTTCTTATTCGAAGTCAAACATTCCGGTACATAGAGTGCTTCTGGTCGAATTACTGTTGAGAAATGCCATAGTTTAACATTAATGAATATTGCCTTCTTATTATAGATGTTAGAAAAACACATATGGCCCATTTATGGTTTACTCTTGGATGTAAACAGAGAAGAAATGAAGTGGCGGTTCCTTCGATGCGGGCGTATCCATGATCTGATTGGCTGCGCGAGGCTCTGGGAGTAAGCCTCGTGTCCGATTGGCCGCTACGTGGTGCAAATGTTTCCTATTGGCCGGGCTGCCGGCTGGCGAGCATGTTGCCGGGCGCTGATTGGCGAACGGCGTCCCGACATGTTGTTACTCAGCAACGCCATTTTGCTGGCCAGCGTTTGCGGATAAAGTTCTTTGTTCAAGTGGCTGTTTCACATCTATATTGCTATGTACTCTGTGGCTAGAGAGCGCGACACGGCCCTCTTCGTCGCCCGTGATCATGACACAGCCGCGACAAGAGCACGACACGGACATTAAAACCACAGAATAAGGACCGTTTATTCGTCTTCTGCGCATGTACCCAACATTGACCTACTCCAAAGGAACACAACTTTCGAAGTCACATGGTCAACAGTGATGAACGTGTTTGTTTACGTCTCAACTTTCAAAATAAAAGCATTTCAATTTGAATTTGATCTAACTGCATTACAAATTGGTTAGAAGAAGCATAAAAACATCTCAACGCATTTGTTTACTAATTAGTTTTCTAACCTCAAATACAATCCATACCGTTTATGCCAAACGTGTTGGCAGAAAAGCAGTTCAATGTTGGGACTCGCAGACTGGTTGTGCGCAGACAGCGAGATCGGTCTACCTCATCATTCTTCGATGATTTAAACCGAATAGCCAATCAAATGCAATACGCGTATGTCGTCAGTACAACGAATATTATCGTGCAGCATTGCAAACAGTGTGTTCCAACGTTTTAAGGTCAAATAGCTCGACTTATTATCCCTGTAGCGAAAAATTTGCTTTTCGCAGAGAAAAATATATTTGCCACTTACCGAATTAAACCCATAAAACCAACATTTATAACTTGTAGGTAATTAGCGCAATACCTGCCTTGTTACTGTCATGTGTTCCAAATTTCCCAGAAGGGAAGTTCACCGGCTTTGGAGATAGTTGATTCTATTAGCGCCTTGTAGATGGCACCGAAAAATCCTAAACTCTGTGTGTTTTTATCTCCTAGAAAACGTTGTACAATGCGCGACGAACTAAGTGCCTTTGACTTCTGGGTAGTAACAATAACAGTTACAGTAAAAATTATTGTTGAACTTGGGGCTATTTTAATTTACGTGTATACTAATTGTTTGGCTCGAGTTCTTTAAATGCCTCCACCTGCCAACTAAGGTGGTGAGCACTGAACCGTCTTGAAAAGTCGCCACTTCTATACACGTACTTAATCATTTCAGTTTCAGATGCATCCGTGATCATTTGAACGATATCAGTATGCAATTAGCAAAAATATTGCTTGTGTGCTTCTTTGCAGTTTTTCTCTTCATAAAAGTGTTTTCCTCCACTTATATAGTACAAAATTGGTGACCAAATTTCGATAACTGTATGGTCTCGTGATAAGCTAGCACTTCGGGGTGAAGGAAAATGTCAGACGTTGATAAAACTTGATCGCGCGCTGCGATGCGGTCTATACGCATGCGCGGATCCATCACTTGATCATCGCCTTTGTTCCGTCCAAGTTCCTCCCAGTGAGCCACGCTGCCCGACCAGCGATCCGTGTAATATGTCGGCTCACCCCAGCCGTAGACCCGACAATTTGCCTCATCACCCAATGTAATAGCGGGAGAGAAGAAAGGTTTCCCATTAGACAGTTTCCGGTCGAGGAACTACTCATTGTTTGTGCGTAGTTACTGTAGTGTTTCTGCAGTCTGTGGAAGACATTGTTTGGCTAACTTGATTTCCCCCTGATAGCAGGCTTCTGGTGCGTGGAGGAGAGGACTCCCGTTTGCTCAGTAATAATAATGTTTGCTGTCCACTTTAGCGTGGTTTGAGGTCGAGTCGTGTGCCTAAACATATGTTCGCCAAGATAGTTGGTATAGATCTTCTGTAAGCAAAGTTGTCGGCATGCACACGTCATGTAATAAGTTATTTTTATTTTTGTTTATATGCAGTTTGTGTTTTAAACTTATGTAGTACACCAATGTTACAGATACTTTTTATTTATGAACGAACTAACTTTTGCCCGCAACTTTGTCCGCGTGGAATTTGTGTTCTCGTTATAATATTTTTAAAATTATAATTATGTCTTTAAAATATAATACATTTTGTAAAATAGAAAATCGAATGTAATGCAAGTCCAAAAATAAGAGAGTTGTTGAAACTGTAGGCTATGTTTTTTTCTTCATACAAATTTTGAACCCGTATTCCACCCATTTAGGGGTTGAATTTTGGAAAATCTCTACTTAATGGTTGCCTACATTACATAATGAATGTTTCCTCCAAATTTCATGTTTCTAGGTCCAATGGTTGAGGCTGGGGGTTGATATGTTAGTCAATTATTTATATACACACATTATATATATATATATATATATATATATATATATATATATATATATATATATGAATGTAGAAATTGCTACCTACAAGTGCCTGGGTGAAGTCAGTTTCGTGAAGTGATGAACTTAATTCAATAAAAAAAATGTATTTAATTCCCTAATTTACTTGACAATTTCCACCCCACTTTAATTCACCTTCAACGGCTCTCAAGACCTCTAGATTTCTCAACTCTCTCTCTCTCTCTCCCTCTCTCTCTCTCTCTCTCTCTATCTCTCTCTCTCTATCTCTCTCTCTCTCTATCTATCTATCTCTCTCTCTCTCTCTCTCTCTCTCTCTCTCTCTCTCTCTCTCTCTCTCTCTCTCTCTCTAACGTTTGAATACCCTAACCACTGGGGTTGGCGGTCTCAGCGTGCCCCGTCCCCTCCACATGATGTCACACCATGCTGAACTCGTCTCATTGCTTGCGGTTGGGCGGACCACAAAGCCGCAAAAGCATTACGTTTTAGCACCAATCCTACTATATAAGGAAACGATCTCTGTCCGTATTTAATACTTCTAAGTCCCTTGAAACTCAACAGAAGTTCTTCAGATGTTGCAGAACGAATCCTCAGGGTCCAATATAGGCGAAGTTCGAATTTCATCAAGATCATATTACGCAATCATGACTTTTGACCCTAAAAACTCATTTTTAGTTACTTTTTCGTATTAAAAATTTGTATTAATGCATAGAGATTATTGCACAGGGATATGAAGATAATGGAATATCATTCTTGTTTACTTTATATGTCTCGTTTCAATGCTCGGTTAATTTCACTTTTTTTTTTTTTTCCCCTCCCCATTGTTTGTATGATGACAAAAATTTGGGACATTGTAACTATTCTAGGCACGTGGCCATACTGAAAACACGATCACGGGCTAACCCCTAGTCTGTTATACAAAGCAGCTGCAGTTAATACAAGTTTTTAGTATTATAGAGACTAATTGCCTTTATCGTGATGGGCAGGAAATGTGGATAGGTACACATGGAAGAGCTGTAGCTGTCCGGACCCCGCAGTCGTTGCAGCGTTACCTCCGGACATGTATGTCCTAAAGTAGTATAAAAACATACTTGAAAGATGGGCTTGAAAAGTAGTTTTTTACTAAATAAAATAGCAAAAAAAAAAGTAATATTAAGTTACAATATTTAGATATCTTAAGTTAATATTAATTTGTTTCCACTTTAGTAAATACAAATTACTTTGAAAGCCCAGCTGTTGGGAATGTTTGTCACTCTTAGACGTCGTTTCTGGACATAAGTCAATCTGCATTTTCGTAACGTTTTTACGTAAGGGGTCACCTCCCAAAGCCTGTAACATAAGTTACGAAACATCCTGCATAACTCGCCCTGGCGTTGATTGTCAGGCATAAAAGCGCGAAAATAAACAGCAACAGCTGAAGAATATAAAAATAAGATACGAACATAAGCTGTCGGTACTTCCCCTGCGATGACAAAAGTCCCCGAACATCAAACAGACGAGCTACACCTATCGCTCTTCGCAGTCAAACTGCTCAACCTGATGGTTCCCTCGGAAAAAAAAAAAAAAAAACAAAAAAAAACAGTCCATACATTTTTTTTTTAGCGGGTTTTTGATTCAAGTGAAACGATATGTCAGATGTGACCACATTAGAGAAACTAGTTAGTTTTGCTTTATTTTGCGTATCAAAAATACGTTTTATGATTATACAAAATACCTAAGCCAGTAAGTAATTATTTCTTTAGCTATATAAATATATACACAACGTGTCCCTGAAAGTGTCTTACAAACTTTGTGACGTGATTTTTTATGCAAAGTAAGACAGAAAATATAATACGCGTACGTGTGTGTGTGTTGAAGTTCATTGAGTCACTGTTAATGAAATAATACATTTTACAGTATTTTTTTTACAAATATAAATGTTTACTACAAATAACACTGTCGTTACACACAGTATATACCTACATATTTTCATTTGTAAGATACATTTCATTCCTCTGAATAAAGTTTTAATAGTAAGTATAACAATAGCATAATTGTACCATTGCAGGCTATTGCAGTTAAAGAGGTAACGTTGTAAATAATTTCATGAAAAGTAATTTTTGTCATATCTGTTCATACAATGTGCTGTCCACAATGCTCGTTGTAAACCACGACACAGGCATTTCCGGGGTGACCAAGGTGATGCCTATCCACGCAAGCGGGCACAGGCCTCTCCGGGGTGACCAAGGCGATGCCTATCCACGCAAGCGGGCACAGGCCTCTCCGGGGGACCAAGGCGATGCCTATCCACCCAAGCGGGCACAGGCATCTCCGGGTGACCAAGCGCGGGAATTGCCTATCCACCCAAGCGGGCACAGGCCTCTCCGGGGTGACCAAGGCGATGCCTATCCACGCAAGCGGGCACAGGCATCTCCGGGGTGACCAAGGGATGCCTATCCACGCAGCGGGCACAGGCTCTCCGGGGTGACCAAGGCGATGCCTATCCACCCAAGCGGGCACAGGCATCTCCGGGGTGACCAAGTGATGCCTATCCACCAAGCGGCACAGGCCTCTCCGGGGTGACCAAGGTGATGCCTATCCACCCAAGCGGGCACAGGCCTCTCCGGGTGACCAAGGGATGCCTATCCACCAAGCGGGCACAGGCTCTCCGGGTGACCAAGTGATGCCTATCCACCAAGCGGCACAGGCATCTCCGGGTGACCAAGTGATGCCTATCCACCCAAGCGGGCACAGGCATCTCCGGGTGACAATGTGATGCCTATCCACCAAGCGGCACAGGCCTCTCCGGGTGACCAATGTGATGCCTATCCACCCAAGCGGGCACAGCTCTCCGGGTGACCAATGGATGCTATCCACCAAGCGGGCACAGCTCTCCGGGTGACCAAGGATGCCTATCCACCAAGCGGCACAGGCATCTCCGGGGGACAGATGCTACCACGCAAGCGGGACAGCATCTCCGGGTGACCAGTGTGCCTATCCACCCAAGCGGGCACAGGCCTCTCCGGGGTGACCAAGGGATGCCTATCCACCCAAGCGGGCACAGCTCCCGGGTGACCAAGGATGCCTATCCACGCAAGCGGGACAGCTCCGGTGACCAAGGATGCCTTCCACGCAATCCACGCAAGCGGGCACAGGCTCTCCGGGGTGACCAAGGTGATGCCTATCCCACCCAAGCGGGCACAGGCCTCTCCGGGGTGACCAAGGCGATGCCTATCCACGCAAGCGGGCACAGGCATCTCCGGGGTGACCAAGGTGATGCCTATCCACCAAGCGGGCACAGGCTCTCCGGGGTGACCAAGGATGCCTATCACCCAAGCGGGCACAGGCATCTCCGGGTGACCATGTGATGCCTATCCACGCAAGCGGGCACAGGCCTCTCCGGGTGACCAAGGTGATGCTATCCACCCAAGCGGGCACAGGCTCTCCGGTGACCAAGGGATGCCTATCCACGCAAGCGGGCACAGGCATCTCCGGGGTGACCAATGGATGCCTATCCACCCAAGCGGGCACAGGCATCTCGGGGTGACCAATGTGATGCCTATCCACCCAAGCGGGCACAGGCATCTCCGGTGACCAAGGATGCCTATCCACCAAGCGGGCACAGGCCTCTCCGGGGTGACCAATGGATGCCTATCCACCCAAGCGGGCACAGGCATCTCCGGGGTGACCAATGTGATGCCTACCACGCAAGCGGGCACAGGCTCTCCGGGGTGACCAAGGCGATGCCTATCCACGCAAGCGGGCACAGGCATCTCCGGGTGACCAGTGATGCCTATCCACCAAGCGGGCACAGGCTCTCCGGGGTGACCAGGATGCCTATCCACAAGCGGCACAGGCCTCTCGGGTGACCAAGGCGATGCTATCCACCAGCGGGCCAGGCATCTCGGGTGACCAATGTGATGCTATCCACGCAAGCGGGCACAGGCCTCTCCGGGGTGACCAAGGCGATGCCTATCCACGCAAGCGGGCACAGGCATCTCCGGGGTGACCAAGGTGATGCCTATCCACCCAAGCGGGCACAGGCCTCTCCGGGGTGACCGTGCGATGCCTATCCACGCAAGCGGGCACAGGCATCTCCGGGGTGACCAAGGGATGCCTATCCACCCAAGCGGGCACAGGCATCTCCGGGGTGACCAATGTGATGCCTATCCACGCAAGCGGGCACAGGCCTCTCCGGGGTGACCAAGGCGATGCCTATCCACCCAGCGGGCACAGCATCTCGGGTGACAATGTGATGCCTATCCACGCAAGCGGGCACAGGCATCTCCGGGTGACAAGTGATGCTATCCACCCAAGCGGGCACAGCATCTCGGGGTGCAATGGATGCCTATCCACCCCAAGCGGGCACAGGCATCTCCGGGGTGACCAAGGGATGCCTATCCACCAAGCGGCACAGGCATCTCCGGGGTGACCGATGTGATGCCTATCCACGCAAGCGGGCACAGGCATCTCCGGGGTGACCGATGTGATGCCTATCCACGCAAGCGGGCACGGCATTCCGGGTGACCGTGTGAGCTATCCGAAGCGGCACAGTCATCCCGGTGACGATGTGAATGCTATCACGAAGCGGCCGGACACATTTGATTAAGTTAGAATTTATAATTTCATAAAATCTGTAAAACTTGTATATAATAGTTTTTAGGTAATGCTAGTAACATAATTCAGGGCTTTAAAAAAGTGTTATTACTAACCAAATATTTTTACGTGCAAATCGTAGTTTCTATAGTTACGAATTTCATACAAATCTAGTAAGCAGGAGAACATTTCTTTGAAATTGTGTAGCTAGTTCTAACTAAAAATTAAATGAAATCCTAGCAAATGTTACAGCCATCAAAAACGCTCTAGTTTTATTTTATCAATTTTTTTTTGTGATGGTAGAAATTAGTTTTTTTATAAAATGTTGTAAAACTCTAAAATGCTGCGTTTTTTTAAACAAATCAGCGTAGACAATGCTATTACATAAAATATATCATTAAAATCAGTTCTATGACTCAAGTTATTGCCAAAATTTTAATGTAAAGATTTTAGAGAATGAATAATAAAACTTTTCAAGATGAGTTTATTTTTAAGGTTTTAGAGGTATTGCAGGGCGATGTAATTTAGGACGGCGAACACAAATTTTTTTGTGTATCAAGTTCATAAAATAAAATATTTTCTTCACCTTGTTCGAAATGTTATCAAAATCAGTTGGATGAAAGCCAGTTCTTTACGGAAGGGTGCACTACAAACGAACACATACGTCCACACGGATAGGAAAGTATGTAATCTCACGAGCCTTTCTTTTCAAAGGAAAGTAAGCTAAAAGTGGGAACTTATCCGGCTGAGCTTTAAAACACAATGTATAAAAGACGTAAATCAGCGCTTTCTATTGTTACGGTTCTCAGTAGGTTGGTGTGGAGCTGGGTAAGTGGCGAGTGTTGTTTTCGTCGGCGGCGGAAGTCACGTGCAGGGCAGCCGGGCCTAACCTTACTTTTACTCAAGGGAACATTTTTGCCTCTAGGTAAGCGCATGTGTACCAGTTTTGCTCTATTTTCTACGTTAGAAAAAAAAACAGAATAATTGCAATGATCAAATATAAAATAACTCCGTAACCAAGTAAAATCTTTCTGTTTTATTGTTCAAGTAGGGTCCGCAGTGGCCGAGTGGTTAGACTGCTCGCCTGCCACCAAGACGAACCTGGTTCAATCCCCGGCCGGGTCACTCCGGATTTTCGCAAGCGGGAATCGTGTCGAACGATGCCGCTGGTGGGCGGGTTTTTTTTTTCTCGGGGATCTCTCGTTTCCCCCGCCCTTGCATTCCGGCGCTGCTCTATTCTCACATAATTTCACCCTCATCGGCTCTCAAGACCTCGTTGTTAAGAGCCGCCAAAATCTCTCAACTCTCTCAACATTATTCACGTGGCTTAATATTTTAATTGAAAGTTGCTTTTTGGAACACTGCGCACCTATAAGTAGGGATGATGGAAAATCGCGATAGTTTTTTGAGCCAACATATCTTCGATAACACTATAGTTAGTTTATCCTTTTATGATTAGATGACCAAGGGTTTAACTCACCTAAGTTCTTGGCAGACCAATCACAAACATTCTGCTTTAGAGTATTAGAATCCTCATTGGCCCAGTTAAATAGGACAGTAGCTTCATACATGCTTGACGGCCAATAAGAAAAGAAAACTGTCGGAGATATGTACAGTACTTTGAATCCTAGCAAACAGTAAACTTTTCCCGCGATAAACCATCATCTCTACGTATAGGAATTCTCGTTTTGTTCGAAACTTGAGTAGAATACGTGGCGGATCATAGCGGAACCGCGATCCCAAGGAAGATGCCGCGAGGAAGAGAGAGAAGTAGTGAGAGGGAGAGAGATGCTGCTGACTCAGGGGCGGTTGGTGCAGGCGTCCTTGCACGTCCCGGCACTCCGTCGCTGAGAGCCTCCATTGGCATGTCGACGCCAAGTGGTTGTTAACATCGGCGCTCGATACCCTCGTCCTTGAGGTGTCGTTGTCGACCCAGCCCGCTGCAACTCATCGCAAACAGTTACCGTCGGTCACCGCGACCAACTGCTCCTCGTTGACCGGAAAATTGACCTTCACAACGTCCCCCACCCCTACTCTCCCCCTCCTCCTCCACGTGTGGCACTTCACAGATCTCCGACGTCTCACACGCCAGGGCCTCGACGGATGTTTCGATTCCGTTGACCTTGCTCCGGCGGTCGTGAGATCGACGCCAGTTACCAAGAAAGCACTAGACGCGGCGTTGTCCTCTTGTGCACGCGCTGTCCTGGTCGTTCGTAAGTCAAGTGTTTCTCGATGTCCGTGAGAGATCACCAAGGCCAGCCGGGCGACACTTGATTGAGCACTAACAAACTGTATGTTTAGTCTATTCATGGCACTTCACACTTTACTGAAGCCTGGCCTGCTAAAGATCTACTTTTAAGATATCCTTCCGTCTCATGCTAACAAAGTTTGACTGGGTCTAGAAAATCAACCTAAAGAGACAACGCACCGCTTTCGTTCTCACTCAGTGTAGTAATATTATGTTTAAGAACTATTTCTTACTAGGAATCACCAACACACCTATTTTCCAACTACTTTTATTCACATTAGTTATCAATGAAATGTTTTAATGTATTGATAAAATATAAATAAAAGGTCAATGTAACATACGCACACTGACACAATTTATAAGTTGAATTAAGTTCCCAACCAAATATTTTATTATTATTAATATTATAATTACAATACTGGCTTCACATGGAAGTTGATACTGCCAATAAAATAATATGGTAAGCAATCGTCGGTTTTTGAAGCATGGTGTCATAGTTGATCTCTTTTGGTTGCTTTCCTGTTACTTGAAATTGCCTGACCGTCACAATGCGTTCTTCCATTTCGTTCTTTGGATACTGCTACTTCGCATTGCTTTCAAAGTCGTTATGGAATGATTGTAAACTGTGTTTAAGCACGCCTGCCTTACGACGAATACACGTTTTGTTTGTATGTACGAAAATGTGCGTGTTATAAGATTTTGAATACTTCGTTACGAAAATTGTAACTTTAAACTCAGCGCGAAAATTTTCACTGCCCACAGCAAGTACTGTTACAGTCTTCTGATTTATTGTTTGCTTTCATTTATTTCACAAATATTAAAAATATTTGTTGTGTTCACAGTATATCAGTTCATTTACATAATATTCCTACAGCCTGGAGTAAGTATGTAGCAAATGATATCACGATGCAGGGATAAAAACAATTTCCTTTTAAAATATTTTAAAATAAAAATATTGCTGTAAATTGAATTGTTTATGTAGTGCACTCGAATGAGCCTGTAACGTTTCGTACGAACTGTTTTATTTGATTCCGCATGTCGCAAAATATTTCATGGAACTTATGAAGAAACAGAGTTCATGCTGGGTGGCTGGCAACAAATAATCGTTAGTGGCTCCAAATCAGACACGCAAATAAGACTCAAAGTCTAACCTTGAAGTGCCATCTCGCTTTCCATGCTTTTTTACTAAGGCTTCAAGAGTTCACTTGTTGAGAGGCCTGATCGGACGTAGCCTTAAGCTACATTATTGTTTAAAAACTTTATTCTCACGTAAAAAAATAAAAATTACCCTATTTAAAGTAATTTTTAAAACTGACGAATACATTCCATTACGCGATTTTTAATATTTCTTAGAATAACTTTAGTATCTGCTTTCGATGTGAATGATCACATTCTGGTAAATAAGTTTGTTTTTGTGGTCTGTACATTCCTGTCACTAAAATTGCGATTTTCATATGACATTATGCAAAAACTATGAAGTCTAAAAACATTTTACGTGAGGAAATCGTACTTACAAGTGTAATGTCTACGATTTTAACAATGTTTCGGACAGATATGAAATAATGAATAATTTGCAGTGCAAAGGTCCTTACGCGCGACACAACCGAGTACCATAGTGAAACGATCCATAGTGAAACGATCTTCTTCATTCTGCGTGTGTGTACCAGCCTACATCGGTTCCTAAATCCCGACTGCGGGTCGAGTGTGGGCCGTAAGTTTGCTTTCCTTGGATTATGACGAGCTCCTGATTATTTTGTTATGAACACATGTGGGGAATATCGCTGTTTTACTGAGAGCGGTGCTGTATCAGCAGTTAAAGAAACATTGTTCAAAAAATATTCCCATAATTCCTTAACTGTAAAGGGAAATTTGCTATACATCAGGCTGAAGATGTATTATATGTAGAGCGACGTTGTTATACAAAGTTTGACTCTTTAGGCAAACTAATGTATGATAGCATCAGTAGATATATGGAACAAAAATTTACCATTCGTGGCCTCTCAACACGTATATACAATATCGTGGTATCTCAACATGCATAATGTAAATGTGTGAATACTTTCTTAGAGTGAAAGTCTCACTCTTTCGGTTCGATAAAACAGTTGCTAATATTTATAAAGTACAGCGCCTTGCGGTAAGTCAGCAAGTTAACAATGTTATTTTGTTTAGTGAAGAATCAAAAATGTTATTTAACGAAAACACTACCGTACATATGTGGGGGTACAAACATAAGCATTAAAAAGCTACGTGCATGAACGCAGTGTATCGAGTCCAAGGAGGTATCTACGGTTGTGCCTTTAAGTGTGGAAAACAAAGCTGTTGTAGCAAAAAGAACTTTATGCGATAGCTATTATAGGCTGTTCACTGAAAAATGAGCACTTTTGAAAGCCCTGCTTAAGATCTACTTGTATGCACATCGCGTATTCTTCCGCCTTATGCAAAATTAACATTGTCATGGGCTTCGTCACTTTATTCATGCGTCGGTCAAGTGCAAGTGTGAAATTATTACAAAAAAAAAATGTTTTGTAAATCTGCTCACTTTTACACTTCGATGCAGTAAAAAAAAAAAAAAAAAAAAAAGTGAAGGAAATAATATAAGTTACCACAAATGGTTACATGACACTTTTTGTTTGACGTTAAGATATGTAACTACTTTCCATTCATCGTTACTAACTTTACTGGGCGCATGTTACTTAGTGCGCCTGTTAAAATATATGCAGGCAGGTTAATTTCAAAATTGCTCACTTTATCGTAAACAGCTTTTATTTGCAAAACATGAACAAAAAGAAAGGAGACATTCCCTTCCCCTTCCCAAGAAAGTAGCGTTGCTCTTCACATTATGTTCCAACCACGGCGACAAAATAATTTGCATATTGCTCCTAGTTATCTCTACGCCTCATTTAATGATCGTTTAGTTTGTATCGCGAAGAAAATAAGTCGTATTTATTAGAGAAGTTATTGTAATAAGCCCCCCCCCCCCCCCCCATCACACCGTCACTCCATCGATCAAGTCGTCAAAAATGGGCGCTCTTGGCTGTTGCGTCTTCTTGTGAAACTGCTCCCCTTTGGAAGTCCCAAAGAAACAAATCGAGGCTATCAAGCTTTCTAGGCTACCAAAGTTCGCTGAAACATTTATGCAAGGATAAATAGCCAGATCAAAGAGGGGATTTTTTAATATTTATTTTAAGCCTGTCCCTTGGGAACCAGCCATTCGCGCATGGTTACTGTAATCTAGGCTCATGATAGATGGAAGTGAGCCCGTTTCGGGATATGCTGTGAGTAACCTTCCGCGAGAGAAATGCCAGCAAATACAGTCGTTCACGCATTTGTTAATACGGGATGTTTATTGTTTCGTATTGAGGGTTCCGTTCGCTTGCAGCTGTTTTGCGAAAAGCGTGAGCTCTAAGGCGATCTTGGTCTTTCATCACTGTTGCTTCATCGCCTCTAAGTGCAAGGCGCTCAGTTGGCGTGCAGTTATTATGTGTCTAAAGACAACTATAGTGTTTTTCTATAGCAACATTTAGCAGCTAAAGCTGATTCTGAAAGAATTTGTTTTAAAGGCTGTTCACGATAAAGTGAGCACTTTTGAAATCAACCTAAGGAAAAAGTAACTGCTCCTACCTGAATATACTCTAACGGCCGCATTGAGTGACATATGCCCAGTAAAGTAGGTAACGATGGGGGGGGGGGGGGAAGTAGTTCCATATTTTAACGTCAAGTGTTAGGTAATCATTTGGCACAACTTAAATTAGTTCTTCACCTTTCTGTTTTTTAATGCTTCGAAGTGGAAAAATGAACAGATTTGTGAAATATTAATTTTTTTAAATAATTTCACTGTTTCACTTGAACAACGCATGAATAAAGTGGCGAGGCCCATGGCAATGTTAGTTTGACATAATGCGGATGAATACACAACGTGCATACAAGTAGATCTTAAGCACGGCTTTGAAAAGTGCTCATTTTACTGTGAACAGCCTATAACCCCCTTCATTCCCACAATAAATTATTGTTACCGGTGTTGCAAACAATAAATTATTTAACGCATGCTGTACTTAAATTGAAAAAAAAATGCCGTCACATCCAATAAGCTGCAGTCATTGTGTTTGGTGTTGAGTGATATGAACTAGTCATAACGTAGATCAGTCATAACGTAGTGGTAAACCATGATACTTTTGGAATCAGTTATCCACAAGGGATATCATAGGGTACTGTGCCTCTTAGAGCACAGTTCCGGTCTAATATGACCTTCCTGTACAACATTCAGACAATTGTCTACAATGGGCATGAAAGGGTTAACCTTCGTCACGCCCAAAAATTCCTTAGAATTGAAATGAGAATTTGAAGTTTGTCTTTATACTTGAAACGTTTCTTAAATACTTTCCATGTTTAGACACCGCATAAAAGTATCCAGCCGTTTTATAATCGCGTGGTTTATACCAGACCTATGTGACGCACTTGATGTGCCGGCCAGGTTGAGATCGTGAAGGGAATGCGTAGTGAGAAATCGTCTGCGGTAAGTCAGTGTTTGCTTGCATCCGCGCTTACCACGGTAAATAAATGTTCTGGTAATACGACGTTTTTCCAGGAAAGGTAAAACATCATTTTCTACAGCAGTCACTATTTATTTGTATTATATTGAATATACTCATTAAGAGAAAAATTGTGAAACTGGTAAAAAAAATATCATTTTTACGACTTTCCTACGCCGTTTCCTTAATTCAAAGGAGAAAATTACAAAATGGCGCCTATATTTTTTACTGCTGGCTTACACTCTACATTCGAGGTAGTGGAAAGTCACTGGTTCGCAGTGAAATTCAACTACTTAACTCAGTGAAAGTGGTTCCCCTTACAATCAGTGGAAAAACACTGATTATTTAAGTGTAAAAATTTCACTGATTAATTAGTGACGTGAAACTATTTCACTGATTGAATAAGTGGCGGCCAACTGTAGCGGCGAATTAATATTGTTTTTATTGAATTACGATAAATAAACATATTTATTATAGTTTACTATTTATATTGCGCAATTTATCCTAATTTTAAAAAGTAAAAAAAAAATTTGCAGCTGTGCAAGGTTGAACTCACACACCCTCTCCAATTTGGTTTTATACCGTTGCCTTATCATCTAACCTACCAAATCAAGCTGACAATAAAGAGGAGGAAAATATAGGCCTATGTCTCATATTTACTCATCGAGAGCGTGTAGTTTTAAATTGTATGCTCTTACTTTTCGTTTTTGGTTTGATTGGTACCGTTAATATTGTTAAAAAAAAAAAAAATAGTACACGTGAGTGCACTCTCTTTATCACGATATGTGTAGTTTAAACTTTCAAACAGAGCACCGTGATGATTACATAAAAACAAAATGAAAGACGTATAAACGTATTGAATAACTGAATGTTCATGTTACCACATAAAATGGTGTTTTAAAAGACGAAACACATTTTTAGAAAGTATTATGTATTGTTTTTATTAGTTTGTGCGTTGTTATTTTACTTAATACACGTTGTTTTAACGGCCATTTTAAATCGTTTTGTTTGACGGCCATTTTTACACGCTGTTTAACTGATCCATCAGTCGAAAAACAAATCACAGAAAACAATGAAAAAGATGACTGATGAATCAGTGAAAAATGTCACAGAATCAATAAGTGAAGGAAATCTGGCATTTGTTCACTCATTCATAAATTAAATTCATTGAAGTGACTGTTGAATCAGTCAGGTACGGTTAACTGATCGAAACAGTGAAATTGTTGCTGATTCAGATGTAGAGTGTATGATAACGTCCTAGTTACAGATCTAATCTGCGAGGAATCCAGCTTCCCCGGGATGCACATCACTGTGTGTGGCGATGGTCCATGCGTCCTTACGACCAGGCGTCACCTAGAGGCGTTTAAACATTTACTACGGATTTATTTTAAGATTTTTTTACGTCAACCCTGTATATCAGTCTAACAACAGCCGTCTGTAACCGCTTGCAAAAATGACGAACAACAACATTAATTCACTATCTTTTCAGCTTTCACGCATAGATACGAGCTTTAAAATAATGGAATCATAAGCTGGGAGGATAGCAAGAAAGTGGAATCAATCATTTTCTTTTAGGAGAAAAGGTGGTCCTAATTGGCCATGTCCGCTTTGCTGCTTCGGCTAGAAACAGTTCATGAAACCCTGTGGAAGAGAAGTATTACACGTGTTGCTGAACGCATTTCACCTGCATTATTGTAACATTATAACGATTTCACGTTAAAGACAGGCTTTTAGTTCTCTAAATGAAACACAGTGAAATCCCTGCATAACAGCACTGAGAAGTTTTACATTTACAAGTTAAAAATGTAATTTTTTTTATAAATGTATCTATTTGCGAGAGGAGAAGGAGATAATTGCTCATAGAGTGTAGAACCAGTGACACAGAAACAGCGAGCTAGTTTGAAAAAGTGGGAGGGATAATTTATTTCAATTTTGTGGTTTATTCATGTCGACTGCTGTCGTGATTTCGTCTGAAGTATACGGATAACGGACTGACTTTGAAGATTCGACGAAAATAGTTACACATGTCACATCCCACTCCCTCAAAAAGGCGAGGCACATTTTCCATACATTTGTGTTATCTGCGTTAGAGGCACAATTTAAGCTGGCATTGAACAATCTGAGTAAACTAAGTATTTCCTTTCGCTAGTGCCATTTTGTCACGTCACTTTCTTGCAGATTCTGCTCCACGTGCCAAAATTCATTAATGTGTTCCGCGTGGTTATGTGTGTTCTGTTCGCAAGCTTCTGGCGTAGGTATTTCAAATCGTACCCAATTGTCGCCCAATCAGGCACTGTCTTGCGTGAGCAGCGAAAGTTGTCGGGCGCGAATGTCGTTTTCAGCAGCCTACCATTTTTGGAAAGTGGCAGCTGTAAAAATAATTAGAAAGTTCGGGCCACCTACCTGGTGTACACTCTTCGAAACAAAGTTAGGGCCACCTTCCTGGTGTACACTGTTCGAAACAAAGTTATGCATCGCCTTGTTGGTTTAGGACAGATGCCCATGTTGAACGCAACTGAGGTGAATCTAGAATAAGTGTGTGTATTTAACAAGGCGCACAGACCATCTCAATATATCACTTCATTTGAATTCACGTGAAGGTTTTTTTATCTGAGAAACTTGCTCTGTCTCTAAGCACCTTGCTCTCGAAGAGACGCTAACTGCTCCATAGCGAAGGGAGATCCGCTGGCGCTTCAGTGCTATGTTTTACAAACTATGGTTGTTGAAACGTGTTTTGGAATTCTTCCCTTTACCTGGATACCGACGCGTCGGTGTATTAGCTTGGCTTGCCCGCGTTGACTGACTCATATCGCCATGGGACTTCTCTCCATCCCTTCGCCCTTGCGTGTACCACAGTTCCCTCTGCGTGGCTGCACACTGGCGGGTTAGAGGAGAAGAGAAGAAAATGAGACGGCCTGGGAGCTACAGTCGCGTAAATGTACCTAAACTTGATATTCGCTTGACTGAATCGGGCACGACTGCTCACTATTTTGCCATAGTTATGAGATAAATTGTCAGTTACCATAAAACATATTAGATGCATCACGTATTGGGAACGTCAATCGCTGCTAATTAACCAACATTAAAAAATATTTTATGGCGTATCTGCATGAAAATACGGCGTCCTGGTAAAAGGTTATATTTCCAAGCTATAGGATTTCAGGTAAGTTAAACTCGTTTTGTAATAGGTTTTGGAAACTTAAGAAAATACAATTTTTCTGGAGAAATAAATAATTGTATTACTATAGTGAGAGCTTTTTCTAGTGTCGCCATATTCATAGCTCAACTATATTTAAATTCGTTGAGTACAGTTAATACATTGTAGCATGAGGTGGAAATATTCAGCCAAACTTAGAAACGTGAATATTGTAGGCACTATATTATTCGAGAAAGAAAGTTGTATTTACGTACACCCTCTAACTCCGCAACACTGTGCGGTTGATGTACTTCTACGCACAGCAAATAAGCGGCCCAGGGGGGACATTTCCTTTCGTGTCAAGAATTAATTAAATGAATTGTAGACGTCGGAGCGTGGAGGAGTCACCCAAGACTCTCACATTTTATGTACGCTAGTGTGCCTCTATGAATACAAATTATTAATTTACCAGAGGCAGGCCCCGTGTTCAGCTGGACACGGGCTACACCCTGTTTTTCATCAGAGATAATAATTCCCTGTTGTTGACTAGCGATATAGGAGGCGGGGAGTTAGACATTGTGATTACTTACACGAGTATAGCTAAGGGAGGCGGCAATATATCGATATGGCCTCTATAGTATTTTCTTTTCCCCGCGTGTAATAAACGCGAGGGCCCCGCGCGCTATAAACGGCACAATAACCCTGGCATAACGTGCGTCGCTTCTTCAGAAGTGCTTTTATGACGCTGGTCACTCATCTTCCTTTCAGCTTCAGGGGTCGTTAGGCCGCTGTCACACTGTCAACATTTTCTACTTCAAATATATTTGACAAGAAAATTCGAAGATGAAATACAGCCATCAAGTTTCGAGATCAAACGAACTTGGTGAAATGATTTTGAATATATATATATATATATATATATATATATATATATATATATATATATATATATATATATATACATATATATATATATATATAGTAAAATATGTCACACTATCACACTATCAAAGTTTTTTACTTGACGGACCTAGTCTGATTTTTATTTAAACATAATTTTCAGCCTGGGATAATGCTGCTCATTTAAGGAATGAGTGTTAAGTACTTTGTGATAAATTTTCACTTCTAAGCTAAATTAAAAATAATTTGTCATACATATTTTCTCCGTAATAATCAATAATTGCATTCGTTTTTTTTTATATTTCGGTTTACTGTGCAATTGCAACAGCTTTGATGCACTTATAGATATTATATAAATTAATTATCTCAACCTTGTTCCGTTTCTTGTTATTTGTTGCAATTTTAAAGATTGTTGGTGTAGGAACTAACCGTTTTATTTGCTCGAGTATGATTGGCTGAACTTATATATATATATATATAGACACACGTCATAAACATGGTAATATTTGTCTGAAATGTTGGAAATATCCAACATTTCAGAGAAATATAGCGATGTTTATGACGTTTAGATAGATGACGTGACAAACTTCCAACTTGGTTTGATCAAACTTATTGGAAGCAGTTGGACGTAAATATTTGACAGTGTGGGTTGGGACTTTAGGGCGTACTTGGGCGCGGAGGGTGTAGTGGGCCCCCTGTGTCGTCCTCCTAAGGAATGTTCTTTCCCGCTGCCCTTCTCGAGGGCTTATCTCTCGTCCACGGCCCCTCAGGATAGGATCTGCGGGAATTAACCGCTCTTTGTCTTCGCGAGGACTTCTGAGAGCTTTGTCTCCCCCCTCTCCTCCCTCCCACTATCAACCCAGCCCTCCCTCATCACCACCCTCGCTGATTGAAAGTACTGGATCCTCCAGTCACCCTCTCCACAACTGCCGCCCTCCTGCGTCGTCATTGGCTGAGAAGTTTTAACCCTGAAAACGAGCGAACCCACTCTGCGTAATTAAAACTTTTAAGGACTTTATAAACTAACCGAGTTCCCCCCACCCTTGGTCGAAGACAGTGCAAAGTGGCCGCCGAGAAAGATTCATGTTTTACTGGTCGTATTTTCTTTCTGTTGTTCTGTAACCACGAGGTGCACATACAAACGAGTCTGCGCCACGCCTACCTTTTTGTACATACATACTACTGTTGAAAAAAATAGAGTAGTTCAGTATTATTTATTTTTCTCGATAATTATCGCTTTGTTAAAAAGAGCTGTAGTAATATTCAATAATTCTTAAGGTTACGTTTGCTTTAGGAATGAAATGTTTTAATGTTTCTTTAATTCCATAATAAAGAATTCATCAGTATTCAGTTTGGTCTTAAATCATCAGGTAAACAAGTTAGCGACGGTAATACTTACAGGGCGTGGTCAGCTTAATATTTGCGAATGTGCCGTGTCCGAAAACTTTGTCTTGATGGTGATCGCGAACACATATTTCCGTTACTAACCTTCAATGTTCAAATAGCGGAGGTCGACGGTTATGAATTAATATGGCCTTGAACGATTTTTTTTCTGTAAGTGATTAATAAACACAGTCTAACAAGCTGAAAATTATTTGTGTATCTACTAGGGAATTTTAGAATTAGCTGTAAAACTCTTCCACGGTACAATAACAATGCCAAAATACTCTATCATACAAAGATTAAAGAAAGTAAGACTTGTCTTTGGGTCAGTATGAACACCACGGAAATCTCCCAATATATAAAAAAAAACTATTTGTTAATGTAGTATGTGTGTGCTGAGTAAATTACAGAATAAAAAATATGTTTATGTACCATAATACACATTTATTGTGTAGTCGACATGTTTAGATTTCTAAGTCAGTTTTTAGAAATACGTCTTACTAATGTCATCTGGTATCTTAAAACGCACAATATAGAGTTCATTGTTATTATAGAAAATACATGTCGGTTTATAGATGTATGGAAATGAATTTCCAGTGATTTTACCAGAGTCCGTGAACACTTGTGTACAGAATATTTGTACTACCAAGCTCTGAGTAAGGATACTAGAACGATTACCAATACTAGAAGTGGCAAATTTCAAATTTTGGATGCAACAATAATAATTGTGTGCCTACCTCAGCGATAGGGTTGTCATCGTGTATTTGCGCATTATGGGTGAGTAAATATTTGTACACAAACTTTGGCAAAAATTACTTATTTTTTACAGCGATTAATGTGCCAACTTCAACTGGAAATCTAAACGTACGAACGACAGCGCATTTCATTCCCTCTGTTCTTCCCCCAGTCGTCATGCTGCTGTGCGTGA
Source organism: Dryococelus australis (assembly GCA_029891345.1). Taxonomy (NCBI): domain Eukaryota; kingdom Metazoa; phylum Arthropoda; class Insecta; order Phasmatodea; family Phasmatidae; genus Dryococelus; species Dryococelus australis. Next base: position 255,117,275 of record CM056993.1, on the reverse strand, counting down.
CTTCAAGTCCTCAACTGTGACTTGGTCCGCAGTAAGTAGTACAGGACGAAAAATACACCTATAATTATCGTCAGGATGGGAAATCGGAGTTTTTAAATGCGTTTGCGCATGTGATTTCTGCTACGCTGTGGGCACTTTTTTATAGGACTTGTAAACGCCTCTGCTTTTATTTCTGACGTTCTATCGAGAAACAGCCGACTAATTAAACTCACTTAAGGTAGAAGTAGTGTGCACCCGACTGTACACAAGAGCACTTTTGAAATCAACCTTAGAAAAATTTCACTGCTCCTACCTGGATACATTTTAACGGGTACAGCGACTGGCATGCTCGAAGTAAAGTTGGCAGCGATGGAAGGAAAGTAATTCCATGTCTTAACATCGAATTAGAAGTGTTACGTAAACATATGTGAATAATGAAATTATTTTTTTATTTTACTTTGTGTTTTTAATGCAAATAAGAGCAAGAATTAATGAATTTGTAAAATATCTACTTCTATAATAGTATGACAGTTTCACTAGGCCGGCGCATTAATAATGCGATCAGGCCCACGGCAGTGTTGATTTTACACGCGGCTGAAGAATACGCAAGATGCACAAGTAAAAATAAAGCTTAAGCAGGGCTTCCGAAAGTGCTCATTTTACCGTGATCAGCGTATAAGTATGATTTGTAATGCATATCAAAGAAGAAAGTATATATTTTGTAACAGAGTAAAATATTTCCCTTGAATTTATTTATTTAAGGGTTTTAGAAAATCAGTTAATACAAGTAAATATTTAATCAAAATTTAACCGTTTTTCTATTCCGAATGCTTGAGAAAGTACCCACCCCACGGCCGTGCTCTAGTCTCAGCCTCGCCTCGGCTGTTATGCGTAAGTTTAGATTTAACGTGTAATCTGGTTTCCCTTCTCCTTCTTCTTTCTCGATTACCTTCCATCGAAAAGAGGGTCGATAATGACTAACTTTTTTACATCTTGAAATTCTGCTGTTTTTCCACACTTTCCAAACGGACGCATTGATTTCGGAGTACCGTGGATTCAAATATATAAATACTCAAAACACGAGCTTCGAAACTAAACTCGTTCGGCCACGCATAATATTCAGTGTTCAATCAAGTGTTGCAGTCATGTAATTTTTTTGGTATGATGCGCTGTACTACTCGTGTTCAGCATCTTTCTCGCAGCCAACGAACAAAGTGCTGCGTGCTCGACGGCGTTAGAACTAACCATTCATGTCGGAGAGGCGTAGAAAATTCCGCAAATCAGATTAGCTACAAGGAAGACTCCCCTAGTACCGGGCGGCACAGGTGCCTTGCTGTGTGTGTACGGGACCGGTTATAAGTACCACTCATGTGCAACATGTAGGTATAGGCTGTTCACGGTAAAATGAGCACTTTTAAAAGCCCTGCTTGAAATCTAATTGTATACACGTTGTGTATTCTTCTGTATTATGTGTGGTTAACATTGTCATGGGCCTCGTCGCTTTATTCATGCGTCGGTCAAATGAAACTGTGGAATTATTAAGGAAGGTTACTTTACAAATCTGCTCATTTTTACACTTCGATGTACTAAAAAAAAAAAAAAAAAAAGCGGAATAAATAATTTTAAGTTATCACAAACGTTTACCTAACACTCTTTATTCGACGTTAAGATATGGAACTACTTTTCCTCCATCGTTACTAACTTTAATGGGCGTATGTCACTCAGTGCGCCTATTAAAATTATGCATGCAGGGGTAGTGACCTCTTATCTCACTTTTTCTTGAACAGTCTTTACACAATCGTGTAAATGGTGACTGGACGGTTTAACAAACGCGTTAGTTTTACTATTTTGGTTACCATTTTTATGACGTTCACTTGATACTTTAGATACGTTTCTAGGCTGATGTTACGAATTTAAAAAACGCCGAACAACATGGATCAATACAAAAATGCTTATTATGTTATCGAGGCTACAAAGAGACTGACTTGGCTGCAGTGACGCGCACGGGTTAAATTGAAGTAAACATCTATTTCTGACATCCGCTGCAGTATGAGAAACCACTGGGGAAAAACGCGATTTTCTGTAATGAAAAGTAGAATTTCGACACATATACTGTATTATCAAATCAATCAAGTAGCTAACGGATCCATACTATGTACATATATATACTTTTTGCGACTAACTTATCCCCTCCTGCCCTTTAAAGATCTTAAATCGTGAACGAATTTTTGTAGCTGAAGAAATTAACAGGAACATTCATAAGTTTGATACATCCGGGCCGCATGCGTGTACGTACGTAGGTACACAGCGTTGCTAAACTCACTGGCCAAGCCCATGGACGAAAATTATAATAGTACTTCGTTCATAAAACGGTGCCGGAAAGGCAAGCATTCAGCAGAGGACCACGTTAAAATTGTCATGTGGCACTTGTCAGTAGGCAACCGTTGACGTCATGCGTGTTGCAGATCTAGCAGGCACAACAACAGCACTGTACAGTTTTAGTTCTCCAGGCAGCGATTTAAATAAATTGACTAAGCCAAAACTACTCGGCATGTCTGAATAGTATCAACAGACGACCGTTGCTCTGCCAATTAGATGTTCAGATCTGATTGGTCTCTCTCACACACAGTTCTTATAGTGGTCCCACAAAATCGATTAAATGGTCTTTTATCGGGAGACAGTACAGGCTATGTAATGGGACCACCTTAGTAGAGCTATTGTTCACAAATGTTCCACTCAGACGCTTTCGAACAGACACCAAAGTGAGCCGGCGAACCGTCATGTTGATGCCACATTCGACGCCTGACATCAAGAAGAACCTCTTCTATTAGTCTTCTATTGGTTGGGGTACCGCGACGTTTATAAATCGTAAATTAACGTCGGAGTTAAGTCGTGCTGGAACCCCGCATGGTCATGTTAAGGAAGATACAGTTACCAGGCCCTCGCGTCCATTGTCTGTATGTTCTTGGCTTGTGGGTTGTGGCCGCCGTCACGGTACACATCCTCAGACGTCGGGGAAAACAAGGGCTTTGACTCGGCTACGACCCAGAAGCCAAGAATATGCATATTAAGGTGGTTCCGTTATAGTCTGCCAGATGTTCTATTGTTACTATTTCTGGAAATAAAACAACCAATTCTGTGTAAAATATAATTTGTAGTAGAATAAAATGAAGTGCTAAATAGAATGATATCACGGACTTTACAACATGTCACTCAAAAAAGTGCTGCTTTCGCCACTCGACCACGAACGTTCGCCCAGCCAGTCAAAGTGTCCTGTAGCCGGGACGTTGCACACAAAGTGTTTATAAAGGTAAACGACGTCCAATGCCTCGTAGACAGCTGCTGTGAGTCAACATGAAGCACAAAAATATATTTACTGGTCCCAATATATGACAAAGTCATGCCGGTAGTAGTGCAGTTCCGGACAAACATTCTGTTTATTGCAACGTTTGTATCGATGAATTTATTTGTAAAAGAACTAACAAAAACGTTCACAACGGGTGTTATGCTTTTAAGTACTACAACCTGCACTGCTCTTTCGTGCCAGTGGTTACCCGTTTTCGCCACGTTGTTCACTAAACGTTTGCATTTCCAGATGTGCGGTATTTAATAAAATATATTCATTGCCATAAAAAATGGCGCACCCAGGAGACGTCGAAATGGAATTAAACTTGGCGAGGCAATGGGAACTGTTGTACAAGTTACTGATTACGCCATCACGGCAGATGTACATTTTTGACGTGAATACTTTCCTTAAATTTGCATCCATAGTGTGAGGCAATCCAGAAAATCCGGTAATAAACAAAATCGTGGGATACAGTTTGCCATTTGCAGCTCCGAATATACCGTCTACATTCAAAATTCAATTACACCACTAGATTGCAAAGGATCAGAGAATATGTTACGTTGAGTGAAGACTGGAAAGCATCGCGCGGGGGATTTTGAGTTCGTTTCGCCGCGTCTCATAACTTCCGCGTAGTGTAACTTTTGACTGGGAGAAGCTACGACGCTCGTTTAGGTTTCAATCGACAGCTCTCGTCAAGATCAATCTATGGTGTGTATAGAAACATTTGTGTGGCGTGGTTATGGTGAAATTGCATGCGTTTAATGTAAAAAACTAAGAAAACAAACCACAATTTCGGCCTATACACGTCAAAAAGTCAAGTCGAAATACAGAAACTGTATACGGTTGCAAAGAGCATCTCAACATCTCAAAAGCAATCGAGTGATGCCCATAAAACCCCATATGATCGAGTGAAGCGGTGCTGGGGACGTAAAATAAATATCATGGCGCCCGAGCGCGTTAACGTAGACGTATTCACGCAAAACAAACGGCTGTGTCCCCAACACAGCAAAAAACCAATTTTTCCTGTCAAAATTGCAGAGTTGAAAGCAACTTAAGTATAGTGTTGCATACCCGCTAGCATGGATACATGCGACGATACCGTCCGGCATGAAGACGCGGAGACGTCTCAGCAGTCCGTATTAATATTCTACAGACGACAGTCTGGAGACCGAACTGGCAAAGAAAGGGCATGAATAACGCAAAGGTAGTGCTGGGAAACTTGTATAATGTGTTGGGAAATGTCTCGTTGGAACCGCATAATGCAGGGAAGCACACGAGGCCACGGAATCTCCTACACTTACCCACTGTTCCCTCACTGTTCTCCGTAGCACTACGAGGGAAGACTCACTCCCCGCGCCGCCATGCCGCCAAGTATGGCAGTGAACGATCAAGTTCCGATTTGTGCGCTATGCACTGCCCCTCCGTACTCAAGTGCAGTCGCCATACGTGTCCACACAAACCCTGTGTTGTTCACTCAAGACACAGTCCTCAGCCGTCCATGCCACTCGATTATGACAGAACTGCAAACAAAGTCGCCGTTTTCAGGGTGTTAATGACAGACGACGTACGAGACGTCGCGACGCACGTCCTGTTTGTATTTTTGCTGCTAAGAGTGTACACGGATTTTGCCACCTCCTTCAAATTGCATCAAACAAGTGGCAGTGATCGCAGCCTCCCTATCCACTCAAAATGCGTACTTTGTTAACTACAAACTTAACACCATACAAAAATGTCATACTGATATTTCTCGTACGGCGGTGAGGCGACGCGAATTTATCGTGTTCCTAAAGTAAGAGAGAAAAAAAAAAACAAGGAGACAACTGGGTGATGCACAGCGAACACCTAACTGTGGGTTTTGCACATAATCCGCCCCAAAACGGAGCTAATGTTGTACAAAAATCTTTTGTTTGTGGAATAAGTCGAGGTAAATAACGGTAACTATTTTTTAAAGTATTTCTTTCCTTAACTATGCCACTTCTTTGATTTGTCCACCCCTTAGATTTTACCGCCCCTCCGATTTTGCTGCTCCTCAAATTTTGCCGAGTTCTTAATTTAAATTCGCCTCTGGACGTGGAGAATGTCAGTCTTCTCTTGCAGGTCAGCTTGCAACAGTAGCGGTGGAAACAGAAGTCGCCAAGTGGCGCTACATTGGTTGAGTTCGAGCCTATCAGACGATAAAACGTTCCTCTCTTCTGATGATCAGTGTGGGACACCCAGCGTCATCCCGGAGTGTATCTTGGCACTGCGCTCAACACCGACGCATAGTTCGACCGCAATGATACAGGTGGTGGGCAGTTCGACGGAACGACCACCATACCCTCTATAAACGTCTTTAAGTTGTTCATGCATGTATCGAATGTTTCACTTAAACATGCCTTTATAAGAATACCAGGTTTATAACAGACTTACGTGCCCTGGAGGTAGTTATACTCAGACATATTAGTAGCCAGACTTAAATCAGCGGCAGTATTACACATGTGATGGTAGTGTATACAGACTTTCGACTCTTACAGTTTATTCGTTTAAAATACCATTATTTTTGAGACAATGAGGGTAATTTTATATATATATATATATATATAATTTGTTGTTTTATAATTGTATGACACCACGCCACCCCTACGAATTTGTGATATAATTTTGTATAGAGTGAGAGTCAACTTCGTGTGTATTTTTAAGATCTATTTATTTATTATCAATCCAAATAATTTCTCTGTGGTAAGTATGCGTCTTATCCAAAAACATGCACATTATTTGCAGTTTCACACACAGTATTTTTTTGCGATACTCCAAATGATATACATAACCGAAACGACAATATTTGCATAATAAAAAGATTTTCTGTGCAAATTATACATGCATCTTTAAAACTGTACATTGTGGTACTCTTAAGTACGGTAAGGTAATGGAGAAAACTTATGTGAAGGTATTTGACATACGAAATATTTTCAGGTGATGGTACCCATTCCATTGTTAGGAAACTAGTTTAATTCCTACGGCAGGAAATTTTTGCTTTCCCGTTTGAACGTAAAACTGCAGCCACTTTCATTTTACAACACCAGCCAGTAACGATGTATCAATGGGCATACACGAGGGGGGCTGGGCGATCGTGGCGATTGCCTCCCCGAGAACCCTAATATTTAAATAGTTATCACAGTATGATTGGAAAGCACCTCCGTTGCGTGTTGGCCGTGCGTGAGGGAAATCTGTGAAGATATAATTTTAATTTCGATATTTGAAATGTTTTGCCAGCTAAATAAAATGTTCAAATTTGTCGAATGTATTCATAGACAGTGTTTGCACGTTTTGTCATTAAAAAAATATTATTGTGAGACCAAAACACGTAATTGTATAATAAAATAAGCTTAATTAATGCCAACATTCAACGTTGAGCGTCAAAAAGTTTCCCGGTGAGGAGCCACCGGACCACTACTTGATAGGTGGCCACCAGCAAGTCTCTAATTTCAATAATAATGCCCCCCCCCCCCTTTTTTTCCCCAAATATATTTCGCCACCACATTCGATCACCCCTCCGAAAAATGTGTCTGCGTACGTCACTCTGCTGAACGCCGCAGGACAGAGTTCTCTATTATCTCCAGTCTCTTCCTATGCCTGTTGACAATGCCCCGGGAAGAAAAAAATTCAGGCTTGACTTCATGTCCAGTGCAGGAATTCTTCGTTTTTGTGTTATAATTTTAGTTTCAGTAAGTAGTAATGATTTCTAACTGAAAAAAAAGGACATTTTAAGAGTTGCTTAGTATTTTTTGTACTTAATTTTAATACGTGTTATTCGATAGTTGTGAAATGGCAGGACCGTGTTGATAAGACGGGTTGGGTTGTTCAGGGTAATCTGAGCACGTCTGAAAACCCTGCTTAAAGTCTACTTGTATGCACATTGTGTTTTCTTTCTTCATGTTCACAATTAACATTTCCACCGTCCTGATTACTTTATTCATATAGTCGCAAGGGTTTACGTAACACTATTAATTAGACAGTAACACTAACATGGAACTACTTTCCCTCCACTGTTGCCACCTTTACTAGCGGCTCGCCATTCAGTGCGCCCATTACAATGCATGCAGCTGAACAATAATTACATTTTTCAAAGATTTATTTCAAAATTAACCATAAACAGTCTGTATTAAAAATTTTATAATATGCGATTTATGACAAAATTTTCGTTGATGGTGCGGATTTCATGTCTTTACTGCAGAGCTAAGGCAAATAACTGAACTTCTATAGTGGCGATTTTTCTTAATATTTTACAATAGAAAAATTAAGTCAGAAGGAAGTGAAAGAATTCGACATAGTTTGTGACGCCGAGCCATACGATTTTATTTTGATGTCTTAACATACGAAGCCTAATTAATGTTTTAAGGGTTTTCATTTTCATAATTTCAATTAAATGAAATCTTATTTAGCCTCCCCCCCCCCCCCCAGTTGTCTCGCCTTTCGGTTAGTACATTAAATCAACACCAACTTATTTTTCTAACGGTACACACTTGATCGGCGCCAGGATAACTCAGTCTAATGGTAATCTAAGGCACTATGGTAACCAACTACGTCACGTTACGTCTGTAAGGAGTAATTATTTTATAAAAGCTGCTGATGTAAATCTGACAACATGCCATTGATTACAGAAAAATTGGGAGAGAGAACTTCCGTAGTGACCTTGAACAAATATTGAGAGGAAGGGAAAATACGGAAGCAGTGAGTGAGCAGGCCACGTGAGGCGAGTGCAGTAGGGATGTGTTGGCTACAGAGGTAAAGGCTCTTTGCAGTTCACGGAGCACTTTTGAAACAAACCTTTGAGAGTTGTCGCTGCCCCGACCTTGCTGTGACTGACTGGTATACATGTGCCCAGCGAAGTTGCTGATAACGGAGGGAATGTAGTTCCATGTCCTAACGTTGAATTACAAGTTTTATATAAACTTTATGAATACTGGAATTATTTATTTTGCATCCTATTTTTTAATGCACATAAGTGTAGGAATTAAAAAAATTATTAAAATACAATCAATTTTTATAATAATTTCGCAGTTTCATCTTGACTGGTGCATGAGTAAAATGACCAGACCCATGGCAATGTGAATTGTACACAGACGGAAGGATACACAATGTGCATACAAGTAGATATTAAGCACGGCTTTCAAAAGTGCTCAGTTTCTCGTGAACAGCTTATAGCAACTTTCTTTCTATCGTTCGCTCGATCACCCCTTCTCTTCCAACTCCCAAGCCACTTACCCTCCCCCACCCCACTACGCCACCCCCCGGTGCCTGTTTCCGTTTCTCAGTCCCCTGGATCGACGCCGTGCCAGGCACGGAGCTGCAGTGCGTGCGCAGTGCGTTACCGTTCCGTGACCGAACCATCGCACCGCTTTCCGATACACCCGCCCATGGAAGCGTTTACAAAGTTTGCATATTGTGGCTATGCAGAGAAACACTACACACTGTGACAATGTTTACTAAGTTTGCATATTGTGGCTGTGCAGAGAAACACTACACATTGGGACAGTGTTTACAAAGTTTGCATATTGTGGCTATGCAGAGAAATACTACACATGGGGACAATGTTTACAAAGTTTTCATATTGTGGCTATGCAGAGAAACACTACACATTGTGACAATGTTTACAAAATTTGCATATTGTGGCTATGCAGAGAAACACTACACATTGGGACAGTGTTTATACAAAGTTTTCATATCGTGGCTATGCAGAGAAACACTCCACATTGGGACAATGTTTATACAAAGTTTGCATATTGTGGCTATGCGAAGAAACACTACACATTGTGACAATGTTTACAAAGTTTGGCTGTTGTGACTATGCAGAGAAACAATACACATGGTAACCGTGATTTTTGAGGACTCCAAACCTCTTTCTCGGTGCTATACCATAGTCTGCAACATGCACAACTCATTAAAAAGTTGCACACACTCTACCATAATTGTCAGAAAGACATGATTTATGTTGCATATGAAAGAAGAATGCATGTATTTTGTAAAATTGTAAAATGTTTTGCTAGAATTTACGTAGTGAAATGTTTTTAAAAATCAATTATTAAGTGTCTGTGGCCAGGCCACTGAGCATTACGCATCTTCAGGGAAAACATTTTATTAAAAAACTTATCTGCGAGCGTATAACATGTCTACCGAAGAATAGCATTTAGAAAGCATTCCTCAACGGAGGATTTTTAGTTGACAATTTTTTAGTTGTCCATGGTCGTTTTCACAATCATTTTAGGTACGAAAAATACCCATGCAGGTCAGGCCTATTTATAGTAGTCTAATTGATGCGCAGCACTATTTTTTCTTTATTAATGCAAAATTAAGTAGGGTCACCTCTGAGAATCTTAGTAGGCGAGTTGTCGATGTAAAGACTGTCCGCCAGTTTAGTGCCTAAACCGTAGAGGCGATTAGGCATGTGATGAGCGTGCCTGGGTCGCTCCTAGCCATCCCGCTGTTTTAGGGCCTCATGCACGCAAAATTAAATACGTCCAGCCAGGCGGGACCCTTGGTGCTGAATGTTTGTGATCTACCAAAGCCCCACGTAGATTCAGTCGGTTGCGCTGAATGATAAAACACGACTCATAGCCCCTAGCACGCACACATGTACCATGAGGTAAACTCTCAGTTTCACCGTAGTTCGGCTAGTGCCACGTGCCCAGCCTCTGCAGCCCCCTCTTCATAAATACATCACATGTTGAAATTGGAAGTTTAGACGGATGGAAGCAATTTACATAGCTGCATTAGCGAATTTTATCTTAAAAAATACACTAAGGTCGTGTTCGACGTGGCAAATTTTGTAGACAACATAATCATGTGACGTATTTGGTAATTTGGTATTTCGTATTTTGTATCTAGCGGACGTTAGCAAAAATATAAAATGACAAAATTAGCGCCATGTTTGTTTTTACTTTAAAAACACTTGTGCGAACGCGTAAATAAAATTACTTTTCAAATAAATAACAGTACATATAATACACTAGGCATGTTTTAAAAAAGCAAGTACGTAAGTCTTGTGCTTTGTATAAGCCTAAATGTACCGAAAAATAAACATTTTTAAAAGTCGTTATTATATAATTTATTATTTTCTTATTTATTAATGTATTCGTAGTCTATTCCAGGGATGATTGCAGAAATATTACGAGTGTTTTAAGTATTAAATTTAGATAAAAATATTTTGTATGGTTAGTGTTGCTGCGAGTGATAAACAAGTGACTGTGGACAACGTCCGAATTGGTACCTACCAAATCACTAATTTACAAAATAACAAAATAACGGAATTTGTCAATTTGGACACGGCCGGAATACGATGTCCGTGTCGGGGAGGAATCTGGGCCAACCTCTCGCCTGATTGCAAGTCACTGACCGCACCTGCAGGCCCACGCCCCAGGTTGTCCTCGTGCCTGTGACCTAGGGACCGACGGCAACCACCGAAGTAAAAGTGTTTTCTGAAGTCGTCACTTGAATACAAATGCGCGAGCATAACGAATGTCCCGGCAAGACTGCGCTCGTCATGTCGCGACCAGTCGCTGTCTTCTCTGCTTGTCGCTTGCAGACTGCACTTTCAGGCAAACAGAGCGATTTGGCTAGCTTTCAGGAGGACCCGGGTTTAAACTTTCCAGGGAGAAAAGAAAGCTTCGTCTTCATATCCCCTATGTTCGTATCGTATTTTAAAAATAAATGGAGTGTAGTACTAAACAACTAAACAGAGGTGCTGCTGTCTGCTACCTGGAGGTGAAAACCTCCGGATTATCTCACAGAAATCTTCAAGCTCACCGGTATTAGTTTATAGTGTATTTGGTAGTACTAAGAAAAAAAGTTCGACTGAAACGACATTTAAGGCAGGTTCCCACCCGCCATCTTGGATTTATGGATTTTTGCAATACTCTGAAAATACAGTTTTGTATCAGGTTTTTTGTAACGACAGAGCACACAGCATTGCGTAGTGCATTGTCTGAGGTCAGTATTTCTTGATTACTGTTGATATCGTCGCCTTTGTAATCGTTCGCAATAAAAAGTCTAGCGTTTCGCCTCTACAGTTGCCAGCTAAAAACTAATAAATGTAGCGAAGCTGTGGAAGTTCGATAAGGTTTGGGAAGCTGTTGTTTAGGATATGTCGTGCGGGAATTTCCAATACACCTTCTCAAATAGAAGTTTTGCCGGAAAATCCAAGATGGCGGGTGGTAATCCGCCTTAAGCGCAAGGCATAGCTGCTAGTATTTGCTTTCGCGTGCTCTACCTCCTCGAAACCAGTTATTTTTTAACTTTTCCGCTTGGGTTCTGTGACCTAGCTCATACAAATACACCTACGGGTATATGTGTGAGTAGATAGAATTTTAATAAATTTTTTATAACATTGACTGCCAACATTTTGTACATTGCATATCGCATACTGAGAAGTAGCTGGAACACGATCAGCGTTCAGCTGTTCCCTACACAAACTCCAGTCTGTTATGCAACACGTAGTCGCACATCACATATAAGAGTGAAACCTCTGTTATACACTTTAAAAATACGATATACATTTGGTTAATACATAACGCACGTAATTTTTGTATGTAAATATTTTAAAATATGTTAGGGTAAACTAATACCGTTGTGATATGGTAATTCATCAACTTTAAAATTGACAGAACACAATACACAAATTACAAAATTACATAACTACATTCGTAATCAAATTCAGTCATACAACTATTTTGGAGCGAAAAATTAATTATGTACACTGCTGTGTTGTCTGATCAGCTGTTGATGTACAGTCGGTAATGCAGTTTAAAATTCTTTGATACTGATAGAAAAATAACATTTATATCACTTATATTTATGCGATGGTTGTGTTAGGGGGAAGTAAGTACATTTTTTCGACTTTTTCGTTTTTCTAGTGTAAGTTTGAATCCATTAGGAATGGGCCGTAGAAAATGACGGTACAATTTTCCGCCACTCAGCAACATACAGACATAGGTACACTGGTTCAGATTGCCTATTGAGACCTGAAATTGACACGTTTTCGAAAAGGAAAAGAGTAAAAACCTGCACGTTCCTTTCCCGAACATTTTCACTTGTAACAACCAGTTATCAATTCTGATTATAGGCTATTTCTCAACAGTAGCTGTCAGAGAAAGGCATGGATAATATGTTTGCTAGACTGACTAGAGCATGAATACAGAATGATAGTGTATACTAGATAATCAGGTACGGCCGTTTACGCAAGTAACGTCTTTGCTGAAAACCAGATGTTCTACTGTTCAAATGACGATTGTAGGAAGGAGTAACGCAACTGGAACATGCATTTGCGTGTAGACTAGATAAAATATTTTGCTCACTATGTAGATACTGCAAATCAGCGTTTTCCACAATTTCCGTGGTGACACTTCACCAAACCCCAACATTTTGTGGGGCCGCGGTTGCGTAGCGGCTAGACCGCTAACCTACCACAATGACGAATCGGGGTTCGATTTCCGGCGGGGTAGCTCCTCGATTTCCGCACGTGGTTATCGTGCCTTACGACGCCGCTGATCGGTGAGTTTTCTCGGGCATCTCCCGTTTCACCAGCCTTTGCAATCCGGCGCTGCTCCTTTAACACCTCGTTTCACCCTCATCGGCTCTCAATACCGCGATGTTAAGAGTTGCCTCAACTTCTCTACTACACTCCATAATGTTGTGCGGCACCTCAATCCAGAAATAACACACTTCATGTTGAACATTTGTGTACGTTTGAGATGAGGAATAAAAACAAACACATCATTATATTACAGTTTTATTTATATTTTATATGGAGCAAAAGAAGTAATTTTGGTTTTCTTCCGTAAGGAAAAATATAGAAAAACACATATTTAACTTTAGTTTTAGTAGGCGCTATATTAGTGACTCACGAGTACTTGGCTAGTGTGGAGTAAGTAAACTCGTCTTATTCTTCCAGATATTTCAAACGGCAATTTTCACAATTTTAATATTGTCATCACCAAATTTCAATCCAACTTCGAAAGAGTACGTTGGTTCAACAGTGCAACAAAACCATGAACACTATTTTTTTTTTTTTTTTTTTTTTTTGCTTGACGCGGTAATTTTTCTTGAATATCCAGAAACAGTTCGTGACACCTCAAACGCTTTGAGGTGACACTCCCGGATGTCACTACATCTAGTTTGGAAATCGCTGCTATATGTGGATGTTGGCAATACACGATGGTATTTCGAGAAATTATTTCATTATTTGATACTTATCGAAACCACTGCACTTTTTTAACTGCTGCTCGTGATTATTTTGTGAGAAATCTTCATTGCTCCGACGCGAATCGTATAATGTAAGTAAAAGAATTCGGAGTAGTGTAGTTCGGATAGAAATTACTGGCAGCACAGATATGTCATTAGCGCATTCAAATTATGTTTGCAAAAGTAATATCTATATCTTTTTATAACACTCGTTAAATCTATACGACTATACAGTGAAAGAGCATGAAGCATTGTCTCGTTTAGAGAAATATCTTTGGAACATGGTGAGCATTACTTTTGTCTCAGATATGTCACATGAGACTATTCCGGTGTAAATAATTGTTAGCATCCATCAAAGATGTATGTAGTACAAAAATTGTTTTGTCAGTTATCAATTCTTTAATTCAAACTGGTGATTATAAACCTTGTGACTAATGCAGTGTCTTTTCACTTCTCTACCTGAATAATAGTCTATTGCGTACACGTTTAAGTAATAGAGGAAGTTGTTTAGATTTTGTAATTATCTTTGCGGTAGTGACTTTCTAGATGCGATCTCCACAGAGGCGATGTTGCATGCAATCTAACTCTCGAAGTAACTCTAACTGACGTCCTACTTCTCTTGTTCCCAGTTCGACAGCTGAGAATTTTATTTACACGTACTCCATCTTACCTGCTTTGCCGAATTACACTGCCATTACTTAAAAAAAAAAAAAAAAACCTATTCAAGTATGCATATTTTCCTCCCTTCGAAAATGTTTGTTTTTATTGCAACTCGAAGGTAATTTTTCATTTAAATAGTTAAAATTGTTTAAAATATAATTTTAAGGTACAAAACGCCGATATGTAAGGTGTTATCGTTAGTTCCCCGAGTATTTCGCGAATTCCTTCTCTGACGCGGTAGACTTGAAACACTTGTTATTTTCTCCTGCTGCTGTGATTGGATAGCAGTTGTTTGTACACGCCTCGTTTATCTGCGAGCCAGTAATAAGTAAGGAGGAGCAGTGCGAGTGAGCTGTGAACTGTCCTGTACGAAGACCTCACTTGATCGCAGCAACCAATAAGCAGACGATAGAGTATCAAGTGTACAGAGGACTGTAAAGCCTAGCCTGCTGCCACATCGATCCGCGAGATACTCGAGGCTCTAGTGATCGTAGTATAGTGACGTGAAAGTCAGTAACATATTTACTGTTGTTGATTGATCGTTGAAGCCCCAGGTTGGCGCGAGTTGCAGAGCTGCGAGACTGCACTGACTTGCTCGTAAGGGCGACGAGGAATGCAGTGCGCGCACCATGGTCGCCCTTGGGTGCTGCCACACAAGTAAACGGAGACACAACGGCGTGGCAGTTCCTTTAATGTGATTCTCTGATTGGCTGTGCGAGGCTCTTGTGTCTGATTGGTTACTGCGTCCTGCGTTAGTTCCCTCGGCCCGCCGTCTGACGAGTAGGCGCTGATTGGCGAATGACGCCTGGCGGACATATTGCTGGCGTGTGCGGCGGGAGTTCGCTGTATGAGCGACTATTTCACCTCTGTATTCGTAATCCTTTCAGACCCACTTTACGTAGGTTTCAGGTGTTGCAAATAACAAATTTTATGATGCGTGCTGTACTTAGTAAACGACACTTGTTTCGTAGTCACAGCCAATGATCTGTAGGCCATATTTTCAGCTACAGTAATATGAACCAGTTGTAACCTAGAAAAGTAACACAGCAAATCCTTTGCCCACAGGTAAGATCATTGGTCATTGGTTTTCGCTGTGTGCAGTAGAGACCAAAAATTACCTATAGGTAGGACCACCCGTTTTTCGCGAAAATATTTCAGGACTACTTGCTCTCGAAAACACAAAAGCTGAGATCCACGTTCGTGATTGAATGATTTTAACTGTCACGCTTTCCAGGTGTCTAGCCCGCGAATCAAGGAAACTCAGTGTTGGAGTTATATAATTCTTATTGGCGCAGTCAGGTAAAGAACTGCATCCCGACAAAGACACGTGGCCAATAAACAAAAGAAAACTGCACGTATGCCATAGTGCAGTGGAGTTCAGCCTTCGCGTAAATATTTTTGCGAAAAAGAGGTGGCCCTACCTATAGGCTGTTCACTGTAAACTGAGCATTTTTGAAATTCATGCTCAAGATTTAATTGTGTGCACTTTCTCTATTCTTCCGTCTTATGTGAAATTAACATAGCCATCGACCTTACCACTTTATTCATGCGTCGGTCAAGTGAATCTGTGAAATTATTCGAAAAATAAATATTTTACAAATCTGCTTATTTTACACTTCGATGCATTAAAAAAAACATAAAGCGAAATAAATAATTTAAGGTATCCCAAACACTTACCTAACGCCTTTTATTCGATGTTAAGACGTGGAACTATAAAGCGAGAGAAATAATTTAAGGTATCCCAAATACTTACCTAACACCTTTTATTCGATGTTAAGATGTGGAACTACTTTCCCTTCATCGTTACCAACTTTACTGGACCCATACCCTTCAGTACGCCCGTTAAAATGTATCAGCCTTTACGCGTGAGTAATGTAAACAACTGTTGTTGTGGGCTGAACGAGTCTCCCCGCACCACATTGAGCGCGGAAGTGGGAGTTGAGGCTTTGCTATACGAGGGCTTGGCAATACAGCTGCGAAGGCGCTGACTTAGGTGAGCGCGAAGCTCGTCCTGGGTGAGGGGGGAACAGTCGCCTGCGAGCCGTCGAGAGGACGTCATCAAGAAGGCTGTGGGAGTGGCCAACCTCTTAGACGGGCCACGAGAGACGGGTGTCGTGATTGCAGCTGTCGTACGTGATTGCACGCAGCCTTCGGCATCTGGAATACCGAGGTCAACAGGTTCTAAGGATTAAATAGGAATTAATCAATTAACAAGCGGATTTTAATTAATGTCTTAGTAGTAAAGATAATTACCTCCCCCTGTTTTGGGTATTAGTATAATCGTAAAAGTGTTGTACTTTGATGTGTTGAGTTACGACTATATAAAGTGGAATGATTAGAATCAGTCGTAACTGAGTCACTTTCCCTTTCCTAATAGAGTGACACTAATTAACTGTGAGCCAGCAATAATAATAATTAATCTAGTGGAACAGTATAGTATCGAAATATTGAAGGGGAGACATATCATTATTAGAGATGATGGTTTATCGCGTGAAAAGTTTACTGTTTGCTAGGATTCAAAGTACTGTACATATCTCCGACAGTTTTCTTTTCTTATTGGCCGTCAAGTATGTATGAAGCTACTGTCCTATTTAACTGGGCCAATGAGGATTCTAATACTCTAAAGCAGAATGTTTGTGATTGACCTGCCAAGAACTTATCCGAGTCAACACCTTGGTCATCCAGTCATAAAAGGATAAACCAACTATAGTGTTATCGAAGATATGTTGGGTCAAAAATCTGTCGCGATTTCCCGTCATCCCTAATCATTGTGTGTGACTATAACATTTGGCTGTATGTGACCAGAACACTGTATACAGTGCGTGTGAGATGAGATGGTTAAGTAGAGTGAGGTGTCGGGTTGCAGAGTGGCGGCCTCGTCTGGAGGTCGGTGACGTCCGCCAGAGAAAATAGCCGCCGCCGACGTGCCAGAACCAACAGAAGGCCCTGACATTGCGCAGAGTTCGCCGTTCGCACATCCTCGGTGTCAACTCATCCTACTACATAACCAGGGAAAAAAAAAAACTTCTGTTAAATCAAACAGATATTGTTTGGCACAACCGTATTAGTTACTTGTGTAGTATGGTCTATTCCCGGTTCCTTCGCACGTTTTTAATCAAACTTTTGAAATAACACCCCACGTATGACGTGTTTGGTGGTCTCCTAAATATGTCATACATCACGAGCGTATTATACTTGTTAACATAGAAGTACCATATTTTTGTATGAATTGAACTTTCTCTTAGACCTATATTTTCTCTATAAATTATAATATTTCACTTATGATTAATATTAATAAAAGCACAGCAAATAGGCGTGTTGATAATGCCTAGTAAAGGCTGTTCACGATAAAGTGAGCACTTTTGAAATCAACCTTTGAAAAAAGTCGCTGCTCCTACCTGCACATATTTTAGCGGATGCACCGAGTGACATATGCGCCCAGTAAAGTTGGTAACGATGGAGGCAAAATAGTTCCATATAGCGTCTAATGAAAAGTGTTTGGTAACCACTTGTGGTAACTTAAATAATTTCTTTCGCTTTCTGTTCTTTTTAATGCACTGAAATGTAAAAATTGGCCGATTTGTAAAATAATACCTTTTATAATTATTTCACAGTTTCACTTGACCGACGCATGAATACGGTGATAAAGCATTGCAATGTTAATTTTACATAAGGCGGAAGAACACACAACGTGCATGCAAGTAGATCTTAAGTAGGGATTTCAAAAGTGCTCATTTTACAGTGAACAGCCTGTAAGAAATTGTTTTTATGCAAACTATTACTAAACTTAGTGCCCACGAATGCGGTGCGTTATCCCTTTGTTGCAATTTACTAGACTTGGTTAAATTTTGTTTGTATGACGTGGAAGAAAATCCTGAAAATAGAACTTCAGCAGGGCTTCAGAAAAACTGGAAAGAACAGTGAATCTACTGTACAGGGGCAATGAAATATTTTGTTGTCGAAACCAAATTTTTTCGTTGTTCGTATTTTGTTACCCCAAACAAAGGTTGTTGCAACTAGAGATTTGTTTGGCTTTACTAAATATTAAACAGTTTCGGTTAATATAAAAAAATTTGAATCCCGTCCGAGATTCGAACCTAAATATCCAGCGCCCTAGCGCTACGCCGTCGCAACGTCTACTGATAAAATCATAATGATTTTAAATACATACATTTTCGTAGTTCAAATGTTACGCTTTTCTTTTTTATTTTCCTGTTAAGTTTATTTTATTCTTGTTATTATTATTGTGTTAGGGCGCTTATACCATTATTAAGCATCAGTAAATTCACTAAGAGGCACTATTACTCTCCCATTTGTAGCAAAAAAATGAAAACAAACTTCCAAACTGTATTTTCGAAGAAGCAATCAAATGAGTGGCCAAAAGAATAGGCCTATATATCGACAATTGATTCAACAAAATATTTTGTTGACAGTCTAATTCCTTTTGGCCCAACACAGAGGTTTTGTTTATTCAAGCGTGTATTTTGTTGCATGTTGCATTAATTTTGTTTACTCGACAAAAATATTTCGTTTGGGGCAAGTAAAAATGTACAAACAAATATCTTGTTGGTTGTTCTCTCAGTGCAAGGCAGCAGCTTGTATTACCAAACAGCATTTAAGTTTTCGTCTGCGTGAAGCATTTGAGGCCTCGATGTGCGGCAACTGTATGGTCGACTCTTACTCATGCTCCACTTGCCTGATCGCCTCTACGTGCAAGGCGCTCGACTGGCGATCAGTCCACAACTCGCCTAAACGTCATTTCCAGCGGCGACTTTTTATATTTATGGCACGCTAATAAACATGAAAGTATGATGCTCGTCTAAAGGTAACTGTACACTTTCTGTATAAAAAAAAAAGCCTGTTTCAATCATTGTCAAGTTCTAAAAAATAATCCTTGCACTCAAAGTCCGAATCAGTGATATCAGTAAGTGAAATATCATTCACTGAAAGTCAGTTGATAAGCTACTGATGACCGGCCAATCAAGAAAATTAACTGGGAACAAGTGATTTATAGGAATTTAATTATTGACATTCACTAGGAATCACAAATATCAGTGAAATTTAGCCACTTTATTAATTAGTTATCTGACACTGCATATCAGTTTCTCAATTTTCATTATTTTCACTGATTTCGCTCAATTCACACTGTTTCAAGTTTAGAGTGTGCATTTGGACACCAAACTTTTCTTAGCCCATTAAGACCCACATTACGCACGTGTAGATAATTTTTGGTCTGTACTGCACACTGCGAAGCTCAATTACCAATGATCTTACCTGTACGTAAATGATTGGCAAGCCATCTTGTTGGTCTAAGTTACAATTGGTTCATATAATTGTAGCCGAACGTATAGCCTAGAGCTCATTGGCTTTGACAACGAAACAAGTGTTGTGCCGACTCAAGTACAGCACGCATTATAAATTTGTTTGTTTGCATAACTTGAAACCGTACATTAAAGTGGGTCTGAAAGTGTTAAATGATTTCCATGTGTAGACACGACTACTAAACATATAACCGTTTTTGAATCATGCGCATTCTATTAAACCTCTGCAAAACTTTGCTGAAGTATCTCTCTGAAAAATAAATGTCATATACGGGACTATTTCACCTTAACTGACTTCTTTTACGTCACCTTTAAACAAATAATCTCAAGCGTCTGCAAACTATTAGAAGCAGAAGAAACGTAAACATTTATTATCTAGGTTTGAAGAAGAAAGTACAGCAACAGTCAAGTCAAAACAAAGAAAGCATTTCAGAATTTAAATTTTATGTGTGTACACCAGTTGAATTGTGCATTTCTGTGTCCATTAATTTCAATTAATGTCATTAGTTGTGTACGATTGAGAGATACCGTATTGGTGATCCGAACTGGATCATAACAGTAAAATAATAATTTTTTCTTGACAATTTGAGGTTATCGGGATTTTTGAGTTATCAGTATCTGAGCATATAGTTAAAGAAATGAGGCCATATACTTATGACAGCCCTTGCATTTTTCTTATACTCCATTCACAGTTACTTCCAACTATTCTGAAGCCCTGCTGAAGTTCTACTTCCAGGATATTCCTCCGCCTCGTGCAAACAAAGCTTAGAAAATTACACTAGAGAGCCAACGCACCGCATTCGTGCGCACTCATTGGAATATATTTTGTACAACAATTATTTTATACTGTAGGCATTACCAATACATCTATTTTTTTTGTCTATTCGTATTAGTTATAAATTAAATATAATTTGTAGGTAAAATATAAGTCAAAATATAATTTAACCAAAAATAATGTACTTTTATGTTAACACAAGTATAAAACACTTGCGATAGATGTGACTTATTTAGGAAACAACGAAACACGTCATACACGAGATGTTTTTTCAAAATATTGAGTCAAAAAGTGTGAAGAAATCGCGAATAGACTATAACCGAACTCGTAGGCGCTAAAAGAAATTCACGGATATCATCTCAGTTCCAGAAACATTCGATAGGAATTTTCTCACTATTTGGTAATCTAAAGTTGGCCTACTGGCGGTTAAAAAAAGCTAACGTAGCGAAAAGAAACAGATAAAGGCTGTTCACGATAAAGTGAACACTTTTGAAAACAACATTGGGAAAAAAATCACTGCTCCTACCTGCATGTATCTATTTTAACGGGCGCTTTGAGTGACATGCGTAAAGTAAAGTTGGTAACATGGAATGGAAAGCAGTTCCATATATTAGCGTCAAATGAAAAGTATTAGGTAACAATTTGTGATAACTTCAATTATTTTTTTCGATTTCTCTTGGTTTTTAAATGCATCGACCAGTATAAATAAGCATAATTGTATGATATTTACTTTTCTAAAAATTTCAGTTTCACTTGATCGATGCATGGATAAAGGGATGAGGCCCGTGGCTAAGTCGGAAGAATACACAACGTAAATACAAGTATAATCTTAAGCAGGGTTTTGAAAAGTGCTCATTTTACCGTGAAAAGCGTATACCCACTGGCGTTGCACTAGATACGGTCAACATTGATCTCAAGTGTATCTTAATGACTGCTTTCAAGTGTTCTGCAAGGTAGTCATTCCAAATGCATGGTTATATTTAGTGATAGAAAAGATACCGGAAGGTATGAATTATCTGTAACCATCAGTGTCTTTGATTCGAAAACGCGATAGAAAGTTTTCAGTTAAAAGTCGTGGCGGAGAGGTATTGTGTATGAAGGTAGCGAATGTGTAATTTTGACGTAATAGCTGCCGCCTGCGAAATCGGGGGAGCAGATCTGCGCCGGACTTCTGCATCTGCGTGATGTATAAATCCCGCTCGGCAAATTGTCGGCGATTATCCTCTCCTGAGGACTTTGCCTGGGTCCTTGGTAAGGAGACGGCCGGCAAGTAATGGCAGTAGGCCGGATGTAACTGAGAGGGAGATAGAGGTTGAGGAGGGGGTGTGGGTTGATAAATATGAGGTGCAATTTCGCCGTAGGCACTGTGAATTAAAATGCGGGGCCGGGATCCGACTGCTCGCGAGATGAAATGATTCGCTCTTTGCGCCTGGACACTCGCACTGCCGAGCTTCGGAGAGCGCACGCAGCCTAGACACTCGCTCTGCCCGGCTTCAGAGAGCGCACGCAGCCTAGACACTCGTTCTGCCCGACTTCAGAGAGCGCACGCAGCCTAGACACTAGCTCTGCCCGGCTTCAGAGAGCGCACGCAGCCTAGACACTAGCTCTGCCCGGCTTCAGAGAGCGCACGCAGCCTAGACACTCGTTCTGCCCGACTTCAGAGAGCGCACGCAGCCTTACCTGTCGACACCTCTGCCGTATCTACATGTTGTGTCTTAGTCTAGTATATAGGCTATTCTCAGCAAAGCGAGCACTCTGGAGTTTTTTTTATCCTTCCGAAACTTATGAAAATAAATATTGCGATGTAAGTAATAAAGAGAGTTTATATTCTACCGGACTCGAAAGTTAACGTCTAAGGCTACAATAAACTAAATTTATCGACTGTTATTCCGAATGAGGGGGCTTCAAAAAGTGCTGACTTTACCGTGAATAACCTATAGAATCCCGAGTGACCAAATACCGTTAGACCTGGTCGACCTTTTCGTGGCGTCCACGGCAATTGTAGTAATATCTCACTGTTAATGCATTTGGGGTTGGAAAAAGAAGAAGGGATGTCACGTATGCACGAACTTCAGTTGCCAATATGAGTCACTGCTATAGTCTATACGCAGTATCTTTACACGTTTTGAATCAAACCTTCGAAACATCATCCCATGTATGACGTGCTTGATCGTTTCCTCTTATATCACAGGCGCTTTATACTTGTGTTAACATTAAAGTACCTTTTTTCGCAAAACACGGCGTTTAGCTTATATTGTATATAAAAACAGAGATATAACAGCGAGTTTGGTAATGCTTAGAAATAAACAATTCTTATGCAAAAGTATTTTTAAACTAAGTGCGCATACATGTTATACGTTGTCACTTTGGTGTAATTTTCTATACTTAGTTAAGATTTGTTTGCACGAGGCGGAGGAATATCCTGAA
Source organism: Dryococelus australis (assembly GCA_029891345.1). Classification (NCBI taxonomy): domain Eukaryota; kingdom Metazoa; phylum Arthropoda; class Insecta; order Phasmatodea; family Phasmatidae; genus Dryococelus; species Dryococelus australis. Next base: position 255,094,552 of record CM056993.1, on the reverse strand, counting down.
AGTATAACTTTAGCAGGATTTCAAAATTATTTGGAAGAAACCATAAATTGTCTATAATTGGAAGGGAAAAAAATGCTTTCCTTAATTATGTGTAAATGGGAAGACGTTTACAGTTATCGGGAGTGTGTTCAGTGGTCCACATTAAGATATGATATTCCCTAGTAAAAATAACGTTATTAACGATTCGTGTGAGCAGTTATGGCGGCCCGGCTCATTATTTTCTGTAATTGAATGAAGTGTGTGGTGGAGAAAACTCCATTGCTGCCAGAAGATGGTGTAGGAAGGACATCTGTAGCAGCTTCGTGCGTACGTCACAGAACTTCCCAGTTTTGTATCGTCCAAAGAGTTCGACTAAACTTTACCGGGAGGTGCACGTTTTATTATATAGTATCCGGCAACGATTAGAAAAACTTCTGCGACATTATAAGAGGTATTTCGACAACATAATCATAATAGTAATCTATCCCAATAAAATGTCACGGTACTATACGAAAAGCAATACTAATAATGGAAGAAAGCCTCTATCGCTCGTCCGAAGTGTTTCGGGCGTGCCTGTTACAAAGTCTTCGCTTTGGATCTCTGAACGCGTTTGTATATTTTAACTTTGAATTTTTACTTGACTGCTTACAATTATGTAAGTAGAAAATTAGGACATGCAGAGAGAGGGAGAAGGGAGAGGGAGATTGGATAGATTTGGGCGGCTCTTAGCATTGTGGCATTGAGAGCCGATAGGGGTTAAGTGGGATGAATTTGGTGCAGTGGAGGAACACAAGGGCGGGGGAAACGGGAGATCCCCGAGAAAACCCGCTGTCCTGTGACATATTTCGGCGTGATTCCCACGAGAAAAATCCGGGAGTGTCCCCGCTGGTGATCGAGCCCGACTCGCCTAAGTGGGAGGAGAGTAGTCTAACCACCACACCACCGCGGCCCCCACTAAAGGTAAATAATACATATTTATCACGTAACCTTATCTGGTTAATGACAACAAAATACAATATTTTGTACGAATACTTATAACGTGAACAACAGCAAGTTTATTTCTAACCAATTAAATCAGAAAATTATGTCTTGCATACTGAACCAGTTCGATGACAAATGTTTTCCCCGCTTATTCTACTTCATTAAGTGCACTTTTCTTAATTAGTGCATAGTTTTGAGGGTGCTGGACAACACACGTATTCGGACGGAGAAATTCCTACGAAGATAGCATTTCACAATTTGGTGTATCGTAGTAACAGCAGCATTTGTCCCTGGAGGCTTCTATTCTGAGCACTGGTAGTTCCGCAGTTTCCATTATTTCCTGGGTTTTGGTACAACCTGTACAGTACTTGGCTTCATTCCAAGCGTGAGTCAACCTGGGTTGATGCGGGCGTCAGTACGGCAACGTGACTTCGTGTTTCAATCACGAATGAATTCTAATTTCAGCACGCAGTGACTTGCGGCCTTGTTTTTACACTGTAAAAAAAAATTTCCTTCATTTTACGGAAAAGTGCTGGCAAAAATTTATCCGGAGGTGTCTGTAAACTGTCCGTAAAATTACGGACACATTAATTTTCAAAAACGGACTTTCCGTGAAATTCACGGAACCTCTCCGTTAATTCCCTAGTTAGTTTCCTGTACTTTTGGTTTAAATAATTTTTAGTATCTATTTTATTTTTATTTTCATTATGTGGGTGTTCTACTGTGTATTAAAAGATATTTAAAAAAATGTAAAATTTTTAATACTTAAGCAAGATTTTATCCCGAGTCAAAAAGTCTCAAGTTCACGACCCTAACCACTAACGTCATTGCTCACGTGGTGAAACTGGTATAACTTTTGAATTTCTATATTAGTTACATAAGCAACTTTTTTAGCTTATATTAAAGTTAGTGTATTTTAATTGTTTCTAATTGTTACATACGCCTGGTACTCCTTTTAATGTTTGAAAGAACAGGTCTTAGTGACATGGATCCGCAGAAACGATAATTTTCTGGTTACAGTGGCGAAGAAAGTTCCGTGTGGACTCGGCATTGTTCGTGTCCGAAACCCGAAGTAATAGGAAATACGTAGATTTTCCGTTTTTCGTATTTACTCATTTAACTCCGTTTTTCGTCATTCCGTATATTTACTGTGCGTTTTCGTAAAACTTTCCAAAAATATACGGAAAATGTTAACAGTGTACAACGATCACTTAAGTAAAGGCTGTTCACGATAAACTGAGTACTTTTGAAAGCCCTGCTTAAGATCTACTTGTGTACACATCGTGTATTCTTCCACCCTATGTAAAATTAACACCACTTTATTTATGTGTCGGTCAAGTGAAACTGTAAAATTATGGGAGAAGTAAATATTTTAAAAATTCCCTAACTTTTGCACTTGTATCCATTAAAAAAAAAACTGAAAGCAAAATAAACTACTTCAGTAGTCATGAATGTTTAACTAAGAATTTTTTTAAATTCATAGTTAAAGCACGGAGCTACTTTTCCTCCGGTGTTACCAACTGTACTGGGCGCCAGTGACAGTCAGTGTGTCGCGTTGAAATATATGCAGACAAGGGCAGTGACATTTTTCAAAGGTTGATTTCAGAAGTGCTCACTTTACTGTGAACAGCCCATATAGGTTGTTCACAATCAAATAAGCATTTTTGAAAGCCCTGCTTAAGATCTACTTGTATGCACGTTATGTGTTCTTCCGCTTATGCGAAATTGCGATGCCATAGGCCTCATCGTTTTCTTCACGCGTCGATCAAGTTAAACTATAAAATTATTTGAAAAGTAAATATTTTAAAATCTGCAAATTTTTACACTTCGACGCATTTAAAAAAAAAAAAAAAAGTGATAGAAATAATTTAAGTTATCACAAGTGGTTACCTAATAGTTTTTATTTTACGTTAATATATGGAACTACTTGCCCCTCCATCGTTACCAACTTGACTGGGCGCATGTCACTCGCACAGTGCGCCCGTTAAAATATATACAGGCAGGGGCAGTGACTTTCTTCTAAGGTTCATTACAAAAGTGCTCACTTTATCGTGAACAGCCTTTAGGCGTAATTACAGTGTAAAATGGACGGTTACAGATGAGTTTATGGCGCGTTTTTTTGCTTCTCTGCTATAGGTTGGTATCATAAACTTCAAGGGCGTGCCGGCTTTTCGTTATTGCGTCAAGTCTGTTCGCTTCTACCCATTTTTAACTTGGTCGTGCACGTCTCACAAACGGCGTAAAGGTTGAACGAGCAGCTGCGTCGGATTACGCAACAACGGTAAAATGAGATAGCGGAGAGAAAGACGGGTCTGTAAACACGAGTCGCCGGAAAAGCCAGCATTTAAGAGCTAAATATTTATCCTGTGTGGATGCGCTACGAGGAAGGGCGGGTCCACGTCGAGATCGATGGAAATAGCTTCCCCTCCCTCTTGTTCCTTGTGGACTCGTGGTGTGGCGTGAACGAGCCTTTATTGCGCCTTCACAATAGAGCGTCGCGTCGAGCATCAGCCAATCAGAGCCTTGACGCTAGCGTCGAGCGTCGAGAACATTGCACGAGCGACGAACATTGGTTTTGACGCTCGTCGCCAGCGTCATAATAAATATAAACTGGCGAGAAGCTAGGATAAAGAACAAATAAAAATATACTTAACAAACGGTTTGCAGAGATACTTATCGGAGTCCAAATTTACTAAAATTTTTCCTAACTTAAGTATGTTTTCTAAAGCCTGAAGAGTCGTTCACGTTCTACAACATAATTTTGAATTTTAATATAATACTTTTATTAAAGAAAAGTGTATATTACTAAAAATTAACAATTTTACTAACTAAATGGCAAGAAACTTCATTGCATTTCGTTCGTTTTTAGCATTTCTTTGCGAGCTTCCTTGCAGACTAACAGATGGCAGCACGGTCTGTGCTGCTCGCGGCCGGCGTCAAAACATCGCTCTATCGTGAAGACGCAAATTACGCTCGTCGCTGGCGACGAGCATCGCAACGCTTTTCTGAAAGCCGCTTTATTGTGTGGGCGTCGACGCGATGCCTGACCCGGGGCGGGAAAACCCGCCGGCTGGGAAGCTGGGTAAATCCCGGCCGCGCTCACATATAGCTGCTATATAGATATCGTATGAGGTCTCGCATCTCACGCGACAACACCAAGAAAATTTTACAATAGAAGAGTCCACAGATAAAACTTAAGGCCGTGCTACAATCACAGTAAGAAATAGCCGTAGCAAACAGAACACGCACTTCCTTACAGCGCGTGTTACGACACAACGTACGACTTGGAATGGCCGCCCGTTCGCCGTAAGCCCATAAGAATGATAGAAAGTTTCCTATTTTCTTACGGTGCGGTCTATGCCGGCCAATCACAATTCAGCATTTTCAATTATTCAAGTCAGTGTAGAATGAATATCTGTGACAAGAAAATGGCTACTAATGGACTGCAAGGTACATTTCCGATTTCCGTTTCTTTGTAACAAACATTTGTGCACCTGCCATGTAGTGTTTAGTGGAAACAAGACTCAACGTATGTTCGAGCTCTTACTTGTTTTATACAAATGTTGCTATATAATAGCTATTTTAACGTACATTTTAAAAGAAAACAATTAAAAGATATAGGCAATTGCATTAAAGTTTTTTTAACATTTGAATAATAATGTATTTAAGATATCAGGTTAGCCAGGATCAATTCGTAAATGTCCGTGAACATTGATGACCTACTTGTTTCTGATTGGTCGCGTCTTACTGTAGACGATACTTTGTCAGGCTGGCACGGGTACGGTAGCGCTACTGTTATTTTCTTACTGGGACGCTACGGTGATTGTAGCGCAGACTTTACAGCAAAACAAACCTACCACCCTGCGTGAGAAAAGTTGTTGGCCTCGGAATGTCCTAGCTAGCCATAATTTTAATAACTAAGGAGCCTTACTAGATGTAACTCATTCTAAAGGCTGTTTACAGTAAAATCAGCACTTTTGAAAGCCCTGCTTAAGATGTACTTGTATGCACGTTGAGTATTCTTTCGCCTTATGGCAGATTAATATTGTCGTGTGCCCCATCTCTTTATTCGTTCGTCGGTCAAGTGAAACTGTGAAATTATTAGAAAATTAAATATTATACAAATCTTCTCATTTTTGCTCTTCGGTGCATTAAAAAAAAAACAAATAGCGAAATAAATAATTTAAATTATCATAAATGGTTACCCAACACTTTTTATCCGACGTACGGAACTACTTCTCATCCATCATTACCAACTTACTAGGCGCATGTTACTCAGGGCGAACGCTGAAATATATGCAGGTAGGGGCAGTGACTTTTTTCTAAGGTTGATTTCAAAAGTACTCACTTTATCGTGAACAGCCTTTAAGCAGCTGTGTCTACAGCACAAACTTTAAAAACGACTATGGGATATTTTAGTGTAAATATTTTTTCAGGGCAGAAATTAAAGTTGATATTTTGTTGCCGATTTATAAATTTTGGTTTAAAAGTGACAAAGTCAGCAAAAATCGCTGTAAGCAGCTAGTTCTCTGTGTAAGATATTTATTCTTATGTAAAACGATGTTTTGTAAATAGCGACAATGCTGCATATTTTCTGAACATATTGTTGTATTGAAACACTTCAGTCACCGCTTGAAATCCTGAGGAAACAGAGCTCACGCAAAGCTGGTTCATGATAGCTTCCATCGCAGTCGGGGCCGCGGTGTCTGAGCGGTTAGCCTGCTCGCCTCCCACCAAGGCCGGGTCACTCAGGATTTTCGCATGTGGGAATCGTGCCGGACGATGCCTCTGGTCGGCGGGTTTTATCAGTGATTTCCCGTTTCCCCCGCCCTTTCATTCCGGCGCTGCTCTATACTCACTTCAATCACCCTCATCAGCTCTCAAGACCTCGAAGTTAAGAGCACATTTTTTTTTGTACTCGTGCTACAATCTCACAACACTGCTTCATGTGAACTACATTCCATTTTCAAAACATAATTTGTTAAGAATTCTTCACAATGAATGTTTTTCGCCTGATTCCTCTTCTCACTGTCTCTGTCCTACATCTCTGGTTGGCATATAGGTGGTCATGTGAATAGCAGAGAGCGAATAATAGACTCACTCGCTTCGTGCAAAACTCCCCTGAAAATGGGCCATGCACTCTCGTCTGCTCTCGTGCTGCGATATACGCCTTGCACGAGATATCCCTGCGTGAGATTTAGCACGAGAATGGCATCTTGCACGGGGAGTTTGCATGTATCTTGTCGCGTCGTGTCAAAGCGGGCTAAGACTGCTGCCTACCAAGCGAATGTAACCACAGAGTTTAAGACATTCCTTCCGCACGCATCAGTTTTAAAGATGGCCGTTTTAAACAAATATCATTCTGCGTGACACTTCTTAAGGAATACTGACGCGTTAAAAAGTATCCCCATATTTTATGTTTAATTTTATTTAACTGAGTACATTTTACTTTTTTTTTTTTAAATGCTTAACGTGGCAGTGTTCTCTGAGAAAGTTGCGTTGAATATTTTTTTTGTTTATAGAAGTTATCTATTAAAAATAGATGCATTGAGAAAGAAATTCCTTATCACACTGACTCCCCGTTTAAACTGTGTGGCTGCGGGCCTGGTTTACAGAGCTAAAGACTGTCTCACAATAAAGTGAGCACTTTTGGAATAAACCTTAGAAAAAAGTCACTACTCCTACATGCATATATTTTAACAGGCGCACTGCGTCCAGTAAAGTTGGTTACAATGGAGAGGAAAGTAGTTCCATATCAACGCCATATAAAAAGTGTTAGAAAACCATTTGTGATAATTTAAATGATTTCTATCGCTTTCTGTTTTTTTAATGCGTCGAAGTGAAAAATTACCAGATTTTTTAAATATTTACTTTTCTAATACTTTTACAGTTTCGCTTGACCGACGCATGAAGAAAGCGATAAGACCCATGGCAACGACAATTTTACATAAGGCGGAAGAACACACAACCTTCATACAATTGGATCCTAATCAGGGCTTTCAAAGTGCTCATTTTAGCGTGGACAGCCTATATTAAGAAAGCAGAGAGAGTAGTCTGCGTGGACGTTCCTGTCTTCCCCCGGGGCAGAGACTCCTGGCGTCCGTCTACGTCGGGTCGGCTTGGCAGGCGCCCGCGGCCCCACAACGCCTGCTGTCTGTGCCTCTCTTTCAAGGTCGCCACCCAAGTTTACTGCCAATGGCGTCAGCGATGGACCTAGAAGCTGCTAGCGGCGGAAAAGTGCGCTGGGTGCGGAAGGAGGGGGGTGGGGGAGTGGGGTGTCTCTCAGGAAACTGGCTCTAGGTTGAGGCCATCGTTTCACCATAGAGAAGGTAAGGACACAGACACGAGATGGCGTGTGGCGGTTCCTTTGATGTGGTCGTACCCACTCTCTGATTGGTTGCGCGAGGCTTGGTTGTGGGGGGGGGGGGGCGAGCCTCGTGGTTACTGCATGCCGCGAAGATTCCCTATTGGCTTGGCTGCCGGCTGGCGAGTGGGTATAACCAAACGACGCTGATTGACAAACGCGACGTTCCGACATTGTCAGTGACGCTATTTTCCTGGTGTTGCAACCCCTACCGTATTTAGCATCGCTGTGATGAGGGGCGTTTATTCGACTTCAGTTTCTTCAATATAGATATCCAAAGTTAAGTTGCACCGTAAACATAACTGGTATATTCCATTCACGGTCACTTCACGCTGTACTGAAGCCCTGCTAAAGTTCTACTTCCGGGATATTCCTCCGCCTCGTACAAACTAAGCTGAACAAAGTCTATAAATTAACACCGAAGGACATTGCACCGAATTCGTGCGCACTCATTTGTAATAATATTTTGCATGAGAACTATTTCTTACTAGGCGCTACCAACACATGTTTTCTTACTGTTTTTATTCATATTTATTTCAAATGAAAAATTATAGTTTACTAACGAAATATCGATAAAACTTAAATTAAACAAAAAATATATACTTTTATGTTAACACAGGTATAAAATGCTTGTGATACATGCAGGCATATTTGAAAAAATTACTAAACTCGTAATGCATGGGGTGATTACTAAAATGTTTGATTCAGAAAGTGTGAATAAACCGCAAATAGACTATAATCTCGTTTCGAAACGCATGATTCTAAACTAAAGTCGTCTAACGCCGCTGAGTAAGTGGACTACGATGGTTATGTTTTCAGACGTTCCTTGGAATATCTTGTCTCATAGAGCATGGCGATAAGTGCCCCCTAATTTCAACGCCGTATACTTGGGGACACTGGAAAACAGTGGAAAATGTTGAAGCCAGCATACCTCAATAGTCTGTTTTATAATTATGTTGACAAAAAATATCTTATTTTTGGTTAAATTGAACTTCTTTATCTATATATGATAATATTTAATTTATGATTAATATGAATAAAAACAGAGCTAATATAGGTGTGTTGGAAACATAGACTAAAATGAGTTAGAATGATTACTTGTCTTCTTCGCGTGCACCCAACATTGACCTAGCCCATTCCAATCGAACTTTCAAAATCATATAGTCCACATTGATAGTCGTGTTTGTTTGTATCTTAATTTTTCAAAGGCATCCACTTTCACAAATATAAAATACTTTCATCAATTTAAATTTAATAAAACTGCATTACAAATTGGTTACAGGAAGTATACATACATCTTAAAGCATTTGTTTACTAAACAGTGTACTAAAGCAGCTTTGCTAAACCGAGTGCGCCACAAATGCGTTGATGCGCTGCCCCTTAATGTGCAATTTTCTAGACTTGGTTGAGCTTAGTTTGCTTGAAGTGGAGGAATAGACTTAAAGTAGAACTTCAACAGGACTTCAAAAACATTGGAAGTAACAATGAATGGACTACAGCTGGTTTATCCTTTTATGATTCATGTTTTTGACTTGGCCAAATTCTTTGCAGTACATTCACAGATATTCTGTTTTAGAGTATCAGAATACTCATAGTAATCCTTCCGGCCTGAATTTTTTTCACAAACCTTCGTAATCAAACTTCATGGCCGAACAAAGTTTGACATGACATAGAGGACTACATAACAGAATTGTTGAAGTTTGTACGCTTTCAGATATATCAGATTTTTTTTTGTCCATGTGGGACAGAACTGATTAACCCTTCAACATATTATCCCAAGTATACTTGTTCACGTTTGACACGTTGCAGAATACGTGAAATCATGGTCGATGCTGTAAAGTCCAGAATTTCGCACCAATACGGCCATTGACTTTCTCTGGGAAATGCAGTTGGTTACTGCAGACACATAATCTATTTTATAAATGGTTGTTTCTTGTATAGCAAATCCACTGAAACCCTTTCAATAGGTTACAAAATATCAGGTATTGTAAGGAATTTGTAAGTACTTCTCACGCCAAAATGTATTTTGTTCAACACAGGAATAATTGTGTACTTAAGGCGGTAATGAAACAACCTTTGATTACGGTTACAGATGTGAAACGTATCAAGCGATAAAAATAAGTTGGAATTACAAATAACAGTTTGATATTCCATGCACTAAGAAAAAATGTTTTTTTTTTTAAATCAAAAATATTTGTTTGGTCAACCAAATTATTTGTTTGTATAGTGGCAATGAAATATTTTGTTGCTGAAACCAAATTATTTTGTTGTTCTCATTTGGTTGCCCGAAAATGTAAGATTTGGTTGGTACAACTAAATATTTGTCTGGCTTCACGTACATTAAACAGTTGGACTGATATAAAAATAAACTTGCAAGTTTCGAACCTAGATCATCAGCGTCCGAGCATTACGCCTCAGTGACCTCAGCTAATGTGACAACTGATGACGCCGGAAAGCTTTTAATTAGATATACTGCAAATATTGAGCAACTTGTGCAAACAAATATTTCAAATTTTTCACCTTAAGTTGTCAGTTTCTTATTGCATTGTTTTATTAATGTGTTGATAAGTTTGTTAAGCATAAACAGATGTACTAACAAACATGGTTACTATCCTAATTGTCATAAAAAATACAGACAAACTCTCGAGCTATATTTTCGAACGAAGGCAGTCAATTGAGTGGCCAAACAAATATACGCAGTTGATTTAACAAAATATTTAGATGACAGTCTAATTTTTGGCCCAACACAGAGATTTTGTTTATTCAAACATATATTTTGCTAAACGAACAAAAGTAATTTTGTTGCTTTTCAAATGTTGTTTGCTCAATAATACATTTTGTTAGGGAAACTAAATCTATATTTGGCCCTATACAAACAAATATTTTGTTCGATTTTCTCTCAGTGTATGCTTTACAAGCTTGGTTTTTAAATATTTGAATCTGGATGTCAAGTTATGTAGGAATATCGCCTATACATACGTTTCTCTTAACGGGTTGGTCTCTGTATAGTTCTGCGTTGAGAACTGAGTACTATATTTACCTATTTTAAAGCAAATAGATTTTACTGTACAAATATATTTTTTTAATCCGTAGTAAATTAACAGTGCCACATCAGAAATTTCCTAGTACGAAAGTACTGTGGCTCCAATAATTACGGTGTAATGCGAATGGTCTGGCAGAAGGAATTATCGTGTGTATGTCCTCACCGAAGGATGTGAAACTAGGCTTATGTTGGCTCGATGCTTTAAAGAGTCCGGCCTCATTACGTCTGCTCACTCATCAAACAAACTGCTGTCTGCCCGGATACAGGTCAGTATGCGAGTCGTCTAGTTAGTGGCTAACAGCTAACGAGCACGATTTAAACCAACGGTGATTTACCGCGAAAAAATCGTGCACGCTTGTTAGGTTTAATTTAGGTTTCACTTGAATCTTGCATGTCTGGAGGGTTTTCTCTCGTTGACGGTTATCTCCGTGAAGAGTTGTTTCCTCATTTGTCCGAACCAGTTAGGATTCCGCCGCCGTATTGCTTGACGCGCAAGGTTACTACTAGAAGTTGGTGAATCCCAGTCAAAACGGTATCGCAGAGCCCTACAGACGCAAAATGAACCCATATTTTTGTCGCGGATTAACTTCAAACTTCAAGTCTTGTAATCACGCGATTGTTTAGTATAGGCTGTTCACGTTAAACTGAGCACTTTCGAAAGCCCTGCTCTAGATCTATTTGTATGCGTCTTGTGTATTCTTCCGCCTTATGCTAAATTAACATTTCCGTGGGCCTCATTACTTTATCCATGCGTCGTTCAAGTAAAACGGTGAAATTGTTAGGTAAGTAAATATTGTACAAATCTGCCCATTTTTACATTTCGATGCTTTTAAAAAAGAGAAAGCGAAATAAATAATTTAAGTTATCATAAATGGTTACCTATCACTTTTTATTCGATGTTAAGATATGGAACTATTTTCTATCCATCTTTACCAACTTTACTTGTAAAATGTCACTGAGTGCGTCCATTACAATATATGCATTCAGGGCCAGCGACTTTCTTTCTAAGGTTAATTTCAAAAGTGCTCACTTTATCGTGAATAGACTTTAGTCTTGTTACTACATTGCCACAACTTATTTACGTAGTTCGTGAAATACTACATAGACGTTACTATATTTCTATTTTATCTCAAAATTAAATTTATATCATAACCCTAGTATTCTTTAAGAAAATCATTAATAACAGTACGTAACCACTTGGAATAAATCTGACAATTCGAACAACGCCGTATTGTGTGCATAAGATACAAACACACCCAAACAATTTAAGGTATTTTTCTTACATTTAGGTGTTTCCTCAGGTTAAAAGACTTTATTGGTAAAAATATATATAAATAAAGCGTAATAAACGTTTACATTTAATATTTGCGCCATCGTCGTTTTAAATACTAAGAAAGAAATAATATTTAGGTTTAGGAAATGGCAAACAATTTTCTTCACTGTCCGTGTCCATTTTAGGTTTCGAAACACTAGTTATTAGGCATGGTTCACAGGCAATTAAAGATAAACACGAAGCGGACAGGGCAAATGGCAGCACAGTAGGTAACGGTGCTAATTATATACTCCATTCACGGTTACTTCACACTTTTCTAAAGCCCTGCTAAAGTTCTACTTCCAGGATATTCCTCCGCCCCATGCAAGGAAAGGTTAACCAAGTCTAGCAAATTACACCAAAGGGCCGAAGAACCGCATTCGTACGCATTCAGTTTAGTAATTTTTTCATGAGAACTATTTTTTACTAGGCATTACCAACACACCTACTTTCTCCCTGTTTTTACTCACAATAATAAATTAAATATTATTATCTATTCATATATATACCTACGTGAAAGTTCAGTTTTTCAAAACTAAGATACATTTATGTAAATAGAAGTTTAAAAATCTTGATGGATGATATTATTAGGAAACAAAAAAAAAAAAAAGTCGTCAATGGGATGATTTTTCAAAGGTTTGATTCAAAAAATGTAATGAAACCGCAAATAGACTACAGGAATGTGGATCGACGACAAACGAGTACCTCCTGCTTCTATAACTTTACCTATACAAAAAAAAAATCAACGGAATGAAAGTTACGGTAGACCTATTTGTGTGCATGTACACTACTATCTGTTAAGTTTGTCTCTGCTAAGCAACAATAAATAAGCGACAGGAGTTGCGTGCTTGAATTTACTGTCTTTTCGTTAGAATGGTTGCTCCTTTGTTTTAATATTTATTCCAACTGAAGCCATCCTTTTAACGAAATAACCCAGGTTAAATACTGCTGTTCTTTCACCCACAGCTATACAGGATTAAACACAGTTGCGGCAAAATATTAATGTGTATTAAGTGTAATGTGCTATATTGTGTATACCATAAATATGTTAACAATGTGTAAAATGATTACTGGTAAGAACTATCGTCAATACGTAGCTACGTTGTTAGAAAGTCATTAAACTGACCTATAGACAGGTTATAGGCCTAAATTGTGAACATTCGTACGTCAAGGTTTTTGAAATATGACATAATTCTTTGAGCAGCTGAAAACAGTAAACAACGCATTTGACTGTTAAAACGTATAAGTCGCATGGCAGTGTTTATGTTTACATGTAGTGGAAGGGTACGTAACCGGTAACCAAAAGTAGAACGGTAAAAGAAGAAGACTTAGCTGAAATTACTCCACTTCGATGGGAAAAGTTAATTCGTCCAGGATTGAAACCAACTTCTAGATACTTATTGGCATACGGGTCTCGTTGTTAGCACTTGTATTTTTTTCTAATTTAAAAGAAACTATGGAATATTTAAATGTCAATTTTTTACGGGATAGACGTGGTCGTTGGAAAGTGCCAAAGTCAGTCGAAATCGCTGAAGGTAGTTGCGAGTGGCCCGCCTCTGTTTATAATATCTATTCTCTTGTGAAACAGTGTTCCAAACTGCAGCGATAATGCTGTATATTCTCTGAACAGACTGTCGTATTTAAAACCCTGCCTGTCGCCGCTTAAACTTCTGACGAAACAGAACACGCGCGAACTTGTTCATACTATTTTACATCGCTGTCACAGGGTTTTCTTACGGCCGGCTGTGACCTAGGTCCGTGCAATATCGTTTGCTAGGCATTCCCCTTAAGGTCCATTCCAAGTAACACGAGAGTACCATTTTTAGTATATAGTACTTGAGTTTAAGCATGGTGTCACGTGACTAACGGAGAACACACATAGAAGTTGAGGGAAAGGATAGCCGTTTTGTATCTAGACTTCGCACTAAACACGCGATAATTTATATATACACTTAGCTTTCTCAGTGTATGAACGTGAATCAACTGTTAAGAAGTGTGTGTATGTGTGCACATATACATGCAAATATAAACACACCTACTGATTATTATCTAAATTGGTGTCGTGATTACGAGATGAAAACGTCCTTTTGGAACTGCTTGAACCGTTGTAAGTTAACCACTAATTAATTGACTACTTGTTTGCAAAGGTAACGCGAAATAACACTGTATTTTTTTACAGCTGAAGAAAATCTAGTTTTGTGTTGGCGGAATGTAAACTTACTGTTTTTAAACAATTTTTTATAGCCTGGATAGTTGCAGGATTCTGTAGGCTTTTTGTCCAGCAAACGCTAAGGGCTTTTAATATCACTGTAGGGTTATGAACTTCCTCTTTTCGTGAAGCTGTCTTTCTTTTCACTTTGTGCTCCAAGAAAAAAATTGACATGTTTACCTGTAGAAGTTAATTACTGTGGTTTGCCCAGCTGCTGGAAGCAGTCATTCATTGCCCTCGTAAAGGAGGCAAACAGCTTGCCCGTATGTCGTACCATTATGGACAAAAACAAAAGGCACGAAATGAATCTTTTATGACCATCCCGTTTGAACGTCCTAACAAGACGATTGTTGTGACCTCAAGAAAGTCACAAGTCGCGCGGTAACAAGAGAAAGAGTCGTTAAACAGCAACTGAAACAACAAATTACCTTCTTCGCGAATTCGCATGTTTAAGTACAACACGACATACCTGGAGCAAAACGTCGTCTTTTTGATTTTGGCAAAACTCTCCGTGGTGATGCAGAATTGTTTCCTCTGTGATGGAGATCGATTTACTGTATTAAATGTTTCATACACACTTTTTTTTTTCTTTGTTTAGGGGCTTAAGGATTAAATTAGTTGTCTGAGCGCATGCTTTGCTATTTGCAGATACTCATATCTGAGAACAGACACTCCTAACGACGTGGCAGTAATTTGGTGCGGCAGACTAAGTGGCTCTAGGGACGTGAGCAGAATGTGTGGGAATGACAGCTATCCACTTGAGAGAGGCATTCTAGGATTCTGGCATAAATCCCGGTACACACGAGCATCTTACGTGAGCAAGGTGGTCACTTTTTTGTCAACCTCGACTTGTACCAAAACTTATATCGCGTGATGATCACCGAGTATGACAATTGCTATGTGATACAAGAACTTTCATGTTAGCTAGTGCCATATAGATACGGTTCCAATTTTGGCTATCTTTCTTGTGCAAATCAATAGTAAATAAGTAGTATGTGGTGTATACGTAACGAATACGTGTTGGGTTTTTTTATGTCGTGTTTATTATTACCTACTTCTGCTGGACTGTATATTTCATTCGTGCTCCGTTTGAGGCATAATTTCTGCTACAACTTCAAATCTGCTGTAAGATCCATATCAGAAACTGTTAACACACATTTTGCTCACAAACTATTGCCGTGTGTACGGGTCGCACAATTACTTGCATTCTAGCTAGAATGCAGATTAGTGTTCACTTTCTTGTTCACCTTATACGCTCACTTTCTTGTACAAGAAAGATGCCCGTATGTACTGGGCTTATAGGTTATTCACGCTAAAGTGAGCACTTTTGAAAGCCCTCTCATTTGGAACCATAATCAAAAAATATATTTTATTGTAGCCCATGACGTTAATTTACGCATGCTGTGGAATAGACACACTGTGTTTATTACTTACACATCAGTATTTATTAAAAAAGGTGGCTAAAGGAAAAATAATGGCTGAAAGAAAAAAAATTAATAGGGCTTCAAAAGTGCTCACTTTACAGTGAACAGCTTATAAGCGTGAATGCGACCACCGTTTACTGTTTCGTTGTCAAATGCTATTCACGGTAAACTGAGCACTTTTGAAAGATCTGCTTAAGATGTATACGTTTGTGCACATTGTGCATTCTTCCACCATTCGTACAATTAACAATACCACTCGCCTCATCACTTTATTCCTGCGTCGGATAAGGAAAACTGGGAAATTATTAAAAAAGTAAATATTTTAAACTTTTGCTAATTCTTTCACGAATATGCATTAGAAAACAGAAAGTAAACGAAATCATTTCAGTACTCACAACTGTTTACCTAACACTTTTAGTTCAATTTTAAAACATGGAACTAACTTTCCGTCCTTGTGGCCAATTTAACTGTTCGCTTGCCGGTCAATGTGCCTCATTAAATTACACGCAGGTAAAGACAGAAGGGACAGTTTTCAAAGATTGGTTATACAGAAGTGTTCACTTTGCCGTGAACAGTCTACAGTTGACTGGCGGCGAATGAGGCGGATTAGAAAGTATGTGTTTGTTGTCAGCTGCCCTGAGGCTGCGAGCTTGAATTCGACGTCGGTATACGGAGACGCCAGAGGGAAGTTGGAGACGCTTGAGGGCGCCTGGATCGGTCCACCTGTTGCGATGGCATGCTCGCGTCAGCTTAGCCCCGTGATGTATGGACCCCTCGTGGCGTGGGGGAGGAGGGTATCCGAACCTTGCTCCCCGTCTGCTCGTGAGGATCCTAGCCTAACTAATTGGCTTCCCGGGATGAGGGAGCAGATTCGGAGGTACTTCAAACTCGCGACCCCTCACTCGTATCTGTGCGGTACCCACAAATTACGATGGACAAACAAGCGGAATGCGGCTAGCGTTCGCAGTGTTCGTCAATTTAGCGCGTGGAAATGGCTCGCGGCGTATCTGTTTTGAGGTCATACGTGCGCAACAAGGAAATGGACAGTCAGTCCGTTGAATCAGTTTCTCTCCTACCTAAAGTTAAGAAAATCCAAAATAAGAAGTCAGTCCACAGACGGACATGTATTACACCAGATTTTTTACGTTTAGTAGCCAGCAAGAGATTCCAGACTTGTAAAGGCTGCTCACGATAACGTGAGCACTTTTGAAATCAACCTTGGAAAAAAGTAACTGCCCCTGCCTGCATATATTTTAACGGGCGCCCTGAGTGACATGCACCCAGTCAAGTTGGTAACGTTGGATGGGAAGTAGTTCCGTACCTTAACATCAAATAAAATCAAATAAAAAGTGTTAGGTAATCATTTGTGATAACTTATATTATTTCATTCTATTTCTGTTTTCTTTAATGAATCTAAGTGTAAAAATGAGCAGATTTGTTAAACATTTACTTTTTTAAAAAATGCAAAGTTTCACTTGACCGATGCACGAATACAGTTATGAGGCCCATGACAATGTTAATCTTACATAAGGCGAAATAATACACAACGTGCATACAAGTAGATCTTAAGCAGGGCTTTCAAAAGTGCTCATTTTACTGTGAATAGCCTATAGTAAGTAGTACTTTATATACAACAGATTGAATTCCATTTTACGTCCTCTTGATTATATTTCATGGCCCTCGCATCAATTTGAGTTTGACACGCTTGCCGTTAGAGGAACTCCTGCTTGTAGCGCAGCATGGGCAGTTGCTTCGTAGGTTTCCGTCTAGTTCCGTCACTGTCTTCTTTACTCTGTTCCAGAGAAGTTGATTACTATGCGAGAAGTATAAAATCCAGGCCACTGAAGAAGCAACGTAAAATATCCAGCAACACCAGCTGTTGCTTATTTAACGCAGATCTTTTCTCAGAAAAATTAAAGATTCAGTATATTAATTTGGTTTTTAATTGGAGAACTTAACCCGTTCTATTGTTTATCAGATTCTGTTCGGTCTCAATTACATTTGTTAGCCGCCATACATTTGTTTGACTCTATTCAGACAATATGACTAAAACAACCCTTTCTTCCGTGTGTAAGCATATTCTCTGCACGTTACTGAACGTAGGACCTGAGACTCAATCAACATTCTGAGATAACATTTCAGGAAATTTTTAACATTTACATGTTTTGACATTAATGAAATTTCAAGATATCACCACGTTCAATGAATGGTTTTCTATTAGTCAGTATAGCACATCCTCTTTCATAACATTTACGACTTATTTCGGGTGTAGAATTTAAAAATATCCCCCAGAAATTTATGTTTTATTAGTCGACGACACCACCTCACTCCTTCCCACCCCCTCCATCCACGATTATCGATTATTTTTGACGCTGCGCTCACGTTCTTAAGGTTCAAGTCAATAACTACTCTGTTTATTTCAAACATTTCAAATTGACTCCTGTGGGTGATGAGTATTCCTGAGACGTGCGCTAGAAACCTTTGTAGTAAAAATGCTCCTTTGATTCTCGTTACTGTTTATGACGTTTAGCAATTTACGCAATCATATTGGGAAAGGACAGAGAGTCTGCCTAAACAGTATCGCACTCGTCTCGCTTTGCCGTTAGCTAATGTCACAGACGCTTCTTTACCTACGTGTATTAACATACACCTGATTGCCAGGAGTGAAGCGAGCAGGTTGTCTGTGAAATTGCTTTCCCTATTTACATCTTTTTAAATCTTGATTTGAGGTAATAGACATAGAAGGTCGGCTAGGCATTCATTCTCAGTCTATAACTGTTATAATTGATCTTATGCTTAGCTAGGAGTAAATCGCCGATCTAGTCAGCTTCCTTGTAAATGTCTTTGCTGTCTGTAGCTGTCACTTAAAAGCCAGTTTCCACACGCTGGAAATAAAAAATATTTTAGTAATCACATTTCTGTACCCATAACCCATTTAGACTGTTGATATAGTTGAATATTTTTGACTTTGCTTACAAATATTATTAACATAGATAGGGGATGACACGTTAATAATTGATCAAGATAAAAATGTTAGCCGTGGAGGTTTATATATTGTTATAGCGTCATATTCGTATGTAGGTATGTATATTAAAGGAACACGAAACGTTGCATTGGTGTAAAACTATCAGGCAAGCGGTTCTCTAGAGAACATGCAGTGTTTGAAAAGACGCCGTAGATTGCCTGCCAGGCAGATACATGCAGTCTAATGACGGGCGATGTAACTATACTCTCCGAACGTTCACAGATGGCAGGTGTCAAATAAGGCCAACGTTATTTGCTAATTTGTTGTCACATCTCTCGTAGTTTCTGAAATTTTGCAGATAAATTTTATTTTGAAATTTTCGAGGGCGCATTTCTGTTGATTGTCACGTTATGTTGTAGGTTGTATTATGCTCTCTACGTCATTTTCCAAAATGAATCATCTCAAAGAATTTGTTGCTGAAGTTGTGGATCATTTTGTATATACGTGGTTTCTACAATGTAGCGCTTTGTTTCTACAGCAGGGCAATGCCAGCTGTATTTGTATTGTTCCCTGAACAGAAGTCTTGAGGAGTGCACCCATACCTTTCTCCGGCGACATCCCTATCCCGTTTCCCCGCGCTAAAACCCGCCCAGATAACTACCGGCCACTATACAGTATATTTGCAAAGCATAAATTATTTCTACATAACCAAAGAGTACTGCCGTTTGTCGTTATATGTTGTGGAATACCCACCTAATTCCTTACTAGACTATAACTTAACAAATTTAATCAAACAGCGTTAGACATGTCGAAATAGAGCAATTGGTAAGGTCGATGGGTTTCGTGTCCTTCTGCTTAATTTTTTTCTTTGTATGTAATATTTTTGTGACAAAATAATTGTACATAATTTATTTTATATTGGAATGTTGTTTTATAGCAAAAGGTATCCAAGAATATTCTAAAACAAGTACCTATTAACACCAATTCAACACAAAATATTTCAGTGCTCCAATTTGTTCGCTGCCTGAACTGTACAGGACGAACACTGCCTCTCGTGCTCTCCTCACGACAGTTCATCTTGGCCGACAGTTGCAGGGCGACCCTCGTGCGAGCCTGTCCTGCAGGAATGCCATTAGACAGAAGCCACTCGGCCTTGATTCAGTATTTGCGCGGATACAATGACGGGACACCACGGCAAGTTATTCCTGGAGCGCGGGTGAATAGGGGGAAGCCTACCAGCTCTGTTCAACGCGTACATTCGGGGGGTGGGGGTGGAGTGAGGCATTCGGCACCCGCGCGTGGAACTATGCTCCTGTTGTTGCCCTACGTCTCTGCTGGGACTTCTGTCTTCACAAGATGAAGGAAACCAGCGAGCTGAGTACGAGCATCACGATTCGGTTCGTTGAGAAGTGATTTGTTCGGCGTGTAGCACACTCCGAAGCGAGCTGAGTATGGACGTCTGGTGTTTCGTTGTTGCACCGGAAGTGTCGAAGTTTGATGGCGTCGCAGCAAGGTGAGAGTACGAACCTACATTGTGTGCGGCAAACGTTGCAACTGTCGTGCGCTGTTCAACACGAGTACGATTGTCGGTGGGAGCTTGGGTGCCCGTCCCCTGAGAGAGCTCGACGCCGCAGTGAGTGCCTACACAGCTCCGGCACTGTCCTGGAGAGGCAGTAGAGGTTGGGTAGTTGCTCGACCACGGCATCCTACAGCTGTAGGTGAGAGTTTCCCAGATGGATGTAGGAGGCGAGTGAACGGCTCATCGCTGTATCTGTTTGGAACTTCGAGCTGGTCATCTGGGATGTTAGCTGAATGCTTCTCCGTGCTGATTAAGAGTATCTCAATCATTGTTCGTGGCAGCTGACTGGAGGTCGAGTTTTCCCACTTGGCGACCTAGGAAGCGGCTAGGAAGTGATGGAATGGAGAATCGATGACCAAGTCGATCTAACAAAAAAACGAGAAAGGTATTATGTAGACAAAGTTTTGGAAACGCGACACGATTTTGACAAGATTCATGACTAAAGGACTGACTACAGATGGAAGGGTATAGAGGGATTGAATCTAAAGTAGAATATCAGTTAATTATTCAAGTAGTTATTGCCGGTATATAGTGGCATATATAAAGTATAATGTATTCCGGGAAGTGTAGGGAGCTGGGTGGATGGCAGGTTAACCGGTTAATCGCACCTTGCCACTACTCCAGACTACCTGGATGTAAATGTATCAGAATACAATCAAAGGGGTGGGGAATAAACGTTGTCCCAATAGCAAGCAAAATGCTAAAAGAAAGAGGAAATTAACAGTAAAATTAAAATAATGCTCTTATATTCCCGCATTACCCAGATAGGGCACAGGTGCGGGGGTTGATGAAGTGTGTCCGGACTTTGGCTGGCCACTTAAAACAAAATGTCTTCAGAACAGCCCGATTGCCCTCACATGTCTACCTGTGCATAGGAATCCAAGAACTAGAGAAACTGATTGTGGTGACGTTGACATTGTACGTATGTTACACATGAGCAGGTTGGATTTGATTTGCGGTCACAAGGAGCAGCGCATCACTAGAGGAAGAATTCCTCGCTGTAGATTGACGATTGGTGAAAACTAATAAATGCAGGGTGTCATGATTCACGATCACCTAAAGTTGGCCTCCGTGCTGCCAGGCGTAGCATCTTTCCTATGGTGACTAATAATTCCCAACTATGACTACATCGCTAATGGTTGGCACAGAACATACCTTATATGACAAATGAGTATGGGAACAGAAGTTTGATTTAGGTTGTGTAAGTCGCAATAGTCATGCTGTAGTATGATTGGGGTTTAATGTGAGAACCCCAGACAGAAAGAAACATTCCGAGATGGCATGGAAAGATCATAAGAATGATCTTCCTGACGGAGGGAGGATGAAGTTGAGTTATGAGAACCGGACCGGCTAGACCGGACAATGCTTCCCAGGAAGACGTAGGCAGAAACCCAAATCTGGAAAGGCACTGCATATAATGAAGCAGTGCTTCCAGGTTACACAGCGGGGTTCTGTTCTGGAAGGGTTGGGGGCGAGGCCAGGCTGCAATTAGTTTTTTTTTGGGGGCATTATATTAATCTGTAGGTGACTCGTTTACGGGGCTGAGATGATTGGGTAGATATCACCTGAACATGGGCAGGGCCAAACTAACAGTCTCTTATAGTCGTATCTCACCATAGCTACTCGACTCTAATTAATCCCAAAACTAATATAGTAATGTGGGTGTATTACAGTTGATCGGCATAAACGAATGCTTTTTTTTAATTAATCGTACAGGTAGGTCATTCTTTCGTAGTTCTATGCGCTATACTTAGACACATTTTAAAATTATTAGCAACAGGTCGCCTGCCAGCTGAACTCTCGCTTTGTTGGACAATGTTTTCTTAGACGTCAGCTGTGAAGTAAAACAAGTTTATGTGCTTGCAAACGAGACTTTCTCATTGTAAATTTAATTTAGGGCCATAGCAGTTTCCAGAGGAAAACGTGGTGTAAAAAACCAGTGGTGTGAGGAGGCAACATGTTTAGTAAAATAAATAATGGCGTGCACTGCGAGGATTGTGATAGACTTCATTTGTTTCAGTATAGTATAATAAATAATAACGGGAGTGCGTAAGCCATAAAGTACGGTAGTTATACACGTTTAATGTATTAAAAACTTGTGTACTATGACTGAAACCGTAGTCTGCTAAACTTGTACCACCTTTTCAGTTCGACAAAAGTATGACATGTCCTTGAGAGTTCTGTGCTAGTAAATCCACAACCAAACGTCCAGTTCATGTGCAACTAAGTGAAGAGTGTAATTGGCTTTCCACAAGTACAACAGAGAGCGAAATAATGGCACCGCTCAATAAAAGAGTCTAACTTTCAGGCAACTGGACTCACTAATTTTTGGTTTTCAGTTCTAAAGTAATTTCGTGACTAATAATATGGACTTTAATTTTTGTACATAATGTTAATTAGAACGCTAGCAGTTTTGCTTCTGAAACCATCTCGGTCAATGCGAGATATCGCCAATCAGCCTCTGGTTTCGTTGAACACAGCCGATGCGAGATTTATTGGTTTTGTTCTTGTTTGTGTTTAACGTCGCACTCTCACCCTTATGTTGGAAGGCTGGAAACGATGGAGTGTTAAAATATGTAGATATAAGAATTCTCAATCATCACGACTCTGCCAGGTCTGCGATTCGGTACACTTTGAAAGATTACTGGAGTACATTTTATCTCCAAGCGCTGGGAACTATAAAGTCCCTCGTAAATTATTTAGTTTGGGAAAAATAACCATGTACTTGTTAATGTTATATTTAATAAGTGTTTGAATGTTGTTCGTGCTAAGGACCAGATGTGAGAAGTGTCCACCCCCTGGCAATAACGAAAGTGAAGCGCCGATACCATTAATGCGCATGTAGCAGCGGGTTATCTGTGCAAGGACAGAGCAGGCGTGCTACAGACTACAGAGTAGTACGAGTAGAGACTCAATTGTGAGCAGACTTGCGTGCCCCTGTAGGTTCCAGTGTTTAACAGTGCAGCATTAAACAACTTATTAAAACTATATTATTTTGACAAACAAATGTTGTAAATTTGTATAAAAATGGCATTTGTCAATAATTTGGTCACTGTAAAAAAATTTTATGGTAGACTTCCTAAACTGTAATAGAAGTTCCTAAGCTATACAATGTATGGTATTAGTACTATGTATCAGGCTGAAAGTATGGGAATTTTTAGCATACCTACTGTACAAAGTTGGGCACTTCCCTTCGCATTTGACTCTTTCCTGAGCAACTGTAGGAACGTTGTCATAGATGTATGAGAAAATATTCACTCTTTGTCAATATACGTATACACAGATATGGTAATTTTACAAATAATTTTTTAGAGTATACTTTATTCAACTATGTGCATTCATTATGGATTCTTGTGTTAGACAGAGGCTAACTGGTATAATAATAATTACTAGACCTAGAAAGAAGGTGCTCAGATGCGAGTTGAAGAGGAAAATTGGAAAGAAAGGATAAAAATAGGAGGCGAAAGGAAAGAATAAAAAAGCTAGTAGGAAACGGAAAGAGAGATCAACATGAAAACGAGAGACGAAGACGTAAAGGGAATGTAGAGGACTAAGAGGGGAAAAAAATTGTCAGCCAGTCATGTGCAAGTAATGGAAAGAGGTATGAAAGAAACATTGTGATTGTTCAAAGCAAAATTGGTCAAAAATTGTATTTACTCTTGCACAAAATTTTATTTAAACCAATGTGGTGACACTAGATAGGGGTCACAATGATCTTATTGACCACTAACGATTGTGTGTACACCCACATTGGAGTAACACACACTGAAATAATTTACAAATTTAATGACTTTTCTGGGAAGAAATTCCTCTTTGTTATAGTTGAAATGATACTTGCTTAACTTACGCGACATTGCTTCTGTGGCTACCCAGTGGCCAGAGGCTGTGTTCTCTGAACTCTGCTTGCTTAAAGATACTCACTGTAAGCATATTTGTGGTAACTACAGCTTAAACGACAATTACTCGTAACTGTCTTTAAGTGGTATTCTCCAAGGCATCTACATAGTCGCGTTGGTGTAGCTGCTAGAGCGTTCGCCTCCCACCAAAGATAACCGGATTCGATTCCCGGCGGGGGTGATCCCGGATTTTCGCACGTGGGAATCGTGCCGGACGATGCCGATAGCCGGCGGGTTTTCTCAGGACTCTCCCGTTTACCCCGCATTTGCATTCCTGCACTGCTCCATATTCACCTCGCTTCCTCCCCAACCGGCTGCCAAGACATCGCTGTTACAAGTCATCCAAATCTCTCCACTCGCTCTTTCGCGCACCTCCGACAAACTGAGACGACCAGAGAGCGCTGTCCGTAACGACATCCGAAAGAGCGAGTGCACGAGAGAGCGCTCTCTGGGCCTGTTGAGACACAGCTTAAAAAGGACTGTCATAAGTAGAGTCTGAGAATTTCGCGAACTGATTAGCCAGCTGGCCAGACGTCACCGTCATTTATGTATCGAGAAAACAGCGTCAGTGTATTGTCTGCTGCCACAGTGCATAGCGTGTGTTCAGGCGGGTTCATGAATAGGACTTCGTTCATATTCACAGCAATATACGCTCGTCCACTTTATTCCTTCGTGACAAAGTGCGTATAATTTCGAATACCCGTTTTTGTTTCGCAATTTGTAATCACCATTTACGAAAAATAAAAATTAGTAATTTAAACGGATTTTTTTTGCACTGCCTCTGTTTGTGTATGAACAACAGTAATCATCAAATGACAGGAACAAGATGAAAAACTGTCATAAACATTTGAACGTACAGTGAAGGGCACGTGAAGCGGACGTCGCTCGTGCACTTGCCGGAAGGGTACACTTGCCGGAAGGGTACATTTGATGCTTCTCGTGCCTTTCGTTTTAATTAGAACAGCCAGCTAAGGGCCCTTACTATGCAGCTGAATTGGGGTACAGCTTCGGTCGCACTGTATCTTTTTGTTTACCACTGACTCGTAGCTACGCCGGGCAGGAGTATAGTTAGGGAGGGGGCGGAGATTATAATCCCCCTTACCCCAAGGTTGTCAACAATTAGCATTAAAACTATAAATAAACTTTTGGTTTAAAAAAATATAATTGCTGTAAACCACGATGTATTTTATTGCATTGTGAAGTAAGATCTCGCTTAGTATTTGTTATAATTAACACGTTTATGATTGAGTGAGTGAGTTAAGAGATTTGGGCGGCTCTTAACACCAAGATCTTAAGAGCCGATGAGGGTGAAGCGAGGTGAGCATGGAGAAGCGCCGGAATGTAAGGGCGGTGGAAACGGGAAATTCACGTGAAAACCCGCCCATCAGCGGCATCGTCCGACACGATTCCCACATGCGAAAATCCGGGAGCGACCTTGCCGGGAATGGAACGGGAAGCGATTAGTCTAACCACTACACCACCGCGGCCCCTAAAACATTCGTCAGTACCGCAAACGCTAATATAACCTCCCTTCCTTCCGTTTAGTCAGTGTGACCCCCCCCCCCCCCACAACGGTTGAGAAATTTCTGGCTACTCCCTGAACACAGGGCGTGACTAATGAATTGCGGTGTAGTCATAATAATAAAAGAAAACAATTATTGTTTGAAGTCTACTCTGCCATGTAATTAATTCGCGTGTAACATTCGCGGCTGTGAGGGCTCGGTGCGTCACGAGTCCCGTGCACAACCACAAGTAGACGAGATCAACCTGTTCCCCTAGAGGGGAGAGGGAGGGGGGAACCGGGCGGCGCCAGCGAGACGCTGGGAGGTCAAGGTCAGCCGGGGTGGTAATGTAGGGAGGTTGCTCGCGGGGCGGTATTGATCAGCCGGGTCGCTGTTTCGCACCCCCCTTAACATGACCTACATCTGACCCTCCCCTACTACTCTCCAAGCTCGCTCTTCCTGTTCCGGAAGTCACACGCAGGTGCCAGCGCTCATGCACTTCCTCTCGACTCCGCGCATCGTAAAAACAACTCACGAGCGCCGACGACGGGAAGTATGAGATGGAAATGTTTCCATTCTCTTCCTCTTCTCTTATCGGCTTTCACGGTGCCTGAATGGTTAGACTGCTCGCCTCCCACCAAGGACAACCGGGTTCAATCCCCGGCCGGGCACTCGCGGATATTCGCAAGTGGGAGAACCTGCCGGACGATGCTGGTCGGCGTGTTTCTCGGGGATCTTCCGCCTTGCATTCCGGCGCAGCTCCATACTCACCTCGCTTCAGCTCCCCCCGTCCCCCTTTAACTCCTACTACCGAGCGAGGTGGCGCAGTGGTAAATCTTTTGACTCGCTTAGGAGTACCTGGGTTCGAAACCCGATCCGGCCACGTCCTGACGTCCGGTCTTCCGTGGGATGGTTTTATATTACATTGGATTTATATTACATTATATTACCATGGAGTATTCCTTCCCCGCGCCTTTATCTCTGAGCATCTGATGTCCTCGCTGTCTACGAGAAGTTAAACCCTACCAACCTGCATGTCTACCTTCTCACCTTCCTCCCAGTTCAGGTTTTCTCCTTATTATGACTGCGCAAATACCACAGACGATAAGGGGGTTATCATGAACCAGTAAATTCATCGCAATAATACGTTTCCAAACAAACCGAGAGAATTTCAAACTCATCTCTGACTGACTCATTGATAGTGAATCGATGCATATGTATAGGCTATTCATGTGGTAAAGTGAGCACTTTTGAAAGCCCTATCATTTGGAATAATAATCATTAAATTTATTTTATTTTAGTCTTAAACATTGACTTCAGAGTGCAGTGGAATATACGCACTGCATTTATTACTTAAATGTGAATATTTATTTAAAAAGGTGGTTAAAGGTTAAAAAGTGGCTGAAAGGCAAAAGTGCTCACTTTACAATGGACATCCTATACATATAACAGTGGAAACAAAACTGCCGCAGACATGCTGCAATACTGGCAAGAAACTGAAGACGGGGTTACAAACCATCGCCTTGTAATTTTTTTGATGTGACGTAGTATTGTGAAGGCATCGAATGGCCGTACATCCAGCAGTTAAGATGCGTTCACCATGCAAAGTGGTTATTGTTTTGACAAACGCTTCACAAATAGTGCTAACCTCTGAAAGGTGGCAGTAACATAGATGCGGCGAGCCTTTGCAAAGTCTGATCTACAATCTTGTTATGACCAACCAGTTTTCTGCTTCTCCGCGGCAACACGACGGCAAAACTAAAGTTATGCAAAGTGAGATGCCTCATGTTGGTGATATATACGTGAGTCGCTAAAGAGTACCTACCTGTCATGAGTTTTTTTTTCGACGTTGGTAGTTGATGATTGATAGTGTATCAGAAAGTGGTATGTTGGACTCATACACTCCCAACCCTTTCATAGCCAAAGGCTCGGAATTGCATCAGGCAATCAATGGAGATTATAGTAAGTTAGTTTCGACTCTGCATGTTGGAGACTATTGAGTGGAATGTATCTCCCGACGGAAGGCTAACCTAGTGAGTGCACACTTGGCTCTAGTCTTGTCTTGTAGGAAACGGAATTGCTAAGTCTCCCGCAGGACCACATTAGTTTTCAGTGTGTGAGGGGTCTCAAAATATTGGTCAAATTTTACCAACAGCGCTGAGAAAATATTGGTACATTATTTTATGGCCAACTTCTTACACTGCGTTGGTCATCCTTATCTCGATCATTCACCCAAGGGGACCGAAATACTGCAGGGCTATAGCTTAGAAAGCAAAGAGCTGTCCTGACGACATGTCTATTCATACACTGGCACACATGTTTGAGAGTATTATCGCCGGGAGATGGATAATGGTTAATGTTATAGACGGGCTTTTCATTTGATTATTGAACAGTAAATTGTGTTGGTTCATTCTCGGTGTCATCAAATATCACCACAGCCTTCAAAATGACGAAAAAAAAAAATGATGAATCCACTTACCCTGGAACGTCACGAATACATGCGTAAACTCCGTACCCCTTTCGAGTACACACATTAATTTAATATTATTTTTTAACAAATCACGTATTACAAACTCAGTTAATGGTTTCCTTACTTTCAAAGAAAGTAAATAATACAGTTGATTATGATTCTTAAAGGTACATGTGAACCTGAATCCTTTCACAAGTGTCAGGGCAAGTTAAAAATCATCACCTCTCGTATTCTCCCCACCC
Organism: Dryococelus australis; assembly: GCA_029891345.1. Lineage (NCBI taxonomy): Eukaryota > Metazoa > Arthropoda > Insecta > Phasmatodea > Phasmatidae > Dryococelus > Dryococelus australis. Next base: position 255,066,586 of record CM056993.1, on the reverse strand, counting down.
CAACGAAATGCATTCTGATTTTGTACGTCCCCAACAGTAAATTTTCCTAGTCTACTAAATTCAGTAATTCCTATGTCTTCTGAAAATTCCCTGCCGTCTTCACCACATCTCTTTGATAGCAGTACAATGCTTGTGACTGCTACGTGTAAGTTGTGCTGAAACACGTAAACGATTAAATACTTAAACACCTTCTATGGTTTCGGACCATCAGAGCTCTTAACTAGCTGCTCGGATTTTTAATGAAATAAAACTACTATATGTAAGTTGACAAATTATTTGAGGCAATTCATAAAGAAAGAAAGTTGAACTACTACTGATGCAATTAGACACGGTCATATTAATATACTCTGTAGACAGTTAATACAAATGTGTTACCATGAATAGGCATGAGTCTTGAGACTTGAAAGCCAGCGGGCGAACTGCGATCCAGACAGCAGCTGCCCTCTCAAAGAAGATCGCGCCGATCAGACTCAACAAATCCTGGCCTTTCTTAGAAAGCCGTTCGGTCGATATGGAAGATCTTAAGCTTTGCCAGAGCCCACCGTCGACAAATCTAGAAGATCTCATCGTCAATCTTCAGAATATTATCGGAGCTTTACCAGCGCGGTCATCTGACGATCAGCGCTGATCTATTATATATACTCCATTCACGGTTACTTCCAACTTTTCTGAAGTCCTGCTGAGGTTCTACTTTCAGTACATTCCGCCTTGTGCAAACGAAGCTTAAATGAGTATAAAACCAAAGGGACAATGCACCGCATTCGTGCGCACTCAGCTAAATATACTTCGCATGAGAACTATTTCTTACTAAGCACTACCAACACACCTATTATCCCCTGTTTTATTAATATTAATTATATATTAAACTTCATAATTTATAGACAAAATATAAGTAAAATTTCAGTTTAACTAAAAAAAGATACCTTCATGATAACAAGGGTAAAACGCTTGTGATATATGACATATTAAGGAAAGAACCAAACATGTACATATATGGGATGATTGTTCAAAGTTTGGATTCAAAAAGTGTGAAGAAACCGCGAATAGAAGACATGCAAATGTGTATCATTTGCCAAGTACCTCCCTTTATCCGTTTATTTTAGAAAGAGTGTCGTTTTTTTTTTGTTAGCTCTGCTCAGAAAAGACTCAATTTGTCTGACAATTTACATTTCTTCTGCGACCGATAACGCCGTACTTGCTATTACAGCTGCATGTAACAGTTTTATGTTTATTTTTAATTGCCTTCTTAGCGGATCGAAAGAATGACTTTGGTTGTATTGTTGTCGTAGTGAAAGCTATCTCTGTCGAAAATAATGTGAACAGATAATTTTGCAAAGGAGGCAGAGATACCTAGGGACACCCGATTTCTACGAAAAGATTTCAGGACCAGTTGTATTTCACAACACTTTAGCTCATATCCACTTTCTTGGTTGGATGATCACCGGGTCACGCGTCTTAGATGCCAGCTCGTGAATCACAGACGCACACTATAAATGTAACCTAGCTCTGATTGGCCAGCCAAGTAAGAAAATGTTACCTCACAAAGTCATGCGTCCAATAAGCGAAAGAAAACTGTTGCTGTATCTGTAGTGTATTGAAACTTAACATGCGCGGAAATTTTTTCGTGAAATTCGGGTGTTCCTAGAGAAACTAAACAGACCGACATAACCTCGAAGGGACATACGTCATTTCCGTCTAAAGCTCCTGTCACACTGTCAAATTTTCGTCTTCAAACACATTGGACGATAAAATGTGAAGACGAATTACGACCATGGAGTTTTTCCTTCTAAGAAATATTATCAAATAGACTGTGTTTGAAAATGCGTTACACTGTTAATTTTTTTTCCTAGGAGGATCTAACCTGAGTTTTACTTAAAATTTATTTTCAAACTGAGATACTGCTGTAGTGTTTGCATGCAGTTCTTTACAGGAAGATATGTAACGAATGATGTAGTGATTTATTTTACCTCATTCTCTAAAATCGGATTTTATTTGTTAGAGCTGTTTCCTGCTCAACGAAATTTGATGGATCTGAGTTATTATTATTACGTACAATATTCACTTATAATAGCATTCATGCTCAGGCAGCTTCTATATAAATTAATAGTCATATCCTGATTTCGTTTCCAGCAAATGTTCTTTATTTAAAATTTCTGTACGCAAGGAACGGCCATTTTTGCCGTTCACGATTCTGATTGGTTGAGCCCGCCAAACATCACAGAAATCTTAGAATCGGTCCAATCTTTAAATGTTTGATGGAAACTGTAAGCACCCATCTTTTAGATGCGAATATGGCTGCGTTTATGACGTTTTTGTGACGACACAACTGTCCATCTTTATATGAGCAAACTTATTGGAAGTAGTTTGAAGGAAAAACTTGAGAGTGTGACAGGGGCTTTGGGAAGAATTAATTACTTTGGAGCCACTGAGCGAATTGTGTTGTCACCGTCTTCCCCTGCGCGACTCGAGGTGTAAAGAACCTTGTGGACCAGTTCATCCCGCGACGTGACTCTGTGTTGGCTGCGAGGTGTGTGAGATGACAGGAACTATGGGACGACCAGATAGTGCAGTGTGCAGCTACTGCGGGAGCCGAGAACTGAGGCTGACAAGCTGACAGGACTGTAAGAACATGGGCACATGTTTGCGCGAGCGACGGGCATTTGGAATGCCTGTTGATATACGGCAGTGGGCGTTATGATCGTATCTGAGTAACTAGTAAATGAAGATTAAGTGACTGTAGCTAGTATGACAGTAATAACGACTTCAGTTGTGATAGGAATTAGCATAAAAATTACTCTGACAGGAACAATAAGTGTTAATGGTGAGTTTGGGCAGTTGTATTTTGTAAATAATAGCTATGTGTATTTTATAGCAGTGTAAGTAAATTAAGAACTCAAATTTAGTTCTTTTATTTGTGTCGAGACCTCCAACCCTCAGGGACTGAGTTACGACATAGTGCTTTAGTGCCAATACGTCAAAAATATCAAAATGCTTTTCCTGGATAAACATACATGCTTTAAAATAAAGTGTTTTGCTGAATTAGCTCTATATATACCAGCAGTGATACGTCACTCTACAAGAAGTGTCCACCTCGAGGCATGCTTGAACACGCCGCGCCATTGATTGCCTGACACGTCCAATACTCCAGGAATTGCACGTGTCTGCTGGCGACGTCGTTCCGCTCGCTGGCGAAGCACTGATATGTCCGGAATTGGAGTTGCATAAACAATGGTCTTGAGATGCCCAATAGTCCAGTTGATTGCGATACGGGGTTCTAAGCGCGTGACATTCGACGGGAGTCGGCTGTCAACAGTGCAAAGGGACGTCAGCTAGTAACACTCTCAACATTCTAGCTGATCAAATTTCACAGGCGCGTTTCGTAAAAGAGCGACTGTTATCAAAACGTGTGATGAAATGTTGGAATGTGTGGAACTCGGAAACTGTCGATTCAGGACATATGGTCGTAGGGACATTTTATGTTGTTTTGTAGTATACTATTCACTCCCCGGTTTCTTCCCACATATTTGGGAATACGCTGTGTATGTATTTTGGCTAGACTTTTTTTTTCAGTGCGGTGATAGGTTACCAAACCTGTTGGGACAAACCACCCCAACGTCCTGAGTGCCAGCTGTCGGGATAGACCTGACATTTTTCCAGATGCAAGTCAGACATGCCAATGATGCCAACATCGTAACCGAACTCTTTTAGTATAACGAATATGTAACACGCGACCAATCAGAATGAACGAACATCTTTTCTCCCTTTTTTTAAAAAAAGAACCTGAACGCACGAAGACGCGGAATTCCTCGCGGCGTACAAAATGTGTCGTGAATCGACAGAAGAAATCTCGTCAGATCAGATGGAAGCCAGGCGACTTCATCCCGTTAAATTGCCATCATTTCGTATTCATTGTAGGTTCGCGCGTCTCGCTAAGTTATACAACGCCTTCGTTGGTATGCACGACTGCAGTTTAATTTATTGTCGCCCTGATAAGAATCGACTTCGTGATCACATTTGGGACTAATGTGCGACGCTGAACTGATGTGACACTCCAGTATTGTCAACAGACTGCAGTAAACTGTTTTTCCTTATATATTGGTAAATATTATCAACTGAAGCTCCACGGCAGGAAATGTACAATGTGTGCGCACATCACACACACACCACATACCCAACATATACCTCTTACTGATTTTGCCATGGTTACATGATTTCCCGCATTTTTGCAAGCTAAAAATACCTAAATCCGAGTAAATTTACTGACATGCACTTTTTTTAACAGTAAGTTTATATTCTGTGACAATGTTTATTCGTTAGTAAACACTATATTTCCGATATTTTTCGAAGATTATTCAACTCATGTTGTATTGCTTTATTATTTTTAGTTACAGGGGCATTTGAAATGGCGTTATTATTTTCGTTATGTGGATTTAACATTGTGTAAAGAACTTTCTGTTACAGATAAAGAATTGTATTGAAGAAAAAATTTAAGCATTTAAACACTATAGCCATTCACCTACCAGACTCACAACGAGTGCATGGACAGGAATGTATATTTATAGTAGGCAATGCAGATAGATCTTCAGTTTCTGTTCTTGTTAAACGGTTTCATGTGGCACGTTCTGTTTACGAATTATTTATTTTGTACCGCTATGTGTCCAACTGATTTATATTTTATATCTCTTGAACATTCAGTACTATCTGCATATTTTATTTTATCTAAGGCCATACTTCATTGGTTTATTTTCCATCTGATATTTAGTGTATTCTGTACTTCCACAAACACAAAGCACTGCGAACGCATGAAGGCTTATGTAACATATCCTACGTATTTGATGTTCCATTTAGCGATAAGACAGACTTCAAGTTTAAGTAAATTGATATCGCTGTTTGCCTTGTTAGTTGTTAACACTAGAACATCATTAAAATAGCTTAATGTGCGTGTGCCTAAGGTAACTTATGAACTAATGACTGGCCTTATGGAAGCCCGTAAAGTCTCGAGTGAAAGTAACACACAACTTTGCATCTCAAAATTAAACACTATTGTATTTAACGTATTTTTCATCTCAAAGTTATACGTTTAGTGATTGATTTATTTGATAAGTGCAAGTTCACTCTTAGGTTATTGTTAAATGAAATAGCTGAATCCTTCCAAAGGCAGTACATTTACTATTTTAAGATTAAAAACTAAAGCTAGTGTCTTGAACTCATTAAACAAATACTAGGTAAATATTTTAACGGTAGCCGTGTTTTATTTGGCAGTGCCATCTTGTTCCGAGCACATTTATGGCAGTCGTGAACAAACTGGCATGTGGTGCTAATGCACAAGTAAACCTCGAACGTTGAAACACAGATTTAGGATTGCTATGTAGGACTTATATATTTGATAACGTCATTAAAATATTAACAAATTTTTCGTGTCTCTACGAGCAATAGAGTAGTCGTGTGTCTTGTGAACGTATTAAGATAATTTTATATCACGGGGTTTATTATAACAACATAAATAATTATTATGAACTTCGTGATTGTATACACGTTTTCAGGGCGATATTGTATTTCCATTATCCTCACTTTCATACGACTGCCAATCATAGATATGTATTATACACTAGCACTTTTTTTTTTAAAATTAAATATCCCTTCTTAAATATAGTTAAAGGGGGATAAGCACGGTGTTCGGCAACCTCACGTCGGTTTTGTGCCAAACGACATATTATTATAGAGTCCCTTGCCCCGTGACCAACACCGTACATATGTAAGCCCACTGCGACTCTCAAGGAGTTCCGTCTGTAGTCTACTTTTCGCGGTTTCTTCACACTTTTAAATCAACCTTTTGGAAAATCATCCCATCTATAACGTGTTTGTTTATTTCTTAAATACGCCACGTATTGCAGGCGTTTTATTCATGTGTGAACGTTAAAGTACGTTGTTTTTAATTTAACTGAATTTTTACCTATTTTCTATCTACAGAACAATCTTGCGTTTCAGGCTCTGAGCCTTGGGCTGTATACCTGGGCGAGGGCCTGTTTCTGGTGGAACGACTGAGCATGTTGATGATCGTTTGAGTTTGCTATTGTTAGGTTTGGTTCATGTTGGTGGTGACAGAGCAACAGGCATGATATATGCTATGGGTGCTTTTGGCTGCTGTTCCGATTGACTGAAGAATTCCACGAGCCACGGGTGAACTTCTTGACTGAGGTGGGTTGGTGGCTGGAATAGATCTCATGGTACTTCAACTGTCCTATTGCGGCAACAAGGGCAAGAGTCTGCTGGATATTTTTATAGAGGCATCAGTTCGGCAGTTCTTTTACAACTCAAATTTTCATAATATTTTGGTGACATTTCTGAGTGCGTTTTTAACGCTGCGTGCAACTATTTTATAGTTTTCAACAATTCTAAATGCACGAGGATAGCACAGGTTTGAAGAATTTCGTGGCAGTGACCCGTGTCTACAAAATGAAGCCGGAGGACGTAGGGGATGATTAGGGGCAGTGAGATTTCGCGAAAAGATTTCAAGACAAGTTGTATTTCAAAACACTGTAGGGTCGTTTACCTGTCCTGATTAGATGAGTTTCTATTTGACACGTGTTGACTCTCTGCACACGAATCACGTAGGAGATTTTTTCTTCTTCGAAAATTATTGACAGCCAAGGTTTTTTAATAGTTTTTTTAATAGACAAATAATCCGCTTTAACTTGAATGTTATTTTATGTGTCCCGCTAAAAAAAAGTCGTTGGCAAAAATAAAATTTGAAATGAGTTTTTTTCTTGCTGTAATAAAGTGCTCACTTTATCGTGAACAGCCTTTTTCAGCGAACTTCGTGAATTGGACAGTTCGTAGACGATAGTTGCAGAAACTTTCGCCAAATTTATGACAGGGGAAACGTTCAAAACACGGGGCATTTATTCCTTGTATAGCACTTTAAAATTAGCTTTTGAATGTGATGAATTTAACAGTAAAGATATAAATATTAGTTATTAAATATATAGACAGAAGTATATAGAGACCCATTTAAATTGCAAAATTATAATATTTAATCCAGATGAAATATATTTTGATATCGCTGATGTGGTTAATTGTATTGTATTAGCGGAAATGTTCCCTATACCAATCTCTATCATAAGAAAACTCGTTTTGTTCCTAGGCTAAGTATAACTAACCTTAACTCGGCTAAGCTTTGTTTGCATGACGCGGATGAATATCCTGGCAGTAGTGCTTTAGGAGGGCTTCGGAAAAGTTGGGAGCAACCGTGAACAGCTTATACTAGCGTTTGTGTCTTCTTCTTGTATAAGGTATTAACTTTTATAATTATTGACCTAAAGTTCCCATGTATTATTTCTTTAAAAAATAATTAGGTATTTTGGAAAAAAATACTGATCGCTGTGACTTACGCCTTCCCCAGTTATACAGCACCCTTTAAAAAAATAATGTGCTTGTATGCTGGTAAATTTTTACTGTATTTGAAATGTGAGTTACCTCGAACTTCTTTTGTCTTCTGTGAAGAGTCCGACGGACTAGAAAGTTTACTTGAAATCTATAGATACCGCAATGTGTTAAATTATCTCTCTCTCTCTCTCTCTCTCTCTCTCTCTCTCTCTCTCTCTCTCTCTCTCTCTCTCTCTCTCTCTCTCTCTCTCACACACACACACACACACACACACACACACACACACACACACACACATATATATATATATATATATATATATATATATATATATATATATATATATATATATATATATATATATATATATATATATATATATATATATATATATATATATATATATATATATATATATATATGCAATACGCTGAAATGTGAAATGTGCAATACACTGTTCACGCACGCACTGTATTAATGCACCCGTAATTCTCGTAATTCGAAATAATGTCTCATTAATTTTGGCGTCGACTTAATATAATCTAAACAAAGGGAAGGGGAAAAAATTATTTTGGAACTTAATAAATGGAGACATTAAATAAATGAGGTGGTGGTAATAATTAGAGTGTGTAGGTTGTTGCCGACAGTCTCCGTTCTGAATGGGTGAATACGTAATTAAGGTCATTTAAAAGCAACGCGGTCCTAGTATCTGCGGCGCCGTAGAGATGGCTCTGCCTGTTTCCAAACATTTCCACTTCTTCTCGCCAGAATGAGCCACATGACCGCGAGACCCGAGCCCTGCTATCGACCGCCCGCTAGGTTTTTGTACTGTTCCAGTCATGTTTTATTCATTAAGTCCGTCTGCGCAAGAACTTTCATCATGTCGGCATTTACATAGTTGGTTTTGAATCTGTTATTAGCTTCGCCAACACAAAAACGTGTCAAGTAAAATACCCTTTGTGTCGTTAGCGCCCCCCTGGTGGATGTTATGGCACAAATTACCTTCTGTGAAGTCTATATAGAAACATAATTCCCAGGGGAAAAATGTCGTAGCCTTGCGCTTATGTATTACCTATGTTTTACCGTCGTAAGCGTTCGGCATTAGTGAAAAGCGTGGCATGAGAACATAGTGTTTCATTTGCTGTCACCGTTCTGAAAATTGCAGAGTCGAGAATATAACAAGAAGTGAATCGGATCTCTACATCAGCAGAAATTTTTTACAGGAGGCAGTTAAACTGTATATAAGAGGTTTAACAATGTAGGCATAGGCACCTCTTTATTCAAAAATTACTTATTTCACATTGTTTGGATAAATATTCAATTTATTTTTTCACGTAAATATTTTGTTATAAGGTGCGTATGAAAATACGCACTATTCAGTGTCCTTAAAATTAATGTCTGCCTCTGTCTAACTTAAATTTGTACGAAAGGCTGTTCGCGATAAAGTGAGCACTGTTGAAATCAACCTTAGAAAAAAGTCACTACCCCTACGTGCGCATATTTTAACGGGCACACTGATTTGTACAATATTTACTTTTCTAATAATTTCACTGTTTCACTGACCGACGCATGAATAAAGTGATGAGGCCCATAACAATGTTAATTTTACATAAGTCCGCGGAAGAACACACAACGTGTATACAAGTAGATGTTAAGAAGGGCTTTCAAAAGTGCTCATTTTACCGTGAACAGCTTATACGCCCTTGTATGTCAGCTTCTATTCATACGATGCGGTCTTCAGTAAACCAGTTCAATTCCCACTGTTAGGTATTAGGCTGCACATTACAACACAAAACGAGGGCATGTATTTTAAAAATAGAAATTATGTTTTGAAAATATTAATATATAACAGTCAAGTCTTAGACAGTAAAAAGGGCCCTAGTAGTGCGCTGTAAGCGTGTCAATCTCAGCCACAGATTCATGAGTAATACAATGGTTGTGCCCTCAAAATATTATATTTCTCAAGTTTTATTTCTGATATAGGCTATTTACGGTATAGTTAGCACTTTTGAAGCCCTCTCATTTGGAGTAATAGTCAATAAATATATTTTATTGTAGCCTTAGACATTAACTTTTGAGTGTGGTGAAATATATAAATTTACATGGGAATATTTACTTACATTGGAATATTTATTTTAAAATATGGTGGAAGGATAAAAAATGTATGAAAGGAAAAAATAACTACGGCACTCACTTTACCGTGAACGGCCTATAGTTAGTTTACTTTACAGTCTACTCAAGAGTATTTTTTTTTTTTTTTTTTAATGTCGGACCTCCTAGATACATGTCCGCTGTCGTCTGAATTAGACCTCTGCCGTGAAAGTTACCTACAAAAGGCTAGTGAAAGCCCACGGCTGAAGCAAGTCTGTTAGCGAACAAAATGTATTCATAACAGTTAGTTACAGTAATTGTGGAAGGCGTGGACCCGTCTTGAGCGAGAGCTGTCTCTTTAGGAAATTTGTTTATGCTTGCTTAGGGCGACTCACGCCTTTATTGAGGAGCGGAGCCGCGTACCAGTAACTGTGGTTCTACGTGCTGGATCGCTTGTTACCAGTAGCGTGTGGTGGTAGTGTTGCAAGGTAAGCTGGTGCTTGCTCAGTGCTGTACACACTCGACGAACGCAGCAGGAACCAGTAACCAGGGGGAAACTGAATGTACTGCGGCCACTCACGAGAGAGCGGCGAGGCGCCCATTACACACGTGCAGTGACGTCAACTGCACTGCTACGTCTAAGTGATCGACGTGTAAACTAGCACACGATTAGGTACACCACAGCGCTAAACGCAGCTTACCTTGCAACAATTCACCACACGCCGCTGATTGTTGCAGCTGTAGCCTCATCTGCATCTATTTCAACGTAAGCACCGTTCTCTTGTCGGCAACGAGAAACGGAAAATAATTCCGCATCTTAAAGTCTCAACTTCACCTGTATTGTTGAAATTAAAGGCAACTAAATTATGATTCTCTCTGTTCTGCACATAAAAGAGTAATAATTGACGTAATAGTTTGCTTGTTGCATTTCACATTATTGTAGTTTTTTGAACTACGTTATGTTAATATTAAGTCAGAGTCACGTGGCAATTCATGTTCAAGGAACAGAGTAGGTCGTCCTCTTTTTCTGCTCTTCCATAGTTATTATTTTCTTTGTTCAACCCTCATAAGATACACGTTCCATTATTCACCCAGAAACGTCTGCAGTTGCTTCATAATAATACTTTTCTGTATAGAAAGAGGTTAAGGAAGAGCGTGTTTTATTAAGAGTATAAAAATTCGTATAAGGCAACTTAAAAAAAAACATATACCTGGAACTTACGAAAACCGTTTCATATGCGTCTAGAATGGTTGGGCCGTTAAGTAATGTGTTCTGATAACTAGCTTTCGAAGAATATTCGTGCATGAAATATTGCGGATTTACAGTGAGAATTTACAGTGGCTGGCTGTAGCCGGAGTGATAGAATCTTGTCAAAGGGGACATAAAACAGGGGAAAATTTTCTCATTTGATCAAACATTAAAGAAAGGCTAGCGAATTGTATACATAACAATTGTACAGCCATAGGGAGTGTTTTTTTTTTTTTTCACGCATGCCACAGATCAAAACTTTTCAGATACACTCAAATCGAGTTTCGCGTACCGCAGTCAAAGACTTGGTGGAATGACTATCGCCCCGCTAGCGTCCCGAGTGTCGAAAGAATTCACAGTGGGTTGAAAGTAATATCTGAGCAGGGCTCTCAGATGTGTAAGTGATCATAAGAAAGATGAGGCACGCATAGCAAATGACACATTAACACAATGGACGCGGAATAAAATTCACGTGTAGTCTTAAACAACCTTGCATAATGAAATTCAGGATCGTATTTTCTGTGGCGTAGTGACAATAAAAAAAGCTTAAAAATACTGGGGAAAAAAACTAGTTAATAGTTGTCACTGTCATAAGGTAGACATATTAAACAGTTTTGATTAACTGCAATGTTGCTGTAGCTTTACAGACGAAGAAATCACAAGTCAAGTGGTACTTTTTGATTTTCTTCCCATGGGAGGTTACATTAAGATCGACTTTCACACATGTATCGCATATGCATGCAGTGTTGTCACCGCACATTTCTTTGTGGTGTAATCAGCGGGACAAAAACTGGCGGCGGGGATAAAAGGATTCTAATAGACTAGCACACTATTTACGGTTGTTCTGGGAGTGATTGCATTTTACCTCCAGTCTGCTGTTTGCTTCAGTCAGTTTTTTTTTGTTTTTCTGTTATGCGCCAAACATTTTTTTTTTTTCTCCAGTGGTTAGATTTCTTTCCTGTAACGGTTAGTCTCCATTTGCGCTCATATTCGACGATCGAGTTTTCCATATCCAACATTTATTATTTTTATATAGAGATAATTTCTGTTGGTTGCAAAGATTTTTTATACCGTTTTGCAGTAGCAGCTTATGTTTGGAACAACTTTTATTCTTGAGTTGTTAGTTGTACCTCTGGTGTTTTTATTATAGGCTGTTCACGGTAAAGTGAGCACTTTTGAAAGCCTTCCGATTTGGGATAATAGTCAAAAAATATTTTTTATTGGAGTCTTAGACGTTAACTTCCGAGTGCGATGGAATATACGCACTGTGTTTGTTACTTACATGGCAATATTTATTTATAAGGGTGGCTAAATGATAAAAAATGGCTGAAAGTAAAAAGCAACCACGGTTTAAAAGTGCTCGCTTTACCGTGAACAGCCTATACCATGAAACTTCTAATATAATCAAAGCATTTCTTTCAACTAGTATCTTAAGTTAATTAATCTTCCTCCGGTAGCACTATGCATCTCACATTTTTGTACATCACAGTTATCACTCAATCAGTCCGGCCATTGGCTGGGATGTGTGTCCGATCTCTCCCGGAATCACCAGAGGTACAGCGCTCAGTGTAGAGGGTTACACTGGTTCGTCATTGACATGTGTTACAGGTGGCAGCTCGTGTTGTGTGTGGGATAGAAATAATAAGTTTTCCCTATATAGGGATTGTAATCTTGGCAGATTATCAAGGAAAGTTCAACAGCTCATAAACTTCAAATGAATCAGTAATTTCAACAGAGCTTCTCCTACCATCGAGCTCCAGCGTAGCTTTGTCTTGGAGTTGCTGAAACTGCTCCAATTTGCTTTTAAGATAGGAATGAGTAGTAAGTTTTTAATCAGTTTGGATCTTTGATACGAATTACTTTGTGTGCTTTTTATACCTAAAATACAGTACTTCAGTTTTATTATCTTTTAGTACGCAAGTTTTCAGTGAGGTTTTCACGCTTGAAACTTTGCCATTAATATATATTTAATTGATTTCAAACTATGGACAGTTTTTCATGTGCCAACTGTATTGCCATGTCATACGGACTCCGTGTAGTTCTACAGTTTCATTAAATTCTAGTGCTCTCTTTGTTCACAATCCCGTAGCACCAAATTGACAGTTCAAACAACGATGTCGCTCATTAACATGCTGACTATTCTTTAAGGTTTGCCTTTGTTCTGTGCTCTAACTTCTCCACCTCAAGACGTGGGCCGATTGTCGTGTGCACACGTTATGGTGCAGATAAAGCGCCCGCCTTTAATTGCCTTAATTTACAGCCGTGCCAAGCCAAGATTTATGACCTGAATGTTGACCATTAAGTTGAGGTTTATCGTTCCGCCATCTCCTTACCATCAGGATGAAACGCCGCTATATTTGGAGCACCATTCGACCTTCTTTTTGATGGCGGTGAATTTTTTACGTCCCGTTGCGTGGATTGTTTCATTACAGGTGCATTCGTAACTCCATATTTCTGTAGCGTGTTGTTCTCAGACGCCCGTTATCGTTGAAATTTAAATAGCAAACTCGAAATCATCCTCTCTTCTTCCTCGTGTCATTTTTTGAACTCTGAGGCCTGATTTCTCGAGCATTACATATTTTTTCCTGGTGATTATGGCATGAAATATTAGTCTGCGAAAAAAAATAATACCACAAGTTTTTTTTTTAGAACTAATGAAAGTAACATAATAATTTTTAATGTGTCTTTTTCCTATAAATCTCAGTTTTGAACAAAAAATACGTCAAGTTACAGCTCAAAATAATTGTCCATGGCGTCAGAATGTCATGAAGAGTATTAACTTCGGAATTTTATAGAACCATGTGATTTGCCCTTGTTTCAAATTTATTATTTGAAATAATTTTTAAGTAAAAATCGCTATAAGTTAAATCCTTAACTTACTGCAGGCGAACAAAGAGTCGGATATAAAAAAAATCGTAACATGCCACTCCTAGCATTTTTTTTAAGTATCAGTTTAACTGTTTTTGAAATTTGTGCAAAGCAAAATATAAGTTAAAAATCCCACATTTATCTAAAATTCTCATAATTGCTTTTAAAAATTATGATAGATGATATTTTTTTAATGATTTGGTATTCTTATTAAGTTATCATTGATATGTCAAGAAACCATTATAATATCCTCAAAAGGTGGGGAAAATTGGCATTAACACGGCTTTAAATGATGTTTAAAAAAAAATTCATTGTTTCATCGTAAACGCAGCACTTGTCGATGTCTTAGATATCTGTGTTTACGTTTATTCGTGTTTGATGTCTAAAGTTATTCTACAGTCCATTAATAGTTACTTTCAACTTTTCTGAAACCCTGCTAGACTTGTACTATCATGCTGTTATTCCGCCTCACGCAAACAAAGCTCAACTAAGTCTAGAGAATTATACCAAAGTACACAACGCACCGCATTCGTGCGCTCGTAATTTAACAATACTGTGCATGAGAACTATTTCTTACTCGGCATTGCCAACACACATATTTTCTCTCTGGTTTTATTCGTATTATTTATAAATGAATTTATTGTTTAAATACAAATGAAAGTTCAATTTTACGAAGTTTCTATTCAAAAAGTGTGAAGAAACTGCCAATAGTCGTTACATTTTTCCCCTCCAAGCATCACGTGGTGGAGATTGAAGGAAATAAAATATCCAGCCTGCGCAGCCACTGCGATAAGGTAATTCTCCCCTCCTTGGGATTTTTCGAGCATGCTGCATAATGTCGTAAAATCATAATTTACGTTCGTATGAAAGCAAACCAGAACTGCGATGCGATTTTTTCTTCCGATTTTTAATGTTTGCTTCATTTAAATATGTTTCGGGATCTACCCGGCTATTAAATTCTCCTTATATAATTGACATAAATATATTATACGAGACTTTGGGGAACGATCGAAGAATCCCATAAAAATTATATAGGAAACTAAATTTGTCTGTTATGTTCGGTAGTGCACAGTCCCATATGATTACAGTGGATTTCACGGTGGTACACCTTACACACTCACACACACACGCACGCACGCACATGGTGTATTTAGGAAACAACCAAACACGTCATACACGTCATACATGGGGTGATATTTCAAAGGTTTGATTCAAAAAGTGTGAATAAACCATGGATAGAATATACCTGATAAAGCTCCACATTTACGGGATTAAAAACCTAAAATAAGAATATATCCAAACGAATTCATCAGTGGTCATTGAAACACGCATACTGTTTTGTGAAAATACGAACTCATCAAGATTCTTTTTTAGTTTTCTAATGACGTGATGCACCCTCTGCACAACTCTTGCGCACGTCTATGTAGTTTACTCTGTGTTTTAACGTTGGCAGTACCTTAGAACCTTCTTCGGCCGACTTGGGCAAACAGAGAATGGGATAATGTTCTCTCGTTATACCGCTGAGTTGCAACCTTTCTCTTCCATGCTCCTTGCTGCTCCTTTCTTGTCATCGTCACGATCCTGGCCTTGGTCCA
Source organism: Dryococelus australis (assembly GCA_029891345.1). Taxonomy (NCBI): domain Eukaryota; kingdom Metazoa; phylum Arthropoda; class Insecta; order Phasmatodea; family Phasmatidae; genus Dryococelus; species Dryococelus australis. The sequence goes on along the minus strand of CM056993.1, from coordinate 255,051,396 downwards.
CGGAAGTGCCACAATCAGATCTGCGCGTGGATTGGTGCAAAGGGGAGGGGAAGGCAGGTGGGTACAACCGTTAGGTAGCGACGTGAGCAGGCGAACTCCATGTCCTCCCCCCTCCCCAGCCATCCCCCCCTTCTATCGCCTCGACACGATTCGCGTATTTTATCTGTCGAGCGGGCTGCTCTCTTTCTGCCAAGTGTAATAACTAACCCCTTGGAGAGACGGGGTAGCTACAGTACATCCGTGCACTCTTTCAACTTCCCCATCTTCCGGGTCATCGACCCCTTGCCTTGCGGAGTCACGAAGCGGTGCAGCTAAATGACCTGCCGTCCTCTGAAGGTCTGCGTCCTCAATAGAGCGCGACCTACAGCTTCCTTATTCTACCGAGTGCCGGAAACTGCGATTAGGGAAACATGTTTATCCGTCTACATTCATATTTAGTTATACATTGTTTCATAACAATAAGACATCCGCGGTTACGTCCGATTTTTCTGAAGCCCTGCTGAAGTTTTACTTTCAGGTCATTTCTCCTCTCCGCCTCGTGCAAACAAAGCTTCTAAGCAAGTCTGTAAATTATACCAACGGGACAACGCGCCGCGTTCGTGCGCACTTAGTTGCATTATATTTTCAACAATAAATATTTATTTCTGAGCATTACCAACTCACGTATGAGTTTATATTCATATTACTTATACATAAAAAAATATGATTTAGAGATTAAACACAACGAAAGCCTAATTTTAATAAACTACTTAATTTTAACAGAAGTATAAAACGCTTGTGATAGATGACATATTTAGTACAAATCAAACACCTCATACATGAGGTGATTTTTCAAAAGTTTGATTTAAAAAAAAAATGAAAATATCACCAACAGGCTGTAATATAGTTACTTGCGAAGCACATTGAGACTAAAGGCGACGGGGCCACAAAACAAGAAAGATAAAGAGATGAAGCTCAGTGTTTTGACGCCATGTTTATATTCATGTCGGGTCTATTAGGTGGAATTTGTGGCCAACGTAGCAGTTTCACAACAATCGTTTTTTTTAATATTTAAACTTGAAATAGTTTCTGCTGCCATTTACTGTGCGCAGTACTTACATGTATCTTTAAGTCTTCGTAACGAAGAATTGTTAACATATAATTAATGGCTCAGAATACATGGCTTGGCTATCATGTCATGTACATGTATATTTTTATTAAGTTTTTAAGAGAACGTGATATTAAAACTTTTCAAAATTATTGCAGTAGATGCATATGATTATTATTATTTTTTATTCGTGCAAAATATACGTGGACTACTAATTAGTAATTAATTAAGCATAACCTCATTCACGAATATGCATGTAAATGAAAAATAATGGCAGTTAAAAGTATGAGTTAATATCTGAAAGACACAAGTAACTATAGATACGTGCCTGCATTGCAGCATTAATTCAATCTCGTACTACTGATGTGGAGGTCCACACTTCTTACATAACCTCACTTTGTATTGCTACATCTTTGCGATTGCAGCTTTCGGTACATGGCTAATTCAATGTATTCGTAACATAGACACAAAGAAAACAAAGAAAGTTACCTGTGATTTCACTTCTTTATTTTCGGCTACGTTATGAAATACATTTTATAACTTCCATCTTGCAGTATGCGAATTAACCTTCTTGTAGCTTTAATAATTCGTACGGCCGTTGCGGTGAAGACGGTATCAGTCGGCGTAATGCAGCCAATATAAGGTATTTGGTCCATCTTGGGTTTAAAAAATATATACTAAGTATATGTTACAGTATTTAAGTAAATATTACTTCTTAATCTTTAAAACGTTCAGCCATTAAATATTTTAGTCTGGCGGTAAATATTTGAGTGGAGTGGAAATGTTTGGGCCGCTCTTGAGGTCAGGGTCTTGAGAGCAAATGAGGGTGAAGCGAGATGGGTATGTAGCAGCGTCGGAATGCAAGAGGAGGGGGGGATCGGAGATCCCCGAGATAACTCACCGACCAGCGTAATCGTCCGGCACGATTCACACGTGCGATAATCCGAAAGTGACCTCGTTGGGAATAGAACTCGGCAGTGGACGTTTCTTCCCTACGTGTTCTATATCTATCCCACATGAAGTGACATTTAGGTGTTTGAGGATTCAGATTTCAAAAATTATTGCGGACCGATTACTGCATGACCTTCTAAGAAGGGGTGGCGGTCTAAGCGAAATGAGTGAAACGTAAATACAATATGAATTTAAATGAAGTTCCTTGGAGAAATTGCTTTGTGCAGTTGAAATAACAATTAACAAGATATGCTGTGTTTGTGATTGAAGTGAAAGTGAACGTGGTGATACGGGTATCAACAAGATAGGCCTTGTTTGTTCCTGTTACTGCAGGTTAGGTCTGGTCAGGAAATGTGTGTTCAGTGGAAAAGAGTACCTAATCCATTTTATTTGCGTAGTCATATTAAAGCAATGTTAATACTTTTTAGTCCTGATCTATCTAACTCAGTGTATCTTAACCCAACCAAACGTGCCCTACCCGCTGTGCCACTGCGGCTCCTGAGAAATATTTAATTCTTACAGTGTTGGTCAAGTCATTCTGTCATATATTTTAGTGTCTCAAATTTCCTCTATAGAACTTTTACCCCCAGATGGGATCTTCTGCTATTGTGGGCTTCTTACCACAGACTAAAGACGAGGTATAGGCTGTTCACTGTAAAGTGAGCACTCTTGAGACCATACTTACGTTTTCCCCATCAGCCATTTTTTATCGTTCCGCCCCCTTGTAAAATAAATATTGCCATGTAAGTAATAAGCACAGAGTATACCTTTTACCGGACTCTAAAGTTAACGTCTAAAGCTACAATACAATGCATTTATTGACCACTATGTGAATAGTCTATAGATCTACGTAGGCCACTGCAGCTATCAGAGTCGCATGGTTAGCAGTGATGTACGCGTCTGTGCTTGCACTCAACGCTCTTCCACTCTACGCTCCGTACCACCTCGGTCACTTACTAAGGGCTCAGAAAATTGTGTTTCCTTGGTTGGCTCTTTGGCGATTTTTCGGATCGACGTCCACGCTACGTGAACAAGATCGCGAGCACTGATACAATTCACCAGTTAAAATACGTACATACTATGCTCCCCGCCCGACGTGACAATTCCTTACAAATAACTGAGGCAATCCCGGCCGGCCATTCTGACGAATGAACACGATGGGGGAAATGAGAATTTCTCTCCACATTGCCATTGACAGCAGTTGTACCGGCGAAACCAGAAGCGGAAGACTGAGCCAGTCGAATTCGAATATTGCCCATCCTTTCATTTACAACGCACCACAGTTATTATGCCTTGATATTTAGTAACTACCTTGATTATACCTTAATTCGCATTTCGATTATTTCTTTTGTAGATTTAAATATTATTTCTTTGTCGTTGAACTGTCACATTTATTGTTGTTCTGTGGAAAATATTCAGTCATTGCATGGAAATACACTTTTGTTAAAATATTAACTAAATTAATAAACTGTAGTACCACATGGATAGATAGGTACACGTTCGATAGTATCATAATGAGTTTTAAAGAGTAATAGATTTACAAATTGAAAGTAAATCGCGTTAATAGTTTTTACAGCATAAAGTTGATCTGTCGTTGTGTATGCTTGTTTTGTATCCTTCATTTCTGATACGGCAATGAAGGAACTATTATGTCCTACCTAGATTCAGGAACAGAAAATAAAAATGGTCAATTCAAGCCTTGTTTGAACAGGAAGGCGTTTTACAAAATGTTCATGTGACACGATTTTGAACACAAAAATTATGCCGTAATGAGATTTCTAATTTCAGATAAATGTGCAAAACAAACATTTTTAATACATAGAGTTATGTAAGTTATTTTAGGTTTTGCCCTCAAAGTACGTAGGTGCGCAGATAACTTTGGTGCGTTGCGTCAAATAGAGAGACTTATTTTACGTCGCATGTAACGGTTCCCCTTTGTAATATTAATTTAAACTATGATTCCCTTTTAAATTGTTAATGGTACATTTTGGGTACTTGGAACATTACGAGAGAAATACTCGTGCGAATATTTGTATTATAATATATTATTTATATGCCACATGGACGTGTCTTACGAATGCCGAACAAGCGAAACCGCTTTGTCCGCACCGAAACCAAAAGTAGGCTACTTAATAAAAGCAGTTCACATTTCACCCCTTTTTAACCATGCGATCAGATATTATCAGCCATATTACGATCCTTCTGTTTCCTACTTTTTGGTGTCATAGATCATCGTTGAGACAGAAGCTCCACAGAAACACAGCGAAACACCTGCGCAGACAGGTTGCACTAAGGTTACGTCTAATCGGATTCCGAGATATTAGTGTTAAAAGTTTGGCAAAGGGAAAATGTTCGCCAATAGGTAAGCGCTAGTGTCCGCAAGGCACCAGATTTTCTCTGTTTTCTACTTAAAAAAACAGGATAATTGCAATAATCAAAAATCAAATTAAAAATTACTTCGTAACGTAGTTAAATCGTTCTCTTTTATAAATCACGTAGCTTAAAATTTTAATTGAAAGTTACCTTTTGGAGCACTGCACATCTAGCGGTAGAAATTTTCCTTATGCCATATTGTCACATAAGAAATCTGGTTTTGTTTCGAACCTTAGTTGTACGTAGTACTTGTGATGCGTGTTTGGTTAGCACTCGACGCATTTAGCAGTATTCGATAGGCGTTCGTAATCAACCCGCAAAACACAAATTACAAAATGAACAAATTATCATACTGGGTTCTGAGTATTTCTGACTTCTTTTTATTTTTTATCAAAGAAAATTCAGAAAGTGCCTGCTCCTGTACATAACTACCAATTGTTCTCACACAGAATTGCAGCACATACCTACTGAACTATCAACTCACTAATAAGTCACAATATTAATGCTGCTGAAATAAATATTGTATTTCAGTCGTTAATTGCTGCATTGGTGTGTGAGGTTAATAGATACAGTCGATTTACAAGAACATCCAACTTTCCTGAAGCCATGCGAAATTTCTTCTTCCATGATATTCCTCCGCCTCATGCAAACTAAACTTAACCAAGTCTAGAAAATCTACACTTGTGGGACAACCCACCACATTCGGACGCGCTCAGATGTAATAATATTCTGCATTAGAACTATTTCTTACCAGGCATTACCAACACACATATCTTCTTGCTAAAGGCTGTTCTCAGTAAAATGAACACTTTTGAAAGCCCTGCTTAAGATATGTTTGTATGCACATTGTGTATTCTACCGCCTTACGTAAAATTTAACACTGCCATGGGCCTCATCACTTTATTCATACGCCGATCAAGTAAAACTTTGAATTTATTTCAAAAATTAATGTTCCACAAATCTGATCTTTTTTACACTTCGATTCATTAAAAAAAGTTCAAACCGAAAGAAATAAGTACAGTTGTTACAAATGGTTACCCAGCACTTTCAATTTGACGTTAAAATATGGAACTACTTTTCATCAATCGATACAACTTTACTGGGTGTAGGTCTCCAAGTGCGCACGTTATAATATATGCAGGTAGGAGCAGTGACACTTTTCTAAGGTTGATTTCAAAAGTCTCACTTTATTGTGAACCGCCTTTATTTTAGTTTATAGTAGTTATATTTTATCTATAAAATGGAATATTTTATTTATAAGTAAAAGTTCAACTGAACCAAAATAAGGTACATCCATATAGACAGAGGTATAAAACGCTTGTGATACATGGAGGCATATTTAGGAAAGAAGCAAACATGTCATACATGGGGTGATTTTTCAGAGGTTTGATTCAGAAAGTGTGAAGAAACCGCGACTAGAGTATAGGTTTGACGCGCTACTGTGATATATTAGCGGCGTGTGTGTGGCAGCACCTTAACACGGCGATGAGCTGGTGGTTGTGATAGCGGGAGGCGATTACAAACCAGTTACACGGCCCGGCCCAGTAACAGGTCCCGCGAGTACCTGTGCTCTCCCCCCCCCCCCCTTTTGCTGATAACTCTCATCTCGTTCGAGCTGGCTTCCCCATGGACCAGCAGCTCGTGTCCCAATGCCCCGCGCCGCTTCGACATGCAGTGCGCTTGTGGTCGGTCCATTCGCCGCCGTAATACAAGCCAGTGACATGGGGAGATGAAGTTCTCGCGAGTTAGAGCTGCAACAGGAGGATATTATCACACGCGATGTAAGTGAAGTGAAGAGATTCGGGCGGCTCGAGAGCCGATGAGGGTGAAGAGGTGAGTGTGGAGCAGCGCTAGAATGAAGGGGCGGGGGAAACGGGAGATCCCAGAGAAAACCTGCCCACCAGCCGCATCGTGCGACACGAATCCCACATGCGAAAATACGGAGAAACGAGCCCGGTTCGCGTAGGCGAGGGGCGAATAGTCTAGCCAGTACAGCACCACGGCCCCCCAAATATCTAGTATTAAGTTTATTTCGCAACTATTGTGCACGTCCCCAAATGGTGTTTACAAGTGTAAGTAGTAAAAATAGCTGCTATTGTACGGTTGCGTAGGACATTGAGCTTATTTTAGTAAAAAGAAAAGTTACGAATTAAAGGCGAAATCAAGATATGCGCCACTAAACGAAATGGTTTAGTTCTGCTGTCCACATTTAAGTAAAGTAACTCCTCATCCAAAGTTTTGCTAAATCCATTTGAACGCCAGAATATCAAGCAACATGTTATGTATTCGTAGAATTCTCACACTACTGTAGCGCGAAAAACGAAGTATATTCTTTACGAAGGTTCTAAACTAATAAAGATCGGAATATTAAACAAAATAATTTATGTATCATATGACAACAACGATCCCATTTATTTACATACAAAACGTTATAAATAATTCGGTTCACACGCAACTGGCAGTGAGAACATTAAATTGCCAAACTATTGTATTGAGTTTCCCAGCTTGATAAAAGTATCAACTTCGGCGTGAGTGTACTGACTGTACGTGTAGGCTGCGGCTTGCACTTGGAGATGCACGCGAGATGTTCATTACGCCCGCCCCTGGTTGCATGTTCTCGGGGTGCAGTTCGGAGCAATCGACCTACTTCGCCACAGATAGCGAGCCGAACATTCAATATTGACTGCAGCGGCCATGACTGCTGATAGCGGAGTCGCTGCGTCGATAAAAGCCTCAGACTGCATTTACGTTCGCCGTCCTGGTCATCAAAACGCGATATAGGCTGTTCACGGTAAAGTGAGCACTTTTGGAAGCTTAACTTAGGATCTACTTGTATGCACTTTGCGTATTCTTCCGATTTATGTAAAATTAACATTGCCATCAGCCTCATAACTTTATTCATGCGTCGGTCAAGTGAAACTGTGAAATTATTAGAAAAGTAAATATTGTACAAATTTGCTCAATTTTTACACCGATGCTTAAAAAAAAGAAAGCAAGAACAAATTATCTAAGTTATTCAAAAGGTTATGTAACACTTTTTATTCGACGTTCAAATATGGAACTACTTTCCATCCATCATTACCATTTTTACTGGGCGAATGCCACTCAGGGCGCCCGTTAAAATTTATGCAGGCAGGGGCAGTGACTTTTTTCTAAGGTTGATTTCAAAAGTGCTCACTTTATCGTGAACAGACTTTAACACCAAGTTATAGAAATAATTACGCTGGTAGATTTAAGACCGATTCGAACAAAATGCACGGTCGCCGTCGTAAACAAAACATTATTGGTGACTATCACGTCATCAAGAATAACACTAACTAAAATTTTTACGTACATTTTCGAGTATATTTGATCCGAAACTTAATCTTCAATGTTTAAAAATCGTGTAAAAACACGAGATCATACACTGAGTCTAGAATCCCATATTTCACACGTGCATATTCTGTATCTTTAAACAGTAGAAATAAAATTGCAAGTTTGAAGTAATTGTCATAGCTTTCTGTAGAATCAGTCTACCGTTTTTATCACCCTGCGTAAGTTAAAGACTTTTTCACCCAATTAACTTTAAATGTCTCAAGCTTAGCACGCATTTAACGGGAAATAATAAAGTAAATTGCCTTATTTTGTATTTTCCTTATCATTGGTACTTTTAAGTAAGCATTTTTTATACAGTATTTAATATTTGGTTTTTATTTATAACTTGTTTTATTTACTTGCGATGTGGACAAGATAATGTGAAAGTTTAGCAACAAGACTGTATTACTCACTAGCGGCGTAAATGATTTTTTTTTTTCAGCGTGAAAGTAATTTGTTTCTACAAAGTGTATTTGTTGTGTGGAACAGAGGGACACAAATCGACAATTAAATATAGGTTGATCAATTCACATAACTCCTATATCTATTGTTGCGCGTTTTTTCCTATTCATCACGATTGCAATTCGATTTGGTTGGAGATTATTAATTATAATGGATGGAATCGTGGCTCATTTTCTCGTTTTCTCAAGTCTGCCTTGATTGAGTTTTGCTTAAGCGTGTGCATTGTTTACTCGTGAACTAGATTTTGTCGATACAATACGTAGTAATACACGCGATTTGCGAGACACTACGTGTTAGTTAAATGTATTACATAATTACCATTTTAATGCAGTCTGCAATAGAATTTGTAGTTTATAAGATAAATATTTTGGTTGCAAATGAACGTTTACAGATTAATTCATATTCTACATATATCATATCTAGAACACTCACTTGTTTTACTATCGTTAGTTTAATATCTGCTAGACATTTGCAGTCGAAGTTCGAAAAACAAAACTTGCACTGTTGCCTAATGTCCCCTTTTGCCGCTGGGTAGCAGAAGGAATTATTGTATAATAACCGATCTTAGACACAATATCCCCTGGGAGCTTCGAAGAAACTGTCCAATTCTGGGAATCGAAACTGTAATGCCGTAGAAGACTAAGCACACCAGACACATTGTATGAATAGGACGTCCATCATGCATTCTTTAGTTATCATTGTTATTGTGTATTCTAACATCCTTGCTTATGTGTCACTAAGCTAACGCGGGGGTGGCTTTTATCCATGACGTATCCAGAATTCGGACTCGAGACGTCCTGGACGGAAAGCAAAGCTTTAGCAACCTCAAACAGAGAGGTTGGCTTTCAGGTGGGAAAATGTGTGGGAAATATCTTCTTTATGCAGGTAACGTGTAACGTGTGTCAGTATTATATTTATGTTGGCGGCAATTGTTAACTAAATGTGCTCAACTGAAGAACCTCTCAGTTTTTACTGGCAATTTTTTAGCTAAGTACTACACGTGTTTTGCATTCCTGTGTTTACAGTTTTGCTCCTCTACGTGACTTGTCGGGTTGGCGCGGTGCAAGTGCAGTACGCCCAGATAGCGCCTGTAGTTACGCGACCCAGCGAACACTGTACCGCGGGGTGCGTGAAGCACGAAAACAAGGCGAAGTCTGTGAATGTGATCGCTTTGGTTACATAGTAAAGACTGCCCACGATAAAGTGAGTACTTTTAATATCAATATTAGAAAAATGTCACTGCTCCTATCTGCATACATTTTAACGGGTGCACTAAGTGACATGTGCCCAGTAAAGTTAGTAACTATGGATGGGAACTAATTCCGTATCTAAATGTCGAATAAACAGTGTTAGGTAATCATTTGTGATAAGTTATATTATTTGTTTCGCTTAATGCTTCTATTTCTTTCATGCATCGAAGTGTAAAAATGGACAAATTTGAAAAATATTTACTTTTATAATAATTTCGCAGTTTCACTTGACCGACGCATGAATAAAGTAATGAGGGCAACATTACTTTTACATAAGGTGGAAGAATACACAACGTGCATACAAGTAGATCTTAAGCAGGGCTCACAAAAGTGTTTATTTTACCGTGAACAGCCTATAGTTATGTTGAAGGAACGTGTAAATCATTTTTTAAATATTATAAATAATATCTGTTGTTGAGAACGGCTGCTTTAGTAGCTGGTCGATATTTTTTCACTTTTAATGTATTATAACATGATAATCATGTTATGCTTTCAGTGTTAAAGTATTTTAAATTAGTATTGATGTTTGAGTATGAAGGTGGGACGAATTATGACGGAGAAGTTAAGTTGAAACTATCTCTACAGTTAACGCCTTCGTATTACCATATTCATGGAGTTTTTAGCTTCAGAGCCATTCTAAAAGTCACCTAGTTAAGTGTGCAAATCCTATTTGTTCGGATCACTTACAGGGTTGTAATAGTCATGTTTTAAATTTTCACAATGTTTTTGTATAGGTATGCAGTACGTTGTTCATAAATTTCGTACTAAATCTGCTTTTACGAATGTCTTAATGTCTTCATTCTTTATAGGTTATTTAAAATTTGTGTCAACTTCTCTAAAGGTTTTTTTTTTTTACAACTTTGCTAGAATTATGGAAAATATAATGAAGAAATGCGCTCTTAGATATTTACGCAATTTTGATATTTGACACGGTCGCAATAAGTTGTTGATAATTCATATGTCAGTCAAAATAAATTCGATACAATGCCGAAAAGAAATTACGCAAGTTCGGTTCCTCACTGAGGAAAATCAAATTTCAAGACACTGTATCAGTGTGCAGTCTTCTTGTCGGCAAGATGCCTCCATTGGACTTTCATCTCTCACTCTCATCATTTTACAGAGTAAAAATAAAAACGGTGACTTGTATTCACGTTCCTGCATTATTTTTAATATTTTCATCTCTAAACCGTTTGTGAAAAACTTCCTTTTCAGCCATAATTATCCCCCGGAAAAAATCGTTAAGGTTGAAACCAAAAGAAATTAATTAACGAAAGTGAAATGCTTCTTTCTTATGCAGAAAATCTGCGCTTTCGCGTCATAATTTCAATTTCAAAGGTAGGCATTACTGGAAGTGTTTGATTATAGAAAATTTACAATTTATTAGTTGTTTAATACGTTTGCATCTAATGTTCACTGGGTTGTATTTCCTGCTTGCGGAAAGGCAGGAACTTATTCATAAAATATAAATATGTTCCTGACTTTTTTACAAGCAGATCACACACAATTAAAATTACACCAAAAAAAATTAAACAACTCTTAGAACGTAAATTTTCTATGATCGTATATTGTCTGTAATTACTTTGAATCCTAAATTATGACGCGATAACGAAGATTTTCCGCATAATAGGTGAAATCGAGCCTTAAGTTTTACCGATAAGCAAATGCTGGTCTCAATATATTTAGTTTTAACATTTATTCTTATTTTTGAATACTGAAGCTTTGCAGAGCGCTTGGTCATCTGAACTGATGGCCGTAATTTCCTGGGAGCCATCTCCCTATTCTGCCGAGTTGTACTATGAAGCCATAAATACTGTAAAATAGTTAAGTTTGGGTTCTATTTGGAATGGAACCCGCTATCCCTTGTTTGCAAGGCAGACACTGTGATCGCCTCGCGACCGATTGAACCGCGCCTCGCATAAGGTCAATTGCAGAAGAGATACTACACTGTATAAAAAATTTCTGGTAAACTTCCTAAACTGTAATGGACATTTTTTATCTATACATTGTATGGGAATAGCACCATATAGCAGGCTACAAATATAGAAATGTGTTGCATTGCTACTATACAAAGTAGGAAATTTCCCCACGCATTTGTCCTTTCCTGAGCAAACGCAGAAAAGCTACTATGGATGTACGAGAATAAACTTTACCATTCGCTCTTTCTCACAATATGTATACACTGATATGGTAAATTTGCGAATAATTTCTTACATTGTAGGATTGTTCCGGTACGAGTCAGACTGATTTCGTTAGCTGCGGGAAGAACTGGCAAGCAACGTTAACGAGCGAATCCACCCTCGAAGCGATACGGCGCGTAATAAAACTCTCTTGAATAAAACATTACGGCTCCTTTGAAATTCTCATATGAGCGGGATGTTTATGTTTATGCGAAAGCAACTTCTACGTGACTGTGAAGTTGATATTTCCGGAGACATATTGCGCAAGATGTCTGCCATGAGAGCTCTCATCCATCCCTCTCTTTCCCCTCTCCGCCTGTATCGCTTCCCCTCTTCAACCCTTCTACGTCTTGTCCTATGCCTCTGTTCCACGAGGGGGAATGGGAGACTAACTTCCTCATACACAACTATCTAGCCGCTCTTTGGCTCTTTGTAATTACTAAGTTTGGTTCGTTTGGACAATATATTTAAGTGTAATTTGCGAATGGCTAAGGTGATGTAAAATTTCTCTCTGCTTGAGGTTTTCAGAACTGTATACAGCAAGGGATTAATGTATTGACATGTCTCGTACCGACTTACTGCATTGACATGAGGTTAAATCTTAAACTTTGTTAGTTCTTTTAGTTTTTTAAAAATAAGTATAGGTACGTTTTGGAGCAAGTAAAGCAAGCCTAAGTTTTTAATCGTGTTAACACACAAGACGAGAATTTCGCAGACAATTCGCGTTTGTAAGTGAAAGCAATTGTTCCTACGATGAATACATAAAACATGTGACAGTCGGGACGTTAGTGCCATACCAGTGACGTGGCACATTCCCATTGCTTTTCATTTTGGGGTTTTACATATATTCGCCTACATTGCCTTTGAGTGAAGGGAATTGGAAAAAGTCATATGACACATGACTTCCGGATGCGTCTTAAACACATACTTACACGCTACCTCACGACCTCGCTATTGTAAGGAAATAAATTATTGTGATCACCGCATTTTTCCAATTATCCAGTCTCTTAGAGACAGCAAGCATTTTGAAACGCCGCCTCAATGTTCTACCAGAAACTAATCGTATGTCATGCACTTCGAAAGTTTTATCAATTTGATTGTAGTTTCGCGTGGATTTATTTAATAAAAATTATGAACCATTAAAATCACAAAATTATACAGTGATGATCGAAATTTAGCTTTAGTGGGTGCATTTATAGCACGGCTCATTATCTTATAGACCTAACTAAACTAGAAGACACACGAGTCAATAACATCATCACGATTTCGAATCTCTACTTTTAAAATTGGTATATAGGAAAATTTTAATAGTAATATCAGTTTTAATTGCGTAATTTTCCGCACACATAGAGTATTGGTGTAGAGTATAGACACTATAGTCCAGTCACGGTTTCTTCGGCCTTTTTGAATCAAATCTTTGAAAAATATCCTCATGTAGGACGTGTTTAGTTATTTCATAAATACACCCTATCACAAGCGTTTTATACTTGTGTTCATAAAAGTTACTTCTTTTCCTGTTAAATTGAAATGTTATTCATATTTTAACTATTAAATTATAATGCTTCATTGATAAATAATTGGAATAAAAATCAGGGAGAAAATAGGTATGTTGGTAGCGCCTACTGAGAAATAGTCCTTATACAAAATACTGCTACACTTAGTGCGCACGAATGTGATGCGTTGTCCCTCTGGTGTAATTCTCCAGGCTTAGTTAAGCTTAGTTTGCACGAGGCTGAGGAATATACTGGAAGTAAAACAATAGCAGTGCTTCAGAAAAGGCCGAAGTAACAGTGAATGGATTGTATAAAGTGATCGTCCGATGCGCTCACGAACCGCGCGATAGTTCCTGTTAATTGAACTCCCAAATTTAAACGGCACGATACGATCTGAATGTGCTGTGAATCCCATTTACTAGCGACGACTTCATTATCCAATCCCTCGCGCTTCTTGGAACTGTACTTGGAACAGTCGCATTGATAGACGCGGGGTCTTCTGTGGCTATTTTTAGCACGAGAGACCGTGTTGCAAGGGACGAATCTGCGCGCACTTCTAAATGTTTGCTTAAACTTTACTTGCAGATAATTACATTAGCTCCGTGCAGTGTGTACATATATGCTATTTCCGGTGTCTTCAAACTTTTTGAGCCGACCTCCCGTGGCGCAGTCGGTTGGTGTGCCACCGTGGTGCGGGAGGCTCTGGGTTCGTATTCCGGGCAAGGCACGGGAGTTAATTTAAGTTAGGTTATAAGTTAGTCTGTAAGCCGTCTCCTCCTAAGCTTTCTAGCATAAAACCGAGGGACGTTAAAAAGCACAATATAATTCAAACTTTCTGAATCAAACTTTTGAAAAATCACTCCATATACGGCGTGTTTAAATATGTCTTGCATCAAAAGTGTTTCATACTTCTGTTCACATAAATGTATATATTATTTTTGGTTAAATTGAACTTTTACTTATTCTTATCTGTAAATTTTAGTGTTTCATTTATAATTAATGTGAATAAAACAGGCAGAAAATATTTATGTTTGTATGCCTGTAGTAAGAAATTGATCTCATGTAAAATACAACTAGACTGAGTGCGCACGAATGCGGTGCGTTGTCCCTTTAATGTACTTCTCTAGACTTAGTTGAGTTTTATTCTACTCAGGTTGGAAGAAAACGTGGTTTATTTTGGGGGAATTTGGCATAGTAAAAATTTCCCGCCGGTAGGTGCACAGTGTTACGAAAGAAAACTTTTAATTAAGATTTCAACCTACGTGAAAAATATAAAAAAGATTTTACTCGGTTATACAGTTATCTTATATTTGATTTATAATTATTGAAACTATCCTGTTTTTAACGTAGAAAATAGAGAAAATCTTGCACATTGCCGACACTAGCGTATACCTAGTGTCGAACATTTTCTGTTGCCGGACTTTTATCAATGATCTTGCCAACCTGAGTTGAAGTAACATTAACTTAGTTAAGCTTTGTTGGCGTGAAGCGGACGAATATCCTGAAAATAGAACTTGAGGCGGAGCTTCAGAAAAGTTATAAGTAACCATATCAACAATTTCTGGTACGTTTGAGAAAATCGAAACAATTATTTGTTAACTAGTTGCCGAATTTTTCTCGTAACACTTTAGGCGAAATATTGTCTCTTCACAACCCATTGTTTTTTGAAACATCCGAAATTGTGTGTGTTTGTCTCCATGTTTATAATAAACTTAGAACTCCCCAATACTTGCTTGGTAAAATTCAACACTAATTTTGCACATTCCACTGCAACATGCTAAGAGATTTTCTATAATTTTCTTGTAATGTTTCAAAAATAAACTTGTCATCCAGTTTTCAAATAATTTATTGCAAAAAAAAAAACACTTTTGCAGTGTGTGTAATTATGGAAATTAAAATCGAATATTCCGGAGCGGGTCGTGCTTGTTTAATAAAGCGCATATGTATCCTTTAATTCCATATTTACAACGCGTCGTTAACTTCAGCGTATGTGTGTTATGTACCAAGAGAGGAATTACTATACATAGAAATTAAATAATGGCATCCTGAAGTTCCCGATGCTGTCTTGGGTTATTGTTCCAGTGTAAACAGCATGGAAGATTTTAATTTTTTAAAACGATTGCTGTTGAAGGTGTATCAGAAAAAAGATTGCTTTGTGGGCCGACGGCGCAAGTGATAGTATTCTAGATCAAGACGCTAGAGGTCGCTGGTTCGAGTGCAATCCCGGCAGCACAGTAGCAATGCGTGCTTTTCATCTGAGGTCGTTGTCAAGTTGGCAGATATTGTTCGGCTGAATGGTCATGCAGCCCATTTTGTTTAACTAAAATAACAACTTTACCTTTTTCGTGTCTATAGAAGTTTAAACATTTACGAGAACCTCTGAATCATTACTTTGATGGTCTTATCATTCTTGAATGCTACGTTATTTACATACATTAGTATTATTTTTGTTGCGAATGCGTACTTTGTTTATTTAAATTTTAGGGACGGTTGAGGTGGAAATGTTAGCAGTGTATATATAATTTCCTAATATTGTTTTGTTTGTGACATTTCTGTACAAGTTACATACAAGACTGGTTTCTATGTTAACTTTATTACATTTATTCGTGTAACAATTTAAATTTTTCACGTGACTGGCGCATGGATAAAGTCATTAGGATCATAGCAATGTAAATTCTACATATAATGACAGGATATAAAACGAGTTGAAAAGTAAATCTTGAGCAGGACTTTGCCCTGAAAAGCCTGTGTATGTTAGTATTTAGGTGGAACTGCTCAGGGTAGAGTGAGCATTTATGAAAGCTCTGCTGAAGATCTACTTTTTACCTCTTTTTGTATCCTGCCGCCATATGTAGAATTTGCATTGGCATGAGCCTAATTACTCTATCCCCTCGCCAGTCAAGTGAAACTGTGGAATTTGTAGGAAAGTAAACGTCTAAATAAAATGTAAATCTATGACATATGTTTAAAGATCCGGAAACACGTCAGTTCAGTAGTTGTAAATTGTAATGTTTCACTCTTAACTCAACGTCAAGTCATAGAACTATTTGTTTAAATTCGCTGCCAACTTGACTGGCAACTTGCATGACAGCCAACTTACACTGTAAGCATACATATAGTCGTAAACAGTGATTTTTTTTTCAGTTGTTGATTTAAAAATTACTTACTTTGCCGTGAACAGCCTTTATTAATATTTCCGAACCCGGAGCTTAAAAAAGCTCGTGTGCTGTGATAAAAAAACAAGTTCTGTGTCAGTTAAGTACAGTACTCATAAATATGTCATGTTTGCAGCATTTGAAACCATAGATTTGACGCCGGCCTGGAAGACGGGGTTCAGTACTGAACTAACCACACAACAAAACCCCGCTAAAAACACTTTCTTTAAAACAAACACTTAAAAAAATGTTCACTGCAACTTTGTTTAAGGTTAATAAATGTTAGGCTACTTAACAAAAACTGAATTGTAAAGAAACCACGTTTTCTGTCATTAAATTTTTTTCTTTTGTACGTTAAAAATTTTTAAACTAATCAATATCTTAATCTCATTTCAACGACAGGTTATAGTTTTCTTGTAATTACACATGTCTTGTAGTGTATATTGTGCGAGTAATAAAACATGTTGTCGCAATAATTTTTCCCACAACACAGCTTTGAAATAGAGCGTAATATTTGTACACAAAGTATTTTGTGTGTATGGGAGAAACTGCCTCCTAGTGGTTTGTATTTTAAAAACGCGTTTATATGGGACAGGAAAGATATTATCACTGCAAAGAAAGATACTTTTTTTTTGTGTGCGTGTAGGTGTGTGTGTATGTGTGTGCGTTGACAGTAATTTATCGACTGCTCATGCATCAACATCATTTTCCCCGGGCGATTTATTTTCGGTTGGCGACACAGGTGCGTAGAATCTGGATCGAGGACGTGGCTGATGGCTGCGTGTTAGCTATTTAATATACGCCCAATAAACCCGCATGCACGCACCCCTACGCAGCTCCCCACTGCATTCACCCCACCTGTTCCGAACCCCCTCCCGTCGTCATGGCAACACGTGCGGGGTGGGCGGCGGCCCATATTAAAGGTTATTCTGCATATGACACGTGCCGCACAGCAAATCGCTTCTCTTGCGGGGAAGGAATATTGCAGCAACAACTACGCCGAGATAAAGTTTTTTTTAGTCAAACAAAGTTTGTTTGGTGCTACCAAATTAATTGTTTGTATGTGGGCAATGAAAAATTTTTGTTGATATCAAACGTTGCTCTCATTTAGGTGCCCCAAACTAAAAATCCAATTGATGCAGCTAAAAATTTGCATGGTTCTGCGTACACGAAACAGTTTCGGTTAAAATTTAAAAACAAATAGGAAGTTGGACCGATGTTCGAACCTAGATGCCCGAGCGCTGCGCCGTATTTACCTCAGTTAAAATTACTGTAGGTTGTTCACGGCAAAATAAGCACTTTCGAAAGCCCTGCTTAAGATCTACTTGTATACATGTTGTGTATTCTTCCGCCCTATGTAAAATTAACATTGCAATGGGCCTCATCACTTTATTCATGCGTCGGTCAAATGAAACTGTGAAATTATTAAGAAAGTAAATATTTTACAAATCTGCTCATTTTTACACTTCGATGAATTAAAAAAAAAAAAAACAGAAAGCGAAAGAAATAATTTTAAGTTATCACAAATGGTTACCTAACACGTTTTATGCAACCTTAAGATATGGAACTACTTTCCATCCATCGCTACCAACTTAGTTGGGCGAATGTCACTCAGTGCGCCCATTAAAATATAGGCATGCAGGGGCAGCGACTTTTTCTAAGCTTCATTTCTAAAGTGCTCACTTTATCGTGAACAGCCTTTACGTATAACATTTTAATATTTTGAAATACATACATTCGAGATACTGGACAACGTGCGCAAATAAATACAAGTTTTACTGCTTTACTTTCCTGTTGAACTTGTTTTGTTAGGATGTTTATACAATTATTAAGCATCAATAAATGAGGAGGCGAGTTCCGAAACTTCATTCTTCCACTCTGGCAAAATAAATTGTGAGAAATGAGAAAAAAAACGTGTTTATCGAACACAACAGCATGTATCGAGTATCTGTTCGAATTAGAACCAAGTTTATTGCATTTGTATTGGGTTTACACGAGCAAAAAATCCTAGTGATATACGTTTTATTTCTAAATGTTTACCAAGAGCACGAAGAGTGTTACAGTTTTGGGGGCAACCACCAGTGACATCATCATGCGAAAAGTTCTATAATATGTTGTGCTCAGTTGAAATAAAAATCTGTTTCATCTGTACTCACAATACAATTCACAAACTGAGTAATAAGAATAATAAAGTATTAGAAGCACTCTAATATGTCCTCAAAACAATAAAAGTTAGCATGATTTTGCCACACATAAGCAAAATTATTTCTTGTCACTGAAGTACTTAAAATGTCCAGACACTAATCTTCTTCCCATGTCATACCGTCTTCAACCTCTTCAACAAAACTGTTATCTGAAATCTCTGGTTCTTGCAACATTCGACGATAGTAAACAAGATTCTCCATTGACACCCAACCATCATCAAAATGTTTTCTCAGCAGTGCCCTCGCATCTTTCACTTTTTCAGCTTTGACACTAACTTTGTTGGGCAGTACATCGGGGTTTGCCTGACTATTGCCCTTCTTTAAGAGAGGTTTAAATTCGGAAAAATATGTTGTATGGCTTGCCTCCCCTCTGATAAGGATTCGTTGTGGTTTATCGGGGCTCGTCATCAAAACTAATCGTTTTGAGGCAGCAAATTAGAAATGCAGTTGGGCAGGATGTTTTATGACTGGTATTAATACCACCTTCCAGTTACACGCAGGGATATCATCTCCAAACACTTCCAACTGTGCCAAACCCTCGGAATAGTTCTTCAAACTCTTCAGGTCCGGGGGTAGGAACGAGTAGCCGGCCACAGGAAACGTAGTGAGAACTGATTCCACATTTTCAGAGACATATAGCATTAAAATGTAAAGGACATGCCACATCTGTTTCAACTTCTCTTTCTTCCAGTTTGATTTATCCCATTGTTTATTTCGTTATCTTTCAAGTATTTGTGAATTGTTTGTTTCACTAACCATGTTCCAGTATAAAGTAGAATTTAATATTTATGTATAGAGGTTATGAAATAAGTGTTTGTACTGGACAGTTGATCATCTCAAATAATAAAACATAATGCCACATGCGTAAAATAGAATTTCCCAACTTTCTTTACATCTCATTTTTCGAAGCATGCAAACTGCGGACAAATACAGTTATGGAATAGATCGCTATGGTGAAGAAAATGTCTGCTGAGGATATGTGAAGTTTGGCCCGAGAACTTCTTGTTGAAGAATTAAGTTCTGGAACAGTATTAAATGTGGAAGAATAAAGTTTTGGAATGACACATATATTTCAGCTATATATTTTGCTGGTAAGGAAAGGGTTTTGGCACATTCTGTGATCATAGTCCGACGAAGGGTTGCCAGAGCTACTCATCATGACTAATATAGCTCGAAAAAAAAAATGTAAGAGTGAAGTTTTGGATCTCACGTCCACAAATGTAGTAACGAACACGGTTACTATCTTGACTGTCACAGGACATACAAATAAACTCTCGAGCTGTAATTTAAAACGAAGGCAATCAAATTAGGGACCAAACAACTATATACAGTTGATTGAACAATGTAAGAAATTTAATTTCTTTTGGCCCAACACGGAAGTTTTGTTAATTCAAGCGGTATTTTGTTAGACGAACAAAATTATATACATTTTTTTCATTTCGAGTTTTGTTTACTCAACAAAATATTTTATTGGTGCAACTAAATATATTTCTAGTCCTATATAAACAAGTATTTTGACTGGAACTAATCTTTCTGTCAGTGTATTCCCATGTCATGATGTCTGCCGTTGTCTCTAGTTATCCCTTTTATACCTACATTAATTTATGATATTGTCTTGCAAATGATAATTTTTGATGCGTGCTAACCAAGTACTTGCGGGAACCCATCATAATTACGTCTCGACGAGTTCGATTGTCTGGTAATGGTTGCCTGTTAAAGACCTAGAACCTTTCACCTCCATAAATTATATTTGCGTAAATCATTGGTATACATTTGGAGACACTGCAGGTGATGGTTTACACAAAGTATACATTTTGATGGCTACGTTTTTTTTTTGTTGCATATTTAGCCGTCAGCGTTGGAATGTGTGGTGTTTGCGATGTATTGATATCAAAAACTAAATCATGTTCCTAAGTTAACAGTGGTGACGAAAACGTATTACCCGGAGGAGTTACGACTTGTAATTCTTAATAGAAAAGTCATCAAATTCAAGTAATGAGGTGATATGAGAGATTTGGGCGACTTTCAAAAACTAGACACAGAATGGAGCAGCGCCGGAATGAAAGGGCGGGGGGAAACGGAAGATCCCCGAGAAAACCCACCGACCGGCGGCATCGTCCGGCATGATTCCCACTTGCGAAAAAATTCAAGTAATTTTTCGTAAAGAAGTACAAGACGTATCGTGAAGGTTCTGATAGAATAATATTGTAAACCTATATTATTTATATTATCTAACTCATTTAGTTCGTCATGTCACTAAACGACGAAAATTGTGACGTTGACAGCTGATTATGCAAAAATAATACGTCCACAAAAATTTTCTCTGGCTGAAAATTGTGTTTCTTTATAGTGTCTACGAGTGACTGATGTTAAAAAAATTATAATGGACTTACAAAGGTACTCACCATCATAAAAAAACACGTCCAAGCCAGCTAAAGTTACTAGGCTTGCCTGTTCCTGCAGACAACACAAATACAACATCAGTATTCTATTACTGCCGTTACTGTGTTTATGACAAAAACCTGGACCCACAAATGTAAACTAAACCACGCCTACCTACAACATCAGAGGATGCTGGTTCTAATCAAATTGAACTCGTCGATATGAAAACATAAAAACCGTCTTCTTGAAAGCGTGTATGAAGTAATGAGCTAGTACAATCAGTAGATGAACTATTAAAACAGTAATAAATATACTTGTGAGGTAACTACACCGAGAGCAATATTTGGTTTATTTAGCTTATCTGTCCTTGCTCAAAAAATCTGCATTTGTTCCTCTTAGAACCAAATCAAGTATTTGAAAGTAATTTGTGGAACCGAACATTCGTTTGTCTGTTCCGACAACATGTACGTGTACTGTATTTTATACACGCAATTATTTACACGAGAGTTCAGAGTCGTAAACATTATAACTATCGTGATAGTCGAATGAAAATTTATTTTGGAGTGAATACGAATTTGGGTAGCTTGAATAATTTGAAATGTTTAGCATTATATACTTTGTGGTGGCACCAAAATCAGCTTGGTCCAGTACAGTCAGTGAGGGCATTTATTTGATTGGTTGTAGGGTAATCGGTTCATTTCATTGCCTTCGTTCGAATTCACACCTCCCGTGTTTGCTTACAGTTTCATTTACAACTGGGATAGTAACAGTGTTGATTGGTTTATTTAGTGAGCCTTAGTAATGACATAAACATCCCCAGTAAAACAATTTCAACAGAAAATAAAAAAGTAAAAAGTCTGAAAATATTTGACGTAAATAGGTATCATACTATGTGACAGCGGGTTGTGGTGAACTGCTGCAAGGTAAGCTGTGGTTAGCGCTGTGCTATACCTAATCGTTTGCAAGTTTACACATAGGCCACTTAAACGTACCTAGTAGTGCAGTTGACGTCACAGCACGTATGCAATAGGTACCTCGCCGCTCTCTCGTGAGTGGTCGCAATACATTCAGTTTCTCCCGGTTCTACTTTGTTGCATGCGCCGAGTGTGTACAGTACTCAGCAAGCACCAGTTTACCTTACAACACCTCGCCACAAGCCACTGCTGTGTGAGACTAAAAATATATCACCTCCGTTATTTGTTACTGAGGTCGCGGTTGCTAAGACATAGGGTTCAGGCGTACGTATTTCGGGCTCCAATTGCGGTTATTTCTTGTCATTTAAAAATAACAGAACAATAATATACGTATAGCTATACAAATGTTTAGTTGCACCATCCAAATCTTACGCGCCTGGGCAACCAAATAAGAACAAAAAATAATTTGGTTTCGGCAGCAAAATATGTAATCACCCCCTATATAAACAATTAGTTTGGTCGTGCAAAACAAAATTGATTTTGCGCAAAAAAAAACTTTTCCACAGTGTAACATGGATGACTGCTATTCCGCAAACATTTATTATGTACGTACAGCTTTAGAATGTAGGGTTAACTGAATTTAGTATGTACGAATCTCCGATTCAGAGGCTATGTTTAATGTGGTGTAATTATAGCAGTCTAGGCGATCAAAATTAAATTTTTGTTATCAATGCAGCATTACAAACCGCAACGTTCTCACTGCCGCTGTACATCTCTCGCCTCCGGTATCCAGTATGATTGCGCAACAAGAAGTTGCGTATACCAGAACCAGGTCTCAAAGAGCTTCTCACCACAGCTGTGTGTGAGGGCGTATCAAGTGTTGCTCAGCGGCCTTATGGGGAGTATGTTCTCATGCTGGTCCGTAAGACCAGTGCAAAGATTAAACAGCTTTGTCGTACGGTGATCTGTGCAAGGCGTTTGGATAATCTTTTGCTGCCTTGGGCAACGCTCAAGTAAACTGATAAGGGTAAAGGATAAGCTGCATGCAAAACTCGTCCGCCACCACTGTCCTAAATATATAGCTAATTACATCATCTGACTATACCTGGGGCCGTATTGTGTAACTTCTAAGTATTTTATACACTCATTGACATGACTGTTTTGCACCAAGAAGGAATTGTTGGATAGAAACAAAGCATGGAATCAGAAAACCTTCCTATGTTATTCTGCGGAAAATTTGCGCACAAATGTTGCAAATTATTCTTCAAACCACGAACACTTCCATGGAGTTGGCAGTGCTACCAACCTAAGTTTTTACATAGATAACACTATACACTTTTGAGGTTATGGCTGCCATCTTGGAGGTACTCCATTCATAATATTATTTAAAGGTTTAAGTTGATATTAAGTGTCATAACAGTTATTATAAATTAAGGGGGACTTAAGGGGGTAAATACACCAAAAACAAAAATGATCCCTTTACCACGCCCAAAAATAATTTTCACAGACAAGTCCTAACTTGCAAAAGGTTATTCAACATTTACATTACAGTATTATATTGTTTATGTTATTAAAACAATATTTATTTTATAATCCCCGCCCGTAATTTGCATATTTAAAGGTTAGGGAAGTTTTAGGTGGGTTGGGATGGTCTTTATGGCGGGCCAGCGTGATCTTGTCGGAAACTGGCCCCCGGCGCAGTCAGCCAGGAAATGTAGCATTGAGGTCTTGAGTGAGTTTTTATTACACTCAATGAAAGCCCACAGATATTAACTACGTCCGTATCTTTGTACTTTTCTCTTTCCGCTTAAGGAAACTGCATAGGCAAGTTTTAAAAATGTTTTATCTGACAGTTTTCACGATTTTTTTTCTCCAAGAATACACTTAATATGACAAAAAGTAAAAAAAAAAAAAAAATTGGACCATTGATAATTCGTCGTTTATCTTTTCTGACAAAAATTCATATTTCCAAAACTTTTATTTACCGATAAACGCGTTTACGCGCAAACAACGATTCACAGAAAACGTTTCAATACGTAGAACTCTTAAAGGGGCCGCCCAGTAGGCGCTTGAAATGTGTTGCAGTGTGTTGGGAGATCCGTTTTTTCGACGAAACTATTCTACTTGCGCCCAATGTGCTAATTTACGAGAAAAAAAAAAACAATATTCACGTGATGACGGAATGTCGCTTTCAAGACACTACGCACGTTAGAACCACTATTTCCAAGCCCTTCAACATAGCTAAAAACAGCATTTTCAGACTGCCGTATGTCAAAATGTGCTGATTGGATCTACGTGAAACTCAAGATACAATCGTGCATTGAACTTTGGATCATACTGTCCAGCAGTAAAATAATAAACGGTTTGACAAATATCTTGCGCGCTAGTTTAGTGCTTCACGCATAGTGGCGATGCGGCACTACACCGCGACCCGTGAGGTTGGTAGGGTGTTTCCTCCGTACAGCAGTTGCACCCAACGACCCTCGCATCACTATCAGTTGCGAATGGCGGTAATATATCCTGACATCTTAGAGAATCACGCCAGCAATAAGGGACTTGTGCTGCTGTAAAGTGGAACAGGGATTTTCATGCTCATGTGCAATCATCCAAACTCTGGCATACGGCGGCCATCCGTTCTTAAGTGAAAGTGTGATTCATCGCTTAAAACAGTACTACACCTTTCCATAGCGTCCCATGTTTCTTCCGTCCGCTGGCACCCCTGCAAAAGAAGACGACGATTTTGAGGCGCTAACGTCAGAACACATCAAGGTCATGGGGATCGCAGATTTTGTGATTTCCCTGTGGTAAACGCCTGTAAGTGCTTCCGGTCCAAATGATGGACAGTTCACCACACTGTCCACCTTGCCTTTCGTAGCCCATTTATCCACCCTCTCTCAAACTCCGTCAATGGTCTGTGCGACTCTTTCGTCGTCTTTTCTGCATGCCTGTAGCTGCATTCTTGTAACATTCGATCAAGTTTTATACCATTGATTACGTGTAAGCGTACTAGAACTGTTCATTTAACTAACAATAGAGTGTGAGTGAAGAGATTTGGACGGCTCTTAACATCGAGGTCGTGAGAGCCGATGAGTGTGATTGAAGTGGGTATGGAACAGTGCTGTAATGAAAGGGCGGGGGATACGGGAGATCCCCGAGAAAACTCGCCGACCAACATGCGAAAATCCGGAGTGACCCGCCCGGGATTGAACCTGGATCGCCTTGGTGGGAGGTGAGCGGGCTAACCGCTCAGCCACCGTGGCCCCAAGTAACAATAGAGTCTTCTACATTGTACAATACGAACAAGCCAGGCATCCTAATCAACATGCTATCACTGTTAAACTGGAGACAAACACATCTGCCCAGTTGTGGCAAGGTCTTTATACTCTCCAGTTTAACACCGCTTTATCCAACAAAGTTATTTATTGGTATCTAATGGTGAATACGGGCGTTATGTTCAGTTGTTGCTGACATTAATAGCGACCGAATTTCTTCAGTGCTGTTGTTTAAATATATTTCATTTATTCTGCATACCTCGTTTCTGGTTCGTTAGGTATATTGGCGATTCCTGAAGATTGAGATCTGGAATCCGTAGCATTAATCTAAAACTAGGTTACGGATAACTGATCTGTAGGAAACACGTGATGCATGTCCGTGTTTTAGAAATGCCTTGGGAATCTTAATTGTGTTTATTGCAGCCTGAGGTCTTGTGAACGAGACGTTAAAACCATGGAGGTAATAGATAATGGAGTGGCATCAGCCTATCTTCTCCACGTTTATCAAGTGAAGCCGAAGCGCATGCGCAGACCGATTGTTTACGTCAGCCGCCATATTATGAGTGGCAAAAGTTACATAGTAAGCAATGTAAAACATGCACCTTTTTGTCACTACTAGCCCTGTCCTTGTCTTTCATTATCGGCATCACTTTCGTGTCTCGGCTTCCACTCCATAGACTAATGCCTCCATGGTTAAAACCCGGCGATGTTCGTTTCTGCGATATTCAATACTACAAATTCCCCAGATACCAGCCACCTCGAACAGTGCGTGCGCGTCGCTGCTGAGCCTAACGTCGTAAAGAACACGAATTCAAGAGGAAGATGGTTATAGCAATGACCTACAAAATAATTTTCTTATGTTTAAATCCAGAATGAGTTTGTTAGTATTTTATATCACGTGTATGTGCGTAGTTTTACAAGAAGTTCCGGTGAATTACACCATGATTACAAGAAATTCCATTAGTTGAAATCTTGCATTTCCTAAAACATATAAAGAATCCTAAACTTTTACCAGCGTATTTCCATAAAACTAAGGTAGAAATATTCAAACACAGAAGATGATGATCATGATGCACGTAACTAGAACTCGTCAGAGAAGCCGCCCCAAAGTCACGGCTGCTTGGACTTATTGCGACAGAAGTGACCTCTTTAGCAGGAAATTGGCCCTAATTAAGGTCGCTCTGACCTGTCTTAATTTCTCCACAGATGTTACCCTTATGATGGGCGGAGTTTAATCAATATCAGTTAGTGTCACGGGTAATTCGCTCCTCCTTTTATAACAAGATCTCTTTCAAGGGAGGGGGTATTTGCATAAAGATAATAAACGTAAATGTTTTTAATTTTTCGCATCTAGGCATGTCTCTGTTAGTCGGATGTTCGCGGCATTCGTAAATTTTGTATTGGTCCTTTCAGTAGTGTGTTCTAAAACCGAATGTTATTTGCCGTCGATAAGTATAAATTTGACTGACTTAACTCTTCGAGTCACGGTATACTATATGCGGGGCATTGCACAGGACGTAGACTTATTTGTCTAAGCTGAACACCGCAGCGCAGGTAAGAGCGTCTAAGAAGAGACATCCTTAAGGGCGCCGCCAGGAAGAAATTTGTTTTTTTATAGACCTATTCATATCGCATAATGTTTCATTGTTGTACATTATCAGTAATTACTATTTCTTTGCAAAAAAAATTGCCGCATAGTTTTTACGTGAATACGCTCATTTGCAAAACAATTGATTATCATGGACGAATACGACGAAATTTGCCACACAGTATCGTCATGCTTGCGCAGATGTGCCACTAGTGGGCATACATATCCCTCCATCATACACAGCTGCAAGACACCGAATAAGGCCTTAAGTAGCAGTGTGAGCCACAGAGCCAAGTTGAGTGAACAGCAGAAACTTAGATCAGTTCTTTAGCTACTTTTCACGCAACTCGGCATGAAAACATCCCTCTCTTTGACAAGAAGCAACACCGATCACCGTGTGATTTTTCACGTGTACGAGCTTACATTTGTTTGTGAAATTACTTCTCTATTCTTTTTAATTTTAAATATTTATTATAGGCGTAGTTTATAAGTGCCCCGCGCTTGTCAATCTAGAGTTTTATATGTATTGTAGATTGTTTTGATTAAAATGCTTCGACAAATAATATGAAAAGTCTAATTTTACTCCCTTCATACAGACAAAATCAAAGGGAAAATATGGTAGGTAATGAAGTTTTATGGAGATTAAAAATCAAATCGTCGGGTAAGATTATTAAATGCATATTTCATATCAGATTTGCAGGTTGGAGTTCGCAGCTTCGAATGAACAAACTTTTCCTGGGAATGAAAATGTGTGGTAAATAAAGCATGTAATGATTGCAACCAAAACTAAATAGCAAATACGGCATAAATAAGCATTAGTGTCTACCTGTTGCCTGTCAATTTATGTATTTATGACAAGTTCCGTTTTCTTTTAAATTCGCGTATCTTACGTTTACTGAATGTAGGCTTTGTGTCGCCTCTGGAGAGAGAGCGGTATGTGGGAGACTGTAATTCATCTTCTCCCTCTCTGTTGCCTGCAGGACAAGTTTCATGTTTCGGGGAGATCCCAACCATCCATTAGTTATCTAACACAGCCCGTTTTTCTCATGAAGGCTGGTTATTTCTCGAACCATTGGCTAGAATTACAACTCTCTTTTATTGGATCGTACTACTTTAGAAATGGAGATTTCTGTTTGCTCGTTGCGTTTGTACGAGTTATTATTGTACAGTAGTGTTATACCTCTCAAGTGAAGCCGCAGTTTACCCAGAAATTCGTGGCTAAATATTGAAGTCTTTTTACTTATTTTTAGTGTACATATAAATAAATACTATAATAATGGCATTAGTAAAAAAGTGGGATACTAAATATTTCGCTCTAATTTTTAAATTAAAATTAAGATTGTTCGATTAAAGCGTTGTGAGTTCCACTGCAAATTGTTAGCAATTTGAAGAGGTGTCAACTCCACGCTTGTGTAGTTGCTGGTATCTGGTGCTTCGTACAGGAAAACTACGGTGTTACGTTCCTGTGGCGAGGATATGAAGTCTATATCCAGGCGGTCGAGAGCGCATTACCAACAGATGTAGGCTGTTCACGGTTAAGTGAACACTTTTAAAAACAACTTTTACCCGTCAACTGCTTATATTAGCTACATTTTAGCGCACGCAATGACATGCGGAAATGTTTCCAGAAGAATAGTTTGCAGCGAGTTAAGTGAAGTAATTCTAAGCATTGACGTTCCCAGTGTAATGTTTAAATGTATAGAAAATGAAGTCGATGTTTTTTTCACCATTAGACACATCGCAATTCGAATCGGCATATTGGAAATATATCTAGGTCCTTGGCAAACTCACGTTCTCACTTTATTGACGCGTGAATAAAGTCATTATGGGAGATGTAAATGTTAACGTATGCCGGAAGGATACAGAATCACAAGAAGATTTTATCTATAGCAGAGCTTTCAAAAATGATTACTTACTTAACCATGATCAGCCTATTGTTACATCACCGTTAGAGTTAATATGCTCATCAGAGTGACATCATAAAGAGTTAATATGCTCATCAGAGTGACATCATAACCACCCACTGCTACAAAACGGATGTTCGTGCTCCAGTCCCCAGCCATTCATAATTACTGGAGTTGTAATGTTATTTTCGTGATTAATATATTCATTTTGTCGTCAGCGGGTCCAAGTTTTGCGGCTCGCTCATAGACACTTCCCTTTTTAAAGGCCCCGCACCTCACATGGTCCCCCAACGGACACCCCCCCCCCCTTTCTCATTCACCAACTGGGCATTTCCTGCACCACTGGGCATTAGGGGCCGCGGTGGTGTAGTGGTTAGACTACTCACATTCCATTCCATCCAGGCGAACTGGGCTCGATTCCCGGTGGGGCCGGGACCGCTCCCGGACTTACTCTTGGAGGAATCGTGCCTGACGATGCCGCTGGTCGGAGGGTTTTCTCGGTGATCTCCCTTTTCCTCCGCTCCTGCATTCCAGCGCTGCTCCATACTCACCTCGCTTCACGCTCATCGTCTCTCAAGGCCCCAACGTTAACAGCTGTCCAAATCTCTCCATTCCACTCCCACTGGCATTCTCTTTGTCGAAGGAAGTCCCTTTTCTACCATATCCCGCCTTTCTTTTGCAGATTTGTCTTAAGCTATGTGATCTTCTGAATCGTTACACTGAGAAAAAATATTTGGTTGCAGATACCAAATAAATTTGCCTGAATTGTATTTCTTTGCAATATTTTTTTTTCACCCAACAAATCTGCTTATGCTCCAAAGATCTGCATTCGTTCCTATGAACAAAATTAATCATTAGAAAAATAGAATTAGTTGAGTCGAACAATTACTTGGTTTTTCCATGATCATCTATATGTATTCAGTAGGAACATCTGTTTTAAAAGTAATGTTCGAATAATCGGTTCGGTTACCGCAAACAGTATCAATTTGCAGAGTAAAATCAACATTTAGTTTCAAGCGAACAAACTGTTTACCCGAACAATCTGATGTGTATTATTACTGAATTTGTTTCTGCAACAGAATCAGCTTGGTCCAGGATTGGTATTTATGTGGTTGTCTGTATGGTAATCAACCTTCGTCCGAAAATACGGTTCGAGGGTTTGTTTGTAATTTTTGTGACAATGAGTACAACAGCAGTGTTTGTTTATGCATTTATTGATGCTTAGTAATGGAATAAACACTCTCAATGAAACAATATTTTAACAAGAAACATAAACTAAAGCTGTAAAACTTAAAAAAAAAATACATGTTCTAAATAAGATGTGTAGGCTCTATATGTTTACAAACACTCTGACTTGGTTAGCTGTCATGTTAGCTGAGGTTGGTAAGACTGAGTGTTTGCGTGCAAATAATCTGGATTCGAAACTCTATCGTGTTCTCATTTCTTTGTTTATCATAACCGAAACATGTTTAATATGCAGGCTGTGAGGTAATGCGCGGATACGGACTGCATCATACGAATCTATGGCCAAAACTAAGTAGAAAATACTCTTACGTAAAAATATATTAGATGCTTCGTTTACAAGAAAAACGACATGGAAGTTCCTAAAACCATTGTAGCATACATGTGGTATTCCAATTAGATAAGGGTGAGGTGCTGCAACTAATTTGTGGGTTGTAAGACATACGGCAAAGGAAAGAGCCGAACTCAGTAGTACCAAGGGGGCCATGTAGTTGACATACAGTGAGTACTGGGACATGGCAATTGCCGTGGTGCATCCGGCGGCCATGCTGCATGCATCCAACGCGAGTGCATTTCTACGGGCAGAGAACTTCGAACATCTGTTATGACATTTTGACGTTTTGTATACTGATGCATGCTGTGCGTAACATGAAATAGTCATTTTTATCTACTTTAATGTCGCTTTCCTCGTAAACTAAGGCCATTACGCATTTTAACCAGAGAATATTTTCTACTTAGTTTTGACCAAAGATTCTTGTAGTGCAGTCCATCCGCGAATTTCCAATCACTCTGTATGTAGGGCTATACAAATCTGTATTTGAACCTAGTCTTACAAGTTTGTGGCAACTAAATATGGACAACAAAATAATTTGGTTTCAGCCACAAACGAATAAATGCTGTTCACGGTAAACTGCACTATAAATCTGAATCAGTGAGAATTTCACTGTTTCAATCAGTTATCAGTACCTGACCGATTCAAAAGTAATTTCAATGAATTTAATTGACGAATCAGTGAAAAATGCCAGATTTCCTTCACTCATTGATTGAGTGACATTTTCCACTGATTCATAAGTCACTTTTTTCACTGTTTTTCAGTGGTTTATTTTTTGACTGATGAATAAGTTAAACAGCGTGCAAAAATTGCCGTCAAACAACGTGTATCAAGTGAAATAGCAACACTCTAAATCGGAATCAGTTATTTTTTACCGATTTTCAATTGAAAATGCTCCATCCGGAATCAGTAGAAAAAGAAAACTACTAATCTCTTCAGTTAAATGAAATCCGCTAATACAATCAGTAGAAATCAGTTATTTATAGTCGAATAATATAAAGCACAAGGATTGAAAACTGTGTATTACGGTTTGAAATAAATTAGATATACAATTATTTTGTCGCAAAACAAGATTATTACATGCACAAGGAAATTTTGGAAGTGGTTGGTATCGAGTCGCCACCCCAAAACGCAACACATTCTCTTGTTTCTTTTGGCTGACATTCTACCAACTCTGCTACTTTGCCACTGAGATATAGCAGTCTCGCATTTGCGTAGTGACATAAACTTACAATGGCGAACGGCTGTAAGTTTCGTAATGTGAAAGTACTTCATGTGGTAGAAATATAGGCCTACACATATTATGCGTACGTAGGTACATGTCTTTGTAAGGCTCGAAAGTCATTCTAAGTAGATTTTAGTTCAGATTGTGTGCTTTAAAAGAGAAATATAGTGGTTTTAACGGTGTTGTCGGTGTTTTCTATACGTATCTGCTATTTTTTTTACAATGTAACATTTTACAGAATAAAATTGTTATTTTGAACAGACAGATTGACTAGTAATAACTGTGCTAATTAGACAGTGGAACGTTATAAACAATGCAATATTTTATAAAATTTGTTGTTTCCTCATTATTTGATCTGTTAACTTGCAGACCACAAAACTTTTGTTGGTGTAAATCCACCTTTCTTAATGAATCACAGCACTATCGAGTCAGTAAAATTACCACTGATCTATCTGTCACTAAAAATATACCGTTTAAATCTGTAGTGTCTCGTTGCATTGTAAAATGGCGTATACTAGTGGACATCGCTAACCTCGTACATTAAAACCACTATATTTATCTTTTAAAGCTCAGAATCAGAACTAAACTAAAGATAGATTGACTTTCGAACTTTGCAAAGACATTTACTTGCGCAGAAAATCTGTATATTTCGACAGCAAGAAATCTCTTTTTCACGTCACGAAACTTGCAATATTTGACAATACATTTTGTGGTTCAGTACCCATAATACGAGTACACGTTTGGCAGTGGGAAAGTAGGGCAGTGGATATTGCTGATCATGACAGCTTCAGCATGCTTTGCTTTATGGGCGGAGGTTCGAGCCCAACCACGTACCAAAACGTTTTTGTGTAGACAATATTTGTATTCTGCGACAAAATAAATTGTACCTAACTTACATCACATAGGGATGCTCTGTGCTTATTTATTAATAACAACTATAAATATGTAGTTTTCTACTGCTTGAATTAGTAGATTTAGTTTAACTGATGAATTAGTGATATTTTTTCCTACAGATTTTGGATGGAGCAATTTCAGTTGACAATCAGTAAAAAATAACTGATTCCGATTTAGAGTGAACGAATAAACTAATAAAACCAATAGAAAATCCTTCCTAAAATGTGTTTCGTCTTTTAAAACACCATTTTACGAGGTAATATGAACATTCAGCCTTTCATTCCGTTTTTACATCTTTCATTTAGTTTCATTAATCATCAGAGCGCTCTGCTTGAAAGTTTAAACTGCTTATAATGGTGTTTAGAGAGTGCACTCATATGTACTATTTTTTATTAACAATCTAATCGATACTAATTAAACCAAAAACAAAAAGTAATGGTATACTACTTAAATCTTCACGATTTCTTTAAGGACTATAAGTTATATAATTTTCCTCTTATTTATCAACTGGAATTGGCAGTGAAGATGGTAAGTTAATGGCCTAAAAGCCAAGTGGAAAGGGTGTGTGAAATCAATCCGGGCTACCTCCGAAAATGTTTTTACTTTTTTAAATTACGGTAAATTGCTCTTTATAGATAGTAAACTATCGTAAATACGTTAATTACACGTAATTATTTGGCTAAATTCAATAAAAACAATATTTAATTCGCCCTGCAGTCAGCAGTCACTTAATTAATCAGTGAAATTGTTTCATGCCACTAATTCAATCAGTGAAATTGTTTCATGCCACTAATTCAATCAGTGAAATTGTTTCATGCCACTAATTCAATCAGTGAAATATTTTTATTGAAACAATTAAATGGTTTTCCACTGAGTAGAATTTAGAGTGTGAACTCTTGTGAAAGCCCTGCTTAAGATCGACTTGTTCGCACACTGTTTACTCTTCCGCCATATGTACTATTAACGTTGTCCTAGGCATCAGCACTTATTCATGCGCCGGTCAAGTGAAAGTGTCAAATTATTTGAAAAGAAAATATTTTGTTAATTCACTAATATTACACATCTACGTGTTAAAAATCAGAAAGCATTACGATGTCATTTCAGTATTCACAAAGGTTATTAAACGAATAAAACATGGAACTAATTTCCCTCCGGCGCTATCAACTTTACCTGGTGCATGCCAGTCAGTGTACTGCCCGTCACAATGTGTGTAGGTAGGGCCAATTACATTTTTCAAATGTTGATTTCAAAAGTGCTTAGTTAATCGTCAACATCCTGTAATTATGTTGCGCTAAACAAACTTTGTTTTATTCAACAAAACATTTTTCTTAGTGTAGGTTATGACGCGACGCACTTACCGGGTGCGATTTTCAACAGACTATAGACTGTTCACAATAAACTGAGTACTTTTGAAATCAACCTTTGAAAACTGTTACTGCCCAACCTGCATATATTTCAACAGGTGCCCTGAGTGACATGCGCCCAGTAAAGTTGGTAGCGATGGATGGGAAGTAGTTGTATTTTAACGTCGAATAAAAGTGTTAGGTAACCATTTCTGTAACTTAAATTATTTCTTCCGCTTTACGTTTATTTTTTAAAGCATCGAAGTGTTAAAATGAGCAGATTTGTTAGATATTTACTTTTCAAATAATTTCACAGTTTCACTTGACCGACGCATGAATAAAGTGATGAGGCCCACGACAATGTTAATCTTATATAAGGCGGAAGCATACACAACGTGCATACAAGTAGATTTTAAGCAGGGCTTTCAGAAGTGCTCATCTTACTGTGAATAACCTTTACCAGCACGTCGCGAGTTCAACCTCGTGAGGCTCGGCGGTCTTCGGTGCTTTTCGGACACAAGCTCCATCAATAGTGAGAAAATATAAATATCCTACTGATTTTTTTCAACACGCAGATAACACACAATTAAAATTACGCACAAAAAAAATTGGGCTTGACTGTGTGGGGACACGGCCGTTTATTTTGCATGAATACGTCTACGTTGACGCGCTCCGGCGCCTTGATGTTTATTTTACGTTCCTGGCACCGCTTCACTCGATCATATGGGGTTTAATGGGTATCACTGGATTTCTTTTGAGGTGCTCTTTCCAACAGTATACGATTTCTGTATTTCGACTTGGCTTTTTGAAGCGTATAGGCCGACATTGTGTTAAGTTTTTTTAATTTTTTTTTACTTTAAACGCATACAATTTCACCATAACCACACCACACAAAGGTTGTATACACGCAATCGACTGATCTTGACGAGAACTGTCGATTGAAACCTAAACGAGCGTCGTAGTTTCTCCTAGTCAACAGTTTCACTAAACGGAAGTTATGAGACGTGGCGAAACGAACTCAAAATTGCGCCCCCCCCCCCCCTTTTTTTATGAATCCGAAATTATGACGAGAATGCGAAGAATTTCTGCACAAGGGATGGAGTCGAGCCTTACGATGGCCATGAGGAAGAATTGCGACGCGCTCTTCCAAGGCTGCGATCTGCGTTTGTACGTACTTTCAACCCAGGAGGGCGAGTCTACTTTCAACCCAGGAGCGGTGTGGGTAGCCATGCTTGAATGGCCAAGAGTAGTAAATTCCTGGATATGCCATTTTTAACCATTTTCATTATTTATTTTGTCTTTGGATGCATTTAATATGTGGTGGCTGTAAATTTATTTTTTATCTTCCCTGGAAAAACTTCGTATTCTGAGAACATTTATGTAAACCTACTGTTTTAAAAGTACTATTTTACTAAGGAGCGCCCGGTAAAGTACCTTCACCATCTTGACTTTGTATATTTTCCTCCTTAACTTAATTTGCCAAGTCAATATCTAAAAACCAAGTTAGTCAAGGCACAGAAAACATCTTAACAGCTATTTCGAAATCCAGGTTAATTTTCGTAACAGTAATAAAATATTACCAAATTATGTAATCATGTCACTCCCACATGGGAAAATATAGATATAATTGAAACTATACAAATTAAAAAAAAAAGTCGTTAGTAGTCCTTTATGTAATGTTTAGCTTTGGTTTTTAATGTATGGTTATATATTTTAATTACGAAGATTAGTAAGAAAACTCGAAGATGGAATGAATACTACCTCCTTAATTTTATCGCGTTGCGACCTTGTGGTGTGCTCGTGGGGGGACTTTGTAGCAATGCGCGGGTCACCTTCCGCGGTTTCAAAGTCATCTCTCTCGGAGGACTGCTTGAGGGTAGAGGCGGAAGGGAGAGAGGCGGGATGACGGTTGTATAATAACAGCGGGCTTGCGGGCAACAAAGAGGGAGCATCCTCCGAGACCCCGCATTGTCGGCGAGTAAATAAGCCTCTGCCCGCTAGACCCGGGCTGTTCCCTACCGCGACACCCCCCCCCCCCCTGTCAAACCTACTCCCACATGCACCGCGGGAACAATGGCCCTCAGACTGTCGTCGTGTGGGCCCCTCGTGCTGCCGAGCTCATAGCAAAAACAAATCAAAAGTCTGCACTTGCCCTTCTTGCTGCACGGGCAGTATGCATCTTCGCCGCATCCGATATGCTGCTCGAGCGCTGGAGAATGGTGCTTTTATTTATCTCCCCATACCAGGTGCCGCTGAAAGATATCTCGGATTCGCGAGCCGCTATATGCTGTTCACCTTAAAATGAGCTGCAATTTTGAGGTCCTAGTTACTTTCTCCTTTCAGCCATTTTTTTATTATTTAACCACCATTTAAAATAAATATTGCCACGCAAGTAATAAATGCAGTGTTTATATATCACCGCATTCTGAAGTTAACGTGTAAGGCTGAAATAAAATATATTTATTGACAATTATTCCAAATGAGAGGGCTTTCAAAAGTGCTCACTTTACCGTAAATAACCTACACCTCTTGTGTTTCATATATGCTCTGGAAAATTTATTTTTAATTTGTCAAGGAATGTCCGTGCATAATCCAGCTGATTGCTTCGAGTTGAATTTATTATTTTACATCTTGAAACTAGCGCAGGCAGATTCTCGTGAAGGCGGAGTTTCAACAAATTCCACAATAGGAGTACATGGTGATTAAAACTGCTCGGCCTTTTTGACCTGATTAAATATTTAATTTGTTTGTAATTATTTATATATCATTAGTTTCTAACAGTCACGTAGTAATAACATAAAAACGTCTATATTTTCTTTGATAACGCTTGTAAATTATGTTTACGATTTAATTTTTTAATTTCTCGTTTGGATTCATTTTCATACTACAGCTTGTGTGTGCGTTGTATATGTGTTGTGTATGTATGTGTATGTATTACAGTTTTTTGTTGTTTAAAATAACTGTCAACATACAGGTTTATATTCCTGGTACTAAGCTTTCATATTTTATGTTAATAATAATGGAAATATTGTATGTTATTAGTTAACCTTTTGACATGTTTTATTTAAAATACTAATACATGATTAAACTGTGTGGTTAGTTTTTCTCAAAATTATGAATACTAAGTATACGCGAAGACAACGCAAATTACGGTTCTCCAGTATAAATAATTTGTGGCACTAATAAGATTTCACTGTCATCTTTTTTCTAATGAAATATGCAATTTTTTTCAGAGTGAATGTCTTCCTTTTCTTTTATCTCGACTGCCTTGTAAACCTACATGAAGGGGCCACTGAAGTTTGAGGCTCTATTCTAAGAGAGTCGGGTAGTCTATAGGCAAGGGATCTATTCTAAGTCTTTTGACACGTAGCTCCCGATCGCGAAAAAAAGATTTTCGTAATATTTCCGGTGTTTGCTATTCTAAGTTAGAGATGACTTTTCTCGATTCTCGTGAGAAAATTATCGACAGCACTCGACTGCTAATGTATTGTCGAATGCTGCTTTCCCGACCGGAAACTCGCGGCCTTATTTATTGCAAACAGGGATAAACTTTATGGTTCCGTCCTTCTTAAACGTAGTACATCACACATGAAAGGTTATATTAGACGTGGAACAGTATTAAATGCATCTAACTGTATCAACACATGTTCGGAAGTATTTAATTTATATTAATTTATCTCGAGTGCAGTTCTTAAGTCTACAAGTGGTCACTTGTAGCCCTGCCCTCGTAGCTTAGGGGTAAGGTGGCCGACCTGTAGTCGGAGGGTCGTGGGCTCGCGCCCCAGCACCTCGACGGTAGATCCTCAGTTCGCCCGTCGCGTGCATGTGGACTGGGAATTTGTCAGCAAATCGGTCTATTTTGAGCTCTCCAACGTTACAACTACAAATGACATTTACGAAAAGAGAGTGGTTATGTCGCGCGGCTGCTAGTGCATAGAAAAATAAGTTTTGGGTTCGGCTGTTAAATATGTTTTAGTTCTCATAAGCATATGGAAAACAGATTTATTCATACGTGCAATAAATAAACAAATTAAACAAGAAGCTTTCATAATGTTATGAGTAAATATGTAGGCTACGCAGTTTGTTTTTGTACGACGCATTTGACTTCGCCAATGGTAACGGAAATTCGTGTATTCTTACAGTAAAAAAATCAACAGTTTTTATTATTTAAGACTTGTTGTTTTGGCTTAACACAATTTTCTAGTTAAACTTTTTGATTGCATTTATTAAAATGACATTTTGCGTATGGTCTTCTATATATTTCTTATGTAGACTACATCACGGTGAAATTTATTTAAATGGACTGTTAGATGGGACTACTACGTAACGAAGTATCTCATCTTTTAACTGTAATTTTTATGCGTGAAACAGGATGTTCCTATAAAACAATTAAC
The DNA here is from genome assembly GCA_029891345.1 of Dryococelus australis. Lineage (NCBI taxonomy): Eukaryota > Metazoa > Arthropoda > Insecta > Phasmatodea > Phasmatidae > Dryococelus > Dryococelus australis. The sequence continues at coordinate 255,013,401 of CM056993.1, read as the reverse complement.
TTTTTCAAATGTCATCGTGTGTACACAACACAACCATTAACCGTATCGCAATTTTCCTCAGCAAATAGTCTAACCACGGTCGTAAAGGCAGGTCTTGCAACTCGCTGTCGTTTTGCGTACGCTTATGCCCACTTGCACCATTGTGGTTCGAAACTCGAGCCTAGATCGGATGTAAGATTTTCACAGAAAATTGTTTCACCCTATTTTAACATCTTTGGTGGCACCATTCGAGCTCAAGCTTAGTACTCTGTTACAGAACTAATATGATATTCTCCTTTGTATATGTTTAGTTTTCATAGCCACTATACTGACATTTGATTTGTTTCCAAAGAATGTTTTTTGAGTAAGAGTCAAAATTGGTTACCCAATTGTTTTAGTATAACTAAATTAAGATAAAATATTGAAAATAGCATATTTGAGAATTAGATAAATTGCTCAGTTAGCCCCAAAATTTCGTTTTTCAACTAAGCTTATATCCTAAAATTCTACACAGTGAGGATAGTTGCAAAGATCAAGGAAATTATGAAATAAAACTTAAAAAATATATAATGGAATCCTTTATTAAAAGTGCACAAAACTACAATTTATTGCCATCTACACTAAACAGCCCTCCTTGTGAAAAAGTCTGTTTAAACTATGTTTTTTTTTTTCAAACACTTCTACTTACAGAGCTGAATGTAAAAAAAAAAAAAAAAAAAAAAAGCACGAGTACTGTTAAAAGAAGGTTCACCTAATTTCGGTGTTGCTTCTCAAAGTAACATGTTCATTTAAACTAATTTAAACTTGTGTTCTAATTTACCAGCCAAGGGCCCTTGCCTGGCCGTGTACCCCGTAAAAATGCATCACGGCTGTGACGTTGAATTGTGACCGCCTGAATTTGCGGTAAGGGCAGGAATGACAGTATAACTGTAATAAGGCTTCAGCAAAGTTGGAAGGAAGCAACTATGAATGTACTATGTACAATTTAAGAAATGATTTGTATAATTACCATACCAGTGTATATTTAAAGTGACAAAGCACGTAGGGTAAATTATTTCCCATATATGGATGATAACATTCCTACAATTGTTCAGGAAAGAGTCAAATGCATAGGGAAGTTCCCAACTTTGTATAGTAGCAATGCTAAACATTCCCATATTTTCAGCCTGATGTGTAGTAATATTTCCATACACTGTACAGGTTAAAAACTTCCAGTACAGTTTAGGAAGTTTACCAGAAGTTTTTTATAGTGTATGTTTAACATTTCAGCAGTGGCAGGGTGATAATAGCGTGTTTGTTTCTCTCATGTGCAGGGTTTCCTTCGGGAGCTCCAAGGGCTCCATGGTGGAGACACTGATCTACGAGAGCCCTTTGCAGGAAGAGCCCGAGGCAAGCCCCATCTTGGAGAACTCCTGCCCTTTCCCGTCAGACTCAGAAGCTTCAGAGTGAGTACGCACTGCTTTAACTTCTTTACTAACCCACGTTAGTTTGTTGTTTCAAGTGTGGCAAATACGAACACTCTTGATGCGTGCTGTACACAGCAGTGTTTCGTTACCACAGCTTGTGAGGCATAGGAGCTGTGTTTGGCTGTACTGACACTTACTCGTCACCTGGAACGAGTCAGTGCGAGTCAGTCGGCAAGGAAGATCACTGAGCACTAAGCCTCGCACTGCGCTGTAATAGTATTTACAATAGGAATTATTCGGAGTCTAGTTGCCAAAGATATTTTTGTAACACTGCAAATAAATTAGAATTAATTTTACAAAACCTTGATATGTGTAAAACCAATGCAGAATTTCAACAAGCAATTGTTGTAGACTAAGTTTATTATAAATATTGCGCTACATTAACGTATTGTATGTTTTATAAAAAAAAAGTGTTGTAAATATACAATATCTTACATGTCGAGTTTCAAGAATATCTTCGGCAACTAGTCTACAAATATATGTTCGTACCAAGTACAGAAATTTCTTACTGTGTATACAGTTCCGGCCATGAACAACTTTAATGTGCATCCTGTACACAATTTGTACACTGGGTCTGAACACATTATTTTGTGTCGGTGAGATTCCTGTATTTTACAGATCCCTGTCACTGTTCTCGTCAAGTCTCTATTCTGTATTAAGCACGTTTGGAATAGCTGCAGGAACTGCATGTGATTTTAGTAACGCGTAGTTCATTCATGCTGCAAAAGAAAACTTTTTTTTAAATTGCATACGTGAAAATTTAATTTCACTATCACTGAGATATAAAAGAAAAATCAATATCGTAACACGTGAAAAATTGCTGTGAAAATATTAATAATGTGTGAAAACTTCAGTGTTAACACACAACGTATTAAATGTTGTGGCCCAGTCGCCGCAGTTCCTGGGTCACATCTCCAACTACCCAACGTCCCTTTCTACCGAGTGTTAAAGGAACCAGACAGGAAGGGTTAACTGAAACGTGTCATCAAAATGACTGTGTGTTTGTTGACAATTGTACTGTCGACCTGGTTCACACACTCTTTTGGGGAGGAGGGAGCTACTACTGCCATGTACACTATAAAATTTGGTTGGATAACATCTACTATGACTTCTTGTATAGTTACAATGTTTTCTCCACATATATTTTCCCATTTACAAACTTTCTCTTCAAATGCACCTTTACTCTCATTAAAATACCCCTTTCACCTCAACTTCTAATACAATGGGCATTGTATTGAGAATAAACCTTTTAAAATTCTACAAAACACGTTAAACAGGAAAACTGTGCTTGGAACACAATCAGCCTGCCTCAAAACTGCAGGGTTTACAACCATGATTTTTAAAACCATTTAAAAACAGCTTAAAATCATTTAAAACACCCATTTTAACATATATATCGGAAAACATAGACACCTTGATTGTGCTAACACCACAAAGCTATTTAAAACGCACACACACACCTGTAGGAACTCCTAAAAACATTTACTTTTAACCTAAACTCTCTCTATCCGGAGTTTTACTAAACACCTTAAGTTAGGATGGCCACCATGAACCTTAAACTGACCCCTTTTAGAATATCTCTCAAAAACCTTTCTAACATTTACTAAAACAACTCATTTTCAAACCTTCCTCTCGGATATTCTTGCAAGCCCACTTGGCTAGTACCCCGAGGTATACATTTAAAAATCACAAAATAACCAATTACATTCTCGCTTATTTCACCGTTCAGGGTGATTACACTGAAAATTCCAATTACAACCAACTCCTTAAAATATATGGAAAACGCTCCACTGAGGTACTGGTCTCTCTTCCCCCCCCCCCCCCCCGTATTTACAACTCTTTTCGCCCTTAAATACTCGGGAACAAACCCACATATTTCCCATAAACGCTTCCACAACAGTCTCCACCATTTACCAACCACTAGATGCATCAGGCTGGGGGATACTCTCCCCACCGACACTTTCGTGGTGGCTTGCCCACGAAGCTTCTCCCAACACACTCTCCACACGACCAAAGAAGGCAGAGGATATTGTCCCCGCCGACACTTTCGTGAAGGCTGCCGCCTTCAGCGCTAACTACTCTTCACACACACCCCACAATGATGAAAGAGAAGGGGTATTCTCCCTATCACTGGGGCTTTTCTCATCTTCCACCCATACAACAACATAAATTCCACACAAGCCATCCATCACACATTCACTCTCCCTCCCCAAGTGTTCCAGTTTATTCCTTTACTGAGTCTCTTCTCAAATACTATTTCCAATTTTTCCAAGTACTCTGCCCAGGTTCCTTCCCTAAAGCCCCGACTAGAAAATACCACCAAGATCAGTGCTGGTCTGGCGGCTAACTTCCAGCACGCGCATATCTTTGGGAAACACTCTGAGAACACCACAATTAGTTCTAAGTTTGCCAATTTTTTTGTTTAATATGTTTTTATCAAAAAGTAAATATTGAAATTTTCATATAACAAAAAAAAAAAAAGGATAAACAATTTTTTTTTTTTTCAAAAACAATTTGATGTAGCAATATTCTCCGATGAAATAGCGTGAACGTGTTTTTTGTTTAAAATAGTTATATTTAAAATTGACGCAATGAGATGGAATTTTGTGTAACATTAATTCCCCATTTGAAGTTTGTGACTGCCGGCTTGGTAGGTAGGCCCATTATCGTTGGCAAAAACGACATTTTTATACTGTCGCAACTGGAAATAATTTTGGGTGAATTCCTGCAAAACTAGTATCGGGACCTTTCACTGAATTTTGCTACAGACTTCCCACCGAAATAAACCGACATGGTCGCCACGCACATGAAGTCACGTGGGTAGACGCAGCACGACGACAACACTGTGCCGGGCGAAATGGCGCAGTGGTGAATCTTCGGCCTCGCACTCGGGAGGACCTGGGTTCGGATCCCGGTCCAGACATCGTGGTTTCTGTTTCCCGTGGTTCCCCGAGATCACTCGAGGCGAATGCTGGGATGCTGCCATCCTACAGGTCGTGCGTGGCGTTGTACCGGGTGAGTCGTTTAAAAGAGGCCCCGTGGGACATGTGTGTAACGGAGCGAGGGAATGAGGAAATACAGTCCAGTGTGACAACATATAGAGTATTATGTGTCCGCCACTTCCAGCACCTACTCTAGATATTATGTTGTCACAACTCGACTGTATTTCCTCATTCCCTCGCTCCTTTACACCTTGTCCTACGGGGCCTCTTCTGAAGGACTCACCCTGCCTGTACTTCTCCGTCCCTGCTTCCCCGGGCAGTTTGCCCTCGTCGTCACTGACAACCTCTCTGTGGACGAGACGTCGATCCCGACTATACATTCGCTATTTCTTCACACTTTCTGAAACTAACATTTGAAAATTCACCCCATGTATGGCGTGTTCGGTTGTTTCCTAAATACCCCGTTTACCACAAACGTTCCATACATGTGGGAACATTAAAGTACCTTAATTTTGGTTCAACTCGACATTTACTTATATTCTATGTATTAATTATAATATTTAATTTGTAATAAATCTGAATAAAACAAGGAGAAATTGGGTATGTTGGAAACGCCTAGTAAGAAATAGATCTTATCGAACATATTATGTAACTGAGTGCGTAAGAAATGCGGTGTGTTGTCCCTCTGTTGTAATTTTCTAGAATTGGTTAAGCTTTGTTTTCATGAGGCGGAGGAATATCATGGAAGTAGAACTTTAGCATGGCTTCAGGAAAGTAGGAAGTAGCCGTGAATGATGTGTATAGGCTGTTCACGGTAAAACGATCACTGTCCTGCTTAAGATATACTTTTGTGCACGTTACGTATAATTCCATCATATGTACAATTAACGTTGCAATGGACCCGATCACTTTGTTCGTGCGTCGGTCAAGGGAAAAAGTAAAATGATTAGAAAAGTATATATTTTACGAATGTTTTTATTGTTACACTAATATGCATTTAAAAAACAAAAATAAAAATAAAATATTTTAGTACTCACAAATGTTTACTTAATACTGGTAATTTAACGTTAACACATGAAACTACTTTCTCCTAGTCGTTGCCAACTTTACTGGGCACGTGGCAGTCAATGTGCCCGTTAAAATATGCGCAGTTAGGGTCAGTGACATTTTCCGAAGGTTGATTTCAAAAGTGCTTACTTTACCTTGAACAGCCTGTACCTACGATAACACTGTACGCCACTTCAGAACCTTGCACGTAGCGGCGATGTTGCACTTGATGCGTGTGGCAGTGTCGGCCTTATCGGTCCCGCGACGCGTACTTGGGGCCGAGTGGCAGGGCGGCGGTAGTCATTTCTGCCACACGTACGTTGGTCGGCCCGCATGAGAATGCCCTCATTGCCCCGCGGCGCAGCTGACCTCTGACATCTCGCCGGCTGGCTGCCTTCCCACGTCACTTGTCGCCTCAGGGCTCTGTGAGCGAGTCTCTTCGCGTCTACTCTGGCCTCTTTCTCGACATTCCGGGCTGATTACGATATTTAACGGAAATAACTACACTATATACAAAAAGTAATTGGCCACCTGTTCAAAATGTTTGTTCGGTGGTTGTCACGCCGTTAGAATCTCGTAGGGCCACCTCTTGCGGCTATAACAGCAGCCACCCTGTCTGGAATGCTCTCTACGAGTGTTTGCAGGACATCCATGGGGATTCGTCGCCATTCCTCTTGCAACAATTCCATGAGATGAGCAGTGGATTTTGGCCGCGCCTGACGAGCCCTCACCCGGCGACCCAATTCGTCCCAAAGATGTTCTATAGGGTTGAGGTCGGGGCTCTGGGCGGGCCAGTCCAATCGGCGAACATTGTTGTCGGCGTACCACTGCATAGTAGCCCTTGGAACATGGCACCTAGCATTGTCATTCTGGAAGTAACACGTGTCCATTCCGTAAAAACGCCACAATGTTGGCGCATTTCATTATCCAGAATGTTACAATAGGCCTCTGTGTTCATGCTACCACGGACATACACCAGCGGTCCTACGCTGAATGCTGTGCATCATAAGTCAACTGATGTACCGAATTACGTATCGTCAAGGGTGCCTAATTACTTTTTGGTAGATATTGTATAATCTATTCGCGTTGTCTTCACATTTTTTGGATCAATCCCTTTCTTACGTTTTACATAAAAGGGTGTAGTATTTTATAGTTTACTAGCTGATCCCGGCGAACGTTGTTCCGCCTCTTTCACGTTCTATTTTTCCTTCTAAATGCGTCCTCTCTATTACGTCTGGTACGTCGACCGATGTTTGACCATGGTATCGCTGGCATTTTTCTCTTTTAGATTAACAAACATTTCCTGCAAGTATCAGCAAAATCGGCCCATAAATATAGAAGTTAGACTCCAGCGCCACCTATCGGAACCTAACCTACCGAATGCAAAGAACGATAAAACAATTTATTTTATACCAACAAACATTTCCTTCAAGTAAGAGCAAAATCAGCCCATAAATATAGAAATTAAGACTCCAGCTCCACCTATCGGAACGAAACATAACTAAAAACCTTACTCGCCGTCTCAATAACATATGTTGCGAATATGGTCTCAATAGACCAACAAACATTTCCTTCAAGTATGAGCAAAATCGGCCCATAAATATAGAAGTTAAGACCCCAGTGCCACCTATCGGAACGAAACATAACTAAAAACCTTACTCGCAATCTCAATAACATATGGCGTGAATATAGTCTCAACAGGTCAACAAACATTTAATTCAAGTACAAGCAAAATCGGCCCATAAATATAGAAGTTAAGACTCCAGCGCCACCTATTGGAACGAAACAAAACTAAAAACCTTACTCGCCACATCAACACCATATAATGTGAATATGGTCTCAATTGGTCCAGTGGTTTGTCAGTGATGATGCGGTTTAGTCACGCACAAAATATTTTATATATAATGAAGATATTAAAAGTACAAATTTGGGGTTTGGCGTAACTTAAATGTGAACACTATTTACCTTTTATCGTCCTGTATTGAAATCATATAAGTGACATCTCGTTTACAAACGTTTCAGTTAGTCTTTAACTCGGAGGAGCTCTTATGTTTACTTGGTTACATTACATGATTATTATTATACAGGATGAGTCATCAGCTCTGCGACAAACGGCGAGAGGACGTTCCTTGCAAAATTTAAGTTAGTAAATGTCTGACAACGAACGCCAGGAAACCACTCCTAAGGGCAAGAAACCCTTTTGAAGATGGGGTTGCAATTATGAACTTCATTGAATTACACTGAAAACATGTGATATTACAGGGTGAATTTTTGTAGGCATGCCAAATAATTCAGTTACTGTAACATGCAAGTACCCATGTTGACCTACCGCATACCGGCCCTGCCTGGAGGGGGTTTCTTTTTAAGCATTCAAGGGTTCGTTTCACTTCCTCGTAGTATGTTTGTGCTCTCGCAATCAGGCTATCACGCCTGTTGCTGCACATAACAATTTCAAAAATCACTCCATGTGTGACGTATTTGATAGTTTCCTAAATATCTCAATATCACAAGTGTTTTATACTTGTATTAACATAACAGTACCTTTTTTCTAAATTGAACTTGTACCTATATCTTATTTATAACATATATTTCACTAATAGTTAACATAAAAATTGACAAATAGAAAATAAGCATGTGGGTAATGTCTAGTAAGAAATATTTCGTATGCAAAATTTGATTACACTGAGTGCGCACGAATGCGGTACGTTGGCCCCTTGGTGTCATTTTCTAAGCTTTATTGGCATGAGGCGGAGGAATATCCTGGAAGTAGAACTTTAGGAGGCCAGGCTTTAGAAAGGCTGGAAGTGGCTATGAATGCCGTATAGTGCGTTCCTTCCAATAGCGAGTTTCTGAATAAGCGTTTGCGTAGCATCGAACAACAACCACAATGCGTGGACATTACACGAGTCGAGTTACGGCCGAAGATAGCCTTTATTTGTGGCAAAATATCGTTATAGGCTGTTCATGGTAAAGTGAGCACTTCTTAAAACCCTTATAACTTTTTCCTTTCATCCAGTTTCCATCTTCCTGCTGCTTTTTAATATGAACATTACAATGTGACCAATAAACACAGTGTTATACATTTCACCGCCATCAAAATTTAATACCTGAGGCTGCAATAAGATATATTTATTAGCGGCAAATATATTTTGGGAGGGCCTTAAAAAGTTCTCACTTTATCGTGAACGGCCTATACAAAGAAACTATGGTGTTGTATTAGGCTTGTGGGCGGGCTTGGGTTACAAACATCACACTTTCGCAATTTCTGAGGGTAAAGAAGTTGTCTGCAATAAGAGAGCGGCCACCGCGTTATTTTCATTAAGGTGGGAGGTATCGGCGAGTTTGCGTTTAGGTTAAAGATATCCACAACATAAAACTATGTTCAGAAAATTTTAATTCAAGTAGGGTTCGTTTCCGATATTACGCAAAAAAAATACAGTTTAAAATCTCAATTTTCAAGGGCTCTTAACCTTCAGTTTGGATAGAAACTGTCCTTTGTATTTCATATTTGATTTTGCATAAGTAATCACCTTACGAAATGTTTTGTTCGAATTCCGCCCCATTCTTTGTGTATGTGTACGTGTGTGCACTTGCGTGCGTGTGTGTGTGTGTGTATATATATATATATATATATATATATATATATATATATATATATATATATATATATATATATATATATATATATATATATATATGTGTGTGTGTGTGTGTGTGTGGTGTGTGTGTGTGTGTGTGTGTGTGTGTGTGTGTGTGTGTGTATGTGTGTGTGGGGGGGGGGGTGTGTGTTGCGTGCACATATTACTTAAATTTCTGGACAGCTCAAAGAAACGTAATTATCCGTCGTTAAACAAATCAGTCCTGTTTCTACGTTATGACAGTTAATGCGAATCGAGAGAGACAATTATTATTCTAATTTTCTCTGCAAATTATTTGGTGACAGTGTTGCTTTTTATGATAGCTGCAGACCATCGTTCCAATACATGTGAACCAGACATCAGTGAATGTCCCAGACGAGTCTAGCTTCAGAGTTGTATAACGTAGGAACTAAAAGTTCGTACAAGTTTTGGATTGCGCATGAAATAAGTAAAAATAATTATTCATCTTTCTTCGTGGTTCGTTCCTGGCCTTCCTGGATGGGGCGATTTGAGTCACCTTCTGTGGCACAAGAGCACGTCTTATCGAATACGGATGTCACCCGTCCAAACGTGTGGATTGCTGAAGAGCGATGAAGTTCACATCAGCATGCATGGCGAGTACATATTAGGCTTTATAACAGTTGTGCTTAGGTCTGATATTCTCTCACGCGATACATTTGTGTCGCGAGACTTTGTAGGGCCATACGTAACATACATTAACAACAAAGAGACACAAATGCATGGTCCACACAAATGTGTATATTTGTAATTAAAATTTACACTTTGTTGGCGTATACAATCAAAATTCATCAAATTTCTGCGGCAAAATATATAATATGTATATTTTTAATGTAAATATTTCGAAATTTAATTGTATCCTACAAATAATTGCGTGTATTTAGAAAATAGTAAAAAGCACATTAGAAGCGGCCATTATGAATATGAAAGAGCGTAACTAAATTTCACTAGAGTCGCTGAAATGTGAACATTATGGCATGGATATGACTACAGGCTCTCGCAGCCATTGTCTCTTGTAAGAAGTTGTCTTGAGTTTAGAGAAGGAGATGCTCCAAGTGCTCGACAATACTCTTAGAGTTTGCTGTACCACGTCAGCGCAACTTATCCTCGACAGTCAAGACATCCCACATTCTGGCATGTTTCGCAAGTTTAGGCCAGTAGGTGTTTTAACTAAGCTAAATAAAAATATACCGAAAGAAACTTCGCAAACGAGAGACATCGAAAACAACGTGCGTGAGTGTACATAAACGTATGTTTGTTACAAAACCCTAGGGATTGTTGTACAAAACCGCACAATATGTAAACGTATGTTTGTTACAAAACCCTAGGGATTGTTGTACAAAACCGCACAATATGTAAACGAACAGAACCACGACTTTCAACCAGTCATAGCTCTTCTTTGAGAGAGTGTGTTTCGAAATACCTTATTTTACAATCGAATTCTTGTTTCTGATTTTTCTTACCTTGTTCTCGAAATATCCAGAAAAATATGTATTGCGGAAATGAGGTAATATCGGTGAATAAGACTTGAACTTGGGCCTAGAGATTTATTTATCGATGTTAAATAGTCTGTATATTGAATATACCGTAACCATAGCCAAATACTGGACCTGAAATTTAAAACTTATTTTTAAACAAAATGCGTGAAAAGGTTACCTTATTAATGTTTGTTACAATTTACTAACTGAGTAAGTTATCTGTCGACTTCCCATGGCGCAGTCAGTTTTGTACGGGAGGCTCTGGGTTCGAATCCCGGGCTAGGCATGGCTGTTCATTTAAGTTAGGTTATAAGTGAGTCTGTAAGCCGTCCCCTGCTAAGCTTTCAAGCATAAAACCGGGGGATGTTTAATAGCCCTTTACAATACAATAGTAAATTTTCTAATCATACGGCAATTTTAAATTCCCAACCCCGAAAAAATACTTTATTTTGAGAGAATAAAAGGGTTTGCGCTATGCCTACGAGAGACCTACGTGACGGACCAGTGAAGACCGGGTTCAAATCCCATGGATGTGTGCCTTTTTTAAATGCAAGTTTAGCGTAGTTTAGTAGGCAAGTCATCCATGAATTATCCTCCAGGCATAAAGTGGAGAGTGGAGAAACGTAACAAAGGGACCAGATAACCACCACACTACGAAGATGGCCAGTGACTATAATGATTGGTCCTTACAATCACTAGTATGTTTGTAAAAAATGTCAAATGTATGACATCAGAAATGTACATACATAATGTTACTTTCTGTTTTAATGCCACCATACAGTGCTCACGTATCTAAAAGAAGTCCGTAGCGTCTAAAAGTTTCGGTGTTTCAATTTTCTGCTGGGCGGAATCTGTAAGTCTATACAAATTAAAAATCTTATTGTATAAAGTAATGACTTCCCACCTAAGTGCGCCTCGAACAACAAATTAACACATACCACTGAGTACGATTTCTTCATTTTTGCGTGCAGTCCAAGCGAATACAGCGGATTGTTTGATAACCGTAGAAAGCAGGAGAATTTTAGTGTCGAATTTTCGTCCCATGAATGAAACGTCTGACTGTCTGAGAGCGTACATTGGAATGCGACACGGAATGGTTAGTGTGTCCTCAATACAAGTACAGCTACCTATAGCATTGTGAGTCAAGCTGAATGCCTCAACGTCGCGTTCCCCTAGGCTTACGTGCATCTCGTGTCGTGTCTCGTTCAGCGTCTGCCTTTATGCCAGCCTTCAGTGTACACTGTAAACAAATGCGAGGTAAAATTTCCTTACATGTAAGGTAAGCTAATTAATTACCTCTACATGTAAGCTAAAATTACCTGTTAAATGTGGAGTAAATTTACGGGACAAGGTATTATTCCTTAATCGTACGGAAAAAGTACCTGAGAAAAGTGGGGGAAATCCTATACAAGTAAGTTAATATTAACTATATTGCGTAATAAAATTATATTAAAAATACTGGAGTTATTAGTACTGTTAACTTTTTTATTACATATATCCTCTAATGAATAGTAACTGAAACTTCAACTCTATAATCCTCGAGTATTTGCTGGAGGGTGGACGCGAACCATGGTTCTTTATCATGATAGGCCGGTGCGCTATCCTTTACACTACGACAGCACAACACTTTTAATGATTATTAAAGTGTTAAAGTGTTCCCCCACGAAAAAAAAAAAGTAGTTATCTGCAAAATTTTAAATTAAAATAATTGTACAGAATTTTCGTAAAATATTTGTTATTATTAGCTTGTACATTCCCGCTATCCTAAGAGCAACTTGTCGTAAAGTAATCTTCCCATCCATGTATGGGATTTTCCACTACCATATACGTGAATTTTACTCCAGAGTACAGTAATTTTACCTTACGTGTAAGGAAAACTATGTTTCCACCACAAGTTTGCGAATATTACCATACACTTTTCAGGTAATGTTACCATTATTTTTTACATTGAACAAACCGTCTCAGCCAACTTCCTAAACTCTAATGGAAGTATTTATTTTATATGCCGAATGAAAAATTTACCACACATCAGGATGAAAATATATAAATAAGTACTATACAGGAAATATATTATACGTTTTACAAACAGGTATTTGGAAACTTGTTGCCAGATTTCCTTTGGAAACCACACTGTTTCATAAAACATACAAAATTGTTTATTTATCTCCATGTTTATAATATATATATATTAAGTGTACAGTAATTACTCGTTAGAAGTCATCGTTAGTAGTACATATTCCAGAGTAACGCGTTGTAATATTCGCCCAAATTTACTTACGCTGTTACCGAGTGTGTTTGGTCATACGTTAGCGTGTCGGAATCGCGTTCATGAAGTCGGGTGTTCGATCCCAGCCGGCAGCACTGGGGATAGATCTTTCCCCAAATGTTTTTTCCCACTCGCTACTACTACTGCTGCAGTTCGTGCGAGCCCAACCTCCCGGTTCTCTGCTCTGTGCTGCCCTCTACAAGGCCCTACACCTGCTGTTGTGCGCAATTAAACGAAATTATCTTGGCAATCACTTAAAAAAGAATTGCTATAAGGACACAGACATTTTTACAGTGTACTATACAGTTTGGGGACTTCACTGCGTATTTAATATGAATAAAGGAAAGCTTCTACGGATGCATGCGAAAACCTGCGCTCTTTGTGATTTTCTCGGTATGTAAAATTACAAACACTTTCTTAGTGTGTAGTATAGAGATCGAAGTGTTAATAATGTGCCGCGACAGTGCAGATAATCATGCGATAACAATACTTTCCCAGGAACATGTGTCACAACAGATTGTTAAACATGATTGTAATCATTTTAAACCTCGTGCGTGAGATTTTGGCGACGCTTAATTTCCAGTTATTTGTGTTACGGTGCAATACTTTGCATCGATACTGCAATATAAAATGTATTTTTCAGCATTAATTTAAAATTAAGCAAAATTTTTTTTATTATTTAAAAAATATAAGTAGACTAATGCTTTTTTTTTCCTTAGTATTTTTCCAGATCATTATTAGTCCCTACTGACCTAGCATCTTACCATGTATATTGTATACTTATTTGGCAATAATAGACTTACTGTACTTTTTTGGATACTTTTTATTTAAATATCACGCGTAGTACAAAAAACTGCGTAGGCTACATAAAAATTAGATGAAAAAATTATATAAAAAATGACTAATTCAGGCAAAAAGTGCTACCCTGGGTGCTTTTATTTTTACACATGTTTCTTCACATAACGAATACTAACGAGTATAGCATAGCTATAACTTTTCGAAATGTGGCTGTACTTAGCTGTAAAATTGTGGCTGTTTACCTTTGATTTATTAGCATGTTTTACACCGTTTACCCAATATTTAATGCTGTATTAATTTATTTCTCAATCTGCGTACAATAACAGAAGCAGCTTGCGTAATCACGAATGGAATATAACAAATAAAGGATAAGGATTCTAGTTAAGAGCCGCCAGAATCAACTCAACTGAGCCGTGTCTCACAAGTGGGTCGCAGTGGTCAAGTCGGGTCGCGGACAACATGACGGCACGACGCGACGGCCTGTAGTACGAATACTGGCTCTCTCGCTCTCAATCTCTCTCTCGCATACTCAGGTTGTTCATACTTGTGTGGAAGGCTTCTCTGAGGCGCGCTGGCTCCTCACTGACACACTCCACACGTACACGCATTGTACTCGACACAGCTTCGTTCCGCGACCACTCATGGTACCAGGGTTGTAGCGCCCCCTGGTGGCAGTTACGACCTGGCTAAGCATCAATTACAGTGTTACTAGTGATGGTGCTGTGTGTGTATATATATGTATATATACATATATATGTATGTATGTATATATATGTTATTCACGGTAAAATGGCCACTTTTAAAAGCCCTGCATAAAATCTACTGTATGCGCGTGTATTCTTACACCTTACGTATAGAGACCTGAAAAATTCGCGAGTTCAATGTCCTGTAGGTTAGACTTTACAGTCCTATATATATATATATATATATATATATATATATATATATATATATATATATATATATATATACACTCATGCAGATATCAACTTTTCAGAGGTTGCTTGTTGTGCCAGTGCAAGGCGGTGATTCGGTCTACAATTAAGTGCACGTTTTTTATTGGCATATTTATCTCCATGAGATGGCAAACAAAGTGTCGACCAATTGCAAAAGAAATATGAACGGATGAGTTTGTGAATCGCAACTTGTCTCGAAACGAAGACGCGAATTTTCCAGGTCTCTACTTATGTAAAATTAACATTGTCATGGATCTAGTCACTTTATTCATGCGACGGTTAGGCGAAACTGTGAAATTATTTTAAAAAATAAAGTATTTTACAAATATGGTCATTTTTATACCTCGATGCATAAAAAAAGCAGAAAACGAAAGAAATAATTTGAGTTATCACAGATGGTTACTTTGCAGTTTTTATTCGAAGTTAATACATGGAACTACTTTCTATCAATCGTTACCAACTTTACTGGGCACATGTAACTCAGTGCGCCCGTTAAAAAATTATGCAGGTAGGAGCAGTAACTTTTTCTAATGTTGATTTCAAAAGTGCTCACTTTATCGTGAATAGCCTTTACCAACTTTCCCCTGCATCTATGACGGCGGATTGGAGATGGGGAAGGTGAGTAAATCAAGACATCACCGGTCAATCAATAATCTACTTACAGTTTTATTTTTTCAAAAACAGAATTGTATACTTACCCGATTTTCCCGAATGGGAAATAGCGTTGGCTAGTGTTTTCCGTTTTTCTTACAACTAAATTATTTTCCCTTATTTTTTTATTGGTGTATGTCGTACTTTATTGAAGGCTTACAGTGGCAGCAGAGGATTATTCAGAATAGCCTTCATCCCGAACCATTTTCGGTCTTACTCTCATGGTACTCGCGTTCCACCAAGTAATCAACGTTATACGTCTCGAGGTCACAGCCGGCGATAAGCAACCATAGCGACTGCTATGGGAAGTAGCATGAACCAGCTTCGCGTGTATTCTGTTGCCGCAGAGTTTCCAGCGATGGCTGTAGCGTTTCAAATACAGCAATCAGCTCAGGGAAGATACAGCACTGTCGCTATAGTTTCAAACACAGTTTTACAGGAGACCAAATGTCGTAAACAGAGGGAGGAGGCTGCGGCTTCTTACATCGATCCGCATTTACGTCTCCATAACAACATTTATAAATGGGCAACAAAATAGCTACTTTCATTTATTACTGTAAAATAAACATTTACATTGAAATATTCCATACTTCTTTTTTAATTAAAATAAACAACTGCACACAATGTGACATGTGGCAACTAGGGACGCTACTTAAGCCTATGCATTCACTTTAACACTGTCAAATCAAATGTGAAACTAAATGTGCTAAAGTTGGCGGACTTAGAACAGTGGAGTTCCTAGTCTCTGCCTGATTGTCCTGCCGTTGTAATGTTAATTATACGCTGTAAAGTGAGCACTTTTGAGGCTCTATTTAACTCTTTCGTTTCAGCCATTTGTTATCATTTAATAACATGGCAAAATAAATATTGCCATGGAAGTAATAAACACAATGTGTATTTCCCACCGCACTCGGAAGTTAACGCCTACAGCTACAATGAAATACATTTACTAACTATTATTGCAAATGAAAGAGCATTCAAAAGTCCTCACGTGACTAGCCTATACCTGGTGTATTGCGTTTCTTTGTCGTCTCTCGAATGCTAGTCAAACGTAGCACTCAGGTACACAGTGGGTATAGAAACCACAGCATTGACCCTCGTGACTGCCTGTTTTCACTACTGATGTGCAGACCTTACAAATGTAGCCATTATTAAAACATAACATCGGTGAGATAGTTAGGCATTTCTACAACATCATTGCCATATTACTTAATGTTTTACGTTGTGTTTTGTTAAAAGGTATGCTTCGTGATGGTTTTTAAATACATAGACTCTGAAGTATGATGGGATTGAGGAATAGCTAGTTACCTTAGTGATTATGTCATAAAATTATAAAATTTGCCACACATTCACATGCGATACTTTACACCACTGCATCAGGGATACACGCATCTCAGTGTTTTTATCACTGAAACGAAGCAGCATGCGATGAATGTATCGTTGTCCTTGCCATTGGCTCTCAGATAACGCGAAAAAAATAACCTTAGGATGGGATCCTGAAAAAAATAGGAAATGTTTTAAAAAGCTGCTCCGAGTGTAATCGAGATTTGTTTAAAAGCATACGTGACGCGCGCCATTAAACGTATATGAAAGATAAAACTGTTTTTCTACGAAGAACGATAGAAGAAGGGAAAATTTGTTGATTTCCAACATTACAAGAGGATCACGATATTGAGATTTACAAACGGGAAATACGTTATTCGCTTGTTCTCGAGAAGCAAATAGTTCCTTAGATAAAGTTAATCCCGGGAGAAGATAGCGTTAAAGGACATCGTAATTGTGGATAGATGACACCCCTAGGGTCATGGTGGCGAGAGAGTACATCTTGAAGCAGAGGGACAGCGACCTCTGTGTGTAACGGCTGTTCTCGCTAAACTGAACATTTTTGAAAGCCCTGCTTGATATCTACTTGTATGCACTTTTTGTATTCTTTCACCATATGAAAATTAACATTGCCTTGGAACTGATCACTTTATTCATGTGTCGGTTAAGTGAAACTATGAAATTATTAGAAAAAGTAAATATTTTTTTACAAATTTGTTATTGGCGTTATATGCATTCAAAACAGAAGGCCAAAGTATTCATAAATGTATTCGCCATACACTTAATTCAACGTTAAGACAGGAGGACTACTTTCCGTCCGTCGTTCAACGATACAGGATGAATGCCACTCATGTAATTATGCAGGCAGGGCAGCGACTTTTTTCAAAGGTTGATTAAAAAATGCTCAGTTAATAGTGACCGGTTTAATATTCTAAGGAGCTGTTCCGCCTGTGCTGCATTCATCAAACGCACAAGCACTGGTGGACATGTACCTAACATTCACCTTACCCGCAATGACCATCGTGAACATTATATAGTATGATTATGGTCGAGGTTATTTGTGTTGCACTGTATGTCGCCAGGCGTAAGTACTTATGCTTCGTTAGGATCTTCATTGCATTTACGCTCGGGGCCATTAATTTTACATGTGGAAGTAAACTAGATTTGAGAGACTAAGAACAGTGGTTGGTTTGTGAATGCGTGGTATATGCTGTTAACGGTAAAATGAGCACTTTTGAAAGCTCTGCTTAAGATCTACTTGCATGCGCGTTGTGCAGTCTTCCACGTTATGTAAAATTAGCATTGCCATGGGCCTCATTACGGTCTTGTGAAACTGTGAAATTATTAGGAAAGGAAATATTTTACAAATATTCTCATTCTTACACTTCGATGCGTGAAAAAAAACTGAAAGCGAAATAAATAATTTAAGTTGCCACAAGTCGTTACCTAACACTGTTTATTTGATTTTAAGAGGTGGAACTACTTTCCCTCCATCGTTACCAACTTTACTGGGCGCATGTTGGTGCGCCTGTGTAGGAGGATCAGTCCCCGCCATCTTGGATTTTCACTATTTTTGCCGTAAGTTCCATTTAAGAACGTTTAATGAGATTCGCATGACATGACATAAATAATAGCGCCTTAAGTTCAATCAGACTGTTACATCTCTATATAACTGATTGTTGGACTAGTGATTGGAGGCAAGAGATTAATAATTTTTTCTTGCTTTCGCTTATAGAAATGGTCCTGGAACAGTAATATAGGAATACCTGTTGTAGAAAGCGTGTAATGTAATGTCCTACGCTTTGTCGAAGCCTAAAATAAAACACACAATCTGTAATGCAATTTACAGCGGAAATTCGGAAACTCCAAGACGGCGGAGACTGATCCGCCTTAAAATATATGCAGGTAGTAGCAGTGACTTTTTGTAAGATTGATTTAAAAAGTGCTCACTTTATCGTGAACAATATATAGTAAGCCACAGTGTCACTTTTACGGCATGTGTTTCACTCTTCGCCAAAATGGTTTCAGTTAAGCGTGTCAAATGTCCCCTTGTACGTGTGAAGTCTGGACGACGCCTGCCTAGAGCTATTTTCCACGCCTACACTCTCCGAGGTGACTCTCCGTGGCGGACTGCGATGCCTCTGTCGCACGTGACTTATCAGCTGTTGCGGTCTTGTAGTCTTCCCTTGCCGGGAGGCCGTGCTGACATCGCTCCCTGCTCCTTCTCAAAACACAGCACTATAACAGCCTCCGCACATACACTTCACTTCCTTCATCCAGCTATCAAAACTCGCTGGCTGAGCTCTTACACTACTCGCATACCACCAAGGCGAACCGGGTTCAATCTCCGGCCGGGCCACTCCAGGATTTTCGCAAGTGGCAATCGTGCTAGATGATGCCGCTGATCGTCGGGTTTTCTCGGGGATATCTCATTTCCCCCGCTCTTGCATTCCGGCATCCCTCAACGAGATCTCAAGATCTCGTTAAGGGCACATAAATCGTGGGTGCCCAGGGGATCAGCGGTATTAGCCCCTGCCCTGGCCGAGCTGATCAAGGGTTGGACTCTGGGTGGCAGTGGTTGAATACCATAATGCTTGGGGGAGACGTTCTGGAGGAAAGCCTTGACTGAAAGGTAAGGATACTTTCCTACGAAGGGGCGCAGGTCTGGTCCGCCAAGAAGAGGACACATTTACTCAGTGAGTGAGTAGAGGTTGGATAGGCCTCGGCCCCATCAAGGTGGTGCATGTCGGCAAACCCGGCAAACAATGTTGATAGGTGAGGTGGTTGCACTTCCACCCACCGCGATTGGAAGGAGCATAACTCCTTCTATTGTCTGCACGCAACTGCAGGCAATTCAAAAAAGCATGATGGCTGTTCGCAGTTCTGGCTTAATTCAAATGTCTGGCAAGAGTGATGACCTGGCAAGTCATCCTCTTATTGTTGTTCTGGTTGTTCTTCCCCCCTGTTATACCCAAGGGGTTCAGGCACAGGGGGGCCCGGATTCATCAGGCAACCGGGGAAATTGCAAAAATATGCCTATCGGCTGGCAGCTGCGAAATTTAAACTAGAAATTCCAAGTTAAGAAAATTTCGCCTCAGTACGTTAATTTTAAAGATAGGTATTTCAAACAAATTATATTCTTCAAGAATTTTTTTAAAAGAAGTTTTTAAAGTTTATATTATACAAAAAAGTAAATAATGCATATCTATATTGAAAATATACACTTGTAGGGATCTTCTCCTAAAAAATTCGTGCAGAATACACTTTGTTTTGAAAGGCCCATCTTTAAAATTAACACCCTGAAACGAAATTTCCTTAACATGTAATTTCCTATACAAATGTTGCAGCTGCAGGCAACCGGCAGACAGTGCCATTAAGACCAGCCTAAATGTCTGAACTCACCCTTCTCTTCGCCATTCCTCCCAGAACCGAAGTACGTGCTGTCACGCTTATTGACCGCGGGCTCGACTGTGTTTCGCAGCTGTTGGGAAGAAACACAAGCATAATAATTACTCTCAGTGCGAAAGATTCAATCGATTGAGTTTAGTATTATCGTCGTTGTTATGTCAGTAAGCTATACTCTCCATTCACGGTTGGTTGCTTCCAACTTTTCTGAAGCCCTGCTAAGTGCTACTTCCAGTATATATTCCTCCGCCTCATGCAAACAGAGATTAACATAGTCTAGAAATTACACCAGAGGGACAACGTACCGCATTCGTGCACGCCCAGTGAAATAATATTTAGCAAATGAACTATTTCTTACTAGGCATTGCTAAAGCAGCTATTTTATTTCTGTTTTATTCGTGTTAGGTATATAAATGTTAATTATATAATAAGGTACTTTTATGTTAACACAAGTATAAAACGCTTGTGATATATGCAGACATATTTTGGAAGCAACCAAGCACATGGTACGTGGGGCAATTTGACGAATTCTTCGAAAATAAACTGAATGTTAATAAAGACAGTGGCAGTAATTCACCACTTCCGCGATTACAGGTGCGTCTTCGTTGCTGCTATAACTCAGTGGCAGAATATTTTGTGAGAATAAAAAACGAAGCAAAATTACTATTTGAAGCCATGCGGCAAAATATTAATTTTATATATGCAACTAATATTTTCCTGTAGTATATGTTCAGAGAAAATGTTAAAGTGATATGTGTATACCACATATATGTCCACATTGCAGATCATATTTAAAACTGTTTTTTTAGTAATGATTTTCCTTGATAAATTCATCGAGATATAATATCGTGTGTGGAGTTGTGTGAAGTGCCCCTTACGGCAAATGTAAAAAAGTTGGCAACACTACCTTCTGCCAAATATAAAATGAATACTGACATGGGTCTTATCACTTAATTCATGCGTCATACAAGTAAAACTGCGTAATTTTTAGATATTGAAGTGTATTAGTAGGCGTAATACCTAAATCCTTGCATTAACATGTATACAACAAGAAACACAAACTTCGGTGGAAATTAATTGAAACATTATACAAGTCTTGGAACTACTTTTATCGAGTCATTGCCAACTTAACTCGGAGCCTGTATGCCAGTGTGTACTGTAGTATACGTGTAGTTATCACGAGTATATATTTTTTTCAAAGGTTGGTTGGTTTTAAAAGTGTTTACTTTACCGAGAACAGCCTTTACCAGCTTAAACTTAATCTAAAATCATTACACATACCTACATCTTGGAGACCACCTGTTTGGTATAAAGAGAAGAGAACTTGCACTTCTGGAGCTGAAGTTTAGACATTATTAAATGAGATTACCCCTAAAACGTAGCACATTGTTAATTATGTAATATCGATATATGTACTTAGCGTAGTCATAGGTATTTTTCAAAGGTTCGAAACTGACCTTTAAATGCAGCATTAAAACTGTGTGTGTTCTTGTATGTGATTTGAACCTAACGGTTAATACTAAATGATAAGAACTCCACACACACACACAGACACAGTGGGCGAGTCCGTTTGGCGCTAAAAAACGGCCTGCATAATACATTTGTACTTTAGTGTAAGTTTTTAACTGCATAGGCGTTGAATGCCATCTTTTGTTCAAAGTGTGTTTCTTTTAACGTTGTGTGTTCTATATATATATATATATATATATATATATATATATATATATATGTATAACGCTATTGTTTAGTACTATTTTATTGAATTTATTCTTAATAATGTAATTTTAAGAAATTATTACGAATTTACTAATTGTGCAACAAAACGATTTATCATACTGAGCTAAAAAAAAATCTGTTTTCCCATGATTGCCTTAATTAGTTGCTAGATCCGCCACCGATTATAAAATTACTGAAAAATACAACACAAAATTTTTGCTATATATTGCTGAGCTCCACCCTCCCACCCTCTTCATAATGGCGAGTGATAGGCCTATCTGTTACAGAAAGCGAGTCGACACGATAATTATTTTTACGACGCGCGCTATTGACCTTGATTTTATTGGTTTCCGCGTTTATATGTAGATTGCTCTGGATTACTGACCTCATTCTCTCAGCGTAACTCGGGGTATGTTGAACCTTCCAGATGGCCAGGGCGAACGATATAAAAGTGTGACAGGCCTCCGAGCGAAGGAGTTGATGAGAGAATGAGTGGCTGAGTTCCGAGCGATAGAAGACGATCAGCGAGAGAAGTGACCAGCGAAAAGGAATTCTGCGACTGCGAGTATCATGCAGTGAAGGGTGCGGCTGGCAGGCTGGACTATTGTACTAGAGGCTTGAGTGAAAGACCTTAAAAATGATGGCAACAGATAGACTGAGCACTTTAATGATGAGTATGAGTTAATTGACTATAACCAAACAGAGAAAATTAAGAAGGACGTTAATTAGAGATGAAATAGACAAAATATTGCGATCACTGTTAAATAAAAAGAGTAAAAGTGGAGACAGAAAATTTAACGCTGTAAATAACAGCTGTGAGAGTAAATTATAAATCAAATTTAGCTAATTTATTTTATGAAAACCTCCATCTCTCACGAACTCAAGATACGCCCCTCAGGCGCCCCATGTAAAAATATTTTCTTTTGTGGCACATAACATAACTATTGTTTTATTTTGGGTGGGAGCAGAAGAAAGTGGGATACACTGTAACTTCTTAATTATGAGTCAAGCTTGTTGATCATACTCAGATTCAAACAGTTTTTACAAGTAAATAACAAACTTTCAAAGGAATTTATTACTTATATATCTGTGTATTTCCTTTTCGTAACTAACAGTAGTCACATTGTTTTGATTTTAATTGTATCTTGTAATTTTTTGTACAAGATGCTAAACTCGTCAGAATGCAATAGCTCACTAGCTGCTAATTAGGTCCAGTTATCATATAGCGGTTACGCAATAATCGCGTGACTTTTGCTCATCAATTACAAAGAATTGGAAATATTTCCACAGATCGTTAAGTGACTGGAAATGACATGTTTAAAATCCCTCATGCTTGCATTCCACGCATACGCTGTTCAAGAGCATGTATTAACACTGAACAAGTTAGCCTAATTGAGGTTTACAGGTTTCTTGGAGCTAGTAACGAAAACTCAAGAAAGGACAATGTTAAATAACAGTTTCTGCCTACTTTGTGAGCAAATATTTTAACGGATTGGTGCATTCTTTCGGCGCGATATCTTAAGATGCAGTAAAAATGGGGTGCGCTATGCCGTTTACACAAACGTAGGTATTTTTACGCGAATCGTCTGTGGGTGGTGAGAGGAAAGAAAATGATAGACTGTGTGGGTTTGTTTTATTCTAGTGTTATATTTGTGTAGTTCACTATTTCTGCAATATTTATTTCTATTATTGTGTATATAAAAAATTCCCCCTTTTCGTATGTATTTCCTCTGGCATATGTAGGATTCATTATTTCCCTGCGAGGGAAATTATTCAGCTCTCTGAAGAAGAAGAGGAAGAATAAGAATTCATTACCTACGACTCCTGAGACTAAAAGTCCCCCCCCCCCCAAAGCAAACAGTTTAATTCACACCCTGTTCGTATATATTCTAGATTCGCGCCTTCCCTGAAAGTAGGCCATCTTTGAAAATCTGGCTCCCTGCCCTGAAATTCTTCAAGTTGCTAGAATCAGCTCGCGCAATTATTCCATGAACGCATCCAGCGTTTGTCCTTCAAACCACGTGCATTTGTGCGGAAGATTTTTCAGCAGAACGAGGTGTGGTGTACACCAATGCGCTTGCTGTGCTGTAACTAGGATTGTGTCCGATTTCAGTGCAATGTGTCCTCGACAAGGGCGGATGTAGTCTTCGGATTTGGAGGGGACCACAATTTTCGATTGGCCGTAGAGGAGAGGTTATCGCCTCATTACGGTTTAAGAAAGCAATGACAAATCAACTAATTCACACCAAGAACTTGTTAAAGGATGTTAACATTTGGTTGTAATAAAAAAATTTAAAGAACAAATTCAAATTGCCTTTTAGTATTCTTCGCAAATTTAGTGCTAACTTTATCAACATCGATTTCAACAGTTTTATTGATATGCAGCAGAGCAAGGTCAGTGAACCTCTCTTCCCCCATTATTTCCATGTGCCATGACTTGAGGCGACAAAGTGTTGAGAATTTACGTTCAGCTGTTTCTACACTAACTGGTTGTGTAGCTAAAATCCTAAGAATCAAGTTAACACAGGGATACAGATCTGTGTCGCACAAACCAATAATCCGAGGCAAAGTCAAAGAATAAGAAGATACCAAGATGAAAAAGTTCAATAACATCTGGGCTGAGTCTTTCCTTCAGATCCGACATGATATTGTCAAACAAGAGAATATGATTTGTTCTTCGGAAGTGCTCCGGGGACTGACCTTGCTGCTTCTGATGATTCTCACGATGTGTCTGCCAAGAAACAGTACACAGTGCTTTTAGCAGAACATCCAATTTTTCTGCAACTTCTTGCGCTTCAGAAAACAACTGCTGAAAATATGAATCAGCCTCCTTGCACTTCTGCTCAAGGATGCTCATGGTGTCCTGTAGAGTATCTGTAACCCTCTTTAAGTCCAAAGATAATGTTTGAAGTTAGCGACTGAGTGGTATTGTGATCCTTGAAATATGAGTATGAACGAAACACAAGCATGAGAATATAACTATATGTAAACATAAAGTAGCAATAGCATAATAAAATTATAATATACCAATCTTACCTAATACATCACTGAGGCACATAGAAAAGATAATTAATTCTATACTACACAGAGAAAGTCTAAGACACTGGGCATCAGATGCGGTTTTGCTGTCCTCCCACAATGAAATCATATAAGGTATAGCATAACTCCACCAAGGTGTCACCGTGAAACTGTAGGTGGCCTTCGTGCCTCTCTACCCAACATGTCTGGCATATCCCCTTCGATGCATTTTTACCAAGTACTTTTTTAAAGGTGTTATGTCTCTTTGCTGAGGCATTAGCTAATACCCCAACTTTCTTCATTGTTGCTGAAGCATTTCGGCAAAGTGTAACTTCAGAAGATCTTGCTAGTGAATTATTCAGTAAATGGTTGCTACAAGGGTAGTGTCTTGCATGGACTGCTATCTTAGGAAGTTAATGAACCTTTGTTTCGGAAGCCATCACTGAGAAACTGTCAGTGCCGGATCCAACAGAGTATATTAGATTTACATTAAACTTTTTGCGCAGATCATGCACAATATATGCCAGTGTGATGCCTGTCAGTCCAAGCTGTTCACCAGAATCTTCAGGCATTTCATATATATTTCAAAATGTGATGAAGTTCTCCCTAAGAACTCCATCATGAAGACAGCGGAAAGATAGACTGAGCTGCTCCATGTGAGATACGTCTGACGTTTCGTCAAAAATAAGATAGTAAAATTTTGCTTTTCACACTCTGTCCAAAATAGATTCTTGACTTTCTTCTTTGCATACATCAATAATTTGATTCGGGGTGGTTTTACTAATGTAGGTCGCACTAGAAAAATCAATTTATAAATGGTGCTGTAGGTTGGAGTCACCAGCATCAATTCTGAAGCATAAAATAGCTCGGAAGTTACCATCTTCTTTTGCCACAGAACTGGAGTAATTTTGTTCATGAATATCGGACCTACTTTTCTAATCAGAAGCGTGGTGATACAAGACACCATCATCCCTATGACCACACAAAGATATATTTTGACGACCACTAAAGATAATACTGCTTACAATTGGTCGCGAACGCTCTCGATTCTCTTTAGCTTGTGCTTCTCGCTGTGCCCAGACACGGTTAGCAGGCTCGAGTGAAGTTTGGTGATATGTAAGAAGAAAGTTCTTTCCAGCCTCAATAATCCATTGGTGGTACTGGTTCTGCTGATGAGTTAACAGTGTTCCTTTTTCTCCAATCACATCATCGAAAGCCTTCAAAGGTTTGTTGACTATTCGCCTAAGAGGACTAGTAGACTGAATATCACCACCCATGCCTGTAGCGAAAAGGATGCAGTATTTGCAATAAAGTTCTTGGTCTTATGAGACAGCACAAGCTAGTGGAACTTTTCCAAATGCGATGTCTGGGGATTCTTCTTTGTTTATTTTCCCTTCTTGGTAACGACACAGTAAGAAAAAATATCTGCCAGGGGCGTTCAGTGATGCTCAAGTAGCACAGACTTAAATCTATACTGCTCTGGCACTGGCCTATGTTATATATAATCAGATGAATAATTAGGTTGTTCCGGAGACTCCTTGCCATCTTCGAAAGCAAAATCTGACAACGAACATTGAACTTCAACAAGTGCAGCATCAACAGCATCAGCATTTTGGCCCTCTCGATTCAGAGAAACGGCTGGCAGCAACGAAGGCAGCTCACGGGTCTCAATTATTACCTCAGACATTTACACCGTGAGGTTAAAGTGAATGCGGATACCATTGGATGAAGCAGGACGTCGTAATTAGCAAATAAGCCCTCCTAGTTATAACTCACTAGGACCCATCGTTTCCGGTTAATCGCAAACGAAGTGTACAGTGGTAGCAATATCATAGCCTAGTGAATAGGCAACCCTTCCTGCACCCTGAGGAATTTAGCGGGGAATCCCCGCCGAATGAGTGAAGAGATTTTGGCTGCTTGTTACAGCGAGGTCTTGAGAGCCGATGAGAGGGTGATTGAAGCGAGTATGGAACAGTGCTGGAATGATAGGGCGGGGAAAACGGGAGATCCCGAGAAAACCTGCCGACCAGCGGCATCGTCCTGCACTACGTGTAACATCGTGTATCATACCATCAACCTATATTTCAGCCTCTCGCCACTTCTACATATGTTTCTTATGTTTATCAGCAAAATATAAAACATATATTAAATTTTCTATGTGTGTCAATCCCGTAACCTCATTAAATTAAATACAGACTAAAGTAATACACCCTCACTGCAATCTGCTGCAGAAAGAAATTAATATGACAGAAAAATTAAAGGTATCAAAGCTGTATACATTGTAACCAATATGTATATGGCAATTTACTGTCATTCAAAAATAACAAATTATTTAGCACATGTGTAAAACAGTGTATTGGATGTATTTAATATTTGAACATTTTAATTGACTACAAACATTTAAAATCAGTTTATGCAAATTTACATTTCGGACCTTGCAGTTTCTGTAGCATCAGGAAATTTCCTACTTTTTGAAACAAGTTGGCTGCAGTACAACGTCGTCGTCCTTCGTGTCAATAGCTGACATAACAAACAACATGGCTTCCACGTGTCAGAACAGCTGAGGTGGAGGGCTACATTAGTAGGGCAACAACACTGGCACTACTTCCTTAGAACTGTCAAAAAAAGTGTGTCACATGTCACATGTCAACACGAAAATAGAGAAGAATCTTACCAATTTCGTATTTTTACTTGAAAGTTTGCACGTTTGGGACTTCCACTAATTTAAAAACATATTTAATGTGATGCAGACTATTTGTGAGACTATGTTTAAATATAGTCTTTTATCATCATTTTGCGGTTTGCAGCCCCCATTACCTTAAGGCCGGGCTACAATTGATTTAGCACACGCACAGCACAGAATGCACGCACAGCTCGAATCTGAAAGCTACAATCAAAATAGCATACTCATAGAAACGATGGATGTTACAGAAAACAGACGTGAAACTGAAAGGAAACGGTACTAGGTAAATTGCGCTTGCGTGTGTTGGTGATATTGGAATAAAAACAATACTGCTGGCAGGTCTGTTTATTTTTCTTCTCGTATCTTAATTTGTAGAAGTATAATACGTTACACCGTTCATCTCAACATACATTGCTTGTACAATACGTAACCATTTCAATCAAAACAAACTTCTATTTACGTGGCGCCAAACTCCTCAAGCACTTGTCAAATCAACGACTTTTGCAGCCATTTTCATCGGCACGTGAACTCGATGGTATCGTCGTTCTGATTGGCCACGTACACGGCGCACAGGAATTATAGGACATAGTCCTACTTTCTGTGCGCGATTGTAGCGAGTGTCATGCTAATACAAAGTCCGGGATGTACTTTTTCAAGGGCACGAAGCCAGGTAAGGGCCCTAGGCTGGTGGATTGTGGAACACGGCCTGGAATATTTGTATGTGCAGACTAATGCGCTAGCGCGAGGAAACGGAACGAGTGTGATAGCGCGTGGCGCGCACCTTGTACGGAACGACGCGACATCCGGTAACGGTGGACGGGCAGGCAGGGGAGCTTCCTTGCACGGCCGCGCGCGCTGTCGCTGCCGAGGCCGGACGATGCTGCCACCTACGCGGGCGTGTGGCGAACTATGTGCGGGCGGGCGCGTCGAGGCGTGCCCGCACTGCTAGTGTCCAACCCACTCTGGCTGCAGTTGGCTGCCTTTGACTTGGTCGACTGTCAGAAGCGAGTAACGGTTTTTTTTAACCGCAGATCGGTCAAGGAAATCGCTTTTCGCAGGGAAGCGAGTTCGCTGAATACGCGGAGTTGTCCCAGCTGACCAGAGAAACCGGTGAGTGCCCTAACTATTTCACGCTGACTCGTAGTAGACAAGCCGTCCATTCATACTTCATCATACCTTATTTATTTTTTTGTTTTGTGTATTAATTAATGAGAAACGCATACATAAGATTAGTATGCGTTTATATATAACGCGACTCACACAATTTACATGCAATACTGCATTACATGTGAAAACTTAACAGTTTGGCGCCAACATCTGTGTATCGTGGGAACCTCGGTGCAAGCATGTGGAAGGGGATATTAGTGACGTCACGTTACGTCTGTAAATAAAAAAAAAAGTTGTGCAAGACAGAGGGAATGTGTATTGCTTACGGCCCACGTGAGCTATTTCTGTACTTGTCAACAGACTTCTGTTTGTCGAAGGGGGAAATTTATAGATAGCAATGCATTAACTGTCTCGTGGTAACGTTTTGTTTACAGAAGGGTATTCGTCCGTATTTTAGCAGGAAATTTCAAATATTTACTCATTAGAATTCGGAATTAATCGTTTTGAAATCCCCGCCCCTTCCGAGAAATCTTTTAATACATTAACCGTTATCGGTTAGTCCTCATGTGGCACTGTGATAATGAAACTAGGTCGATAATTCACAGCATTTTGCGTCAGTTAGCTGCGAAGCTGATGTTTTTTTATACATTTTTCTTTAGGAACCGATAAAACATTTGATAAGATGTCCGATAGGTACATAATGTTTGTCAATGTTGCGTTAAGTGAATATATTATTTTAAAATAATAAACTCATAACGGTAGTAATTTGGTGTGCGGCCTACAGGATTGCTATTTTTAATTGATTTATTGTACTGTGTTTCGGTATAAAATATAACTGTGGTTACTCAGATCATATATAATGAATTGGCTTGCTTAGGATTTATCAGCAATACATATGATATAAAACTGTAACTACCAATTTATTACACCGGTTGTAATACATACGACGTGAATAACATCGCTGGCTTTTTGGTTTGTGCGATGTTTCCCTAGTACTGGCGATCTTTGCCTACAGTTAGTATCCACTTTCGCCTCTACGGTCTGGCGTTTTCAGGCGCGACTGCCCCGCACTGTTAGATCCCGCACAGCGGCGCTGGTATGTGACTTTTTTTTTTTCCTAATGTCCCTGTTCCAGTGTACCAGACGTCCTTTCCCACTGCAGGATAATACACACAGAATTCCCCCCGAAACAAAAAAAAAAACTTAAATGTGTGTTAATCGGGATATTTGTTTGGGCGTTAGTTTCCTTTCTAGGCACCTGTCCAACCCCGAATTGAAATGCAGCCAACCGAAAAATAACTTAGCTCGACATCCAGAACGAGACGTATTTGATCACTTGGTTCGGTATCCCGGCGACCTTGCTATTATGTTTTCTGTAGCGTTATTATTATATGCTGTTCACGATAAAGCGAGCACTTTTGAAATCAACCTTTGAAAAAAAGTCACTGCCGCGACCTGTATATATTTTAACGGATGCTCTTACACCCAGTAAAGTTGGTAACCATTAGTGATGACTTAAGTTTCTTTCGCTCACTGGTTTTAATGCATCGAAGTGTAAAAATTAGTAGATTTGTTAAATATTTACTTTTGTATTGATACCACAATTTCACTTGACTGACGCATGAATAAAGTGATGAGAGCCTAGACGATGTTAATCGTACATAAGGTGGAAGAATGCAAAACGTGCATTCAAGTAGATCTTAAGCAGGGCTTTCAAATGTGCTCATTTTACTGTGAACAATCGACATATTGTTTCCCCCCCTGCGTCCAGCGACATACGCTTGTTCAAGGAATCATCATAATTGCGATTTTTCTACTTATCGCAAAGTTAATAAAATGTATCACATACTTTTTATTTGTAATTTGCTAATAGGTATACAAGATGTAAATTATAATATAATTAAGATGCATTAATTCAGTTGGTATTCTTCGTCGAAGGGCTAGGCAAAGAAGACAACCCTGTGATTAGTAATATCTGATCCCATGAATACAACAGATATAACTTGTTTTGTGTTACTGCAAGGCCATGAAATAAATTCCTACAGACCATTCGAAATAAATCCAACTTGACGGGGGGAGGACAGCTAGCACCAATGATAAGTTCTTAAGTTATAACTAAGGAGTTCACGTCCCTCTGCATGTGTGCTAATCATTTTTAATGAAGTTCAGGTAGACCTTGACTTCTCGTTGACGGCAATGTCAAGGATGGAACCAGAAACACATGCAGCAGTAGTGGGACTATACAAATGTACACTTGCCTTACCCGGGATTCGAACCCAGGAAACCTATTACCATCATAAGTATTCAGTTTACCGTGAGTAGTGTGTAGGAAACTTGTCACTGTGCATCTAAATCTTGACATTTGTTTCTCCAGCATAACTGTATTTTATAAATTTTATAGTCAAACTATATCACCGGAAATGTTCTACTCCACTCTGATTGGCGGTTTATTACTCCATGAGTCTGCATAAGAGATTAAATATTAATCCATCCCGTCACGCACCATTAGTTTGTTTACGGTAACATTCCAATCCGAATTGAACCTCGAGTGGACTGAAGAATCCAGATTGAAATTAAACACACCCGTACTGGACTGAAGTAAGAGTGGCGTGAGATAATCCAGTCGAGTTGTCGAGGTGGACTGGAATGTTGACACCGGATTGAAATTTTACTTATCGGACTGAAATTAGAACAAAGTGGCCGCCATATTGACTCGTAAGTTTGGTTATGTAAGAGGTTAGAATAATTCTGAGACTAGCAAAATTAGGTGGTGTTTTTTTTTTTTAAAGCGAAAAATAAATGGCCACGAAGGAATGGAGAAATATGTGAAATTCATGTTACATTACTTTTATTTTATAGTTCTGCCAGTCGCCAATAGTGCTTCAATCTCGTTTCAATCCGCTTTGTCTTGTTTACACTTAGTCCACGTTCGAAACTTTATCTTAAACATGTATTGTCGCTACAAGCCGATTCCAATCCGAGTTCGCTACAAGTTGATTCCAATCAGAGTTCGATCCAGTCCAAAATGTTACTCTAAAAGCACTGCACGAGATGTGCTCTCGTGCGCACACTACGTGTTGCACTCTACTCCGGCCCCACTCGCCACACCATGTTGACTACTGGCTTTTAGCTTATTTCAGGCTGCATTCAGAGACACTCGGAAAATATAAACTGGCCCTAACAAGGAATATTTAGTTATTTCGTTGAAAAGAGAGTTGAGGACAAATGGTAGTCATGGCGGGTGGGACAGAGCCTTAAACTGGGTTTACAATAGAAAAATAAAACGTTAAACTATGAGTTATGACGTGCAAAGAAGAACTGAACATGTGTTATCTTAATGTGTTGTTTTCAAATGGAACTTGCCATGTCGTGTGCGCTGTTGGTATTTCCTTAAGCGTTAAAAGAAATATAGTTATAATTTATATCTTGATGACAACTTGTGTAGCTGCAACCAATCAAAACACAGCACTCAGTGTTGTTGGCGGGGAACTGTTATTTACAGTAATGGAAGTATAGAAAAAGCTGAAAAGGCACTGTATGCACATGTTTATGATTATATTTGTTCACAAAAGTAAGCTTCTCTGCTTCGAAGTATGCTTGGCTTAAGTATGATTGTGTTAAGACGATGTTATGTTAGGAAGGAAAGTAAACAGGCAAGTTTTCACTGTCTGGACTGAAGTTCCGTGTGCGATAGCCACAGTTCCTGCATAATTCGTAGCGCATTTGTAAAAATTAATTGTGCAGTGAGCTTTACTGGAGGAGACGCTCCCGCATGATGACTGTGTGTATGGTTCGGCAAGTGGTCAGTCTGGTCGGTCGACGGGGCGGGCTTGTGTATGTGTGGGAGACGAGACTTACTCGCCTGTGGGCCGGGATGAAGGCGAGAGTGAAGCAGCCTACGGTAACAAGTAGAGAAAGAGGGCCTCTCTCTCTCTCTCTCTCTCTCTCTCTCTCTCTCTCTCTCTCTCTCTCTCCCCCTCCTCGCGTCTGTGTAGGGGCACTGCAGCGCGCGAGAAAGTATAATCAGTAAGGATTGGACGCCACGGAAAATTGGGGGGGGGGGGGGGGGGGGGGAATTGCAGTCGGCCAGGCGGCTCTCGCGCAACGGGCCGTGTAGCTTAAAATGAGCTGCTTACGATCTACATGTGTGTGCACGTTGTGTATTCTTCTGCCTTATGTAAAATTAACATTGCCATGTGCGTTATCACTTTGTTCATACGTCGGTCAAGTAAACCTGTGGAACTAATAGAAAAATAAATATTTTACGAATCTGCTAATTTTTACACTTCGATGCCTAAAAAAAAAAAAAACTAAAAAGGCACAACAAATTTAAGTTACCCAATACTTTTTATTCGGCGTTAATATATTGAACTACTTTCCATTCACCGTTACCAGCTTTACTAAGCGATTGTCACTCGGTGAGCCCGTTAAAATATATGCAGGCAAGGACTGTGACGTTTTTCTAATGTTCATTTCAAAAATTTTCACTTTACCGTGAACAGCCTTAAAATAGTCTTCATGGTTTTTTTCCACACTTTTTGAATCAAACCTTTGATAAAACACCTCGTATATGACGTGTTTGGTTGTTTCCTACATGTCATATATCACGAGAAGTGTTTTATACTTGCGTTAACATAAAAGTACCTTATTATTTGTTAGATTTAACTTTTCCTTATATCGTATCTATAAATTACAATATTTTATTTATAAAGAATACAAATAGACAGAGAAAATAGGTGTTGGTAATGGCGAGAAATAAATAGTTCTTTCGCAAAATATTAGTAGACCTAGTGCGCACGAATATGGTGCGTTGGCGCTCTGGTGTATGAGGCGGAGGAATATCGTGTAAGTAGAACTTTAGCAGTGCTTCAGAGAAGTTTAAAGTGACTGTGAATGGAGTATAGCCGTTAACACGTACTGAAGTCCACTTTTTCCTCTTGCATCGAGTTGTCAATTTCACACTACTACTTGAATGTGTCGGCTTTATTGGCGCAAAACAAACAGCAGGCGACGGAAATAAGATACGAGAGGCTGGAGACTCCACTTGGGGTAAGGTATGGGTGTGTGGCTTGTTTACATTTATTTGTTCTTTGCAAGTATCTCTTCCTCTGGCTTCCTTGTTTTCCGATATAAGAGTGTTTGACGAAAACTTGTGTAGCTGCAACCAATCAAAACCCAGCACTCCGTGTTGTTGGCGGGGAACTGTTATTTACAGTAATGTAAGTATAGAAAAAGCTGAAAAGGCACTGTATGCACATGTTTATGATTATATTTGTTCACAAAAGTAAGCTTCTCTGCTTCGAAGTATGCTCGGCTTAAGTATGATTGTGGCCATTAATAAACTCACTAAGTAAACTTAACATTTAAACTTTTGGCAGTATGTACGTTTAAATCGGCCTGCGGTTGCAGGCATGAGATAGGTTCTGAGCCCGCCGTGACAGGAAAGTGAAAAAATATGTTTTGAAATGAAGTAATTTATTTTATACTCCACGTTACCCAGCGTGTGATGCAGTTTTCGCTTATTTCTTATGTTACATATTTACACAGTCGGAAATTAATTTCTAAATTTTTAGCATGTATTGCTTCATTTTTCTTTTCGGCGCTACTAATATTCGGATAACAGTATGGTATTTGCGAAATAAAAAAAAAAACTTTCCACAACGGATGATAAGAACGGTAGGTATTTAAAGTTGTCTTGTTTTACCCGTAGAAATCTCAAAATTGAATATAATTGTCGATGCCATCAGAATGTTGGGAACATTTAATCTGTTCGCCGTGTTTCAATTTAAATTTTTAAGATAAAACTTAGTCAAAATAGCCAGTAGCTAGACCCTAAACAGCAAGTGAACTGAATGTAAGATTTCCTGAAAATTGCAACCTCGCACTTCTGACTTCAAGAACTTCTTAAATGAAAGCAGGCTTTGTACTAAATGTCTTATATTTACGCTAAAAATCATGGTGAATGGTATTTGGCATATTATTTTATATTTCTCAAGTGGTTTTTGATTTTACATAATGAAAATATAAAATTCCTCAAAATCTAACGAAAAAGATTGCGCCTTCAACGGCTTTAAGAGGTTGGAACACTCCATATACAGAAATGGCTTGTTTTAGTGTCATAACAGAAGAGTCGGAGCCATTACTGAGAAAGTTTCATTATATAAGCATTACATTTCATGGTCCTGTGTACATTTTTGTACCTGATTGTTAATAGATGCTCCCTGGTTGTGATTAAAAGTTGAGAACGAATTAATATATACGATTTTGTGTTAAGTTAATAGTTGGATAAATATACATTACTAGTTAATATATTATGTCTGTAATAATGAGTATAAGCAGTTCACGGAAAAGTAAGCACTTTTTGAGGCCCTGCGGAATTTTTCTTTTCATTATATTTCTATCTTACTGTCACTTTTTAATATAAACTTTGCAATGTGACTAATAAACACTCTATATACATTTTAGCACTCCTAAAAGTTAACGTCTGGAGTGGCAATAAAATTAATTTATTAGTGGTTAATGCCTGTTGGAAGGGCCTTAAAAAGTGCTCACTTTACCGTGAACAGCCTATAAGGCATTTAGCTAATCTTCTATTGTCACATAATCCAAAATTAGTATCGGGAAGAAATAAATAAATTCAGTACGACGGGTGTCGTGTGTTCGTAAGCAAACTGTAGTAATGACAGTTGAGGGTGGATTGCGGGCCTCGCATTGCTAACGCTCGTTCAGTCTTTGTTTATAATGCGGGCAGGACTTTCTCTGCTGGGCTGGCGCCTGTTCGGAACAAAGCAGAGACGGGCACAATAAAACGGTGTACTGTTCCTTATCAGTAATGAAAGGTACATACGGTTAAGACAGCCGTTCACCATGAATTTCGTTTTGGCTTCATTAACGATTTCATAATGCTTTACACTAAATTTGTAAGAATGGGAATGCAGCTAAACAAGTTGAGTGTTGAATTAATTGTAGTGCACAGTGTAGCTACGATTGTGTGTGCGTATGTATATGTATGTGTGTGTGTGTGTGTGTGTGTGTGTGTGTGTGTGTGTGTGTGTGTGTATATATATATATAATTTGACAAATTTCTATGGTATAGGCTGTTCACGGCAAAATGATCATTTTTTAAGGCCCTTCCAACAGGTATTAACCACTAATAAATAAATCTTATTGCATACTCAGGCTTTAAATTTTGAGTGGTGGAATGTATTCACTGAGTTTAGTGGTCACATTGCAATGTTTATATAAAAAAGTTGCAGGATGAAAGGAAAAATTTAGAAGGGTCTAAAAAAGTGCTCACTTGACCGTGAATAGCCTATAAAACACTTGCACGCAGAAGGAAGACTGGCTTGTTTTGCTGAACAGAGAAGCTTGGAGTATAAGCAAGATATAACGCCCAGCCCTTGCTGTTTGTCGGCCATGTTTGCGTCTCCCAGACATTATCTCACGTTATCAGAGCCCACTCCTTTGTTTCGCAATCAGTGTTGTCGCTCAGGCTCAAGTATCCCCCCCCCCCCCCCCGATTCTCTACATTCCTCAAAACATTGTTCTCGCTGTGGAGAACTCCCACCGGATGCGCCTCGTCAGTCAACTGTTTCAGCTGCTGGGCCGGGGGGGGGGGGGGGGGGGGTTCATGGCTGTTCGCGTGGGAATTGCTGAAGCCCCAGCGCCTTCTAGCTATAGGCTCTTAGCAATATCTTCACACTATATAGACTGTTAGCAGTATCTTCATCATGGCGATTTGTTGTACGCACTGCTGGTCACGCACATGAAAGTCGCAAATACTGATGTCGCCATGGCGATATCGATCAGTTAATTTTTTCGTCTCATACTGGTGCCGTAGGCCTGTGTGTGGTATGCGGACTGCCGCTCTCTCATGGGGATATATATTTTTTATTAGAGCTTCAAACGACTGCCTTGTATAAATTAGACAATCTCTCTTTGTGCAAGTGGTGAGTTAATATTTAATGCCTGTGTAAGCATTATAAATGTTTTCATTATTTATTAATTAAATTATTTGCATCCATAGAGATCGAAGTAACAATCAGAATTTGCTTTTTTCTATGTTGAAATTATCGCATCGTGAATGGTATTTCGTATTATCGCACAGTTATGTTGGCAACGTGGGTACTGGTACGCAGAGCCTTCTCTTCCCGAACCCAGACCTCGAAGTTTGCAGCCCTGTTTGGGGAACGGGAAATGAAGTTTGGCAACTGGTGTATGTATTAAAAAATTCGCAATTGTCATTTTAAAAGGAAATATTCAGGAACATATCCACAACAGAAAAACAATATCGCATAGTGATTGCACACAGACATCACAAGGATGTGTGTGTATGTGTAGTTCCCACGTTTGAAATTCTGCGAGTAGGCCTACCTGTTTATTTTTTTTTGTTCACCGAACTAAAATAAAATTACGCATTGATATAAATATTAGAGCACGTTTGATACACGTCTGAAGTGTATGGAGAGATTTGGCTGGCTCTGGACATTGACGTCTTGAGAGCCGATGAGGGTGAAGTGTGAAGAGTATTAAGCGCCATCGGAATGAAAGGGCGGGAGAAACGGGAGGTCCCCGAGAAAACTCGCTGATCAGCGGCTACGTCAGGCATGATTCCCACGTGTGAAAATCCGGGAATCGAACCAGGTTCGCCTTGGTGGTAGACGAGTAGTGTGAAGACTACATACCTATAGATGGTCTTCATACACTCCCCGACTTTTTCTCAAATCTGGCTGCAATCATGTCGTTTCCCCATGATTTGTTAACGTATATTTTCTGTTCGTCGTATATTTGTATTTCCAGTTTATTTACTTGCCGATTGGAGTCGTTTAGGAAATCGACATTGCGTAGTGGTTTTAGCATGCTGCTGCTATCGTAGGTTTATCTCAACTTGAAGTCTGAAATTATATCATACGAGGCATTTAAAGAAATCATTCCCACAACTAAAGTGGTGAAGATGGATTTAGCCACCTTTTGTTAAGTTGCAGTCTACTATTCAAATCGTAACTGCTTGTAAAGAATGTTCACGATAAAGTGAGCACTTCTGAAATAATCCTTAGAAATAAGTGTCTATCCCTACCTGCATATATTTTAACGGGCGACCTGAGTGACATGACATGCGCCCAGTAAAGTTGGTAACGATGAATGGAAAGTAGTGTCATATCTTAACGTCGAATAAAAAGTCTTGTAACCATTTGTGTTAATTTAAATTGTTTTGTTCGCTTCCCCCCCCCCCCTCCGAAGTGTAAAGCTGGGCATAATTGCGAAACATTTTCTGTAGTAATAATTTCTCTGATTCATTTGACTGACGCTTGAATAAAATGACGAGGCCCATATCAATGTTAATTCTCATGCGGCGGAAGAATACACAATGTGCATACAAGTAGATTTTAAGTAGGGCGTTCAAAATTGCTCATTTTACCGCGAACAGCCTATATCTGTGTATGGTTGTAGGCAGATATTGACTTCCGTAATAACTATTGCCGTGTTTTAGTTCATGTATCAGTAATAAAAATAATATGGTTGATAAGCGACTTCTTGTGACTTAAGATAAGAAATACTAGCCCGACTTGCACGAAACTCTCTTCCCGCAGTTTCGCCGCGAGACGAACAGCCACAGTAGCCTGGCTTCGTGGCACGTCGTCTGGCTGCTAGCTTGTGAAGAGTGTTGGCATCGTTCTGCTGTTAATCTGTTGCGGAGCCAACTTCTTCACGGGAAGCGAAAATAAATTTATATATATAAAAAAAAGCCCCCACCGATAGGTCTATTAACCTATTTTTTCGTGTCCGAAATACACGACCTCTTTTTCTGGTACTTCGAATTTTTATTTGATACTCTCGAGTTTTCAGCGTTGGCTGGACCGAAAGTCCAGATACTTGTAGTCTGCCAAGACTGTGTTCTCTAGTTATGTAGATCGTGTGTTGTGATACTTAAGTTTGGCTCCACGCGAGTCAGACTTCACTTTTTCGTTAATAAACGATCTTCTTGAATTCTAATCGATACTGGAAAATTGCCAAAATAAAAATTTTTCACTATTTCAAACCTATCGTATTTAGTTCACTGCTGGTGCATTTATCTCCCGTTTCCTTAAACGTATTTTGACTAGTTTTTTCTATTTATATAGAGGGGCAAAAATAAATACAGGTAACCTTATCAGCTCAGCTGAGGCATGCATTTTGTAAAGAATGCTTTAAATCTGACAAGTATAGTAAAATATCATTCTGTTAAAAAAATGCGAGAGAGTGTATCGGAGCTAGTGAGGGATGGAAGTCGTAGTAAATTTAATGAACAAAATGTAACTTTTAATTTATTTATAATGCTACAGTGTACATATTCAGACATATTTTATTTAATATATAAAACCACCTATCTTCAGTATTAATCTTGATATTCTCAGCGCAGTATTTGTCGATGTATTATTAAAGTCCTTACCACTGTATCTGTATTGGTTACAGAGTCGTAATACACACTCATTATTTACACATATTCAATCTGTCTGTTGCCATCATTCCAAATGTCTGTTATTTTCGAAAACTAATTTTTGTTTTTTGTATGATAGGAGCGTATATTTTTGGCATATTTATAAATACTGGAATTAGCGCATTATAAAATGTGTAGTAGAAATTTTAGGCTTTATTACAGATTCTTTAGCCTATTATGTAAAGTTCGTTGGTATAGTGATTTGCTATCGTTAAATTATTTAAGTTGTATTAGATAGGTGAATATCAAACATACTATAGCACTTAGATTTTTTTTCGTGTGAGAAAAAGTGTAGTTACATAAATCTTCTGTTTGATAAAAAAAAAAACAGCGATACTTCTTTCTGGGTGGATCGTTTACTAAAGATAATGCCTAATAAAAAGTTAAATAATTAGTATTTAAAATTACCACTTGTACGGATTCGTTTTATTTCGTTCTTTGCATAGTTGTAAGGGCAGTTTTTCCCCCAAGAAAAGTGAAATCCTCCCGATTGTCTTATCACCTGTAATTACTTATATTAGAAAATGTGGAGATAAAAAGAAAATATATAACTTTGTTGCCATTTTTCGTTTAAAAATGGCATTGCAGTAACGACGTAGTTTCGTAACAGCCCTCTAAAATTTCTCCTAACTTCTCAACATTCTCTACGTGGTCAAGAGTCAAAGGTGAAAGCCATCTTGGGTGTACAAATTTTAGAAAGACAATGATTTTACTTACATTAGAACTGTCTTGTCAAAGTAGTACGCATAATTGAGTAGATTTCTGAATGTTAGGAATATTGTAACAATCATATTCTCGCATGTGGAATAACACATTTAAAACTTTTTTTTCCCCCAGAGGGTATGAGTACTGTCTTGTTAAACTGTGCCCCGTGGCAGTCATATCTTATACAGTAAGTATTAAACGTAAGCTGCAAAAACAGGTTGATCACAACGTATACACTTGCTTCCCAAGATGGGGTGGACAAGTTGCAAATATGGATAGGTGAAAGTGAATGCGGAAATGTCTGTGCAGTCGACTTCTTTTAGGAACTTACGTGCTGAGACCCCGAGATAAAAAAAATTACATAAGACGTTTTGAAAAAGAGTATTACGTACTATTTTATTGAAGAAGCGTCAGCTATCGATTTCACACACTCTTCTAGCACAATGTGGAACACGTGAAAGTAAACATTTAACGTAAACATAGTTCCGGTCATGTTAGTTCATGTTGGTACGCGAAATCTGTCGAGTCAGTGAATTGTAGGACCTTCGTTTGGCGGAACGAAAACTAATATACATTTCGAAGTGTTCTAAACTTATCTCGAGCTATTTTATATTCCTTTTGTACATTTCATTCGATTTTTTTTTTTTTTCTTTTTTTCAAATAGTTTTTAATTATTTTTCAGATTGACAACAGTGCTAGTTATTTGTGCTCCAGATGAAGTACAGAGAGAAGGTTAAAGCACACATTAATCTGGTAATGGCTATTCACGGTAAAGTGAGCACTTCTGAAAGCTATCTCATTCGCAGTAATAGTCAATTAATATATTATAGTTTTAGACGTAAACTTCCGGGTGTAGTGGAATATACACACTGTGTTTATTACTTACATGGCTATATTTATTTAAAAGGATTGTTAAAGGATAAAAAATGGCTGAAAGGAAAAAGTAACTAGGGCCTCAAAAGTGCTCACTTTACCGTGAACAGCCTATAAACAATAAGTAAATGCAGTGCTGAGAAATAACAATTTTACTGGAAAAAAAATTGTTAATGCCGAGTTAATAATATAATTTTGGTAGGGCACAAATGTTGTGTTGTACCCTACCTACAAATTGTACTTTGGGGGGGGGGGGGGCCTACAACGTACACCTGTGCCCTCAGGTTCCTGCGCCCGGGAAAAAAAAAGGGGGGGGGGGTAAAGGGAGTCTTGAGAAGGTTTAAATTTCCCGCTTTATGGCCTACACAATCAGTTTTTCATACGTTAAGTGACAAGTACATGACGCAGCGCTGCTAACGTCCATACACAGTGGAACTAGTGATGCATCCTTTATAAGAGTACTTCGCTGTACAATTCGCACTGTTAAAACAATGACAATTGTTGGCGAAGACTCCAGGCTATTGGTCATGAGATCCTATGAATTTCATATGATTAAAAATTCTCTTTCTTTTTTTATAGTTGCGATGGCGATTCGATTATCGTCACACTTTCTGCCATATCCCATTTAGTTTCTCGTTACAAAATGAAATCTTTTAGAAATCCTTTGTGTCGTGTGAACGTAGGAATAGATTAAAAGATGCGAGATGTTAATGGGTCGACGCGAGATGTACCGGAAAGACTGTATTTTGGACGCTCTAGAGTTTATCTGTACATCTTGTACTGTTGCGTGAATTGACTCAATACTTCTTTAAGCTAATGGCCATATGATAATTATGCTGCCAAATTACATTACGAAAGGAAGCCATCTTCTGTGATAAAGAAATAACCACGAATTTTTATTGAAAAAGAATATTTTACTTCCGTTTCTTCGTGCTGGAAAACTCGAAGGAAACGGGTAGAGAATGAATATGCAACTTTGTGTATGGTTGCTCTATGCCTTTCATCTTGATGCCGTGGCTTCAGCATGGTACTACTGCTGCCCACGGAACTTCAGATTTTTTGGGCAAAGACACAGATTCACAACCCATTTGTAATGTACAAAAAACTGTGCGAATAAAAACTGTCGTGTTATAAAATGTAAAAATTTTCGTGTATTTTGAAAGAGACTGCAATTGATAACGCATTCTATCAGCTTAAACATCACGTCGATTGTTAACGTTCGCATGAGGAGCGAAGTTGGTGTACCTCGTTATTCTCTCGGCTTATATCGGATTTTATAATTTGTTTGTACGAGGCCTGGCGCGAGTATATGTACTTGGCTCTGAGACGTCACTGCGTGCGTTTTATTTTTTACTTCGCTCATCCTTACCGCATGTTGAATGTAGGCAATGTTTATACACACGACGCTTTTCACGTCGGCCGTCGCAGAGCGCGGCGATCGCGCATGTGCAGTCGCAGCCGGCGTGTCCGGGCCTCGCCGCCACGCAAATATTAATTAACTGGGGACAAAACTCCCCTCGGCCACATCCCTCCCCTCCATTCTGGTGTCACTGGAGGCACTGCGATGGATTGGTATGAGACAGAGAGAGAGGTTGGGTCGTGGCTTGGCCGGAGAAAGGGAGGGGAGGGGTGTTGTAATTAACGTCGGTAATCAAGACTACCGAGCGGGAAGTGAGGGGGAAAAGCGTGGCTGGAATGTGGTGCACTCCGTGTGGATTGCGCGACGACACGACGCCGCCCCAGCCTGCGCTT
Source organism: Dryococelus australis (assembly GCA_029891345.1). NCBI lineage: Eukaryota > Metazoa > Arthropoda > Insecta > Phasmatodea > Phasmatidae > Dryococelus > Dryococelus australis. Next base: position 254,971,103 of record CM056993.1, on the reverse strand, counting down.
TCCGCAACCTTCAGGGAGGGGGGGGGGGGGGGTCCCAGTGGCTGCTGAGTTCTACAGTTTTTCTATCATTTATACACGATTTCTTCACACCTTTTGAACCGAACCTTTGTGAAAAATCACCCCCTGTATGAAGTGTTCGAATGTTTATAGGCTGTTCACTTTACAGTGACCACTTTTTAAGGCCCTCCCAACAGGCATTAACCACTAATAGATATATCTTACTGCAGCCTCGAGCATTAAATTTTGAGGCTGGTGAAAAGTATACATTGTGTTTATTGGTCACATTGCAATCTTTATATTAAAAATCAGCAGGAAGATGGAAATTGGATGACAGGAAAAATGTAGAAGGGCCTTAAAAAGTGCTCACTTTACCGCGAACAGCCTGTACCAGCGTGTGTGAAGTGCGGTGAGAACGCTGTCTGTAAGAACGTGCCTTGAGGTATTTGCACGCTTCTCCCTAGCTATTTTTAATGCAACTAATACACTGCTACACACCTATATAAAGACTTGGCGACAGAGCGATGTATAGTAGTCTTCAGCTTGACTTGAGTTGCCCGGCCGGAAGCCAAGGGGAACGATTGAAGAGTTGAATATGGTAGTCTTTCACAAAATAGAAGAAATGGGGTAACGCAGGATTTTCTTGTGTTGTTGGTGGACTTCCGGCCTGCAACTCAAGTCAACCGGTAGTTAGAAAAATCATCAGTTTAAATGCGAATTCCGAGTATAGCTTTCGTCCGAACTCTCTGCACTACATTGAAACTGCAAAGCCAATAAAAAAGTTTGTAGAGTAATATTTGTCATGTAGAAGGTTGGGTCTGTTGAAAATTAATTTGAAAAAAGATAAGAAAAACATTTAATGACCGTTGATCACGTGAGCGAGACATTTGTACTTGGTTGCGATGCGTTGGACAAGTTTTGGCTACGTGCGCAGAAGATCAAATCTAGTCGGTCTTCAATCTGTCCGTGGTTATGTCTTATTTTCGAACAAGCACGTGGCAGACACAGGCACGTGGCAGACACAGGCACGTGAGCATCACATATCTCTGTACTAGTGGCCCGTTCCTGTCTACTCAAAAATTGAACCCGTGGGATATAAGCTGTTTCACATGGACGTTCCGCTGATTGTCGGTCAGAATTTCCCTCCAGAAATTCTTTAGTGTACCATTTTTATAAACTAAATTTACATTTCACTAACTAATGAACTCGCACAAAAATAGCTGAAATTTTTTCCATCGTCATTATGTGTGATCCATAAGAATATTGTGAAAAAGTATTTTTATGTATACTCGAGTATTTTTACACAGACCTTGATGAACCAATGGAGCTCTTTAGTTTTTTTATTTTGCTAAAATAGTAGGTTTTTTTTTCGGTTTCATATTACAGATCGGTTCGGTTGTCATTGAAAAAATTTCCCGATAAAATCAGTTGCAGCATGAAGAACATGCCGCACCTTAACTCGGTGAGCGCGCTTTAACTCAGTGAGCGCGCTTTAATCGCGTGTCATAGCCAAGACTTTCAGGAATACTAGTTTCGAAGAGTCAAGTAAATGTGTGTACGCTTGAAGTCTCGAATCAACGTTTCCCGATAAAATCAGTTGCAGCATGAAGAACATGCCGCACCTTAACTCGGTGAGCGCGCTTTAACTCAGCGAGCGCGCTTTAACTCAGTGAGCGCGCTTTAATCGCGTGTCATAGCCAAGACTTTCAGGAATACTAGTTTCGAAGAGTCAAGTAAATGTGTGTACGCTTGAAGTCTCGAATCAACGTTTCCCGATAAAATCAGTTGCAGCATGAAGAACATGCCGCACCTTAACTCGGTGAGCGCGCTTTAACTCAGCGAGCGCGCTTTAACTCAGTGAGCGCGCTTTAATCGCGTGTCATAGCCAAGACTTTCAGGAATACTAGTTTCGAAGAGTCAAGTAAATGTGTGTACGCTTGAAGTCTCGAATCAAAATTTTGTAGGTTATTCTTAGCCATAGTGCGTAGTAATGAATGTACTCAAGAAGTTTGTTTTTATTGACACGTAAGATGCATGAAACAAGTTTACTCTTTAAAACGAGTAATTTTAATAAATGCGATGAAATAATTTAGTTATTTGAGCAACATAACTGTGGAGGAAGGTGCGATCGATGATATTCGAAAGTAATGCGTCTCGACAAACAGTAACTCCCAACAGTATTCTTAAGGATTTCTGTTTTCCATTTGCTAGAATTAAAAATAAATAAAAAAATTTCAGTTGGACTTACGTAGCATCAAAATTCTATCTGTAACGTAGTACGGTATGTAGTGTCTTAAAATGCAGTTAATCACCACACCTGGGAACTTCAGAATAGTATCTCAACAATGCGTAGGACCACTGGAGTCCTTGTGGAGGGTTGTCGTAACACTCCCTCTTTATTTTTTCCTCGTTAGCGGAAGTGCAAGACCGTTAATTAAAAAAAAAGTAATTTCAAAATTAATTAAATTTTTGCGTGCTGTTCATAATGTCTGCCATTAGCATTTTTGTCTAATTATGTTGATATATTTTTCAAGTAACCCTTCCCCGTGAACCTTCAATTGAAGTGAACGCTTTTGGCGACGTTGGTTAGCGGTTGTGATCATGGTTGTGGGGGGGGGGGGGGTGGTCTCGTACGGCCCAGCAGACGTTCCCGTCGTAAATAATTCACGGGGTTTAGCGGTGGAAAGCGCTAGCTGGGGAGCCCAGTATCTGCGGTCACGCAGCATTCTACATCTTGCGATACTTCCAGTAGCTCTGGGGACGCTGCGTGAGAGAAATACTCCCGCAGCATCTCCTCTTAACTGACATATTCTTTTCCTTTATTTTATTCCTTCAGGAATTTTTCTACATTCTTTAAAGCTTGCCTTTCGCTGCAGGTAGTACAGAACGTTGCACAAGCTTATAAACCCCTACGCCACATTTTGCTATTATTTTATTGCTTGAGTTGAACAATCGAATCGGTTGTTCTACTCAACATAAAGATATCCTAACCCAAGCCTGGAAATAATTTGAATAGGCCTTACAGAAAATTTCTCTCCTAAGGCGTGCTTGTACAGCCTTGTAGAAATTTAGCTATCGTGTAAAGTCTGCATTGACACTTGATCTAAACGTTTGTAATAGAAATGAATCCACTGATATGTTTGTTATTTAAGATGAATATATTTAATACTTTTCTTATATTTAATAGCGGCGTTTATTCTCTTGGCCGTGATGTCCGCCAGTTTGACTATCGTCGCTGGAAATAGCTCTCCACTTTCGGAGAACGAGTTTCGACTGACATATTTTCATAATGTTTTGCTGCTTCATCTTGTGCTTCGGGGTATTGTATTGGTTTTCAACTGGATTGAGATCTTGGTGACTGGGATGGCCAGTCTTAGGGGGAATGGTGCAATAAAATCATACATTTATACAATTTTTGTAATTTGTTTTAAAGAGGATTTTTCGAAATTATTGGTTCCACAAGACGCAAATAACAATTTTGAACGCCTTATTACATGGTTACTAATTCTCTGCGTTTTTATTCGCTTAACTCTGATTGAAGATGAGAAAAACAAATCTTTTTCTTTCTTTTATCTCGGAGAATAATGAAGGCAGTGAAAATCTAGAAAGGCGTTGAAAATTATTATTTACGTCTTGTCGAGCTAAAAATTTTGATAAACAGCTTGGTAAAAGACTTCTATCGAAGATCGGGTAAACATACTGCTTTCATGCGCCATTACCCTTAACAACTCAGCCGATTTTGCAACCACCGCCAAGTTTCGGTCTCTATGAATCTTTGTGAGCGATGGGTATAAATTAGTTTCCTGTACAAGTATGTATTTGAATTTTAATGATTTCTTTGCGCGCACATTAAATTTATTCGCATCATCAAGAACCGCGCAGCCACATGTCAACATGCATCCTCTTGATCTTACCTTAGGTACCATACCGCCCGCTCGGCAAGTTATTCTCCTCCCGGCGGCGTCTGACTGTTAAGTCACACGTGCCAACACACACAGCAGTTCACAAAATATAGCAAATTATTTTGATACTTTGCAATTCTTCCCATATTTCTCCATCGGCATAATTTAAATCCTATATTATTAATTTAAAAAACCCGAAATTTAAGCTTCAGATATGAAGGTCGAATTCGTCACCGTGTCAATTTTCTCCTAAGGCCAGGCTTTACTATGCATGGGCGTATAGGGAACTAGGACAATTCGGACAACGATCTCTGTAAATTTTTGTGGTAATATTTTCAACTAATGATTTTTTGTTAGAGATTGAACACTTCTAGATGTGTAAAGAGGTCAAATTTTAATTTTGTAATTTTAAATACATTTTTTAATTATTTGCTGGTTAGGCCTATATGTTTTATAGTTCTTGTGCGCACGCACACATTCTGCCGACAAAATTTCGATAATCCAGTGGGTTTCTTGGAAATATTTGTTATGCTACGACTGAAGTATAATGATGCTTGACAAGGCTGCAAGTTATGTAGTGTTACTTCTCCATGCAGATTGCAGCTTGTGCGCCTGGCAGTACTAAATATGATGTGCAGTCGACTCTAAATCGTGGAATGTGGAAAGGTTTTCTTGTTTTTCAGTTTTTCATTTCGTAAGCATCTAATGTTTTTCCTGCTCTCAAGGCCATAGCGTCTCAAAAGTCAAGTGAGATTGTTTACGAGTTAATGTTTGCCAGTAGTAAATAGCGACTTGGAATACTTCCGTGTGTCACCAAGAGGAAAGTGACGAACAAAGACGGGTTGTCGGCTACAACTACGCTCAGTCCCTGGGAACGTCGACGTGGTGCTACCAAGGCAGACAGACGTGTTGGTCTCACGAGGCTGTAACTGCTGCGCCATAGAGCGAGAGTTACTACCTGTTAATTTATCTCCGCCACACCACCTTCAGGCTAAAACTGATTTGATTCGTGTTCTGTCTCTGGGTGAAAATAAAGGCACCGTGAAAGGCATTGCACGAATCATATTTATGGCTAGGCGTGCATTGTACGGAAATGATCAGGGCTTTGCCTGCAAAGAATTAAGTGTACGACAGTGAAAGATGACGTTTGGCATAAATAAAATCTTGGTGTGGGTTATGATGAACGAGGGTGTAGGATTGGTCGGGGGGGGGGGGGGTGAAGGTGAAGAGGAGATCGGGCTCTTACAGCAAACAATCTTGTTATATAATTTGTTGTGTATTTCAACTAGTAACGTTTAGTTACAAATTGATTTTCTCTGCTGACACTTGCGTAATTATTTATGTTTATTTGTACCTTTCTTTAACACGCAAAATACGTTGTAAATGTACTAAGCTGATTTGCGGTTTATTGTGCTCAATCAACCTTTGAAAAAAAAAAAAAAAATAGTAGTCTGTTTGGCGAGGTACATGGTTAGAAAGAAGGTATATAAATTTTTTGACAAATGGTTGTGTTCGCTTACTGTTTCAACGCAGTGACTATTTGGATTACTGTACCATTTTCTCTGCATAGCGTTTTCTATCATTAATGAGGACGTGAGAATTTTTATTGCCGATACTGATCTCAATTACAGTAACTGCGAATTGTCTATACGTATTATTGGTATGTCAATATTTCAGTCACTTTCACATAAATCACTAAAAATGTCGGGCCGAAGTACGCACTTTTTATCTGCTAAGTATTTGGTATTAAAATGCAGCGGTACATATGTCAGCGTTTCGTAAACATTTGTGAATACTGAATTGATTTATTTTGCTGTGTGTTCATTTTTAATGCTTAATTAATAAATTTGTTAAACAAAAACTTTTGTAATAATTCCAAAGTTTTACATGCCCACGCATGGATAAAGTGATGACCCCTGGCATTGTTAATTTAACACGCAGTGGAAGAATACACAATGTGCAAAGGGCTTTCAAAAGAGCTCAGTTGACCGTGGACAGCGTATTGGACGCGCGCACGTGTCAGACCGGCTTTGAGGCGCACTTACAGGTTCAGGTGTCGGTCCTAACAACGTGTCGAACAGAGCGCAAGCGTCGTCGTAGGCAGATCAATAGGCAGCACGTCTCCTGGCCCGTGCCACCATGAAGTAGTCAAAAGTTCCCCGAGGACATCACCACCGCTGGACGCACGTGCTTGTCGCCTCGTTACCAGGGTATTCAGGGAACAGCCGCAAGTGTTGACAAAAGCTGGAGTGGCGGCGCCCACATAGAAGTGTCGAAGCAGTTGTCAAATTCACGGGTCTCAACAAGGGGGGTCCGTATAAGTTTGGTTTTACAACTCTCATCATTACCCGAAGAGTAAAAAACGTAATTACGCCCGAGTATGTAAAAGTATTTGTTTATGTGAACAATGTGCTAACCCTAGGCCAAGTCACGTGATTTTGGCATTAATGTTGGAACATGGGTGGTGCGTACTGCGCAGTTGGCATGTGCTCTCTACACCGTATTCATCTACTCGCGGAATTTCTGCTGCCTACGGACAGATCTCTGGAGTTGAAGGCATTCTCATTTGCGGCGTTATAAATGGCGTATTTTAAATGACTCCTTTATACCAGACTAACCGTATCCTCCCCTTCCTCTACTCGCGAAATAATTATTCCTAGATGTGATTCATGTTTTCTGCACCAGTTATTTTTGCCTCGAGTGCCATTGTGATTAGTATAACATTTTCCTTAGTCCCCCATTCATGTAGTAATACAGGCTTTTTCTTCCTCTTTGCTGGTGCAGTTAAGGTACCATGAGTTGTTTACCATAGCGGAACTGGTTGCTACTCTTTAGGTATAGGTACTTTATGCGAAAACGCCAGAGCCGAATTTACTCGTACACTCCGCTTTGTGAGAAAAAGTTCCTAGTATAAACTACCCTACACATGCAATTGGTTTCATACGAGTTCGTGGCTATTAAATGATGGGAAATGTTCCCTATTGGCTGAGTTGCCGGCTAGCGAGTACGATACCAGGCGCTGATTGGCGTACGCCGCGCCGTGCCTACATGCCATCTGGTCGGTGACGCCATTTTGTTGGCGTGTGAGGTTGTATACACTCTATACAACCCGTTGGTTTTACTTTCGTATTAATAATTACTCTGTGGTAATGTGACGAAGTTATTCCACACGTGTGCAGGAACGAATTATTGTTTTGGAGGTACAAGGTTTCCACTATTGGTGGAATATCTACATGGAGAATTACTCTTTGCCCAAAGGACTGTCTACGATGCAATCAAGTACTACGGTGGGATGATTAATGTACCTATGGATGGGGTAATGTTACTTTCTATAAGGATAACCAGAAGTAAATATATACTTACTGGAAAAGAAATGTCAGTAGGAGAGCGATGCAGAGAAGGCAAGAGCAGAAAGAAAGTAACATCGCAAACGAGACTTGAAGATTGAAGAAAGAGAAGAGATAGGAAATAAAATGAGTACTTCAATGCTGGAGGAAACTTAAAAAATCCCAGAAAGTTACCGTAGCCAAAATTAATATATAAAGTTTTATCAAGTACTCTGTTCTTGAAGTAATTAATGGAAATTTTTTATATATCTGCGCAGATGACACTGAAATTGATGAAGCAACCATTCATAGTTAGTTTATTCATATCAATTACGTGATCGTTATTCTTAATATTAAAACTTACCCCTTTGGTTTTTTTTTTTCTTTGGCGACGGGGGGATAGCTACTTCGAATGTAAGAGCAAAGTAGACTCGTATTGATCCTTAGCAAACTTTTCACACGTGGTGGGAGGGTACACATCAGGATATTCACACATGTTAAAGTATATCATGAACCAATAACTATAGTGCCTTACATAACGTAAAAAAAATTTGGTTGCCAGAAAAAGTCACGTTATTTTAGAAGATTTTCCTGATTTCATTATGTTTGTAGAATCTGGCATTTTAAAATGTAGCCTTTCTAGTGCTTTTCGTAGATATTTGTCGAATGTTTGGAGCAGAATGTTTCATTCCGAATCACCATATCTCATTCCGAATCACCTTACATAATTGTAGTTACTTTAAATAATCGGTATTCCACCTCAACACCCCCCTTCCCTTCCCCCTTCAACATATATCAATAGGCCTCGTTAAAAAAATGTATAGTCGAATATAATTACATGTACTTAACGAATGTGGATTATTAATGTTTCTTAAATTAATTACAATGGCGGTAGTGTGTAAACAGGCCATTCTGAATCCGTAACAGGCCGTTTATACTCTTATTGCGTCGCCTGAATGTTCTTGTTTCCCGCGGCCAGAATAATGGGGCATTAGTACGGCGCCCAAATTGAGGAACATAAATGACAGGCCTAAGACATGGACCCAGCCTCCTTTGTTCCCAGCCCTGTGTGGGTGGGCGTAGCCCTGCTCGGAGAGAGTTTCGTTGCCACTCGCGGAGCTCGTAATCGCCGTGCAGATAGGCGGGCATTCATCCCGCCGATTGCTCCATTACCATAATTCTGCGGCGTGGTCCATTTGTGTTGGCGCCCGTGGGCCTGGCTAGCCGGCACTTGTGTAGTACGCACACGTGTGATCGTCGCCCTCCCCTTCTCAACCGTCGACTACTTCGCACACAAGGCGTGGGCGTCGACTGACGACACTATCACGTGTATTGTATGTTGTCAGTTTCTTCACCCTTGTTTGATCAAACCTTCGACGAACCACCCAATGTACGACGTGTTTGGTTGTTTGCTAAATGTGCCATGTAGCCTATCACAAGCGTTTTATATTTCTGTTAACGTAAAACAGGATTCCTACGCTCCTTGCAAGTCCTTGGAAAGTTCTTGAAATGCATTTAAAAAAAGGACCGTTAAAGGTGTCTATTTACATGGTATTTATTTGACAAATTAAAAGTGGTGTGCAGCCATTATATTTACAGGAACATTTATGGTATGTATGAATAGTTTTTATGGAGCTTTGTCTTTTTTTTAGCTTGTACAGTAGTAGGCACGCATGTTTGTTCTGTATACAATTATCGGCAGTTGTGATGTCATACTAGTGTTTCTGTTCTGATAAAACAATTCGCTTTCCAGCATTGCCAAAAGTACGAGAATTCTAGTACACAGACACGAGATTTAGAGTTTGTGTACGATGTACAAAAACATCCGACCTTATACACTTTTATGCTAGAATTGGAGAGCCAGCAGTAACAAAAATTACAAAAAGGAGCGTTATTCCATAATTGTGAAGAAATCTTCTTTTGTGGTTGTAATAATTAAATTAATCTTCCCCTGTCAGATGTAAGGAAAAATATTCCTCGATACTTCTCCCCCGTCTGCTTTATCATACAAATTTTTTTAGCTTTCAATTTGTCCTAATCCTTGTAATGCCCGTTACGGTAATTTTTTGGTCCTTGAAAGTTTGGGAAAAGGTTTTGAAGTTGTTTAGCTATAAAGAGTGGGAACACAGTAAAATTCTTTTTTTTTTTTTTTTTTGATTGGATTGAATTTTTTTATATTTTATGCATAGATTATAACATTCCATTTATAACTGATATGGATAACACAGTGAGAAAATGGGTGTGTTGGTAATGCCCAGTGAGAACTAGTCCTTATATAAAAAACTTGTTACTGTGTGCGCACGAATGCGGTGCGCTGTCACTCTGGTGTAATTTTCTAGACTCGGTTAAACTTTGTTTGCACGAGGTAGAGGAATATCCTGGAAGCAGAACTTCAGCAGGGCTTCAGAAAAGTGGGAAGTAACAGTGAATGGACTGTAGAACGTACGAGTGGCGTCAGATAGAGCACTGTACTGTAGCAGTGAAACCTTGTAGGATGACCTGGACAATCGAACTTTGATAACTACGATCCCATTGCACAGGTGATATGACTTGTGAAAGGTGATGGTCGACTCACCACACTTCGTGTAGCCTGTCAACTTCGCGAGTGAAAATATTTGGACGGCCCTGAACATCGTTGTCTTGAGAGCCAATGAGGGTGTGACTGTTGCGTATGGAGCAGCGCCGGAATGAAGGGGCGGGTGAAACGGGAGATCCCCGAGAAAACCCGTCGACCAACGGAATTGTCCGGCACTATCCCCACATGCAAAAATCCGAAGTGACTAGGCCGGGGTTTGAACACGGATCGCCTTGGTGGGTGCCAACTTGGTGTCAGCCATGGAAGAATTTGGGCTGGGGTAGAGGAAAGTTTGCGTGCAATGGGTGCCAATGATGTTATCTGAGGAACAAGTCTGCCTCTCACTTTAACATGTGATGCGGTATCACCAGGACCGCACCAAGAACAGGGGATATCATGTCAGTCATCTTCTTCGAGGACCGCTGCTAATTGAGTTCCTTGAACACGGAGCCATTGTCAAGTCTGCGTACTTTTGAGACATTGCAAGGTCTGTGTTATCATAAAGAACAAACATCCTGAGATGTTGAGCGCTGGTGTTTTGTTCTTGCATGATGATGTCATCCCATGTCTCCCAGCAAATAACCGCTTTTTTCTTCAAATTTCTCTGGGAAGTACTAGAACATCCGCGCTACATTCCGGACGTGTCACCCTGTGAATATGTGTTTGGTCCCTTCAGAAAGCATATGAAAGGATGGAAGTTTGCCTCTGATGCTGAGGCGAAGGATTGGTTGAGTCAAGATCAAAATAAGGTTTCTTTGAGAAAGGAATACACCGGCTTGTGGCTCAATGGTGCCTGTATTATAGCGTCAGGTACTCTTTACACCTTTTCATCAAATCAAATCTCATATGATCATTCAAATTTGCTAGTTTATATATATATTTAATTTTTGTAAGTTTTTTTTCGATGTAAATCACAAAAATATTGTCTCAAAGTTCACGAGATTTATAATCCTTAACTTTAAAACATCTACATCGGGGGCAGCCATTTTGACCCCCTTCGACTCGACGTACCGAATTCTGGATAATGTCGGCGTTGTCTACGCGGATAACGCATAAGCGATAATAATCTCTCAGATTGGCTGTTTGTGCTTTATGCTATGTCTGTTCGGCGTAATCTACGAACGTGTGAATTCGTCCAGAGCCTTCCGAGTGAAGACGTGAAAATGTGTCGTAGCCGGGCCCGTCGTTCCTGTAACGATGGCAGATACGACGGCAGGCGGGAAGGAAGTCTCGTGTGGTCACGTGGCCAAAGTTCCCTGTGGAACCGGCGCTGGCCTCTCCATCCTCCCCTCCAGGTGGCCGATACCTATTATAGGCGGTTCACAGCAAAATTACCACTTTTGAAAGCCCTGCTTATGGTGTACTTGTAGACACGTTGTGTATTCTTCCGCCTTATGTAAAATTAACATTGACATGGGTCTTATAACTTTATTCATGCGTCGGTTAAGATTCACAAATCTGCTAATTTTTGCACTTAGAGGCATTAAAAAAAAATCAGAAACCGAAAGAAATAATTTATTCGATGTTAAGATATGGAACTACTTCCCATCCATCGTTACCAACTTTACTGGGCGAATGTCAATCAGTGCGCCCATTAAATATATGCAGGCAAGTGCTCATTTTATCGTGAACAACCTTTACAAGGTCATACCTAGAGAACTACTTTCTAACCGTGACAGTTAACCTCCGCAAAGCAACAGCGAAATCGACTCTTTGATCTTCAGGGTCCACCGGGAACTTTGCAATTTTGAAACCGCCACGCTGTGTTCGGAAGAGTGAAAAGGTACACTAAAGTACTCACATAAGACTAACTACCGCGTCCGCACATATCCTTCTCGTTAAAATTTAAGCATGGCGGTGCCCCTTTGACTGTTTTCGCAGTCCAATGCGCTCGACTGCGTACGGACTTAGTTTTGGGGAATGCCTTGTAACCAGAAACATTCCCCGCCACCTCGCCCCCGGGCGTACAGGGCATTGTCGAACCACACTGCTTGCTTTCGGTTACGTTTCTCTTTCACTGTTCATTCTCCTGTAACCTCGCTGAGGCCCTGTTCATTCCTATGGTTACACGTGGCCAGGACGGCGTACTCACCGCGCCGCTCTTCAATGAGCAGGTGGACGTAGGGACGCCGCGACGCCTGGCTGAGCGGGTAGTGACCCAGTTGAGCGGACAGTGTCGCCCCCGCCTCGTCTGTGATCAATGTCCGCACGTATTTTGCGCTCTTCTCCAATGCCGTGGTCGCAGACACCGCCTCTCTTCACACCTCCTGCACCCGTCTTACACTTTGCTTTTCTTTCCCCCTCATTTCCGTTTCGAATATTCTACGTTTCTTATTGGAGCGCCGCGACATGCTGTGCTTCTACCTGTTGCCAAACACCATCTGGATGTTATAGACGGTTCACTGGAAAGCGAGCACTTTGGAAAGACCTGCTTAAGATATACTTGCAAGCACTTAGTGTATTCTTTCACGCGTGATCACTTTATTCATCCTCGATAAGTGAAACTGTAAAATCATCAGAAAAGCAGGTATTTTACAAACTTGCTGATTCTTACACTTACGTGCATTATGAAAACTGGAAGCGAAATCTCATCAGTACTCACCCCAATGTTTACCTTACTCTTTTAACTCAACGTCGTTGCAGAGTGTACTTACTGTTTGTATGCCACTCGTTCAAATATATAGGAAGTTCGCAAACTCTGTGCCCGAACTCCAGACATACTTTCTCTGGGCGAATAGTAAAACAAAAGCCCAATACACTTGCATCCTGAAACGTATTTTCATATCAAATTATTGTGTTCACAGTTGCGGCCTACAGCGCCTGGAGAACAAGGCAGTGCGGCGCGATGAACCTTGTAGGATAAACTGAATATACTCTATTATTTTTTTCGCTGTTTCTTCACTGCACTTTTTGAATCAAACCTTTGAAAAATCACCCCATGTACGACGTGTTTGGTTCTTTCCTAAATATGTCATGTATCACAAGCGTTTTATGCTTCTGCTAACATAAAACTTTCTTATTTTTGATTAAATTGAATTTATATAGTGTATTTATTTTGTCTATAAATATTAAATTTTCATTAATGTGGATGAAAACAGGAAGAAATAGTTGTTGGTGATGCCTAGTAATAGTTTTCATGCAAAATATTGAGTGCGCACGAATGCGGTGCGTTGCCCCTTTGGTGTAATTTTTAAATGCCCCAAAAATGAGAAATATTATATTTTGTTATATTTCCGCGCAAATAAACGACGTCTGTGTAACACAGTTAAGGAGTAAATTTTATAATTCGCTAGTGATACGCTCGGTTTAACGTAATACGATGTGACGGATTCGGCCACTGGTTAGTGCTGCTATCTCGTGTTGCTCAAAATGACCTAGTACCATATGAAATGTTCTACCCATAGAAACTCCTTGCACGACGACATCAATAAGGATATGGCTTGCAAAATACCACATAAAGACGCTTACAAGTAACCGTCATCATGGTCCTCTTGGCGTAGAGACAATCACGTTGACTGTCTTGAAGCAAGCGAGCTCAAGTTATTGAATAGAGCCCCAGATCTCGTTTGTGTGTACGGTTATTATGCGTGACTCGTTTAGGGGTGCTTTTGCCGTAGTGACCGGCTAATTTGGGTTGGTTTTCCCCACGTGATTATCCCTTCTTATTGCAGGTTAATGCTTCGGCTGTTCACCTGAGATTCCGTACTTTTACACATCTTATATCCAGCTGGAAATAAAATTGGTGCACACAATAGGCCTAATAAGTAGTGAATTTTCTACGCTTGCATAATGTAAGTACTCTTGAAAAATGCGTTTCACTGGGGTGAAGTGTAATTTAGTATAGTGTGTTGAAAATGTCGCCGACCCTGCCACCCACATCTCGCCTTTGGCCCAGAATAGCTGCAAATAAGCGAGGTCGAACGTAGGGTGATGGCGTAGGATGAATCCTAACCGTACATTGATGTAGGGGGTTGTTCGCCTCGTTGCTTCTCACACAAACTTTTACCACCATAACTGGAGGCCATGGGAGTACGCACCTACCTGAAACTATCACACTTCCAGTACTGACGTGAAGAGTACATTAGACAGAGCCCTTTCAGTTTGCCTCTTCTGATACTTATATCGTCCAGTTTTTCCTAGTCTGACTGGAAGAGCAAAATTATATGCTGATACGAGTAGGGACATTGAAATTATGAGTACTCTTTTCCTACGAATAAGTCATCAGTTTTCGGGTGCTTCGCGCTGTATTAAAAAAAAGTGTTAACCGAATTGTTATTAAACTTTAGGAATATTCTTTATACAAATATTCTTTATACACAATAGTTTAGCACTTGAAATTAACACAAATCTGAATATCTTAAGGCGTCCGTCTACCTGCCCCCCGAACTCGGTTGCAGTGTATACTATGTATGTGATTGGCGTTTTTAAAACGTACTGTTTCACGTGTGTGCACAATCTGTTTGCACACAAAAAGAAAATAACTCCATAAGTTACCAGGGCGGAGTACAACTTTGGACAGCTCACGTTTTGCAAACACTATCTTAAAGCTCTTCAATATGGCCGTAAACATTTTCAATCTCTTAATGATTGACGTATTCTAGGCGAATTTCTGCTTCGAACTTTTACTGCAAACATCCAACCGATAAAATATGATAGCCTCTTACTGCCCCTTAGATAGAGGCATCGCTACTGCATACCGGTCCAGAGCCTTATGCCTAGAGGAGATAACGCACTTGATACACGTGGCAATGTCATCCATATTTTTCCCGGGCTTCTGAGCCTAATACGTGGAAACCACGTGACACTGCTGGCGCTGTACACACCAAACTGAAAACATCCATCTCTACCATCGCGCTGTTAGGTACCGCGCTGCGCGACTTAATTTTTTTCGAACAGGGAAGATTCATGCGCGGTGCAGTTCTCGCCCAACCGCTCTCGGCCGCTGTCACTATTGAACTGGACATACTCACCCCTTCGTGCAGCGACAATGGACTCGCCCAATGCGTTTTAGATTTCTGCGCATAAGTTTCTCATTTGGATGTCACTACAGACTGGTATGTCGCCTCGCTGTACTCGTCAAACGGAGTGGGCGTTTCTCGTAGCGCCAGCTTGATCGATAGCGGCTCTTCTTGAATGAATCGTAGGACGCGTTCTGCCGCAGGATGCAATGCGTGATTGGGCTGACAAGGGAGTGGGAAGTGCGAATTAGGGGCAGTTAAGGTGCCGGCGGAGTGGGGTGCAACAAGGAACTGGAGTTGCCAAACACATACATACACTGCTCCAACAGGCGGCTTCAGTCGGAGTGGCGCTGCGGGCGGCCTTAAAGTTTCGGTTAAATACTTTTTTTTTCAATGACGGAGAGAGCTAGATATTAAAATTTTACGCTTTTTTAAGCGCCAAGAGGTCTAAAGAAAATCTAAATAATTGCCATTTTTTGAGAGCCGATCTTCGGCAAGTGTGGGTAATTTTATTTTAGTTAACTTCTTCCTGTCATTTTGTGTTGATAAATAACGCTATAATCCTGAACAGTCACTTGTTTTATATATATATATATATATATATATATATATATATATATATATATATATATATATATATATATATATATATATATATATAATAATAACTGGCAATTTATTTTAAACAGTGTCTTCGAAAACAAAAGAAAAACTTGTGTCTTTGAGATTTTTGTCAACTCATAAGGAAGTCTTTGTGCACGTATTTTATATTCTATGAGTCTGGTCGTATGGTGCATTTTGAAACACTTTCGGAAAGACTGCATACATTTTTTATTGTGATAACATGACATATATTAGCTCTGAAACTATTATTAATAGATGTCTAGGACGTTGAAAACTACTGTATACAAGACTGACGGCCACATAATCTTACTAATGGAGCGAGACACCTTCGTTAGTAGAAAACTTATTTTTGTAAGACTTGTTTGGGTTATACTCGTGTTATTCACAAGAAAAGCTTAAGGCGTCACGACTTGATTGTAGTGAGCTTTTGAACGTTTTGTTTACCGGCTCTGTTGGTTACAAATTCTGTCATGCCGGAAGCTAGGCTTCATACAATCACCGCAATCATAGATTGGACCACCCCCCCCCCCCCCCCGCTCCTACAATATCTTGCCAAACAAATGTATCTCCTTGGGGGTCATGTTCGAATTGGTCAGTTCGTCATTTCGTAATTTGCGATTCGGTGTGTTTAAATTCGGATGCAGTAGGTACACATTTTGTCTTGTACCCGCGAAAACACCCCATGGTAGAACTGAAATAACAAAAAAAATGCTAATCTACTGAACTCCGAAACACGTAGTTTTACGTTAAAAAAAGAATTGCAACGCTAGTAAATTTCATTAATATATTTATGATGCTGATGAGTGTAAATAGTTCCACGGTTACTTTTCATTTGCCTTTGGCGTGTATTGAACAAGTGGCATTCATATTTAAGTTCTTGTTTGTATTTACAAAAGTTTCGAAAGTAGTGCCACCTGGAAGTCTGTTGCACTTTATACACTTCAAATAAAAAACGTTGGTTTATGCACAGTAGTTAATTTATGGCAGTTGTATCGACAATGGATGATGCTTTTTTTTTCCAACTGAAACACGCTGAGTTTGAGCATTGCACCGCGGGAGGTTCTGTAACGGGCCTTGCCTGATTGGCTGTTGTGTTCTCCGGAAGATTCCTTATTGGCTGCAATGTTTACTGTCAATTTGTTGGGATAGCAGGTGCAGGTTGGCGAACAGAGTTCAATAGGCCATTCTGCTGGAGTTCGCGGTGCAAGGCTGTGCATCTGTATTCTTGTCATTGGTACATGCTTAGAAGGGAGGCTAGCATCAAGGGAAACAGGGAAAACTTGGAAAAGTCGGAGAATATTACATTTCTGAAACGTCAGGGAAATTCGTGTGAAGTCAGGGAATTTAGATAAAATAGTATAAAACGTGTATTTAAAAAGAAAATAAATTTTCGATTCTAGCACTTCTGCTACGTACCATCTTATGGATAGTACTGTGTAATCAGCTTATTCCACTTTCAAGGAAAGATTACGAGCCTGGGGACAATTTTGTCGAATTTTTGATTGTAACTATTATTACAGATATTGTAAGGCTGATTTTTATTTTACTAAAATAACCATTCAAAGACTTTTAGTGTTTCTCATTGTATTGTCTTTTGTCATTGCATTGTGAATTTTTTGGGTTATTAGAATGCCATTATTTAACCTCTGTGTCGCTTTTTTCATTGGCCATCTTTATACCTATGTACTTTTTAAATTGGTTTTTATAAATATTTGTTTCTTCATAGGAAAGTACCTATAAATGAAGGCTATGTTGTATATTTTGTATGTTAACATTTGTAATTTATTAAAAAGAATATAAAAATATTTGTAATATTTGCAGTCTAAGATGGCCAGGAAAATTTAAAAGGATACCTGGGAATGTCGGAGAATTTGATATAAGGATACTGTTAGCCACCCTGCTAATTTATTTGCCAAATTTTATGAATATCTGCGCATTATGGTTATTAGTACATTTCGAATTGCACAGAGAGTATTTTATAAATTTTAAAATTTTAATATTTTGAAATATGCTAGAGAAAATATCCAGTAGATATGCTTTAGGCTTTCATATATAGTTCCTTCACGGTTTATTCTAACTTTTGTGAAGCCTTGCAAAGTTCTACTTCAAAGGTGTTCCTCCGCCTCATGCAAACAAAGATTAATCGAGTCTGGAAAATTACACCATGTAATAATATTGTTACAATTTATCTCTCTAAAAATTAAGCAGGCTATACAAATTTCGTTAAGGGATAGAGGTCTTAATCAAATAAAATAATTAATTATAATTTCGTTATTTTATTTACAATAACTACAGCAAAATTATCTGAACTCAAATTCTCACAATAAACTGATATCACTAACTGTTCACAATTGACACCAATTAATAACATTTATAATTACGACAGATACCAAAGAAATTAAATAATTAAAGATCAGTCCCAATAAACAGTGTATCAATCTATTCAGTTATTTTAAAATTTATGCGTCCATATTTGACAGTTCGAATATTTACAATAAAACCAGTATTACACTTCCATTCAATACCACCTCAGTTCAGTCCATGTCCCGCCAGTCGTAATGTTCTAGAGTCCTCCAAGCGTCGTCACGCACAGTAGGATTCACTCGTCGGTTTCACACCCTCTCGTCCATTCAAGCCACGAACACCTCGCTCGCCGTCGTCCCGCAATCTCCTGTCGTCCACACATCTCTTCGCTTACGCACACTTGGCCAAGTGACCGTCAAAGACTGCCGGCCGCTGGGTTGCGACAGTATATATAGTCTTAGGCCGCTACCTAGAATCTTCCCCAACTCGCGTGATGCGTCGCGGAGGGCTGAGGTGTCAGCCAGTATCACCAGAACATTCTTGCGTCGTCGCTAAACGTATCGGAAACTCTAGCAGGTGAGAGGAGGTCTGTGACGCCAGCTATGGGATCAGGAGGCCGCGAGCTCATGGTTTCTGGAAGAGGAGAGAGAGAGAGAGGTGGGTCTCGGATTATGGCGCGGGGCAGCTGAGTCAGCGCCAGCTGCAGCACGTAACAATATTTTCCATAAGAACTATTTCTTACTACGCTTAAACAACACACCTAATTTCTCACTGTTTTTATTCTTACTGATTATTAACGAAATACTATAGTTTGTAGGTAATACATTAGTAGAATTAGAAATTAACCAAAAATATCATACTTTTGTCGACAAAATTATAAAACGCTTTTAATACATGGCGGTATAATTAACAAACAACCAAGCACGTCATACATGGACTGATTTTCAAATGGCTAGATTCAAAAAGTGTGAGGAAAAAATTGTATAGACTGTACAATTTGATAGAATTTTATTGACAAAATTGGGTTGTAGTGGCTGTCTGTACTACTGCCTTAAGAGTGGAATGGACCCCCCGAATTTTTTTTTAAATAGTTGTTTGTGGGAATACGTGTATCTCGGTAAATGAATGTTGTGCAAATACGACTGTTTGTCATATTAAGTGTATTCTTGGAGAGAAAAAAAAAATTCGTGAAAATTGTAAAACATCGCATTTTTAAAGCTTGCCTTTGCAGTTTCCTTAAGCGGCAAAAGAAAGTACAAAGATACGGGCGTAGTTTAATCTGTGGTCTTCCATCGCGTTTAATAAAACTCCACTGTTACATATCTCATTTGCACAGTAGAGCGTTAGGACGGAAACACTGCACGCCTTGCGCGTAGGAGCGATGAGACACTAGGCGTGCGTGTTAGTGTCGCCTGTATCACTCCCTCGCTTCTTGACCTTAGACGCGGGGTCCTCACGGAGGTCCATCTCTCTCTTCAGTGCGCCGCCTACATGACTCTTGATTAGTGGTGCAGTGTGTTTGAAATGAGTTTTTTTTTACGTGTTCCCATTATACAGTACGCGCAGAACGATTTTCTGACAATTTTCATGGTGTCTGTGATACATTTTTTATGAATTCTTAACGTTGTGTAGTCAGGTGTAGTGCTCTATAGGCAGTTGCCTTACTTCAACCTTAACTAGTTCTGCAGTACCTACTCGGTAGGAAGCATAAGCGGGCGGTGGCGTGTATTTCCTTCTCCGGGCGGACAGCTGTCAGCAGCAGTGCTGTGCTCGCTACAGGCGTCGACAAGTCGTGCCTGTCGACTCGCCTAATCGATAGCGGACGCTCGACCCCCAGCCCCCGCTGCATGATTTAGAGCGAGACGCCGGCCGCCTGCCGTGGCGCCGCGCCGCGCAGCGCCCCACTTCCACACAGTTCGCAACCGAAAACAAACACATGGAACTGGGTCACAGTATCGGCCGCGACTATGCGCCCAGCTCGGCCAGTCTTGTTTTCATTTGTGTTTAGGCTTTCATTAGAACAATACTCGCGAGTAGCCAAATCGACTCACTCATAACGCGCGCATACAGACACGTTTCCCACGAAAAGGACATACAGATTCAAGAGAAACATATGTAGTTTGAAAGCCCAACACTTTAGCTTTACGTTGACACCGTTCACATAAAACTCACTTCAGTACTTTTAGCAATAATGCCATTTACATCTAAGTGTAGGACAATAGGGAATTTAAGTAAAGGAAGTATGGTCACGTATTGTTCGTATGAAACACACACTTGCACAATAACAAAGACAATTTATTGAAACAATACTGATGTCGGCTTGTAATAGATTTTTTTTTATAAATTTTATCAACGTTCTTACGTGGTCTTGAGTAATCCCGTCCCCTCTTCTAACAACACCGTTTGGAGCTCGTCGATTGCCGAAGGAACTGGATTTCTGGCCCGGACCCTTCGCGTTTAAGTTCTTCCCATACATGTTCGATCGGATTCATCTCTGGACGGAGTACTGGCTAGTCCATCGTCCGTATCTGTATGCACGCTTAGTGGGTGAGTCGATTTGGTTTTTCGCGAGTGTATATGCTGTTCACGGTAAAGTGAGCACTTACTGAGGCAGTCCTATCAGTTAACACCAAAAAATAACATGTCATTGTGGCCTCGGACCTTTGGTTTTGAGTAAGGTGAAACGTATAGTGTGTTTTTTTTTTTTACTCACATGGCAGTATTTACATTAAAAAGTGGCGCAAGTTCATAAATTAGCTGAAAAAGAAACTGTAACTGAGGTTTCAAAAGTGCTCACTTTACCGTGAATAGCCTACAGTCGATTACTTCGTAGAGGGGGAAAATTGGGTAGAGTTCTCGTATTAGCTGCGCTGTTGCGACTCTTCGTGTTACAACGTCGGATTGGTTTTCTGCCATTAGAACTGTCAAAAACAGCGTGGATGGAATTTGCGTTTAGAACTCAGTTTATCTAAAGGCTCGTCTACAATCGCGTTGATGTTACAATAACGCGTTACGATAAGTCATGAATCCGTGAACCGTTTACGCTCTGGCTACAACCGACGTTAAATGTTGCCATGACGCTAAACGTAAAACCGTAAAGCGGTAGAAGTTTGCCAACTTTAAAGCCTTTGCGTTTAACGCCAGCCAATCAGAATTCAAGACGTCACAAACAAGTGAAAACAAATGTTACAAACGATTGGCAACAGATGGCTCCACCATCGCCGTACGTATTTATTGTGTTAATGTTATGCGAAATCTATATAAAAATAACGCAATATGCATATAAAATAATTGAGTGTAACTATTAAGTCTGCGGAATATCTCTCTCTTTTTTTTTTTTTTTTTAATTCCCGATAAACTTCGATTGTAGACATGCCAGTTTTCGTATGACGTTTATAGTTTAAAGTTTTGCATCAAGTCGATTGCAGCCGGGCCTTAAGTGCTTTGAGGTGCAAGGTGCAACAAGAATATTGTTACGCGCTTGGTGCTTCGCATCCCTTATTTATTGTGTGTGTTTAATTTTATTTGCACATTTCTAAAAAGAAAAAAAAAACGTAAATTTGTGATGTTGAGATGCCGTAATATAACTATTATATATATATATATATATATATATATATATATATATATATATATATATATATATATATATATATGGGGAGAGTATTTAAAAGTGATGTCTAAAAGTTGAAAGAATATATTTCGTACAAATATAAAATTTGTGATATTTTTGTAATCAGTATCCAGGACGGTGGATTTTTAGTTTAATTTGAAGTTGTTATAACCGTGAAGGAGGCAGCTGTGTAGTTCGCGCTATATACGAGTGCCTGGACGACGCCACGCCTACAAACATCTCTCCTATTGGCCACTGCCGCTCGAAGGGGCGGTACAGGAGAGGAGCAGGTAACCTGACAGTACAGCACGTAATGCTTGCTTTCTATGTGTTGTCCAACTTTCATAGAGCGCTGCTAAAGTTCTACTTTAAGTTAAGGTGACATCACTTTTACTGCAAGTTGTCAAGATCAATATTTTTAAAAGTTCGGCAACCAAAAATTGTTCCCACTAGATAAGCGCTAGTGTCGACAATGTATCAGATTTTCTATATTTTCTACGTTAAACAGGATTATACTAATTAATCAAGAACGGAAGTTTTTGCCCAAAACGCCGTTTTTGGGGGGCCGCTGGGGGAAAACGGAAGGGGGAGCCGACCCCCACTCACTGATCCCCCATCCTTCCTCTTTGACCCCCCCCCCCCCCCTGGGAAGAGTTAATGGGACAATAGTGGTATGTTTTCCATTTTGTGAGAGATTGGGAGTGTGCTTTCCGCCTTCGAATCGGCCTGGAAGGCACATTTTCTGACCAATTTCCTCCAAATTTGGGGGAGGGGTGCCTTTCAGTGCCCCGCCCTCCCCCCATTGGCAGTTAGACCCTTCTAAGCCTAAGGACTAAGTCTTAAGTTTTAAGTATTACGACTTAAGTCGTACTTTCAGCATAATTGCAACTGCTGTCGGGATGCGCTAGCGAGTACGTACCGAAGTTCCGAGACGACATTGCACCATAAATATTAATTTGTACGGTTACCTGCTTCATCTTTGGTGTCTCAGCCCGTGGTAATTGCAATAATCATAAATCATGTTTGACATAACTTCCTAACTAAGTAAAATCTTGTTTTATTTTCACTTACATTAAAATTTCAATTAAAAGTTCCCCTTTCAGGACAGTGCGTACATAGAGGTGGACATTTTCAATATACAAAACTCCCTCAAAATAAATCACGTTCTGTTCAACCTGAGTAGAATAAACATTAACTAAGCCTGGTAAATTACACGGGCAAAGGAACAACGCACCGCATTCGTCAGCACTCAGTTCGATATTTTGTGTAGGAATTATTTCTAACTAGGAATTACCAACACCCCTGGTTGCTCTGGTTTTTTAATTATTACACATAAAATATTATAATTTTTAGAGAATAAAAGTAAAAGTTTAATTTAACCAAATATAAGGTATATTGTCAACACAGGTATAGAACGCTTGTGATCCATTCATTCATGTTCAGGAACTAACCAAACACGTCATATATGGGCTGATATGTGAAGGGTTTTATTAAAAATAGTGTGAAGAGAGAGCGAATAGACTATACTAACTGATCGGGAAATATTATCTCTTTAAATTTCTTCATCGCTGGGAAGGTAAATTAGTTCTCACAGTATCTATGTAATAATATGTTGAAAAATTCTTCATCCGTAAATACAAAAGGTCAGATGGGATGTTAACGCTTATAATTTAGAATTTTTTCAATTTATGACAATGGTATTAGGTGATAAGCATCTGTAACGAACAATATTAAACAATATTTTAAGCTGCGGGGACAAATATTTGATACATTTTTGTGTAAATTTAATTTTGAATATACTAAAATCACAGTCTGGTCGTATTCTGGTGGGTTTAGTATTTTGTTCGAGACTTTCTCTCAGAGAAGGTAGCAACTTGTGACGTTGCTCAAACTTGCATGTACGTGGGCGCGCTGTATAACTGTGCTCCATGTTACTTCCACTCAGATTAGGAACAAAACTAGGTTTCTTATGGAAGAGTTCGACATAGGGCAAATGTTCGCCGCTAGGTGCGCTGTGTTCCAGAGGCCACTTTTAATTTAAATTTGAAGCTGCGTGACTAATAAAATTGAAATATTCTACTTAGTTAGGAAGTCTTTATATATAAAATCCATTGTGCCTGACTTAACTGTATCATCACTGACAAACTGCTGGTCCAATTGAGACCATATTCAAACCATGTTATTGAGCTGGCGAGAAATGTTTTTAGTTAAGTTGCATTCCAATAGGTGGCGCTGGAGTCTAACTTCTATATTTATGGGCTGATTTTGTATATTCTTGCAGGAATGATTTTTTGATCTAAAAGAGAAAAATGCCAGCGATACCACGGTCAAACATCGGTCGACGTACCAGACGTAATAGAGAGGACACATTGAGAAGGAAAAATAGAACGTGAAAGAGGCGGAACAACGTTCATCGGGATCAACTAGTTATTTTATATTTTACTTATGATTATTGCAATTACTGTGTTGTGTTTAACGTATAAAATAGACAAAGAAGAGCCGGTACACGTGTGGCACTAGCGTTTACCTAGTGGCGAACAATTATAGTTGCCATCTAAAAGCAGTGAGCTTGCCAACGTGGACACGTAACCGGCCAGGAAGGCGGTCTGCGGTGTGGATGAACGTGTTGAAGGGACTGTCGTGTCATATACAAACTGCTGTGGCTGTACCCGCGGGGATAGCGTTAAGATAACATGACCCTGGGGCCTTGCAACCTGATAGCGCGCCAACTCTGGCGCTGTTATCAGCGGCATTGCTGGCGGGCACAAGGGTTCCCTTGCACATCGCTGGCTCGCATTCCTCAACTTCATGCTGTTCCCGCCTCTGAGCACTCAAACCATGCTCAAGATCTACTTGCATGCGTATTGTGTATACTTACACCACAAGTATAATTAAGGAGGCGTATCCTTGCTATCTTGGATTTACGTATTTTCCTCATTAACATAATTTTTCGGAGTAAGTATTTAAAAACCAAATTAGTCGTGGTATAGGGAACATTTTAACAGTTATTTCTAATCCCCACTTATTTTTCTTACATTATTAGTGTCACATCTGTAACCGTAATCAAACTTTATCTAATTATATTTAATCATTTCGGTCCCACATGGGAAAATACAGGTATATTTGAAACCCTACAAATTAAAACAAAATTCGTTAAGTAGTCGTCCATGCCATGTCTAGCTTTGATTTTTTATTTCTGGTCATACATTTTCATTACGAAAATTTAAGAAAATTCGAAAATGGAGTGGATACTACCAATTGAGTTCGTTTCGCCGCACCTCATAACTTCCGCGTAGTATAACTTTTGACTAGGAGGAGCTACGACGCTCGTTTAAGTTTCAATCGACATCTCTCGTTAAGGTCAATCGATTGCGTTTATAATATTTGTGTGGCGTGGTTATGGTGAAATTGTATGAGTTTAACGTAAATAATTAAGAAAACTTAACACAATCTCGGCTTATACTCGTCAAAAAGCCAAGTATAAATACAGAAATCGTATACGGTTGGAAAGGGCATCTCAAAAGCATTCCAGCGATACCCATAAAACCTCATATGATCGAGTGAAACGGTACTGGGATCGTAAAAAATACATTAAGGCGTCTGAGCGCGCCAACGTATTCACGCAAAACAAACGGCCGTGTACCCGAAACAATCTAACCCAATTTTTTTCTTCATAGCTAGTGTTATTTCTTGACAGAAATAGGAAATAGTCGCTCGGTTTCATTGGCTGGAGTACACAATGTATTTGTTTAATTTAATAAAATATGCTAGGAAATAATTAATAAATGTGTTCCCAGCGAATAATGCGCAACAAAAATTTATCCTCATAATAAATCAAGAATACGAAGATCAAACAGCCATGTAGGTAAGCGTGATGATCGCCATTTTGAATTGCGTATTTTAGCTTCGTTTGTACAGATTTTAGAAAACACATTTTGGAAAATATGGCACTGAACACATTTCAAAACGTTTTGTGTTACTGTCGTCTGATACTATTATTTCTTTTAGCAGGTGTGAAGCTAACGGTGCAGTATAATTATTGACTATTGATTAAAATCGGGTGAAAATAACCACGGGAGGAACACAGTGGGGAAAAAAGTCGTAACACACCAGTGATAGCAAAACGCCTCAAAATATAACTAAATACATTTCTCAGTTTTGGAGACAGATATTAAAGAATAAATATAAATTTCTGGTGTTACAAGTATGGTTTTTTTCTACTTCAATACAACTCAGTTTTTCTGTCTCATAAAAAACTGATAACACACGAGACATGAAATATGCTTGTGCTTTCCAAATCTGGTTAAGATTTTTATTCCTTAATGCTAGATATATCTTCCTTAATCCTTCTAAATAAGGGGGTGGTGGTACTTATTTTATGACAAGTTTTGAAATTCGATTCATAATTCTTGATGGTATATAGTTCCAATAGGCTAATATGTTATTGAATCATTTTAGCCCTTATTTTAGAAGGGCAGAACTATGCACTGTATGCCAGTGGGGGAAAAAAAATTCCTTCCAAACTTGCTACGGCGACTTTTTTTTACTTGCATTGAAATTTTGCATTTGAAAGAGAATAAATGCCACACTTCGCGGTGCTATCGAAACTGTCATTTTGTTATTTAAAAATCAAGATGAAAGAGAACGCGTCTGGGAAGTTGCCAATCAGGAGGAAGGCATCTCTGGTTGATAGTGACGGTTGTTAATTGTTGTCAGTGTCACAGTGCAAGTAAGGAGGCTCTCGCCACTTCCATGTTGTAACGATCTTCTTAGTTTAAAGTCTTTTTTCAGGGGTGGTGGGTGGGTGGTAGGTGCCTGGATTAATACCAACAGAAGACACGCGTTAAGAAATATAATCACCTAGTATAAGAAAATTTAAATAATAGTTTATAATGATTATGTGATAAACACGCTTCATTGAAGTAGTTAATTATCATGTTATATTCAATGTTTAATAAAAATAGCTTATTTCCAGTTTTTTTTTTTTTTACGACTATCGCCGTGTAGCATTTGCAGTATGTTTACAGCTTCCAATATTCTTGATAGAACGAAGTTTTAAAATTGCTTAGTTAGAACCTACTTGACTTCAATTTAGTTGCCGAATGCTGTTTTCGGCAATAATTAAGTATATACCTGTGCTGTTTGTGTTAGCTCTGTCTTTTAAATATTTACGTTACCTCCAAATGTGACCAACAGAATAGAATAAATCTTGCACGAGCACTTGAAAAAATGGATTAAATATTTCTAATCGTGTTAGTAAATTATTAAATCAGCACATAAAATATATGTAGGTTAAATCAGTATGTTTTAGATACAGAGCACTAATTGTTTTTACTGAAAACCGATCTGTTCCATAAAATCATTAATTGTAGTGGTAAAATATCTATGTTGGGGTTTCCACAGGCACTACTTCAAATAACGCGATTGTAAGCACTATCTACTGTCACCCTCTGGTCAGCGTGGTAGAAAGCAGACGAGAACTGGGAGTTGACACGAACGTCGACTTCCCTTGTCCGTGGTGTAGGGCCGGGGGACTTCGCCGCCGAAGAGGTCGGTCGTTGAGAACTCGACGTGCCTCGACGACGCCCGGGGGAGACAAGCACGGGGCAAAGTCCTACGACATGAATTAATCCCGGCACGGAACTTGGCCGCGCCTTCTTCCCCGTCCTCAGCCCCCTGCGAGTGGGAGGGGCGGCTGGTGAGTAGAAGGGGTGTGGCTTCGGGAGTCGATAGGGGCGCGGCACGTGTGTTCGAGGCGCCTTTTGTAGGTCACGCGTGCCTACCCCCGCCCCCAACACTCTTTCACCTTCCCTCGACAAGGCGGACAACCACCCCGTACCTGCCCGCTCGGGCGGCCATTAAATTAAATCCACGTTCGCGTGCGGTTGCAGCGGCCGTCGGTTTGTCCCGGGGGGGGGGGGGGGGATTCTTGGCTTTTCTCGACGCTGTGGTATTTCACAGGCCTATAGGCCGTTCACGATGAAGTGAGCACTATCGAAAGCCCTCCTAAAGTTCTACTTTCTTGCCCATTATGTATGCTTCCACCAAATGTAAACAAACATTGCCATGTGACTGCCATATGTTACTACACTCAGTGTTTACATTTCAGGACTGCTAAATGTAACAGCCACATCCAGATTTTGAAATAGACAAGTGCTGTTGTACCTTGGGTGTGCAGTAGTGCTTTCTGCACACCCAAGGTACACCACCACTTGTCACAAATTACCAAACATTTAAAAACTGTACCGCAAACTTAACGTTTCCCATGACTCATATTTTTCTAAGTGCCCCATCGCTCTGTAACATGACTAGGAAAACGTCAGCTCGAAAACATGGTAGCTGTGTTTGGCCTCGGCTGACCTAAATTAAATGCAACTAAGCCACCAGGAAAAAACATACATCCTGCAGGCATAAGGTAGCGGCGTAACGTAGCAGACGTCTGAAGCGTATAAAGTAGACAGAGCGAGGCCGTGCAAGACCTTAAATAAAAAACGACGACAAATAAAAAAAATGACGCACTAAGGGAAAGAGGAAGGCAGGGAGGCAGAACAGCGAGTAAAGTCGAGGGGATCTGGGTCGAGCAAAGAGTACACCATGGCACAGAAGTAGATGGTGTTAATAAACTTAATGTGACGGTGCTAATGTGGCAGTATATAAAAATATGTAATATATAAAAAAGAAAAATATATTTATGTGCATGTATAATTACATTTTAAGGATAGTTTTATATGTACCTTTATAAATTTAGATAAATATATTTCAACATACGCCTATTATGTATGTATAAAATAATTTACACTAAAAATATAGACATATCAACAAATTCATATGTGTATATGTACATATTTATTTGACTTAGTTTCTCTGTGTTCGTACCCTTCTGAGACCCTCCAAAAAAGAACTGAATATTTATACTGTGAATAGAAGTGGTAAAACAAAGGTATATCAGGCTTGTAACTGGCACCACCTTCATGTGTACAAAATAGTTCTAAAAATAATGTATATTATTTATAGCTAAGTGAAATGCCTATCCCGTGATGGCCACATTTCCGGTGTTTCTTGTGGCCCAAATGGGTGCGACATTTCCTTTTTGTCAAACCCACACAGACTTCAAGAAACCATTTTTATAGGTAAAGTGCATGGACTCTCCTCACTGTTGTGGTTCCTTCATTGCAATGACTGCAGCAAAACTGAAAACTTAAATGAGAAAAGTATGTAAAGAAAATTACTATACTTACAAAAATGGCTCATGCGTGCACACGCAAAGCTGAAAGAAATGTCATATTATTAATGTAAAACCAATGCATATCCACAAATGACAGCAAAATGATAATATAAATGACAAATTATAAAAGTAATACTTACAGGCAAGTTACTGTGCATAGCGATAAGCACTTGGGTTTAACTTTCCTTGTTATTATAGTTGTGCGTCAATAAACAGCCAATCAGAAGCCCCGACACTTATACTATGTTATCAATTGAAAAACGTATTTACAAACCAAGAAAGTGTGTATTTTGACTTAGTTCCTCTGCAAGATATTTTATTTTGTTTATTTCAGGATAATCACAACCACTGAAGTTTTGTAACGCTTTTAGGTAACGTTTATAGTAAAAATTGAACTGTAAATGATTTAACATTTAAAAAATGTCTCAGTTCAATAGAAAATATTTATTTTTGAAGAAAGGAAAAAAAAAAAAAACAAAAAAAAAACACTACCAACATACCTTAATTTCTTCGGTATAAATGTCGCAACATAAACTAATTTTATTACCGTTATATCAATTGCAGCCAGGCCACTGTGCTTTTGTGTTTTGTATGTGCTTATCGCCATAACTGTGAATGTGTATGGTATGTCGATTTTAGCCCGGCCCTTTTTGAAAGCTAGCTCATACAGCTTCTTTAGAAATACTTAATTTAACATATATACAGCATAATGTAATCTAACCTTTACAAAACACTGCACTCTAAAGTAAACAGGAGCTCTGGGAGTCTGGGGTGTTGACTATGACGTGTAATTTACAGTTACATTAAATTTCAATAACTACAATATTTTTGCGGGCAAAGTGGCAGATATTACAAATAATTATGCCTACTCAATAACGCATACTATCTTTGTTGATATTTCTCAAAAGGTAGCAAGTTGTCGAACATCCATTTCGAAATTTAAACATGGAATTAGTCTATAGGCCTAATTGTTGACAATTAATTGTAAATCCTTTCTATTTATTACTACGGCAAACATTACCAAATAAAACAATTAGGCCTACACTTGCATCAAGAAAGAATGTCAACAAGCACAGCTATAGATCTATATTTAACAAAACCAGCTTCAAGATTTTATAGTTTATATGTTGCAACACCTTTGGTGTGACGTTTGTTATGTTAACAATAGTAACATTTAACTGTAACTTGGGAGGAATAACTACATGAACGCAAGTCTGAGGTTAGGCGTGCATTACAAAATAACACGGTGATTTCAAAATATGTCAAAATAATTTATAATTACTGATGGCAAAATTTGCACTTATTATCAAGACAGATTTAAAATTAAAAGAAAGGTTAAACAGATGGGCGTAGGTACATAAGTACACACAACTTTTTATATTATTTGTCAAACTTAGGATATAACATGTACTTCGAAAACTCACACGAATATATTAAGATCGCGTTTCTGCTGTTGTTCATTTACTTTCATTATTGTTATTTAACTTTCCGTTTATAATATCACGTTTCCAACTGTCAATTCCTACATGTTTTTTTTTTTCAACGACGTACTTCAATAACGTACTGGGGATAAGCGGGGAAAACACGTCGTAAATCCTGTTTGGGGAAACACATCGTAAAAACACATTTACCCTTACCTCCAGACAGTTGCAGTTGAAATTTTCATCATTTCTGCAACTCGTTCGATGACCTTGCACGGCTCATCTATCCTCGAGACAAATTAAAGAATAAATACTTTCGGCGAGATTTATAATGTCCTCCTGACGCTGAATATTTGTACGTACTTTGCTGGATCTCATAACTTTACACAAAATCACTACAACACAATTACACTATACGACCTATAATAAAACAGTGCTGATTGCAGACATGCTGAAAAATAAATGAGAGATATTAAAAAACAACTACTTCCAGTTTCCAAATTTGTAGTTTGCCTCACAAGCAAAGCCAAGCAACAAGCATGAAGGAACCACAACGGACCGTTGGTTTTGACCGTTGAGCCGATCACGTGACACAATATAATTGAGTTACAGTAAATACATTATCTTTACGCCAATAACTACTTTAAAGTGTATAAAATAAACTTCAAACAGCTTAAGTAGTCATAAATTTAAACATTACACTTGCAATACAGCGTTATTTCTTAGAACTAGTTTTCAAATTTCATTGCCAACGTAACTAGGTGTGTTCATCCCCAGCCTGTGCGGTAACACACATGGTTATATATACGCAGTTGCGGGTGGTGATTTTTTTAAAAGGTTGATTTCTAGAGTGCTCACTTTAACGTGAACAGTCTTTAACTTGGCTGGTCGCAAAGTCGTCAGTAAGAGTCCAACTACCCACATTCGGGTATTGCTAAAGCTCGGCCAGAGTTAAAAGCATCGAAGTAACCACAGAACGTAGGTCGTGTGCACAAGAACTGACAGCCATATTTTCTCACCTGTTGACTTACAACTACGCATAACATGTTGTGTGCGTGAGAGATTCTTACTTGGTGCATGAAGGCAATTTGTTATACCTATTTAATTTCTTATGCAAGGGCACGTTACGACAGCCAATCAGAGAAGAGTATGGAATTTGCCACGAAGTTCGTGAGGGATGGGAGTTTTGGTAAAAATAAAAGAACTAAATTGTTATTTGTTTTAATTTTATAGATAATGCTTAAACAATTACATCAACATTAAAGTACTTATCTCTTCTGTATTAAAACTTGGTATTATCAGCGACTGCGATATTTGTCAATCTCAATTCTAATTGAAGTCCGTAATCACTTATTGTCGTCATATTGGTTAGTCACTTAATTCACACTTATTAATTACACACATTCATTCCAAATGTCAGTTACTCACGCATCCAGTTCGGTAGTCCCGCCCCTCAAATTTGTCGCAAAATTTCGTTGGCTAAAAATACCTTGGGATTTATTCAGAATCAATTTCGCACAAAATGTCAGGCCGTGTGAATGTTGAACTCTTTATGTCCTGTGCTGTGTGCCAATGTTTTGATATTTTGTTAACATTATGGTGAAAATTTGTAACGCAAAAGCTCCCGTTATTACAAAACGACTAGACTCTGTGCAGAAACGCATAATACTGGAGTCGAGAGTTGCAGAAGTAAAATCACACAAAATGCACTCGTCTTGCGCGGCAACAAGCATCGTTGTTTAGGTTATTCCCAAGAACCTCCGTAACCGCCTGCATGGATAGGGTAACAGGTCTCGTGGAAGCTTCCGCACAAGTTTGAACGGGAAATTTTACTGTGCCATACATGCATAACCAGAAATTTCCCGCAACGACTCCAGTCATTGATTATTTAAGAGACGGGAGTGTCCTCAGTCCCGATAGCATTATGGCGGCCGGCGTTAGTGTTATCAAGCGCGTTCTGCTCCACCAACCCCCCCCCCCTTTTTTTTTCTACCTGTGATAGTTCACTTTTTTTTTTATTTGCTGATCTGAAACTGTTTTCGAAAAGTGTCCCGTTAATGCAATTATTAGTTGTCAAACCATTATAGTTTTCAAAATATGACACTCAAGTCTTGATCTCCCGAATTCTGCAGCATACTGGGCTTCGCTCCTATATTTTTTTCCCAATCAAATTGCATGTAATGCAATCTGTATGGTGTGCAGAACGTACTGATCCAGCATGAATGTGATTTATAAACAAGTGAGAGAGTATTGGCACACTGAATTTGGTTGAAAATAGGGGTCAGACTTGTCGTAAATATATCTTTGTTCGTCCAAGCGAAACTGTTAACATTCATTTAATATGTAGTTTAAACTGTAAACTGTAGAGGAAAGATTGGTTTTTGTTCCATTTGTAGCTTGTAGCACAATTGCAGTAAGTCGCGCTTACTCTAATTTAACACTTTGAACCTGCCTATAACACTCTTGTGTCGAAATTGGAGTGTTTTGTGAAAACTATAATGAATTGACAACTGCATTAAGGGAACACTTTTCGATACCTCTTAGATAACCAAATTCCAAAAAAAGAGATTACCTTAACACTGGTCACCAGTGGTGCTCTTGGTGGACTTAGCTTTGCTCGCCGGGGAAAAAAGGGGGGGGGGGGGATTTGGGCGTCTCTTAACAGCGATGTTATGAGAGCCGATGAGGGTGATGGAGGTGATTATGGAGCAGCACCAAAATGAAAAGGCGGGGGAAACGGGAGATCCTCGAGAAAACCCGCGCACCAGCGGCATCGTCCTGCATAATTCCCACGCGCGATTGAACCCGGTCCGTATAATTTCAAAATATGATATATACGTCAACTTGAAGTATTTAGTTTAGCTATTATTTAATTATTTGAAACGGAAATTAAATACTTTGTTTTAAATCTTTGTTTCCCGTATTAGCTCTCAAGGAACACGCAGAGTAAAATATATCAGTTACGTGTTGTATTTAAAGTATCTGTTCATTTTTTCTTTACGTCGTAAGATTGATATATTACAAATTAAAGAACTTTCTGCGATGAGTTAAACTTTCTTGAGTGAAGGTCTCTCAATTATTAGTATTTTTGTAACTTTTGTCGTAATACAACTCTAATTTGCCGTGCACTTATGCTATATTTGACACGTTGTGGGCCTGACAAGTTTCTCCCGCGTGATTTTCGATGATCATAAAGTGACGAAAACATCCCGACATTCAATTTTCCTAGTTCGCCATCATACGCACACAACTGGTCGCGGTCGTGTTTGTAATGAAAGATCGTGTAAATGTCTGAGGAGTGTCATAGGCAGTCTTCAATCTGACTTCAAGAAAGCCACTGGTCCTGGACGAAGTACACTGATAGCTCTCGCCAAGTGGACTGAGCGTGCCAGTTCAGAAAAATCTCGGGGAAATATGGTGGCATTCTTTAGCTAAGTTCAGATTCAAAAATTCATCATTATCTTTGCAATCTTAAAGGGTAGGTATTAGTCTGAGTGTACGGATTTCATATTTGGCCATTGTTCGTATCCAGGCATACAGGATTTACTAGTTTTATTAGTTTTAAAGGCATTGATCAGATACAGTTTGTGTAATTTTTTTTTCTGGGTCCATTTTCTAAAATTGTATCAAATTTAATTCACGACAGAACATAAATGAATGCTTCTTGGAAGTGTACCTATCTCATATCGTTCGTTTTCATATTGGTTAATTACCGACAAGATATAAGTGGTTATTTTCTGTGAGTGATTGTAGAGCTAATAAGAGTAATCGAAAGCTGCGTACAAATGCCCTATG
This sequence comes from Dryococelus australis, assembly GCA_029891345.1. NCBI lineage: Eukaryota > Metazoa > Arthropoda > Insecta > Phasmatodea > Phasmatidae > Dryococelus > Dryococelus australis. Next base: position 254,937,363 of record CM056993.1, on the reverse strand, counting down.
TTATGTTTCATAAAACAGTATAACAATTTCACCGTTAACTTGTGCCAATTTCGTAAGCAGGTATCATTTATTCTATAAGATGACTCTGCGTTCTTAAGTTTATGCCCACGACCATATTAAAGACTGTTGTTACAAAAGTGTTGCTGGCGATACATTTGAAAGTTGAAGTTATAGCTACACGTTGACAGTGTAGCAACTATTACAGATAGTGTGTGCATTTGAATGAAATGGTGCGTACGATGATGTTCGGTTTTGTTTTTTTATCTTTTAACATTCGCCGATTCATGAAAAATTGAGCAATGGGCATCTGCGTTAAGGCTCTTTCACACAATCAAATTTATCTCCAAATTACCTTCAATTTGTATTGAATTCAGTTCATTGAATGCTATATGACGTCATACGAATTGCCATCTCGGCCAATTTCTCTTTCAATTTCTAAAATGTTTTGTTTTCTTTCAAGATTTTCGTTTATAACATGTTCTATATTTTCTTGAATCCAAAATTTCAGTGCTAATAGATTTCTGACAATATTAAAGCAGATTCTCATTCGCCGTCTTGGATTTATGGAATTTCTGCCATGCTCTGGAAATACAGTTTTGTATAATATTTTTTGTTTTGGAACGACCGAGCATAGAGCATTGCTCAGTGCATTGTCTGAGGTCGGTATTTCTTGATTACTCTTAGTATCGTCGCCTTAGTATTCGTTCGCAAGAAATAACCTTGGGTTTCGCTTCGACAGTTGCCAGCCAAAAATTAATACATATAGCAAGTCAATAAAGTTTGCGAAGTTGTTATTTAGGATATGTCTTGCAGGAGATTTCAATAGTGGAAATAATCTCACGATAGTGAACACATTTAAAGTTGTTATAAAATGACGCATAAATTTTTAAAATAAAATGTACAATCATGTGGAAAGAAAATTTGTTTCGTTTTAACAAATTATTTTCTTCTCGTTGTGCCCGAGTCGTAGATATAAAATTTTTTTTTTTATATTTTTACCTGGTTTTATTAAAACGTTTGTAATAAAATTTCATTTAGAGACTTGAAAGCTTCTGGAAAGCAATTAATTGAAAGGCAAACGAAGTGATTTTTTGGTTCAATAAATTGAATTCAAGCAATTGAATTAAATAAATATTTGATCGTGTGAAATGACCTTTAAACCTTTCTGTGTAATGCAATGGACACAAGATAGGGCGAATCACTCATCAATGGTTGAATTATAAAATAATGTCAGTATTGTGAATGTATAACTATCACACCCGCCTTCGCGTAGAAGCACTATAAATATGGAAATGTGAGTGTGTAGAAATCATTATTTTGAGGCAGTACCATTACTACGGTACGGAGCGCCTCAGTTGTGGTACGCGAGCCGTATTTCCGGTACTTACGCTGCTATAATTGTCGTGCGGTGGCAGTGCCCAGGGCGCTGAGCCGAGGTCGGTCCCCGGCTGGATGGACGCCCACTCGGGCGCACAGCGACGCGCGCTGCGCCCAGGGTCCTCGCACTTGCACGCCCCTCGATCTTTTCTGGGCGATGACGTCACGGTGACGTGGGCGGACACGTTCAGGTAGGGTCGCTCCCCGCTTGTCCGTGGTCCTGGAACACGCCGCGGGGCAGCTGAACCATAGTTTTTATGCGCTGTCGGTAAAGGCGTAGTGAGCACTTTTGAAATCAACCTTAGAAAAATATAACTGCCCCTGCCTGGCCGGTAAAGTTGGTAACGATGGATGAGAAGTAGTTCCATATGTTAACTTCGAATAAAAAGCGTTAGGTAACCATTTGTGATAATTTAAATTATTTCTTACACGTTCTGTTTTTTAAAAGCGTCAGTGTAGAAAAGTTAGCAGATTTATAAAATGTTTACTTGTCTAATAATTTCACCGTTTTACTTGACCGACGCATGTATAAAGTGACGAGGCCTATGGCAATGTTAATTTTATGTAAGGCTGAAGAGTACACAACGTGCATACAAGTATATTTTCAGCAGGGTTTTCAAAAGTGCTTATTTTTCTGTGAACAACCTATAACACTGCGAAACTACCTTACTGCGCCGTTCGCCTACATTTGGTAGTTATTTCCGAGAACTCTTTATAAAGGAAGTCTCAAGAGTAGTGTTTTTATAACTTTCCTCGTGAAAAAAAAAATGGGACGAACTAGGATTAGACAAAACAAGAAAAATCTGGAAAGCCAGAAAAATTGCGAGGTCAAGGCATTTGGATGAAACTGTTAAAAGTGTATTTAATAACAGATCAGGTACCAGGTTCTATCGCTTCTGCTGCATCCCCCCTCCACCTTTCGTTGAAATGTGTAGAATATTGGGCGTGATTTTGTCGCTTTACGAGTAATCTTATCAATTTTATACACCTATCTTTGTAGCTGGTTTTTTTTTTTTTGTGTTTATACAGCTAGCATTGAAATAGCGGAAAATTGGATTTTCTGCGCTAGTTTAGCATTTTGCGAGTAGAGCATTTACTGTAATATTAACCCGAACACTCCTAGGTCGGAATTCACAGTTGGAGGCTTGTTTGGCAAAGAAGCTATACTTCATGTAGTGGTGCTTCTCCTTCAAGCACTACTTATCTGACGAATGAATTCATAAATCGTTACTTGAAGTAATTATTGTATAAGCACTACTTATTTGGGCCAAGTTGTGCTTGGTGCTGTATGGAAATAAGTATCTGTATAATATCAATACCAACATAAAATAGATAAATTTGTCACTTCATTTACAGCAGTCACCCAGACAAAATAAAATTTGTACGTTAGTTTGTTATTTATTTAATTTTCACTGTTTTGAATAATTTTAATTTGTTTTATCACATATTTTAAATTTAAATAATCACATGTGCAATAAAAACGTGTTTGCATGTGTTATGTAATTATTTTTTCAGAAGTTTGTTAGCCGTGCTTTAAAAAAAAAAAAAAAAAAAAAAAAAAAAACAACCCTTTGGTTGACGTGCGTTCTCGACGATTATATCACGTGTATGTTCGTTTTAATGACATCTCAGTTAATTTAAAACCTACAATACCTTGTAATAATATAATTCGCAATACCTTGTAATAATATAATTCTGGACATTTCCGTCGAGCGCCAATAATCGCCATTCCGGGAACTACATTATCGATCGTAAAAGTGCTTGCTTATATCTCATGCTACTGTTCAGTCGACATAACCTGTGTTTCAGACCTCGTATTGCAAACACAGGCCTGTGCGAATATTGGAATTTTCGAATACCGTTTCGAATAATGGAAGAAAATAGTACTCCAGCGCCCGTGAACTGTACTCATTTTTATCACGGTTATTAGAGTACTTTGCTGGTGTTGTGAAAATCTTTATCGGTAGTTGATTATTTTTGTTTGTGCTTTCATTAGGCGTGATTGATTGCAGTTGCCGTTTTAGTAGTTTTAATGAGTGAAATGTATTATTATCGGTACAGGTTTTACCACACCGGCTCGTTCTGCAGTTTCCAACTGCCGTGCCGTTCCCCACGAAGCTACATACTTGAAGTATTTATGTTTTTTTCCCCCAAGGTTTTAAGTTTGTTGGTTTTCAGGGAATGGGCAAATTGTGGATTTTACTTAATGATTATGCAAATAAATTATTTTATATTGGTTATGGACAAACATCATTGTAGTGAAGTGTTCGTGCAAGGATTTCCATATAAAAACTTGTTAGAGATGTTACGAATTACAAACAGTAAGTTAACGTGTTTTGTAAATAATGTATTTCGAAACAGTTACTATAATGTTTGGAATGCAAATGCTCTAAAAAGTAAGCACAATCAAGTATTTTGTGTTGTAAAAATAATATTTGTTTGCTACGCAAGTGTTGTACAACCAACGAGTGTAAGGTTAATTTTGGTAAAAGTGTGTTTATTACTGGATCACTGTGCAATTCAAAATGACACACTCGTAAGAACTGCAAAACAATGCCGTCTCATGAAAGACGTTGAAACTAAAGATCCCCCCCCCCCACCGGCATATTTCTCCCGAAATAAAAAATAAAACCCCAGCAACAAAAATAGACTGTACAGTCAACTTAACCTCTTTCAGTAGCCTACTCGTTCGGCAAACACGTTCGGTTATAACCTAACTGTTTTGGGCACGTTCTGTTTGTGTTTATACAATAAAAATAATATAGTGACACAGGTTTGTGTACTAAAATTTGTTTTGATTTTTTAATTAGCCTTTTGTTAGCGTCAAAGCTAAAATGTTAACTTAATATTCGTTAGGTATAAAATTGGCTCGCTTCAGTGTAATGAATATTTCACCGTAATTGTTAATGTTGGTTTACGTGATTAGTATTAATTTCAATTGTCTATTTGAAAACGAAAGGCTGTTTCTTTTTGCTGAATCTGAATGTGCGACATTTTTATGTAAAAACGTTTGGTTATTTTCTTGTTATACACCAGCCCCTAAAATATATTACAAATTAGAAACATTCAAAATTATTTGATGCTCGTACTTTTGCGCCGTAAGGCTCTTCATGTACAAATGGTCAAAAATCCTCCTAGTAACCAAAACCCATTGCACACAAAGGTTAAGAAAAGAGGTTGTGTTTTCACATCAAAGTGTAAGATTTTAATTTTCCCATTTGTCCCATGTAATTATGTTAAGTACCTACACCAATTCCTGTTTCCATTAAATATTTTAAGGAAACATCGTTTGTAATAAAAATATTTTGTGAATTACCTAGACCAATTATAAATATTCAGTGCTTAAGTTCACAACGAAGCAGACTTGATGAAGTACTACTTATATGCATAAATAAGTAATGCTTCTTTGACTATGAATACTTAAGAAATAAGTAAAACTTATTTTGTTACTGTGAATACATGATAAGAAGTACTTCATGAAGCATTACTTACAGCTATCAAAATGTTTCTGGCCCTGAGAAAGTCTGAATTTGTTATAAGGGAACTGCTAGCCACCAAGAAAAACTAATTGTGAACATTTGCAGGAGACTGATCCTACACATTTTTAAACCCAAGTCGCTAAGAATTCTCGATAGGGAAACGTGTAGTAATATTTTGTGGATTTCTCTCCTCAATTAGTGCCGAAGCAACCTCACAACATTGGTTCCGCCTTAAAATTGTAAAAATTAATCAGAGTGAACACGAAATTCAAAGAACACCACTAAACTGTACCAGGTATGCGCAGCCGCTTCGCCTCTGTGCCTGTCCGTCCTTGCTACAGACGAGCCCAGTGGTGGTTGCAGTAGCGTATCTAGAATAATCTCAAAAAGGAAGGGGGATTCTATGAACATTTACTGCCATACAGCTGTTCACGGTAAAATGAGCACTTTTTAAATCGACATTTGAAAAATGCTACTGCCCATATTTGCATATATTTTAACGGGCACGCTGACTGTCGCGTGTCCATTAAAGTGGGCAACGACGGAGAGAAATTAATTCCATGTGGTAATGCTAAATTACAAGTGTTAAATAGAGATTTGTGAATACCGAAATATTTTGTTTCAATTTTTTGTTCTTTTTGATACACAGCGCAAAAATAATATTAAAAAAATGGTAAAATATTTACTATTCTAAAATTTTACAGTTGTCCTTGACTGAAGCACGAATAAAATTATCAGGCCCATGGTAATGTTAGAATTGTACATCTAGTGTAAGAATGCACATTGCGCATACAAGTAGATCTTGAGCAGAGCTTTCAGAAGTGCTCATTTTACAGTGAACAGCCTATATTAACATGTACGTCAATTTGCCAGAATCGATAATAATAATGTTATTGACATTAATAGGTGCAACTGTTAAAATATTTTTTTTCTCAAAGTATTTACCTCAAAACTACAACGTTATTAAACAAAACCCAATTTTTGACTGGAAACTTTTGTTTCGTCGGCACGGGGGAAGGGGGGAGGGTTATGGACCTCTATAGCTACGTCACTGGTTGGTTGCTCCTCTTCAAGACGACCTCGTGATGTCCCCATCGTAGGGTCGGGGCGGGGGTACCCGCCACCTGGACTGATGTCACTCACGCCCGCTGGAGGAGTCGACGACTTGGGGAGCCAATACTAGAATTTTCTGGTCATCACCGACCTCGGCGCTACTCGAGGCGCGAAGAACATTCTAGACTAGTAGTGCTGGGTACACAATATGTGCGATTCGAGAGGCGATAAGCGACGGTAAAGTGACCAGCAAGGGCAATGCGAGACTATCAGCAGAGCAGATATTGAGACTGACCGGATGGACTGTAAGAAAGGACCTGTTTAGTGAATCGCGGGCATTTGTATGGTGTAAATGTATGGCAGTTGATATTTTGATTGTACATCTGTAATTTACAGAAGATTAAGTAGGTGTTGGTAGTATAAAGCACGCATGTAAAACATGACGGCGTGTACGCCAACGTAAACACAGTGAGAGCCACGGAAGCTGTCAGTACGGTCTTGCTTCTATTTAAGTTTCCCTGTCTTACACCCCCTTCACGCCCCAATCTTCATGTTTGTGTTATACAAACAGAAGTACGATTTACAAGTCTTCTGCCACGGGGGATGTTTCAACCCTTCCCGAATGGACAGTAGGAAGTGTGTGAAGATCTACTCCGGTCTCAAGGTTCCATCTCCCACCCTCCACCTGTAACGGTTTTGGAACGTGCTAGATCTCCGGCAGTGGCGTAGTTCGTCGCGAGCCACAAACACGCAAAGAGGGGGAGAGAGAGAGAGGGGGGGATAGGGGGAGAGAACGTTCCTGTAGTATAGGTTTCAGCGTTTCATTTCCTGCCGTCGGATCCTCTGGGATCTGCCGACACGTCGCTGGCGCGCAGGGCTGATGTAGTAAAACTGCAGGCTGGAGGAGGCGCGGCGGGCTGTAATGGAATCTCACGACGATTTTCATTCCACCCGTGGGCGAAGGAAAGGAAAATGTTATGGTTTAGGAGAGGGGGAGGGGGTAGGTGGTCATGACGTCGCACCAGGTATCGATTACCACGTCATAAGGCGGTCGACATCCCTTTCCCCTGTTCTCGAGGGCCCCGCCCTTTTCACACTTGGTTCTCTGGGTGCTCGTCTACCCGGTGCGCCACTGCTGGACATCTTTCTCGAAGGGGGAAGGAAATGAGAATAAATGACAGTCTTTCATAACGTTATTCCCACGCCACGTAACAGATCAAGAAAATGTCACTTTACGTCTACTTTCTCTACAGGTTTGCCTTGGATACACGAGGAAAACCGTATAGTCGGGTGCACAGAACTATGGTAGATCCCTTCCACCGGTTTCAGCTTTTTACTGTGGCACGTAGTATAGCGAGGAGGGAATGTACGTGTTTTTGTGCCTCGCGATGATGTACGCAATGCGTGTCGGTGGTCACAACCAAGCCGATATTATATGATACCTGTTCACATTCTTCTTGTGTAATCTTCTGTAAAGCCGATACTACACGATACCTGCAACTGTACTTGGTTCTCGTACAAGCTCCTACATGCCTTGGTGCACGAGCCGGTATACCAGCCGCTATGTGAGCCGCCATGGAAGATTCGTATTACACGACAGCAGTTTGCGTATTAGCATTTGGCACCCTCGGTGGGTGCGCAGTGTGATATGAACCCCGTTCCTAGAACTGCTATCAGTTAGTAACTTGCGTAGGCCTATGAAAAAACTAGCTAGGACATCTTAATATTGCTATATTACTGTTCACCTTTTACGTAAATCGGTTGCTTACTAGTGTAGCTTCATTAATTTTCTTGAAAATGATGCGAAGTCACTACTATAGTACGAGTGTGTTGTTATTAATTTTGACGAAAATTAATGACCGGTTGGAAAATATAAATTTTTTTTTACGTACCGGGATATTATCCGCAATAAAAATTTAATTATAAAAAAGCATGTGGATCCGACGGAGTTTGGAACTCACGCCCATAAAACACTGCGCCACGAGACGCAGCGACTGTACTGCCAGTTCACTCGTAACATTGTGAATTTACATACAGTATATACAGGGAACTGTTCGAATTAATATTTTCATAGCGTAGATAATGTTTTAAGTATTTAGAAAGGGTTTTAAACAGCAACTAAAAGCTGGCATAGTCGGTATTATTGGCCATTGCATTTTAAATCTGTTTGCAAGAGTTTCAATCTCACGGATGTATAATCAAGATGGAGGCGTCCTTTTCGGTTTATTCATCAACTCGTTTCAGGTAGTAGCCACGGGGAGCTCCCTACGTTCTGATACTGTGATGTGATTGGCCAGGTACGAAAGCCGGTGTGGAACCTGCCACGAAAAATAGGACGGGTCCGATTACGAAACCTGGTACGAAATCTGGCCGTACAAGACGGGAAATGCCATGACGGGTGCCACACTAGCCCCTATACCGGCCGCTATGGAGGACCTTGCACTAGCTTTTACGGAATCTGGTATCGTGTAATATCGTCATAAGGCCTGTATAACAGTTTGGAAAAAAGCTAAAGGAATGTTTTACGTTCACTATATTAGAAAAAAGCACTGCTTCTGTTTTTAAAACATTACAGCTGTTCCTGGTATCAGAATGGCTAAAAGTAGTGTTAACAGCTCTTGACATCATTTAGCTAACTGGGACGCTTTGAAATACAAGGTATCCAGAGCTGCAAACGATAATATATCTCTAGAATTTAGTTAATTCCTTGCGGAAAAAAATGAGGCTGCAGGTGTAATATTTTTTTTGTCGAATTTAGGTCGTTTCTCACAAGGCCCCTGTGATGGATGTAACAGAGGAATGTTTTGCATCGCCAGGCCGTGTGGGGTGGCCGGACTGTGACCTTGAGCGGGCTCGCCATTTACCCGCAGGACCAGACCCCTTTGTCTGCCGGATTGGCAATCGGAGAAACGAGAAGATAATACATATGGGCCCGCCCGCTTAAAACATTGGTCTTGGAGTCGCTTCAAGGCTGCTTAAATTCACGGTTGGGTCGTAAATATAACCTTCATTCAACGCTTTCTCTTTGGCCCGTCCACGCGAAGACTTTTTGTACTGTGATATTAAGAGAGCATGTATAATGGCGATTGTGAAAATAGTGTAATTTTGTATGCAACTATTGTATCCGTTGCGACAGGTTTTCTAGCAAAATATTGCAGCACTGAACACGCTTACTTGGGCGTGTGACGTCTCCTTGTTGCAGAAATGCAGTAAACGGCAACATTCTGAATTCTTAGTAAATTAAAACATTTGTGAATACTGAAATTATTTATTTTACTTCCTGTTTTTATAATGCACTTAATTCTAAGAACTAGCAGATCTGTAAAATATTTACTTTTCTAGTAATTTCACATTTTCACTTGGCCGATGCAAGAGTACAGTGATCAGCCAATGGCAGTGTTAATTTTACTTATGGGATGACACAGCGAGCATACGAGCATAATTTACCACGTCTTTCAAGTATCCTCGTTTTACCTTGAACAACTTAATGGCACGTTTCGCATCTTTTCCCGTAATTTTATAGGAGGCATGGAGACCATATACTAAAGATGAGGTAGACCGCTTATTCGTCTTCTGCGCATGTTCCCATCACTGACCTACCCCAAAGGAACACAACTGTCATAGTAACATGGTCAACAGTGATTAACGTGTTTGTTTATATCTTAATATTAAAAAGACGAACACTTTCATAAGAATAAAACACTTTCAGCAATTTGAATTTAATCAAACCGCATTACAAATTGGTTAGAAGAAGTATACAAATATCTCATAGCGCTTGTTTAGTAGACAGTGTTCTAACTTCAATTGAATCCACGCCGTTTTGCTAGATGTGTTGGCAGGAAAGCAGCTCAATGTTAAGACACGGAGACTGGTTACGCACAGCGAGTGAGATCTGTCTACCTCATCTTTAGTCTATGGCCGTGTCTGAATTCACGTGCCAAGTGCCGTTACCTGGCTTCGTGCCCTAGAAAAGTGCATATAGGACGCGACGTAAAGTAGTCGCTGTCCGAATTCACGGCTAGGGCACGAATGCACCCTAGAATATCTCCTTCAGACAAGGGCACGTGTCTCATCCCCTAGATCGTTTTTCCGATGCTCTACTGTTCGTTGCTATTTATTCACTGCTTATCTTTGTGCGACTAACGGTCTTCGAATAAACGGAAAATTAGCAAACATTTGTACATTATATGTAGTTTGATGTTTTATAGCCCTTTTAATCCGTTGTAACTCATATTTTTATTTATGAAAGGGTCGGTGGATGAATCTGTTCGATTGCAAATGAAAACGTAAAGAAACATGCGGAATTCCCGTCCTGGTTTCCAGTGTAAACAACAGAAACTCGCCCATCGATCGGTCAATAATCCAAATATAAACGAACAAGTGTGTCTGATTTTGGAGATGCAAACTTCTTCACGAAGGGGACAAGGGCTTATATCTCGCGATGGGCGCAAGGCGGCGAATTCAGACTCGGCCTATGGGCCAGGCCGGGCTGAGACTAGGGTTGCCAACTGTTCCGTATTGTACGGGATTCATCGTATCCCGGGGTTAAAGAATTATCTCGTGTGGGCGTAGGACTGGACGTCATCCCGTATCTCGCACTTCTTGGAGAATAAACTGAATATCAATAAGAACAGTGTTGGTAATTCACCACTTCCGCATTCGTCAGTAAGCAGGGTAAATATAAAATTTTCTGTAACCATACTTACATTCATTTCAGTCTTAACACACTCTCCCCCACGCTCCGTACTGTAGACTCTAAATTTTAATAAATTGTGTTTAATATTTGTGTCTTTGGTTCCATAAATACCTTTAAATCAAACATGTTTTAAATTGAAAGAGGCAAGTAGTTCACAAAGTGAAGTAGTGAATCGACCATGGTCTGCCCTGCCCTGCCCTGCCCACACATTTGAAGCCATTGAGAGTAGCAGCAATATACCATTTACATTCGTAGCTTAAAAGCAATATTATTTGGCGTGTGTGTGTGTGTTTTTTTTTAATCAGAGGTAAGCCAAACCCATGGTCTGAATTTATAGATTACGTTGGAGGTGTAAGGATTAAATAGAATAAAATATTTGATCTGCTACAGACCGCTACCTATAGTAAACCACTGTGTGTGTTCATGTTTACAAAGTCGCCTGAGAACGTTGTTAAATAATTTTTTCTTAGATTTTTGATTGTTTATATGTATATATGTAAAGAAAAAAGTTATTAACACATTAGTTTGAGTTCAGTTTATGAGACAGAGTGAAATACAAACTGCACCTTCAATTTTATTTTGTAGTCGATTTATTTATTTACTCTATTGTTATGCGAGGAGTAAAGTAATATTTGATTTTAATGAATTGAATACTCGGTGCGACTTGTTGCTATGTACGAAAAATTTGTAAGGAGGAGATTAATTCTCCATTTTTGTGCATCGAAAAGGTCTAAATTTGAGAATTAACTGTCCGTAGAATTGAATATTATTATTATTTTCATTATCCATTTTAGAAGCAATTGCATCTGTAGAAGGAATGTGCAGAACAAGTAATTATATTTATGCTTTCCTAAGATATCTTTATCATTCTACATGCGTTCTGTGTAATTGAAAGGATTATTGCAAGAAAATATTTAATCCTATCGAAGTAGGGGGTCAAACTACATTTGATGATATGCTGATAATGTCAAATGTTGCCTATGCTTTTAAAGAACTGCTCTCACAATAAGTGGTAATCGCATTATTAAATTTAAATGGTATTGCTTATAATCGACCCAGAGGATATCTGATTATGAATAAAAGATCTCGAAAGCCGGAGATTACTACTAAGAAAGCTTTCCAAAGCTAAGAAGCAAGACTTAATGCTGGAACATATAACATTTTCAGTAAATTCACAACTACCATTTATTGACGGAACCAAACTTAATACTGTGATTCTCATTTGCAAATGTGTAGAGGGGAATTTAGATATAGGCTTTGGTTTCAGATTCTAAGAAAAAGAATAATTGATACATTCTATGTCTATTGTGTGAATTATTTTTTGAGTTGGATTGAAGTTAGGTTTTTACACTATTAATAAAATGCATGATTTCTTGGTTTACGATAGTTTGTCCTTTTATGTAGGGTAGAAGTCAATATGATGCATGATTAAAATTGTAATCTTTTTCGTTTATCGATTTATTAAATTTCTGTAATGTGTAACAATAGAGTTTGTCCCAGGAGTGCACATATTACATGCTCGTTTAAGCTCGTGAAAATAAATGCATAAACTTCCGTTGTAACACCGTCGTACTCGGATACTTGTAAGTGTGGTAAACCAAACCATGTTTGAGTTTACCCATCACAGAGGTTTTCATAAAATAACATGTAATATCAGAAAATTATTTTTTTGTGGTAAAATTTATTATTTTTAAAGATTAGTTTTGTTGACCTTTTTTCATATGTCCGCATTGGTTGCATTTTTTTGTAATAAAGTATATGAAAATGAATTCGAATGTATGGATAGACAATTTATTTAGATATTTTTTGTTTTAGGTTGAGAGAAAATGTTTACTGTGACTTTTGCAAATTGCATATAGTATTTAGAAACTGTTGATTTTCTTGACAAGTTTCCTTGATCATTTCTTGGGTGGGGAGATGTGTAAAGTTGTCGAAATTGTCCCTCCTTTTGGCAAATCTGGAAAATTGGTAACCCTAGCTGGGACGTTTGGCTGTCAAGTTGGTTTGCGAAGTAAACACGAGTGTTTCCGGCGCGCGGCGGTGGAGGTGGGGGCTATTTCTAGCGCGCTGTTCGTCAAGTGTCCAGAAATACACCCCCACCTCCTCTCCCGCAACGTCTAGGGTCCGCGATAACGCCCCGCCGCTCGGCTTGGAACTGTGAAAACAAACGCGACGCTACATCCTGCTCGCCGGCGGAATAACAAGAGCTGCCGAGTTCCCCCCTCCGCTCAAGCACGATTTGCGGAGAGGCGCTAACTTGCCCGAGGCGGTGTCACGTCCAACCGCGGCTGGTGGTCACAGCGAGGGGGTGTCGCGTCCAACCGCGGCTGGCGGTCACACTGATGGGGGGGGTGGGGGGGGGGGGGGAGCGAAAGAGAGCAAGAGAGAGTTTTTCGACTCGTGAAGTCAGCGGTTCTGCTCACGATCCTCTTTGTATACGTACTCTCTTCATTTAACATCAATATGCCTCACTATAGGCTGTTCACGGTAAAATGAGCACTTTTGAAAGCCCTGCATAATATCTACTTGTATACACGTCGTGTGTTCTTCCGCCTTATGTAAAATTAAGATTGCCGTGGCCTCATAACTTTATTCATCCGTCGGTCAAGTGAAACTGTGAAATTATTAGAAAAGTAAATATTGTACAAATTTGCTCATTTTTACACTTCGATGCTTAAAAAAAAAAGGAACTTATTCAAAAGGTTATGTAACGCTTTTTATTCGACGTTAATATATGGAACTATTTCCCCCCTCCATCGTTACCAACATTATTTGGCACATGCCACTCATTGCGCCCGTTAAAATATATGCAGGAAGGGGCAGTGACTTTATTATAAGATTGATTAAAAAAGTGCTCACTTTATCGTGAATAGCCTTTAGCAAAAAAATTCTTCCACGCCTGTAGGTCACATTCGACCGTAAGTAAGCATAGCGGTAGCAATGGGAAATAGTATAAACAAACTTCACGCCTGTGCTGTTTATGTGTATGTTATGAATTTTGTGATTATAGATTCGATGGATGAGAAATGGCGACCAAGTATGCTTATAGGAAGGTTTAAGGTGGGTTTGACCCAGTGATTCTGTTTGTTGTCGGGGGTGATGTGTATATGTAATTACAGTTTCGGTGAATGGGAAATGGCTGCCAACTATGCTTATAAGAGGGTTTAAGGCATAATTGACCATACCACTCTCATCGAAATCGGTGACTATGCCTATATGAATCTGTCGCCTCCCCTCTCACCTCGCACCCATACTAACCTCACAACCTCGTCAGTCGCTCGCCGAATACTGAAGAGATAACATATATACTTCAAACCCCCTCCCCACTCTAGTCGCTTGAGCTCACACTCTCGACAGCCTCTCCCCACCCCTTACAACCTCGTCAGAGCTCAGTCGTGCGCCGCACACCGAAGAGTAAACACCAATAGCTCCCAAACGTCTCTTGTGCCAGTATTGCACTTCAACGAACAGCCACGCACAGCACAGCGGGGTATCGTTAGGGGTGGCGTACAGGATGTTAATTAACCGGGACGATAGCACTTCTACAGGTTATTCGTCACTTGTGCCACTCTTGCACTTTGTATCCAGTATTCTTGCGCTCATTCTACTTCAGCGTGTATGCTATTCACTGGTCAGATGGATAGGGAGATAGAGAGAGAGAGAGAGTTGGAGACGGAGATGTAGAGAGACGGAGATGGAGGGAGACGGAGAGAGATACAGGCGGAAAGGAAGGGGGGAGAGAGACGGAGAGAGAGAAACAGACGGAAAGGAAGGGGAGGGAGAGAGAGATAATAAGGGGGGGGGAGAGAAGAGACAGGTGTGTGTGTGTATATATATATATATATATATATATATATATATATATATATATATATATAAAGAATTATTTTATTTGTAATGTGTTAGCCGGAAATTTTTTTAAAAACAAATGTCATTAATATCTGAGAATTTACTATATTAACGTAATCCAATACAACCTGTGATAACCAGAAAAATACTCGTCAAGCAGATAATTGTTTTCAGCACAGAGCTTGCAGAGCTGCCAAACCTAAACATCACATAGACAGCCATAGAGAGATGCCGTCTGTAATGCCCCGCAAAGGTAGTTACTAATAACAGTAGTTTCAGCTGTCGTAATAAAGATGCTCTCTGTGATAACCATGTTAAAGTTACAGAATAGGGACCCTGGTGTAAGGCCAGCACAAGACTTCCAGAAAAACACTCGCTTCATAAAGATGTTTCGAGATCCCTCCAGCGGCATCTGGTGGAAACTGAAAGCGACTGTATGGCGACACGCTGGAGGCTGCAGGGGGTAGAGCCGACACAGGAGTTTACAAAAACCAGTTGTGGACGCCTGCACTCGCTAGCCTGCCCCGCTCTTCACAGAAGGTATATTTTCGAGCAAGTTAACGACTTCTTCCACTAGCTTTGTCTGCTCAGCCTCGCTCTACACGCCTGTGAGCCAATCCTGGCAGCCCCAACTTTGACATTGCGACTTTCAGTGAAACAGCTCGGCACAAAGAAAAACGGAGCTTCAATTCCCGGTCAAGACGCCTCTTAAATAATCAGCAGAATTGTGGAAGTGACGATGATTTGACTTGCTACATAAGAGCCGCCAATTCAAAAATAATACTTCGGTTGCTACCACAAGGGCTTACGAGGCAAATGTTTTATAAAAGTTGAACTTGTAAAAGTAGTTTTAGACAAGACCAAGAAAGACATTTCAATGACTTATTTTCAGTGAAATACGCAATGCAATGATTTTAAAACTTGCTTAACCGAAGGAGAAGAAAATCATCTGATCTGAATTGTGAACAGACACCATTACAAACAAAAGGACGATAAATTAACGGCAATATGATAATGCAATCTCGCGAAGTACCTCATTGCCTAATATAGACTTGCATAACTAGTTACATCGAACACCTCTCTCCGAAGTGCTCGAGCGGATGAGTGAGTGAGTGAAAAGATTTGGGTGGCTCTTAAAGGCTGTTGCATTATCCTCAGATAAAATATTTTTATACTGCATGGTTTTCGTAATATGACAAGTCTGTCAAAATTTTACTGTTTTGTAGTGTATGAATAAAATAAAACAAACTATTTACAGAAAATAGGGCATCTGAAAGATTTTGTCTTGATCTATTTTAAGGTATGTTTAACAAAATATATTTTCTAAAAATTTAGGGGCAGCTAAAAACCAAAAATATGCAAGAATTGTCTTATTTTCTGCAATTTGTTGAAATTTCAAAATAATTTCCTTGTATAATTTTGAGGCATCTTGAAGTAGCCCTTGGCATCGTCTTTCAGTGCGAATTATCTCATTTGCGTACGTGAGATGGTTTCCATTATTTGTGCGACTTTGATATGTCATTTTTGCAAAGCCTAAAAGATCTAGAAATATTTTATCAAGGGAAAGGCAGTTTCAGATAATGCCTGCTAGTTGAACAGTATGTGGCTGATGCCCTCACAGCCATTGGTGCATTAAATCAGTATATTTATATAATTTGTACCATAGCTCATTTCACAGTGGATTTTTCAAAAATTTTGGCTCGTCAAGACGTAAATAACTTTTAACACCTTCTTACGTAGTTAAGTATTCACTGCCATCATTATTCTCGGAGCACTGATGGAAGAAAAGAGAATAAATTTGTTTTATGTGCACTCAGTGCTTCGAGAATGACGGCAGTGAATATCGAACAAGGTAAGAGGGGATAAAGTTGTTATTTACGTCTTGACGAGTTAAAAACTATGAAAAATCCTCTGTGAAACAAGTTAAGAGACAAATTATATAAATATACTACTGTCTTCCATTCTCAAGACCTCTGTGTTAAGGCAATTGGTGCATGAGAGTGAAGCAAGGTGAGTATGGAGCAGCGCTGGAATACAATTGTGGAGGAAACTGCAGATCCCCGAGAAAACCCGCCGACCAGCGCCATTGTCCCGCACGATTTCCAAGAATCCGGGGCTGACCTCGCCGGGAATCAAACCAGGTTCACCTTGGTGGGAGGCGAGTACTCTAACCACCACACCACCGCGGCCCCATTTTCTTTCTGGAGCATGTTTGCTTGAACTAACCCCAATACGTTCGCAAGTTTATTTCCACTGACGTTCATAAAGACTTTGTTTGCCTGTATTTTTATAAAGACATTCACGGGTCATTCGAAAGTCCGTCAGGGCGACATTTTTGAGATACAGAATAAGATCACCTCGTAAAGATACTTTACAGTCGTACCAAAACCTAAGCGAGCATGTTCTGTGTGAATGTTTGAAGTTATCGTAACATTTACAGTAGTCTGATTCCGTTGCTGCATCTACTTTCGTGTTTTTCCGGGTTGATGCTTTTGTGGGCATGTAGTTCAGTACTTACGTTGCCCTTTTATTTAATTCAAGTGAGAAGCAAACTGCGTGTGTGGTGGTAATGCATTATATTTATAAGCAATCTTGTGTAAACGTATTTAGGTAACGACGATCCACCACCTCGGGTTGTACAAGTCATATGTCGGATGGTGCAGTAGACCTCGACAACACGTAACCTACAAGACCAAATATGGCAAATACAAAAGGGTGGGTCTGGTTGCTCTTACCTGTGTTTTGTGAAGAGAAGTTGAAAGCGACTTAGGCAGAGTCTTAAATAAATGTCTTATCATAACCATGCAATCAATCATGTACATAAAAAACCAGTAAAGTAACATTGATATCATTACAGAAAACTTTATATTGTAGAAATGACTGAATACGGGGAAATTATATTATGAAAGAACACTGTGCACAAATTCTGTGACCCATATCATTAATTTTAAGAACCATGTTTTGATGGGGGTACTACAAAGTGTTGTTTTATTCTTGATTTTAATTAGGAATAAGAATGTTCATGCTTGGGAATCATAATGGGTGGATAGCCACACCCGCACAATTTCCTTCATGCCTTAAGAATAAAAAAAGTTTTTCTTTCTTGATTTAAGTAGTGCAGACGCGAGTCATTCTTTTGCCTTCTCCTGAAGGTGCTTCACACAATTACGAACAGGGACGCATCGCCTCGTTCACAAGGTGAATATGGCCGAAACTACATTGGCTCCATGGTGTAAGGCACAGCAAACTGCGACCACACTAAACAAAGTTTTAAGGACAAAATAAAAATTCCGCGGGCTTAAAAATTACATCAAAACATCGAAAATAAGTAACACTTTAAACTTACTTAATGCGGCGGGAATGATATTACGTAATGTTACAGGATAATATCAGTAGTCACCAAATAACGCGTTACATTTTCAAGATGTCGATTGTAGAAGAAAGAACATCGCATCAGCACTCCTTTACATGATACATATCGATAGCAGTATCGATATTTCTAAGGTTATACTTGCTTTCAGAAACATATATGCTTAAAAAATAATTTTTCAAAACGAAGTTTCTAAAGAATCAAGTCAGTAAATTTTACGGCAGTAAATATTGGCATTAATAATATTTTAAATGCAGAAATAGTGATTTACCAAAAGTGTTGCCCTCTATAACCTTAAATATGAATCCAATTATATTTTAAATGACATTACTTAAAAGTGGTGCCACCTATAATGAAATGAACAGCAAAAATAAAAGTTTAACGAAAATATCCGTTAAATACATTAATAGAAATTAGTGGCATATAAAATTTTGAAGATTTTCAGATATTAATTATTTTCTCTAATGCCATTTATTATACATAATAAATTTAATGATGGAAACATAATTTGAATAATAGTTACTAGAGCACCAAAAGGGGATAATTGATTACAAGGGCAAATCAAGAAACAGACTTTGCCAAAAAAAATAGTTTGCCCACGAAGGCACACACTCGAAATATAATAAAAATAAAGCAAACATTAGCTAAACGCTTACCGTGCCAGTAAATGGCACAACGGGCTAACAAGCAACAAAATATCCCGTATTGATAAAACATTAATATATCGCGAGTATTATAACGAAAATCACCGCTGACAGCAATTGGTAAAAACAAATTCCACACAACTACATATAAGTAATATTTGTAGAAATGAAAGTGCTCTATTTTGTGGTACCGAGAAAAATCACTGTCACAATTATTCGCAAAATACTTCCACTAATAATAACGTAAATACAAAGCAGTTTGGAAAGTATGAAATATAGTTATAAAGGAGGTGGGAAGCGTAACAATACAGTGAAATCGATAACCATATTTGCAATAGTTACGTAAACGAAACATTTTTGTTGAAATGACTGCAAATATATAATGCGATAAAAGCTTTTAAATGAAACCTAGACGCTAAACCTTGGTAACGTGCCTTGTGGACACTAGGCTGCAGACAGCACTTGAGTATGGCAGCAATTCAACAAAAAGGTATACATACTAGAAACCAACTTTTATTCAATAATAATATTAGTAAAGGCTGTTCGCGATAAAGTGAGCACTTTTGAAATCAACCTTAGAAAAGTCACTACCCCTCCCTGCATATATTTTAACTTGCGCACTGAGTGACATGCGCCCAGTAAAGTTGGTAATGATGGATGGAAAATAGTTCCATATCTTAAGGTCAAATAAATAGTGTTAGGTAACCATTTGGGCAAACTGAAATTATTTTTCCCTCTGTTTTTTTTAATGCGTTTAAGAATGAGCAGATTTGTAACATATTACCCATTACACCAAATAGAATCAGATTTTCCACTGATTACTGATGTAAAATAAAATAAGCATTTTTAAGGCCCTGCTATATTTTTCCTTTCAACCAATACCTATCCGTCCGCCACTTTTTTATATAAGCTATTCACTGTAAGTGAGCTTTTTTGAAAGCCCTCTCATTTGGAATGTCAATAATTACATTTTATTTTAGTCTTAGACGTTAACTTCCGAGTGTGGTGGAATATACATGCCGTGTTTATTACGTACATAATATTTATCTTAAAAGGTGGTTAAACGATAAAAAGTGGCTAAAAGGAGAAAGTAATTAGGGCCTCAGAAGTGCTCACGTTGCCGTGAACAGCGTATATAAACATTGCCATTTAACTAATATACAGTTCATACATTTCACCGCTTTCGAAAGTTAATGTCTGAGGCTGTAATGCGAGTCGAAAAGCGTCGAACTTGGCGAGGAAACGACTGACCTGTAAACCGCGACGACGCGTCTCTTGGCCTGTGTGACGTAAGGCTGTGGCAGAGCCAGTGTGAAGCTGCGGACGTGTTTCGCAATGGAACTTCGTACTCCTCCCCCTCAACTATATCTTCTAGTCCCCTTGGTTTATCGTCCCTTGCTACGCTCCCTGCTCTTGTCATGACCCACCTACGTCCTCGGTGTTTGTTGTTTGCCTGGGCTGAGAATAGCCTTTCTGTTTGGCGACTCTTGTGCTTGGCATATGACTGGCGATGATTGTTGCTAGCGCGCGCTCTCTCTCTCTCTCTCTCTCTCTCTCTCCTCCCTTGTACTTCCTTCGGGAACTCTTCCCTGGGACTCGTTTGATGTAGCACCTATTTTCTCCTGCCACTTTGATGTTTCCCTTGACGCTTATAACCACAGTTTTGCTATATTCCGTAACTTTGTGGATATTATGCATCTTCTCAGGCTGCCCCTTGCTGAACTTAGGCTAAAGTCGATTACTGTAAGATGACAAAATACGTTAGCTTCCTTGCCTCGTCTTTCCCTTTGAGAAGAACTGTGTTCTCATACTAGTTTGCAATAGTAATGACTTAAAGGGTTCGAGTAAGTACTTACGATAATTTGCAAGTCTTCTTCTGTTGGAGAGTAATTGTTCAGTGTTACAATAGACATCACGTCACCCAACGTACATACACAAGCGACCCCATTATTCACTAGCTACATGATATCGGAACGTCTGAAGAATATACCTGTATAAAGGCTGTTCGCGGTAAAGTGCGCACTTTTGAAGGCCCTCTCATTTTGAATAACAAATTAATATGTTACTTTAGCTTTAGACGTAAACTTCAGTGTGCTGTGGAATATAAACAGTGTGTTTATTACTTACATGGCAACATTTATTTTAAAAAGTCAAAGGGTTCAAAATGGCTGAAAGGAAAAAAGTAACTAGTGCTCAATTTACCTTGAACAGCCTATACCTGCAGATTTAAGCGACCAAATAATAATTAGCAAATGATTGGCCTGGTATGTGTTATTACATGAGTTGCGCGTACATATACTCCACTTGAGGAAACCAAGAAGACTGTCAGTAGACGATCTGTCTTGATACATGCTTAGCGAGTCGTTCCCTCGTGGTTCACAGCAAGGCTCTTGTGTGGTCAATTTCCCGAGAAGGGGGAGGGGGGGGGTGGTTGGTTCTATCACTACAGTCTGCTCCCATCCTCTACATTGTGCAATTTCAATTACTTATACCTTTATGCGTCAACTCTCATCTCAAAAAAAATACCACTCGCCTATCCAGCTGCTGCTAAGTTCTGTTTCAAGTTCACAAATTGATTATGAAATACCACCGAAAGCCATTCCAATTAAGGTTGCCATTTAGGACTTAACACGTAAGTAATAGTGTACGTCATGTTTTATTATACTGTTCATTATTCATGCTGTAACTAGTTAGCCTGTAGATATGTCCGATCGTGATTATCAACCGGTAAGTTTTGGATTGGGGCCCCACTTCACTCTGTGGTGTCTGTCGGGGTTTTGGATGCAAAGTTACTTTTCCTGCCATTGCTCGAGTCGTTCAGTGGGAAACGGTATCATTCAATTAAGTATTCCTGCATTCTGTCATAACTGTACTACGCGCCGGTGAAATACGGTATGTACATATTTTCGTGTTTAGTACGTAACCAACGTTAAAGAGAAGGTAAAAAGTTTTCCCGAACTTCGTACCAGCATGACATTTATCCTCGGAAAATTACGTTCTAAAGCTCTTTAGCGATTAAGTGTGCAGTTCTGAAATGAAACCCGGGAAAATATTTTCCCGTAACTGTACATGCATTTTAACGGACAATTAAAATTTAATTGGTACGCTCCTAGTAAATTTTACAGCGATGTAGAAAATAAGTAATTTATATTGTCATATTCGAAGTGTTACATTTGAATTCGTGGGCACTGAATTTATTAACATTTATACACAAAATTGATTAATAATACCCGTGTAGGCGAGATAATTACGTTCGTGACTACGCAGTTACACTTAAATCAACCTATGAGTATTCACCAGGATACAATGTTGTGTTTACATACACATGAAGAGTTTTGAGTTTACAATGGACACAAAGTAACATGTAACGTCTTAGTTTTATTACTACACATTTATTTCCCAGATAACTGAGAACGGTGTGAAAATAATCATAGCCGAGAGAATGACAATTTCCAGTGGTTCAAGCAAAACAAAAACCAGATTCAGAAGATGTAGTATAACTTACGCTCGGAATGAATGTGAATAGATACCGGTGGGAATACGTGGCCGGTCGGGTTTATTTTGTTTTATTGTTATACATGGTTTCGCTAGTACAATTGAAACTGGAAATGGAGCTATTTAATTCCGTGCTACGAAGGCGCCTTTCGCCTAGATAGGTTGACGTAGCCTCGCTGTTATCCATTTTGACATTTCTTTGAGCTGAAGTAACACTCAAGAGTTTCAGTTCACAAAGATGTTTCGAAATCCCTCCAGCGACATCAGTGTGAAGTTTGCGCCTATGTTTTTTCACGCTCAGCCTGTTGCTATGCGGAAGTGACCCCAAATGATGGACTTAGATTGGGTGAATTTAAAAAGTGCGTTTTTGTGCGGAAGTATTAAAATTAAAAAAATAAATAATAAAATCTTCCCCTTCCCCTTCCCTAGTAGAGTGGTGTTAAGGGTTCCAAGCCATGTGATTGCCTCAGGGGTTTTACTCCCCTCCAGGGTTGTATTGTATTTGGGTTGTATAACCCCTGGAGTTTTCTGACTAAGAGAGAATGTGGCTCAGATGATCAGTAGAAACACCTTGATGGAGTTAAGTAATCTGCAGAGAAGTCTGCGACTTGTGTTGCCATGCGATGGAATTCGGCGGTACCAAAGACCAGGTCTGCTCGCATAAAAATAAATAAGCCGCAAGAATGAAAATAAAAACCAAGCTCAGCACGTGGGATGACAAACAAACCGTCAATCTCGTGCGAAAAACGCGTGGTGTAGCGCGGGGCTGCGGTGAAGTTGGGTGAAGCGTGTGCGTAGATTCAAGTTGGCACGGCGCCCGTGTGACCCAGTTCTCGCCAGCAGGGGAGTTATTGCGTATTAAACAACCTCCCCACCACCCCCTCACACATGTACCCCCCCCCCCCCATCATCATCTGCAACCCCCAACCTCGTCGGTCCTGGAGCAAGCACGTATTGAGGAATTTTGTTTCGGGAAGGATGCCGGAAAACAAAATTGAATTAACAAGTGTATGTTTGCCAGAGATGAAATTTACCATTTCACTAACATTTTAAATTAAAACGTCTTAGTAATAGTGTGTTTTAAAAGAGCTCGCACGGTCACGCATGCAGTTGCATGCGCACGCGCACACAATCACACACACAATCACGCACACACGCACAATCACGCACACACGCACACAGATATACAGGAACACACACACACGTTCGTGCACACTATAAACTGTAGAACAAAGTCCAGAAGAAAAGGCCACGTTAAAAGTACACAAATCACAGTGTTTCCAGTGATTCTTGTGTGAAGGTGAACCTAATTAACTAAATACTACACATAAGATTTACATATAAATTTTAAAAATATTAATTTGAAACTCTTTGCCCCTGGCTTGTAATTTTAGCTACATTCGTGGATGTTAGCTTTTTTGTTTTCCATACGATGTAATCTTAAGGTTACTACCGTGATGACCGCTGCTAAGGGATGTTATAAAAATACACAAAAGCGTGAAATAAAAAAAAAATATTTATATAAGGTTTGACCTCCTGAGCTACCGGTTAGTAAATAATAAAGTAGACTTTTCCTGAAAATGTTATTTCTCTCAGCATTTTATTTATGTTTAGGCCTATTACTTTTCCGTGCACTTGACTCGAGAATATTTTTGACCTGGACCCCAACACCGCCTTCCCTTGCATACGCGCCTGTCGTGGAGTGAGTGAAGGGTCTTGAGAGCCGATGAATGTTATGCGAGGCGAGTATGGATAAGCACAGGAATGCAAGAGCGGGTAGAAACGGGAGAACCCTGAAACAACCCACCGACCAGCGGCATCGTCCGGCACAATTGCCACGTGCAAAGATCCGGGAGTGTGCCGGCCGGGTAATTGAACCCAGTTCGCCTTGGTGGGAGGCGAGTAGGCAAACCGCTCACCACCGCCTGTCTTAGAGGGCAGGCGGCCATGCGTGCCCCAGTCTGACGGGGCCCGGCGCGCTTGTGGGATCTATTTGTAGTCTTGTTTTATGCACTGCCACTCAGAGCAATTTAGTGCGCGTCGCGTTTCGCAAACAGGCCGCTGTTTCAAACGGCGGCGGCGTCGTCCTCGTGGTTCGGTCGTGTTCGTGTCGACACCGCCAAGTCGAGTGTGAAGCTCCGGAGCGAGGCTGTCTCCAGCTGGAGCCGGCGATGCGGTCTCCTTAGATGCACGCGTTCTGGGAGCGTGAGTCGGCCATTAAATCTCTTCCTCCCCTCCCAACGCCATTTGTGAGCGTGCGAGAGGAAGAGACTGTTCAGTGGGCAATTTTCGAAGCGCTCTCATTTTGAACAAGTCAATAAATATATTTTATTGCTACCATAAACGTTAACTTTAGAGTCCGGTGAACTATAAAAACGTTGTTTAATTATTTACATAAATGTAATATTTATTTAAAAAATTGTTGAAGGATAAAAAAATAGCTGATAAAAAAAGGGGGGGGGGGGGCGTAACTGGGGATTCAAAAGTGCTCGCTTTACCGTGAACAACATATACAGGATGTTGCAAAATTGCATGACATTACTTCAGGGAAACAATCTTCACACCTGGAGAATGAATATATAAACATAGGTCCGCAAACGCTTCGTTTATTTATGGCCCGCCGGCTGCATCATGTTACTGTGGAATGCTATCGCAGCTGTAATTGACAACCCCATACCAGCCCCCCGAGGTGCCCTGATTTGAATCCACTAGACTTTTATTTGTGGGAACATTTAAATGTAATTGTGTAGGCAACCCCAGTGGACGATGTGGGCAACCTCCGTAAACATATTGAGGCGGGTTGCGAAACAATCAGGAATTTTCCAGGGATTCATCAACGCATCCGGGTGTCCATTCGTGCTGATGGAGGGCATTTTGAACACTTCCTTTAGTGTTGACGATAAGATTTCAACACAATTTCTGTGAAGTTCCTACTGTTCTAGGTGTATTGTGTATCATGCAAACGAACGCTGCGATGGCATTCCACAGTAACATGCTCCAGCCCGTGGGCCATACAATGTACGTTATGTATTATGGGCTGCAGTAAAGAAACTAAGCGTTTGCGGACCTATGTTCATATAAAAATTTTTCGTCCTCCAGATGGAATGTTTACCCGAAGTATTGCCATGCAATTTTGCAACATTCTATATACAGTCTCGTGTTATTGTTACAGGTCGTCAGGGGCGTATCAGTGTTAGTGAGGGATGGAGGTCTTGATGTAAATAAAATAACTAAACTGAATTTCTTATGTATTAAAATTATATAAAATAATACAATCAAGTATTACAACATTAAGCTACCTCTTCTATTTCACTTATCCTACCAGTGAGCGCTATATATAATGCCAGTTTCAATTCTAATTGAAGGCCTGTCGTTATACTTGTTGCAGTCCACTTGATCGTAACATATTATTTATACGTATACGACCAAAATGTCAATTGCCATACATTAACATCATTACAGATGTCTGTAGAGCATACTCACTTTCCCACAGTCCGCATGAATCCGGTTAGTATATGTTAAGAAATTGTAGTCTAAAAATTAAACAGGTTTTCAGGCATGTTGGAGGGCATTCAAATAGTGTTTCCAATGTGCGTGTTGTCTTAACAGTATCATGCACGACTAGTCTGACGTGTTTTGTTTCCGTAGATAAGCACTTTTGGCGCACGTTTTCATTTTTCCAAAAACAAAGAATGTCAAACATTGCGACAAAGTTCGAGCAGCAGGTGAAGGTAGGCGGCCGCCTTAACTAGTCTTGACCAGGCCGGTCATGCGAAGTCAGTGGGACGGATGCTCGAGGTGAAGAACCAGCAGTACATTCATGACGACCCCGCTGTTGTACGGGCAGACCAGTGACGCGCGGAAACAGCGTGTAGTTGGGATGTGAGCCACCCCTGCCAGCCAGGCGCACTTCCTGTCTGTCGCCAGTGTGTGTGCCTAGTCATTACCCAGGGAAGGGTGTTTGTTTATCCACCCAGTGCCAGTGTCCGAGTAGACGTTGTGTTTTGCTCGCCAACATTGGCCCGTGAGTGTTCAGCTCTCGTTTTACGCACGTGCCAGTTCACCTTTCGTTAAAAGGGACTAACTCCCCGCCCCCGCCGTATTTGATCCATCCATTTGTAAAGTATTGGAGTGACATTTTTCACACGACCGCAGAGTACTTGAGGATACAGTTGTGAAACAGCCTCTTATACCGCGAACTCCAGCCGCACGCACGCGCTAGCAAAATGGCTTCACACTCGCTAGCAGCATGTCGGAATGCCGCCCGCCAATCAGCGCCTGGCATCTTACTCCCCAGCCTGTATCCCAGCTAACAGTGCAGTTCGCAGTAGCCAATCAGACACGGGGCCCGTTCCTAGAGCCTCACGCAGCCAATCAGCGAATGGGTACGCTCATATCAAAGGAGCCGTCTTTCCACTTCGGTATACTTACATACTACGTGCCTTTACGGAGATACTTGCATGTTGCGTGGGTGTGCGGAATAACGCCACCATATGCCGGTAACGAAACAGGAAAGCCACTGCAACAGATTCAGACAGTACCTACAATAATACATAAGTATTCAATTGCCAATCAATTTCGCACAAGGTTTCTGGTCTTGTGACTGTGCTACTCTTATGACCTATGTTCTGTGTCTGTTGTTTTTATCGTATGTAATTCCATTTTCCTCGAATAAAATTATTTCTCACTATATATTTTTAAATAATTTAATGCTAAATACATATTTTTTTCTGGTTTTCTGCAACCATAATATTAAATACTAAGATATATAGATGAAAAAAATTGCAACATAAATTAATGCCATGGGATACCGCGTGACACACCTGCAATCACATCAGGCCATATATGTGGGGAATTAATTTTAAAATAAAAAAGTTTAGCATATTTCTAAAAATTTTTTAAAATGCATGAACTTTTATTTAGTGATTACAGAGATTGCCAAGCAGTAGCTTACAACATTATTGAACATAGTGCTTTTTTCATTGGTATAGGCTGTTCATGGTAAAGTAAGCACTTTTTGATTTTCCTTTCATCCCATTTCCATCCTCTTACTGCTTTTTAATATAAAACTTGCAATGTGACCAATAAACACAGAGTATATATTTCACCACCCTCAAAATTTAATGCCTGAGGCTGCAATAAGATATCTTTATTAATGGTTAATGCTTGTTAGGAGGGCCTTAAGAAGTGCCCACTTTACTGTGAACAGCCTATATATGTTAGTATTTGTTTTCATTGTTGCAGCAAAACAGAAAAATTTGGGACTTTACATAAAATTATTTAAAAAGTACGAAGTATAGAATGGTTTTATTCGAGGAAAATGGCACCACATACAATGCGTATAAGCTGATCACTGTTTGGTACGGTTATACTTTTTTTTTTGTATCCAACAACTTTAAGAGGGGAGAATAGGGCTACTGTACTTATTATGTTGTATGAGGTAACTGTTCATGGCTATAAGATTAGAGTTCATCGTTTTATGTGAAAATTAAGTGTATACACGCTTATAGGCCATTCACGATTACTTCACTCTTTTCTGGAGCTCTGCGAAAGTTCTACATCCAGGATATTCCTCCGTCTCATGCAAACAAAGGTTAACGAAGTTTAGAAAATTACACCAAAGGGACAACACACCGCATTCGTGCGCACGCAGTGTATTGCCATTTTGCATAAAACTATTTCTTACTAGGCATGACCAACACACCTATGATATATTATAATTAATATATAGTACATAAGTAAATGTTTAATTTAACTAAATGCAAGGTATTTTTATGTTTAAAAAAGTATAAACTTCCACTGATACATTGCATATTTAAGACATAACGAAACAAGTCATACTTGGTGATTTTTCAAGCGTTTAATTCAAAAAGTGTGAAAAAAAAATCGCGAATCGACTGTACTATAGATGTCTTATTCCGACTTTAGAAGACTATATCCGTTGGCTTGTTTGACGTCAAAATCGTGTGAGAATGGTTGTGCCAAAAACATTGGAATCTATAAAATGTTTTAAAATACACAATTACTGCTAAAAGTAGCAAAAAAAAAAAAAAAAAAAACGCTGCCTACTTGTATGATCACACACACAAATGTATTGTAAAGTAACAAAATTTATTATACAAAAGCATACAAAGTAACTAAGATAATAAGTGTTGGATGGAGATTGTCCTATTAAAATCCGCAATGTATTTCAGCTACCCCATTGTCACAACATTACCTGCTAAGAAACAACCTAGCAGATAAGTATTATGTACATACATGGTAGTTTTCAATTTAAGAACCGGTTACGCCCAGAGTTTGTTTCCAAGGAGGACGGTAAACGATAGCATCGCTACAAAGTTCTTTTATGAAGTTTGCATTTCGTGACTGGAGTAGCTGCGGTGGCGTTAGAACTCTGAGCGTTTCCTTTCTACCCTCTTTATGTCCTGTATTCCGCAGAGCTCTCGTGAAAGCCGTGCCTATCTACTGTTCTCATTCTATATCCTGTAGACATATGCAAAGTGTACATTTTCACGGGCCTGATCACTGATCCTAGCCTCAGTCAAGTAAAATCTTAAACACTGTTAGGAATCTAAATGTATTACTAATACACGTCAATGCGTGTAAAGCAAAAACCGCAGTTTGATTTTCCATAAATTGAGATACTACTCTCTCACTCTAATTCTTTTAACTACTTTTCTATTGAATCACTACCAACGTAACAGGTAGCGTTTTCGCAGTTAATTAGCGGTGCTTTTATTTTTACGACAATAAGTCCTCAGTCAGACCAACACACTGCAGCGGTACCAGGACAGACGGAGATGTGACGTTCTGAGACGCCGAACGCCTCAATTAGTGACATACGTCACGTTCTGCGCTAGACTTCATGACACGAGTCCGGAAATAAAGTACGTGAGTGCTTGGGAAGCACGTATTTTAGAAGTGGCTGAGGTGGCGGCCGGCACCGCCAGGTGTCGCACATCTCGTGCATTTTCTACCTGCAGTGTGAAGTTTGCGCCTATGTGTATTCACGCCCAGCCTGTTGCTATGCGGAGTGACCCCAAATGATGGACTTTGATTGGGTTAATTTAAAAAGTGCGTTACTGGGCGGAAGTATCAAAATAAAAAAATAAATAATAAAATCTTCCCCTTCCCTAGTAGAGTGGTGTTAAGGTTCCAAGCCATGTGATTGCCTCAGGGGTTTTACTCCCCTCCAGGGTTGTATTGTATTTGGGTTTTATAACCCTGGAGTTTTCTGACTAAGAGAGAATGTGGCTCAGATGATCAGTAGAAACACCTTGATGGAGTTAAGTAATCTTGCCAAAAATGTATTTTAAAATAAAATAATTTTAGACCATTCGGGCAGTCTCCAGGATGGACTCGTTTTTTTTCAGAGTCCTTGTACGATAACTTTGCTAGTAGTTTCCAGGATGGGAAAAGTTGCAAGATTTGAGATTAGTTTTCTCTAAGACTTAAAATACTTTTTATCAATTTTTAAAGTAGAATTATTAATAGCATTGGTCGTGTTAAGTGACCATGATAGCGACTTTAAAGAATCTTCAGTATGAAAAATAAGTACTCAGAAGGACTTTGTCATTTTTCAAGTTGTAGTAATTTCTCAATATGAATGTGTGACTTCTTTTAGTGCTGGCCTTGGTGTTTTGAGAACGGCCAGTAAAGATTTATTCTCCCAGTTATATATTTATATCAGTCATCTAGTAGGTTGGCCTTCTGTTGCAAATGTGGCCAGAACATATAAAATTATAATATTTTAGTAAAATGCCCAGTTACAGGGTTGGCCTTAAATTCTATTTTAAAGTGGCCAGGTCAAATTTTAAGTGTGGTATTTTGGAAAACCACTGTTTTTACACCAGTTCTTTGGATCGCCATTTTAATCAATGTATTCGAGGTGACATCTAATTTAGAATTGTTAAAGAAATGCCATGTGGGCATAAGGGTGTCTCAATATAATTCTTGTGGGCATACTGTAGTATTGCCTTTCATAAAGCATGCATAGTCAGTTGTGTTAATAGTTTTATTTTATTGTGTGAATTTGCTATGAAAAGAAAACGGAAACAAAACTTAAATGAAATACAAAGTGCAATCTCATGTGTTGTAAATTGGGGAACGGTGGAGTCTCCTCTTTAATATTGATGTTAAACTCCGGTACTTTCAAAGGGGTTACTTTTCTGATTGTTTTGAATCTTTGATGTTTACTCTTTTGGGTCGTGGTTTTATTGCCCCTTTGATGCGCCCTTGAAAAGAAGGGCGTATCAGTTCGCAGGGTGGTACACTCAGACTCTGCAACCTCGTGACTAAAACACGGTTGAATCTGAAGTCATCTCCTGGCATACGGCTAGAGTGTGCGAGCATGACCTGGAGTTGGCGCGCATGCATGGCGGGGGGGGGGGGGGGGACGACTGGCGGCAATTCTCGGCTTAGACGAACATTCCGAGGGCAGAGTATGTTTCAGAACTCTTGATATGCTAGCGCGGTGGTTCTTGTGACGAGTGAAATATCTCTTCTGGATCTGTCGATTTAAGCTATCAAAATATCCATTTCGTAACTTTCATTTTAATTTTCAAATTGCAAAGAAAATGTTAGCCCGTAAACGCAGATTTCTTCACGTGAGACTCTCAGACGTGTCCTGGACACAATCGCGTCTTGAGTTTTCTTCTCTGGAGATCCTGTGCCTGGTTGGCTGGCTGGCGCTTCAACTGTGCTATAGTATGTTTGAAATCTTGGTTTTTCGACGAAACTGTTGAACGTGCCTTCATTAGTATGTTTACCTACGAAAAGACAACATAACCCAGACGAGGAAGGAATGCACGCATGCTGGAAATATTATTTTGGAGCCCTCCAATATAGTTGAACTGCTTTTTCAGACTGCCGTATCTTAAAACATAATAGCCGGGCACGAGTGAAACTAAAATAGGAGATTGTATTGAACTTTGCTACAGACATTTAATTAATAAAATTACAGGGTGACCACTGAAAGTGTCGTAGGTAAACGCAGCACTACGAGATCACTGCACTCCAGTTCAGAGTCCTGCACAAAGGGGCGATGGCGTTCTTGTATGCACAAAGGGGCGATGGCGTTCTTGTAGCGCTTTTCAGTGTAACCCTTATATAGGCTATTCACGGGAAAGTGAGCACTTTTTGGAGTCCTCATTTGGAATAATAATCGATAAATATATTTCATTGTAGGCTAGACGTTAATCTTAGTGCGGTGAAATATATACATTGAGTTTATTACTTACGGGGTGGTATTTATTTTAAAAAGTGGTGGAAGGATAAAGAATGGACGATTAGGGGGGGGAGGGGCAGGGCCTCACAAAAGCTCAGGTTACCGTGAACGGCCTATAGCTCACGCGCTCCTCGGTCAAAAAAGGAGAAAAACGATGCAGGGAGGCGGGACCCTTAATAGCCGACAAAATCTCTCTCTCTCTCTCTCTCCCAGATTTTCCTTTGAAAGTTTGATTTCAAAAGTGCTCCAGTCCGCCGCGAACAGGCTGTAGCAGCCTAACTTCGTTTCGCGTACTGTTATCGCGTCCTTGCCCCGCGCTCGCCGACGCAAGTAGTTATCGTGGCTCGTGACTGGCGGGAAATAACTCCGTAACTCGTTTTGCCCGCGCAGTCGTCGTCATCGCCATCTCGCTCGTTCCCAATTTCCCGCGCGCCGGGGCCGCGTCCCGTCGCCGAGAAAGGGAAGGTTAACGAGCTCCTCCGACGGAAATGGCAGAAACCTTCCCGCCGCAAATTGCGTTTGTGCGAGGCAGCAGCAGCAGCAGCAGGAGGTTCTCCTTGGGCCACATGGAGGGCCCTCGCCTCGACGTCTACCACCGCCGATCCTACACTTAGACTGTTCACGATAAAGCGAGGAGCACTTTTGGAATAAACCTTAGAAAATAGTCACTGCCCCTGCATGCATATATTTTAATGGGCTCACTGAGTGACATTCGTCCAGTAATGTGGTAACGATGGATGTAAAGTAGTTCCACATCTTAACGTCGAATAAAAAGTGCTAGGTAACCATTTGTCTTAACTTAAAATTATTTATTTCTTTATCTGTTTTTTATGCATGGACGTATAAAAATAAGTATATTTGTAAAATATTAACTTTTATAATAATTCCACAGTTTCATATGACCGACAAATGAATAAAGCGATGAGGCCAATGTCAATGATAATTTTACGTAAGATGGAAGAATACACAACGTGCATTCAAATAGATCTTAAGCAGGGCTTTCAAAAGTGCTCATTTTACCGTGAACAGCCTATAGCATTTAATATCTGCTGCATCACAACAGAAGAATAATTCCTACTCCGTTTCGGCGTACAATTCACTCTGAAAACTGAGACTAATCGCCTCCCACCTTGGCGATTTGATTCCCGGCGGAGTTACTCCCGGATTTTCGCACTTGGGAATCTTGCAGGGCGATGTGGCTGGTCGGGGTGTTTTCTCGGGGATCTCCCGTTTCCTCCGCTGTTGCACTCCGGCGCTGCTCCATATCCACCTCACTTTACCCTCATCGGCTTTAAGACCTCGATGTTAAGTGTCTCCCAAATCTCTCAACTCACTCTAAAGGATATCCCAGGTGTCATAGTCATAGGGCCTCATTGTAAAAGCAGCTTGTGTTTAGGTAAAAAAAGAAACTATGAAATATTTCAATGAAAATATTTTTTTTTCAGGACAAAAATTAAATTTGATATGTTGTTGCTCATTCATAAGTTGGGTTATTCAGGCATTCATAATGTGTTCGTTGAAAATGACAGTTGGCATAAATGGGTGTTACGTAGTAGTCCTCTGTTACGCGTTTTGTTAGTCTGTAAGACAGTGGTATAGAACATAACGACGATGTTGTATCTTTTCTTAACAAATTGATGTATTAATATATTCGCTGCTTAAAATTCTAAGGAAGCACACGCTAAGTTTATGATAAGTAAATACTTTGCACAAATGTACTCATGCTTGCATTTATTTGCTCCATAAGAAAAACAGAACACACAAGAAATAATCTGAGTATTCACACGTAACACTTGTAATCCAACTTAAGCGATCTGCCGTTGCCAACTTGTGTACGTTTAAATATATGGAATATGTACAAGAAATATTTAGAAGGTTGAATTCAGAAGTGCTGAATTTGTCGTGAACAGCCCGTATCGATTGAGTGTTGATGTGTGTACTATGCAGTCTTAAAGGTGCGAGCTTCTAAAAAACATGCAGATGAACTACAAATAAATGAAAAGACTCTACTTTATATCCCAGAAAAGTACCTGTTCGCTTTATGGCAGGAATTATATCCGGTTAGTAACACGGGATTAGTAGGACAAAGTGGGATTTTTTTAAATGTCGGTACGGTATAATGTTTTCGAAAAGTCTAAACGTGGCGAGGAAACCCTTAAGTTGGCAGCTCTGCCGTTTTGTTGGGCCCCGCGCACACAAGCCTTTCACTCCTCGACCGCCCATTGTTCTAGTCTTCGTCTCCGTCTCTTCTGCGTTCTCCCGCTCTTCTCTCATTTCCTAACTCCTCTACTCATTGTCTCATGTCGGTGTTTCGCGACATAGTAGGGACCACCCGTCCAACAAAAACAACCGCGACAAGCGGACTGAAGATTGTTCATGGCGAGACGCGGAGTTCGCTCGCGTACAGGCACTCGCGAAAGTGCTGCCCCGCGCCTAGTACAGTCTATTAGTGGTGTCTTCAAACTTTTCAAATTAAACCTTTAAAAAATCACACCTAGTATGCGAGTGCTTAGTTGTTTCCTAAACATACCACGTATTACAGTCGGTTTTATACTCATGTTAACATAAAATACATTATTTCTTATTCAGTTAAACTTTTACTTTAGTTTTCTTTATAAATTATAATATTCTACATTTGCAGTTAATATAAATAAAACACGGAGGAAATAGGTGTGTTGGTAATACCTAGTAATACATATTTCTAATGCAAAATGTTTTATACTGAGTAAGCACGTATGCGGTGCCCTGTCCATTTGGTGTGATTTTCTAGACTGATCTAAGCTTTGCGTGCACGAGGCGGAGGAATATCCTCGAAGTAGAACTTTAGCAGGGCTTCAGAAAAGTTGGAAGTAACCGTGAATGGAGCATATTCTGCGGTCTCGATAGATTCAGACGTTTTGAACGGTACCTTGGTAACCAAATATATTACCTTCTGTGTACACGCATTAAAAAAAAAAAAACTTATTTTTTAGAATGCGCTTATGAGCGAACACGGGGAAACAAGTAGTACAATCCCTTGATAGTTCTTACTGAACGTAATTGTCATGCAACTCCGTAGGAGATCGAAAATACATTATATATACTATTCATACATTTCTAGGCATGTGTGTGCGTCTAAACAGTTGAATAATAAATTAACAGCTTAGTGGGTAAGCACTATTATTTTAATATTTTTCTATTGAATGTATACTCGTAAGGTATTTTTGTACATATGAAACACGTAATTTTGTGCATTCATATAATGTATTGTGTAGTTTCAGGGGGTGGTTAAACTGTAGTACAAGACTCGCATTCTTTAGTAAATGAATACATAATTTATTAAGAGAAATCCCTATCCATTATAGACAGTTGTTGATGTGTTTAATTACGCAAGGATATGTATCGTTATGCTGCGGGAAGCCCAGCTATTAAATATTACATGAAATAATTTAGAATTTACACTTCCAGCTTCAGTTATGAGCTCTTGCTTTTCTTGTTAATTACATACAGCTGTGTTTTATTAAAATGAGCTTCCAAATTTTTAAATCGCCCATGATAAATTTATTTTATAAAATGCACGATTTATTAAAATTGGTTAAAATGTATTTTATTAAATAACTTTCAGTTATAAATTAAATCTGGCCATTTAACGCTTTCGGTCTGTAATGCTACATTATGACGCACCGGTTGTAGGCCATTGACGCCACATATAATTTGGTACATTAGCGTTAAATGATACACGACGTGGAGAATGATTTAACATGTAATTTGCTCTCCTTTCACTTGGCAGGTCGCACACCACACTGCTCCGTCAAGGGGGTAATAGCCATTCCATCTTTGCCTTTTCTCATAAATATTCGTAATGAAAATTTTTGGCCAGACATAAATCGAAGCTAAACGTGACATAGAGGACTACTTACAATTTTTTTAAAATTTGTACGGTTTCAATTATACGCCTGTTTTCTTGTGTACTATTTGATTGAAGGGTTTCAGTTACAGATGTGAAACTAATCATGTAAGAAAAATTACTTGTATTTCGAATAACTGTTAAGATGTTCCCTGCGACTTCACTAACTTGGTCTTAGATATGGACTCCGAAAATTAAGTTAATGGGGGGGGGGGGGGGGAGATACATAAATGCAAGATGGCAATGCCACTTTCACCTTAGGTTTGATAACCAGCAGCAGAATCCTCGGGTATAAACACGAATGTTCCTTTGAGCTGTTAAGAATGTTTTAGGATCATTGTTGTGTTAAAGGCTGTTCATGGTAAAATACGCACCCCCTGAAATCGACCTTTGGGAAAATAAAATTACTGCCCACAAATAAGTATGTGCTACAGTACACACTGGCATTCATACTTACAGTTAATTTGACAACTAAGTAATCAAAAATATTGGTTAGAGTTGACGTTGTGCGGAGTGTATAATATGTAAATGTATGGCTACAGAAGTCGGTATTTGTTTTATAGCCTACATATAAAACAAAATTTTACAAATTATTTTCATTTTTTTACGTTTTCAAAAAATTCTGTGTTTAACGTTAATAGAGCGTGAATAAAATGAGACCTTTCATGACGATGTTCTCACGTGTAGCGAAATAATACAAGATGAGAAGAAAAGTAAATCCTGTAAGTAACTGTGAACAAAATTATATCAATAATGAAATTATGAACAAAAAAATTACTAAACAATTACTTATTGAGATTCAAAATAATTTAATTTAATAAAAAATAGTCCGTGCAACAGAATCTCACCACATTTACAAAGCGTAATTAGAATTTGAAGACCACCCAGCGATTATAATTATGTCCACATACAATCTAGCCAGACATAAAATCAAACCTACTACAGTTCATAATATACTTAACACTTGGAGGTCTGGGGGCAACAGTGTCGGAGCTCGCTTCCCATCAAGGTGAACCGGGTTCAATCCCCGGTCGGGTCACTCCCAGATTTTCACATGTGGGAATCTTGCCGGATGATGTCGCTGGTCGGCGGATTTTCTCGGGTATATCCCGTTTACCCCGCCCTTTAATTCCGGTGCTGCTCTGTACTCACCTCAATCACGCTCATCTGATCTCAAGATCTCTGTTAAGAGCCGCCAAAATCTCTTTACTCGCTTAAAATGTCTGCTTTCAAGACAAGTTAGGCCTGAGTCAGCCGCTTATATCTACCATTGCAGGAAGACGAGTTCTGTACGTGTCTGCATTCCCAATCACCGCTGCCCTATTGCTCCATACATACCGGACTCTCTTCCTGTGCTCCACAACTATACAACTAACAACTCCACAACACAAACATGCATTATTGGCTGGTCAGCAACCACTCGGGTGCCGAGTTGATTTTGTCCTAAAACATACCCTGTGTTGTGTAAAAGGAATTAAAGGGAAGTTGTCCAAAATGGGGACGCTAACATATTTTGGCTCACAATAAAAACTGCCTATGAAAAAAATTGTACATTTTTTTCTCTCATGCTAGACCATAAAAAGAATTATGAGGAAGGGAAAACATTTTTTTCCGAAATACTCATTTACCCCATTTTGATAACCGGTTGGATAAAGGGGTGCCCACAATAAATAGATAAATAGAATAATGCAAAATTTTATTTTAGAAGAGGTATTTAAATTTAAAAATAAAATTAAACATGAAAAATACCCAAGAGAATATGCTAAGGCTTACACAAGAGAAAGTATGTTAGCTATGTATGTTTTCAGAAAATATTAGCACTGTAGGAGTTCACAGTAAATTAACAGTCGCGTATCCTTCGAGTGGATGTATCGCTCCTAACAGAGGATGCAAGGCTCGTCTTTTTCTTCAGATGACCTCGCTGGTTCTTCGATTCTCCTTTTCTTGCATGTTTTTGCACTTAGGATTCGCAGATTCATTGGCTCTTTTAAAAAGATCTTTTCTTTGTTTACCACAATTATGTTTTGTTCCTCTCCCTTTATTCTGCTTCCAATTTTACTTTGAAAGATAATTATGTTTGGCACAGTTTTACGTCTACTCTTATCATTTTTTACTTTTTTTTTAATACTTTCTAGTTCTTGAGATTGAGGCATTAGTGTTTTGGGCGAAATTATACAATCTGAGTCACATGGCTGGGGATTTGCAGGTGGCATAGTTCCACAAAGGAATGTCGAAGTTTGGGGTTCCACCATTGATGCTGTAGGCATTGGAGTATGTGGGGCTGTGCCATTGTTGTAGACTTAGGAGTAGATGGCTGGGGCTCCACCATTATTGTTGGTCAAGGAGTAACGACTGGGGCTCCACCATTATTCTAAATACAATATATGATCCACTAATTCCTTTCCTTGAGCATCTGAGAGAAACTGTTTTGTACCTACCAACCTATTTTTGGCAGCTGTTTCGGAAGACAACCCCTTCTGTTGAGCCTCTTTTACATTTCCCTCCAAAGTAGTTTGTGGCACGCTGTAGCCCATTTTCCCTTCTAAATTTTTTGGATTGCTCCAGCCATGCTTTCATTGGACCAACTCTGCCTTTGTCTTCCTTTGATAGCATTCCATCGTATCATCTGAAAATAAAAAATTGTTTTATAAATAACAATAAACACAATTATTACTTTATTTTGTCGTAGTTTTTTTTTTTTTTTTTTACCGAATTATTTTCAACATCCACGCATAGTATAAAACATAATCTGTCCAAATCTATATTAACACGTAATAAACAGAATATCACAGACTCTTCTAACAATCGGCACCTTTTAAATTAGTTTTTAACAATTCTTTGAGTCATTCAAAACGGAGACGTCCCCGTTTTGAATTACCCTAAGCTTTCCGATCTGCCAGACTATGACGCAGGCAAAAAAAAAAAAAAAAAAAAAAACATGGCGTATTTTCACACACATGTAGGTAAGTTACCGAATGGCATGTGAGAATATAACTAAAAAGTAGAAGCAATGCTGAACTGACTAATATTGAATGTTCACGTGCGACTTGTTAACATCCAACACAACATAGGAGAAATATTGAAACAAATTTACGAAAAAAAGTCAAACAACTGTAGAAAATAAACGAAAGCAGGCGCCCGCCGCAACAACTCTATTCAAGCGGATATATGGATAACTAAGATTCGTAGTACGGCACTCTGAGGCAAATAGCAGCACTGAACTGTGAGGAACGGAACGTCCTCATGTTACCTGCCATCTCCCGTTCTGGACGACTTTCCTCTATAGTCAGTCGTGTCCATGTTAAACATTAGAAAAACACTGAGCCAATAAATTTTCGAAGTAGCATTTCTCGAGATACACTAGGAGCGTATTTTCTATTCGCCGTTTCTACACACTTTTTGAATCGAAAATGCGAAATAACAATTCTTGTAACAAATAAATTGCTTATTAGCGACTTCAAAATGAAAATCCCTGCTGGGAGGAGTAATTGAATTTCTACTTCCCCATTAATTAATTAAATGTTTGTTTCTGCATTTGTATTTAACTATATTGTAAATTGTTACCGACAAATAAATTTATTGACAATAGAAGTCACTGTGTGTTTGTTGCACGCATTTAGGGTTAAACCCAGTTGAAAACTCTAATTCCTACGACTCCTCTTGGAAAAAATCTTGGTGACGCCTATGGATCACCCATGTATGACGTGTTAGGTTATGTCCCAAATATGCAAAGTATCACACACGTTTTATCCTCCTGTTAATACAAAAGTACCTTATTTTTGGTTGAATTGAACTTTTAATTATATTTTATCTATATGAATAAAATAATACAGTGAGAAAACAGACGTACTGGTAATGTCTAGTAAGAAATGGCTCTTAAGCAAAATATTACACTGAGTGCGCACGAATATGGTCCGTTGTCCCTTTGGTGTAATTTTGTAAACTCGGTTAAGCTTTGTTTGCGTTCGGCGGAGGAATACCTTGGAATTAGAACTTTAGCAGGGCTTCAAGAACGTGTAAAGTAACAGATGTTCGATAGCGTGAACATGCCTTAATTCGACGGCCTGTCTGAACACGCCATCACTCACGAGCAGTAATCAGGACAGCCAGTTGCCGCAATCGGGACTCACATTGCCGGAACCCCGGTAAGCAGGAATGTTCTCTACCAGGCAGGGAATGAGAGCGTGTTGCGTTATCCCACGCCGATATGAGGACAATGCAGAGTGGCGGCAAAGGTCTTTCTTCATGTGACGTCGGCCGAGATTGACGTCACAAGAAGTCTGTTGTGCCGTCCGCCATAACTCGCCATACATCAGCCTTCGTGTACTTCTCAAGGTGGGACAGTTGCAATATATGTACATGCTAACGTGACTCTCAGTAAAGTAGCGGGTGTTGTTAAATTAGCAATGCTCCCCCGACCTTATAGTGATTATGCACTTTCAAGATGTTTTATTATATACAGGCTGTTCACGGTATAGTGAGCACTTTTAAGGCCCTAGTTACTTTTTTTTTCAGCCATATTTTATTATTTAACCAGATTTTTTAAATAAATATTGCCATGTAAGTAATGCACAGTGTGTGTGTATTCCACCGCACTCTGAAGTTAACGCCTAAGGCTAAAATAAAATACATTTATTGACTATTATCCCAAATGAAAAGGCTTTCAACAGTGCTCACTTTACCGTGAACAACCTATAGTTATATAGTAATTTATTGCTTCTTATGTTTATTTTCCCCACATGCTCTAACCATCATGAGATTCCCCCAACCGTAACAATAATTTAAACAGTGTAACACGTTGAATGGACTGTAGACCTCAAATGTGTGAAATTAGATGTACACGGCATATTTGTGTACGAGTTGAAGACGTGGCTGTAGGCAATTCCCGCGATCTCGGACGTGGCCTGGCTGCACGATCCTCGTGTGCCGCTGTGCTCACTGGGCCGATGATGAAGGCCACGCAGGCGTAAAGAGGCGAGCAAGCGGTCCGTGTAAACCTGTCCTCATCGTGACGTTGGATTGCATCGGGTTCCTCGCCTCAACTGACCGAGACGGCCGGCTAGCAAGGCATTTCCTCCCGGCGCCGTCTACAACCTCGCCTCTGCAGTGCCCATCTCCTCGCGGAGGAAAAAAAACTGTATTATAGGTTGCTCACGCTAAAATGAGCACTTTTGAAAGCCCTGCTTAAGATCTCATTGTATGCACGTTGCGTGTTCTTCCGCCTTATAGAAAATTAACAATGCCGTGGACCTCATCACTTTATTCATGCGTCGGTCTAGTGAAACTAAAATTACTAGAAAAGTAAATATTTTACTAATGTGTCCAGTTTTACACTTAGATTCGTAAAAAAAAAAAAAAAAAAAAAAAAAAAAAAAAAAAAAAAAAAAAAAAAAACAGCCAGCGAAAGAAATAATTAACGTTATCACACACTTTATTCGACGTTATGATATGGAACTACTTTCCATTCATCGTTACCAACTTTACTGGGTGCACGCCACTCAGTGCACCCGTTAAAATATATGCAGGTAAGGGCAGTGACTATTTTCTGTGGTTGATTTCAAAAGTGCTCACTTTATAGTGAACAGCCTTTAGCGACAAATGAAACTGGATAAATTGTATCCACTTTGTTCTCTCTTAGTGTGTAACGATCTGAGCACTTTTGGATAGCCGTGGCTATTAGGCATGCTTCTGTGGAACGACTTATGTCTTTGGTTAGTGTAAACTCCAGAAACATTAGTTCCACTATTACAGGTTATTTTAAATAGTAAACATGTATAGGCTGTTCACGGTAAAGTGAGCACTTTTTGAGGCAGTCTCATCAGGCAAAATAAACAATATATGCATTTAATTGTGGCCTCAGAATTTTGGTTCTGAGCATGGTGGACGGTAAACACTGTGTTTATTACTGACGTGGCAGTGTTTATATTAACAAGTAGCAGAAGTGTGTAAATTGGCTAAAAGAAAAAAATAACCAGGGCTTCAAAACTGCTCAAGTTACCGTGAACATCCTATATTCACATACTATCCTAGGTTAGTTTACGTGAGGTTGTTACTCTAGGATGCTATGCTGGAAAATTACGGGCGAAAATAAGCTTGCACTGAGATTTTGGCCTCCTATACAGAATGTCGGGTAATTCGCGGATACGGACTGCACCACAGGAATCTGAGATCAAAACTAAGTAGAACATATTCTTTAGTAAAAAGGCGCAAGGTCCTTCGTTTACAAGAAAAACGACATGGAAGTTCCTAAAACCATTGTAGCATACATGTGGTATTCCAATTAGATAAGGGTGAGGTGCTGCAACTAATTTGTGGGTTGTAAGACATACGGCAAAGGAAAGAGCCGAACTCAGTAGTACCAAGGGGGCCATGTAGTTGACATACAGTGAGTACTGGGACATGGCAATTGCCGTGGTGCATCCGGCGGCCATGCTGCATGCATCCAACGCGAGTGCATTTCTACGGGCAGAGAACTTCGAACATCTGTTATGACATTTTGACGTTTTGTATACTGATGCATGCTGTGCGTAACATGAAATAGTCATTTTTATCTACTTTAATGTCGCTTTCCTCGTAAACTAAGGCCATTACGCATTTTAACCAGAGAATATTTTCTACTTAGTTTCGATCAGATTCGTGTGGTGCGGTCCGTATCCGCGAATTACCCGACAGCCCACGTTCAGCAATTACGGACAGGACGCTCAACAGATATTAATGTGGTGATATTCTTCATTTATTGTTCATATTGTTCTGCGAAATATTAAAAATTGTCCATGGCTAAAATAAACAAGGTAGACCTCCAGAATGTAATTTTTTTTAGCGATAATTTCTTTAAACTATCAAATATATCTCGATGTTGAAAAAATTCACACCCAACATAGTGTCAGTGGTAGTAAACTTTGACTTGTACCATGCAAGTTAGTCTTCTGTGATAAACTTTTTGACATTGGCCTGCCTGCATTGAAATGTGTGTAATTTACGTGTTGGATTTTACAACGTTAAAATTCTTTTTGACATTTGGATGGATTATTTTATTTTCTTCCGAATTTGCGATCTTATGTATTATAAAATACGCTGACAAGTTGACTTATTGCCATAAACACATCTAGCTTGATTTTAAATAGAGTATACTGTGGCTGCTTCAAAAACTTGTGTGAAGAGAATTGGGCGACTCTTAACATAAAGGTCTTGAGAGCGATGAGGGTGAAGCAGGTGAGTATGGAGCAGCGCCGGAATGCAGGAGAGGGGGAAACGTGAGATCCCCGGCAACCAGCGGCATTGTCCGGCACGATTCCCACATGCGAAAATCCCGCCGGGAATCGAACATTGTTCGCCTTGGTGAGAGACGAGTAGTCTAACCAGTACTCCCCCGTGGCCTCTGCTTCTAAAAAGAATAAAATGTTGAATTTTAAGAGTATATTTATGGTTTATTGTATCAACTCAGTTACTTAGTTTAAAATATGGGTATTATTGTGCCCGTTGTTTAATGTTAAAATGTTCTATAGTTTAATAAATAAAATATATTTACGTTTAATGATGTGATAAATTTATCAAGAATAATATTAAACTTCGAACTTGTGACTATGTGCATCGTTCAGAAAATAAACCTTTGGTCTATCCCAATAACGTAATAGTTTTGAAAGCAGCTTAACTGCATTGCTTGGTATGAATATAACGTTGGCTGTCTATAGAGATAAGCATACCCGGTGTGTTGAGCGCGGGGTAGGGTATAGTATGTGATCGTGTTGTGTATTACGGATCGTGGGAAGATGAGTACAGCTGGGGCATAGACAACACAGAACACAGGTGTGTAAGCATGGGGGCTCTATGCGACAGGCATTGCATTCTAATTCATGAAGACTCGCTCAGAACCGAGTTTGCTTACAAACGATAAATATAATTTTTTTAAATTTTCATTTCGAACTATTTAATCAGTTTTTCGACAGCGATACTAGAGTACTTGCATCTCATTTTTAACGTGTAATTAGACGTAACATTCATGTCTATCACTGAATGGGTAATATCGCTGTACAATGGGTTTCTGAAAAAAAAAAAATTCTTGAAACAAGGAATGCGTAAATACATTATTTGCTTAGTAAAAAATGCATATTTTCATGTTTCTGCCTTGATATTGGCATCGTAAATCTATTAAGCTTTCCTAATCTGCGATGTTGTTGCCGTATAGTTGCAAGCAGATGCCTTCACAGTCCTCAGGAGTACGAAGAGTATACTTGTTTCCATGTAGACAAAACATTGCATCATTTAAGAATGTCTTACATGAGTAGGAAATACGTAGTACAGTCTTAATAGCATAGCACTTGAATTATGGCAGTATAGTTCATATAATGTAGCCACACTTTCTTCTGTGGAATATTTTGTTAAATTCAAGTTATATTCTAAGAGGCAGGCCCTACTCGGTATTTACAGTGCAATGTGCGTATCGGTGTTCGCTGAATTATTATTTGTATGAGCAGTGTGTGTGAAGCAAGACTTCCATAAAAAAAGTTGCAATAAACAGTACATTTGGATATTGGGCGTAACACAAAACACATTCTAAACCAAACGTGAAGTGATAAGTAACATAGTCAACAACTGTTCAATATTTTCACGTCAAACAGTTTTGTAATTTTAAACTGATTTTACAATTTATTAGCTTCTTCGTTGATACTGTAGTCTTATTTTATTTAAATTTTTAAAATCTTATTAAAATTTTCTAACCCGTTCGGCTCAGGATTATAAGACTTCAATTGTTGAAATTATGTAAATTAATATTCTGGAGTGCGCTATACCTAGTCATCCACTATTACTTCGAACTCTCTTGAAACCCTGCTAAAG
Organism: Dryococelus australis; assembly: GCA_029891345.1. Classification (NCBI taxonomy): domain Eukaryota; kingdom Metazoa; phylum Arthropoda; class Insecta; order Phasmatodea; family Phasmatidae; genus Dryococelus; species Dryococelus australis. The sequence continues at coordinate 254,893,453 of CM056993.1, read as the reverse complement.
TTATACTTGCAGGATATTCTTCCGCCTCATAAACACAAAGCTTAACTAACTCTAGAGAATTACTCACCACATTCGTACGCACTCAGTGTAATAATATTTTACATAAGAACTGTTTCTTCAGAGGCATTACCAATACACATACTTTCTCTCTGCCTTAACTCATATTAATTATAAATTAAATATTACAATTAATCGATAAAATATAAGTTAAAGTTCAATTTAATAAAAAATAAGGTTATTTAGTGTTAACACATGAGTATATGCCGTTCACGGTAAAGTGAGCACTTTTGAAGCCCAAGTTACTTTTTTCTTTCAACCAATTTATATCCTTCCACTACTTGTTAATGTAAACTCTGCCATGTGAGTAATAAACAGTGTATACATTCACCATACGTTACCGAAAACCAAAAGTCCGAGGCAACAATGAAATTTATTTATTGGTTATTATGTCTGATGAAACAGCTTCAAAAAGTGCCCATCTTACCGTGAACGGCATATAAAGCGCTTCATGCATATTTAGGAAGCAACCAAACGACTTTTTTTTTTTTGTTCAAACAGCGCGAAGAGTCCGCAAATAGACTGTAGTGGAAGTAGCTTCTGGCGAGCCAGTCAGCAGCGAGCTGTGCGCTCGTTATCAGGAACTAAAGGCGCAGAAACTACCGCGAATCAAATAACTCGCCAGGAGGAAGCTCGAAACTGCAGGCGACACAGGAATCCTCGTCGTGTTCAGCACAGTGCCGACCCGAACTCAAACACTGGTTGATCGTGAACGCGGCCACTGAACGGGTTAAAATCTTTGCCCACATGAAAAAGTTACATTCGAGCGTAACTGCTCGTGTAGTCTGTTACGGTTAAATTAGCACTTTTAAAAGCCCTGCTTGAGATCTATTTGTATGCACCTTGTGTATTCCTCCGCCTTATAAAATTAACATTGCCACGGGCCTCATCACTTTATTTATGCGTCGGTCAAGTGAAACTGTGGAATTATTAGGAAAGCAAATACTTTAATAATCCGCCAATTTTTACACTTCGATGCATAAAAAAAAAAAAAAAGAAAACTTAAAAAGTAATTTTAAGTTATCACATAGTTACCCAACACCTTTTCTTAGACTTTATTGGACGAATATCACTCAGGGGGGTAGTAACTTTTTTCTAGGGTTTATTTCTAAAGCGCTCACTTTATCGTGGAGAGCCTTTTTAAATTTACGACACACAGTGGATGCATGAGAAAGAAGAGAGCATATGATAAGATTTAAATCAACTTAGTATGGTCACAGGAAGATTGAAACACCCCCCCCCCCCCCCCCATTTTTTCTCTGTCACTCCTTGTTCCTGTCTTGAAACAAGAATTCAGTGCCAGTACTTCTCCAGAAACTCATGTAAAACCCAAATAAATATGCCAAACACGCGCACTTCCCCCTCCCCACATCCCTTGCTCAAGGCAGTTCGGACGAAAATTCTCTCACGCGAACTGAAAACGTTTCTAAGTAGCAGTTGTCGGTAATAATAGAAACAGCGAAACCACACATGGCAATACATACGAGCGCAACGGAGTAAATTGTGTCAAGTAAGAGAAAGTGTGTTACAGTGCTTCTTGGTTTGTGGGTGGTAGGTGTGAGTTAGGTTGAGTTTCACAACCTGACACTGGTGCTTCTCCCAGCAAGCCATTGACCAGGCAAATCGAAACGTTACACCGAAGCAGACTACAATGTCCAATCGTGAGGTCTTCGTATACATAAGATTGTGTAGCAGTAACATATAAAGTAACACGAGTGTATGAGTGGTTAGCAAGTGGTCCACAAAAAACACACACACACACACTTGTCCCAAGTCTCGTGTTGGGAGGTGTCTCCGTAGGGTGTCCCCAGGGGAGGCTCTGGCTGTGGTCGACCCGGCCTTGTCTCGGGCTCTACTGCCCCCGACTTGCGGTCTGCTCGTCCCGGCCTGCTAGCTCGAGTTTCTGACCCTCGTCTCCACAGGCCGTGGGAACTTGGCCATCCCACTCTGTAGTCTGCCACAATTACTTGCAGTGGATAGCATGGGCACTCTGGGTGTTCATCCTACCAGCTCCCATTCGCTGACAAGTAAGTATGTCGCCAAACTGTAAATATATTAACACCTGGATCCCATGATAAGACGGCTCTAGTTCTAGTGTAGTGCGGATGTCTTGCCAAAAAAAAATAAAGCCGTTTGTGCATGGTGTCCAGTCTGAGACAGGTTGGATGGAGTACCTGGTCGACACGACCTCGCCTTCATGCCTAACGTTGTGGTGATCCTAGTGGGCCTACCTATAGTAACACCGCTGTAGGACTTGGGAGCTCTGTCAATGTCGGGCGACTTCTCCCTGTGAAGGGAAACAATTGGACGACAGAAGTACGGTGGGTGGGAGAGAGTAAACTGTATATCCGTCTGCCCGCCTGCCAGCTACCTGTGGTTGGGGCTATGCGAGTTCTGTCTCTTTAGGTCGGCGCGACCGTAGTGTTATGTGCACCTTCAGCTACGCGTGTTCCTCGGACGGTCGCCCATCCAAGTACTGAACCCGCCGTATCCTGTTGAACCACGGTGATCTGAGGACCACCAGGGCGGTACGACAGTCAGCCGGGTGTCGTCGTACCAGTACAGTAAGGAGAATATGTTCTATTCCAGGTGTAATTGCGACTGGCCACGTGATTCCAATTCAGTCATCACTTTGAAAACATCGTACTCCTAAAATTTTAAATAAAATTATTTATAATGAAATAAATTTTGTTTGTAAATATCATATACAGAATGATTCTCAATTAAACCGACAAACTTCGTGGAGGTGATTCTTCATGAAAAAGTAAAAGGAAAATACATGTGACACTATACATAAATCGAAAATTAAGGGAAGTATGAGCCGGGGAAAAAAAAAACGAGATCTTAAGCCGCTTTTTGCAAAATATCGGCTCTTACGTTGAAGATCCCGATAAAGTACTATAATGCTCCGAGAGTTGCCATTGTATTTTACTTCTTTACCGATATTTTCCCGCGTGTGTGTGTGTGTGTGTGTGTGTGTGTGTGTGTGTGTGTGTGTGTATATATATATATATATATATATATATATATATATATATATATATATAATCTGCTGATCTGCTTGCTTTATTATTTTTACTATGTGTATATATACATATAGTAAATATATGTGTATATATACACATAGTAAAAATAATAAAGCAAGCAGATCAGCCATTGTGTATCAACCGTGGGGGGAGGAGGGGGGAGGCGACATCCGTCTTGACTGGAAAGAAAGGGACTTTACCCTCTCCCCAACGTCTGTGACCAAGTTAGTTTACTGTTTGTGAACTCCAGCGTTTAAACTAACCTAATGTTGAGGGTAGTCTGTAACTACCACATATGGTGTACGTTTAAGACTGAAGCGTTCGACGTTTCTCTAGTCTGTGAACACTTGAAGCAAATTATAGAGAAATGCAGTAAAGCAATTGACCTGTGGTAAGATTGCAAGAATTTACATTTCTTCGCACACGTCCCGCCTCGGCGGGAATTTAACCCAGTTCGTCGTGGTGGGGAGCGAGTAGTCTGTGACCATCATGAACTGAGGTGAGATACGAGCCATTTTGAATGTGTTCAGTTATTTAGTGTGCCCACCTTTGTCTGGTTAACTGTTATTTATTGCTCAAGACATACATTACGTGCTTTTGGGGTCAAAGCATTTGGGAATCCAGGAATCAGAACAGATAGTAATAAGACAGAAATTTCCTACTTGCTGAAACGAAAACGTTTAGTGCTTTGTAAACTACATAGATACTGTTACAAGACGCCAGAAGGGCGCATAAGATATCGTGAGGGATGGAGGTCTTCATTAAAATGAAAAAATAATTGTATTATTAATTTATTTACACATAGCTATTATATCAAACATTAAACTATCTCCTCTATTACTCTCGGTATTTTCAGTGAGCGCGATATTTATCTATCTCAATTCTAGTTTTGAAGTCCTTATCGAAGTATGTCTTATGTACAGTCCCTTAATTGGCACTTATTATTTACACATATTCACTCTGTCTATGGCCATCATTCCAAATGTCTTACACTCACGCCCAGCCCCTCTCTCCACTGCACCAATTCTTGCAGTCCTCAGACTGACTCTCTCTGGTCACTTACGTCGCCGCTCTTCGCTTTACCGTCTCTTCACACCTGCCACGTAAGCTTTCACAATCCTCCAAACTCTCATCTGTCAGCTCGGAGGTCCGTCGCGGCTCAAGTAGTGTCGCTGTCCCGATCTGGACGGTTCCTCGCACCCCGAGTATCGCCGAGGCCTAGTACTCAATAACTGGTCCGCGGACTCCTAACTGCTGATTGGGACAGCGAGCTCTGACGTCCGAGGGTCACGTGCACCAATGTTCCAAGGTCCCATGTCCCAAGATCATCCGCCAACTTCAACTTTCGTCCGCGGACCGTGGTCCGCGGAAGTTTTCCAAATTGTTTTTATTTAGATTTGATCGCACGCAAACTGTAAAAGTAAATTGTGGGTGTGTTACTTAGTAGGTATTAAAACTCTCCATTTGTTCAAAGCAATAACTTTCAATCTCATAACCGCGAAAACGAAATTTTAATAAGTAGAAATACAAAAATCACTTGACTATAGAAAGAAAGAAGAAGAAGAAGAAGAAAAAAAAAAGTTAAATTAAAGCAAAGTCAAAACGTACTTATTCGCATAACTCAAATTAGAAAACAAAATAAAATAAGCTACAAAGATCAATATTTATAAGTAATAGCATACAATTTATTGATGCGCCGATTAGGGTGCAATATAGTTTCCGTGTCTGAAAGCTTAGCTTCGGTTGGCGTCGAATTTGGTGCACACTGGTGCCAGTGTTAGAAAGCTTAGCTTCGGACGTCGTTATTGTAGACACGCAAGTTAGACATGCGTCCGCGGACGAAGTAGGTCCGCGGACCAGCTATTGTGGACTAGGCCATATAGAGACAAGGGCGTTGGCCAGAACATTATTTTAAAGATTACCCTACAAATTCAATCAAAGGTCAGCGGTGCACAAGTCGCCATAGGCGCATCGCGGTGGCTTGCCTTTGAAAATCTCTGCCTGCTTCTCCCATCACCACTTTGTCCTTTGCACACTGTTTCGCTCGGCCGAGTGGGATGGGGCAAAGGAAGCAACGCAGGCCAACATCATGTAACAATACACGCACGGCTACTTATACTTATTTCTAAACCGTGGACTATTAAGGGGAATGGTGCACGAAAGCAGTACATTTACCCATTTTCGATATAAGTAGTTTTCCAAAGGGTTTGTCGAAATTTTTGGCTCGACAAGGGTTGTTAGAGATCCACTTCCGTCATTCTCGGAGCACTGAAGGAAGAAAAGAAAGAATGTCTTTCTTATCTTCAATCAGTGTTCCGAAAATAACATGCACAGTGAATTTGTAACAATATAAGAAGGTGCTCAAGATTATTTACGTCTTGTCGAGCGAAAATTAAAAAAAAAAAAAATCCGCTGTAAAACCAGTAATGACAAAAATTATACAGACGGTTTGCGTGCACCATTCCCCTTAAAGGCGAAGATAAACGGTCCAGTTGCTGTATGACTGCTCCACTAGTACTTGAGTAGAATTGGTTGTACGCCTAGTGTGTCGTTTGCCAACTAGGGGATGGCGCACAGATGAACGAACAACTATAATTCTCGGCAGGCAGGGGCCAGCGAAGTGTGTGGAGAGCGGCAGTTCCAAGCTGTCGGAAATGTGTCCGGCTGAAGTGTGTGTTCGTTAGCTTAATAAGGTTCTGGAATGAAGTGGCCAGCTTGCGTCGAAAGGCGGGCTAACGAGAGGGCGGATATCGAGCTGTGGGGAGGGGGTTTGCCGCTGATTAAAGAGGACGGCAAACAGGCGTTGCCTTTACTTTACGGGGGGGGGGGGGGGGGTGGACGCCTGCGCCCAGGGGTTGTATTACCTGCACCTGCACTCCACTGCATGGATGGTACTGTGTTGCCGTCCATCCCCACGTGTTCGTAATGTTTTACTGGTTACGCTTAGCTTCAAGATGTTAAATTTCATATGTCATCTTGGAATTTTATTTCAAAGAGGATTTATACATGGTTAAGTAGAAAGAGGATTTATGTATGGTTGAGTAGTAAACATGTGAATAAACAATATTTAATGATCTTTACCTCGTACCGATGGTATAGAGAAGTGTCGAAAGCACGAAATATAATGGACATACCTAAATCATCTCGTGTAATATGCAGACTATGTATTTAGCAACACGATACACTCTAAGTTCGAATCAGTGATTTCAATCAGTGAAATAACATTCACTGAAAGTCATTTAAGCCACTGCCGACTGGAAAATCAAGGAAATGAACTGGTAATAAGTGATCTATTGCAGTCGAATTCTCGACATTCAGTGGGAAACCCATCTCGGCGGAATTCAGCCATCATTTTAATTAATTATCGGGCACTGATTTCCAGTTGCTCAATTTTCACTGATTTGGCTTAAATCTCACTGTTTAAGGTTAGTGTAGTATTGTAGAGCAGCCATAAGTATGTAGGTGTTTATAGCAATAATTTACAGGATATGCTAACTTTCCCGGTACTAGCTTGTAAAGTCGTCACTGTCAGTAAATATAGTCTTGTAGCAAACCACAGTCAAACTACTTCTTCACCTAATTCCCGGCGTATGCTAAAGATGGGAGTATGACGAACTATGTAGAAAGACTGGGAATGCGAAATTTTGTCTTCTAGTTTGTGTATTTATGTCAAGGGAACTAAATCAACTAACAATTTCAATATTTTTCACATGTGCCCTACCCTACGCCGTTATTTCGTTAAACCTGGTCGGTAATCTACTCCAAAATGGGAAAATAAAATTGGAATAATCGACAAGTAAAAATTATGTCTCACTGTTATGTGGCAGCATTTATGAACTTGTATAGTCGTAAACCCGCGTCTCTTTTTACGTTTTGCCAATATAAGTTTTCATGGCAGTGGGTTTCATGTTTCAAGGCCACGTTCATGCAGTGTTGGTACCAGACTTCTACGACTTTGAATGTGACTGTTTTGAAACTGAAATCCTGTACTGTCGATATTTGCGCATACCCCCCCCCCCCCCCCCCGATCGCCAACACCATGTTGTAAATGTATTTTTATGCCATGGAATTTGTTTAGTTAAGCTGTAAATAACAGGAATATATTAACGTGGCAATCAATTTATAGGGGTTGTGTTTCAAGGCAACAATCAGTATGGTGTAGATCACACATTTGCAGCCGATTTTTTTTTAACGATAAGGGAATATTTCCGTTTTTTTTTCAGTTCAACTTGCTCTTTCCCAACGTACAACTAGAAACCAATCTGATTGATGAATACCCGCACATGATCATTACTTATCGAAGTGGGCAAAATATTAATTTATATTTAATCTGAAAATTGCGCGTGTAGACAGTTGTTTTGGTACAATAGTGCGTGTGTTCGCGGACAGTTGTCATTTCTGGAACTAAGGAACATATGCATGAAAATGGCGAAATATATTTTCGCACTATTTGCAATTAGATTCGGAGGTCTTTCAAAATCTTGCATCAGTGTTGGTCAAATTCGAATGTACCCCCTAGTTTAGTCTTATTCGAAACATTTGATTAAAAGTTCTGTATAATGGAAGTTAGACTGCTCGTCGTTGTGTTGTGAAACCGAATTAAGCTGCAAAATTAGTGTTACGCAGAATGGTACGTTGTTTATGCAACTGAACGCCTCAAAGGTGTTGTGTTTAGTCGCATGACTCAGTCTGTGTACGATATTTAGGAATACGCTTTGCCGGTTCGAACTACGGAAGCGATTTCTGCGGATGAGCAGCGAAATTAAACTGTATGGGGCAAAACCATGCTGGAAAATGTGGCGTTGGACAACTGCTTCTGAACCAGTCAATGATATCAAATAAATTCTTGGACATTCTGTATTTATTTTGAGAATGACGTTACCGATTGATAACTACTCCAAAGCTGTCTGGGGGAATTGTACTGATAAGAGTTCATACCCATCCGGGCACATGAAGAGCGTATGCTGGTGTCCCAGACCTTATAAACGTGGTCGCCGCAGCGCGACTCGTTTGTGTGAGAGATAAAAAGCGGCGGTTCGTCGGCAGGTTTGTTTGTATATAGCGACGGTAATATAGCAGATATATAGACCAGATCTCGTGTAATTGGCTGGGACTCGAAACCAGTGTCTGGCCCGTAGATACATGTAGTGTGGGACTGGAGAATCGTGCAAGGATACACACTTTTCAGCATCGGTGTCCTAAATTTTAATTAAAAAGTATGGGTCCTTTAAAATAAAACTCTTCTTTTAATTTTTGCATATCTAGAAAAATTGCATTAGTTAAAGACTGTAAAGCATGTTCGAAAAAATTTGTTTTAACAAAAAGTTTACTTCTGATCACACCTCTCATCCTCTTTGTATTATTGATTACAAAGACGAACGAAATACTGTGATGATGATATAGTTTTTGGAGCTGTATTTGTGACCTGATATTCATTCATTAATTCAGTAATTTATTTTCTTTAGGCATATTTCATGCAATATGGACATGGTCGAATTAAGATCATTGCGCAAGTGTACATAGTTATTGATTTATTGATGGTGAAACAATACATAATTACATTAGTGCAATGAAACAAGAGAGTGAATAATAGTTTTCAAATGCGAGCCGTATTGAAACCAACATGTAGGTCCGGGAGGGGGGGGGGTTGGAGCCTCTGAGCCATACGCCATCTTGGATTGCATCACTGCAGCCATCTTAGATGACCTTAACTTTTGGTGGCCATTTTGATGACCTTGACCTTTGGCTGCTATTTTGGATGATGTCACCGAACAATGGGTGGGCATGCAAATGGGTTAGACCACTCGGCTACCGAGGACCAATTGTTCGGTGGTTCAATTTCGCACTCCTCTCAGGATTTTTGAGCTCCGAAAATGGAAATAACAGCATTTCTGGTGTGTTATTCATAGACTTGGATTCTAGAATCAAAGACGGTTGTGATTACAGAGCCCCATGGTAGCAAACTCCGAAATAAAGTAAGTCGGCGACCCTAGCAGGTGATTAGGGAACTAAAAGAGCATACGAAGTAACATGGCGGCCAGACAACAGATGCGCACTCTAGCAGGCCACAATTGAACGAAAGTAAGCGTTAGAAGAAACAAGATGGCGTCGAAAAGTGATGAAATAGGGGCGACATCATCGGGGTGATGTCATAGGGGCAGAGACGTCATAGGGGTGTCGATATCATCCAAGATGGTCACCAAAGGTTAAGTCCATCCAAGAGAACTGCTGTGATGCAGTCTAAGATGCGGATGGCTCTGAGGTTCCGAAACCCGTACCCCTGTTCCCGGACCTACATTTTTCTAACTACTACCATCTTTTGGAGAAGAATTCACTGCTTATAGCTACATGTATGCTAAAGTAGACGTTGGCGTGCAGGCTCTCCACTTAAGTTGGCAACGAATTAATAAAGATATTTCTGAGACGTGGTGTATCGCGATTGTAATGTATAAATGTACGGCCAGCGAAGTTAATGTTTCGTGTTTTATGTACATGAAAGTATGAATCTGCAGTTTAGTAACACTTCGACTTTGTAGACTAATCCACTTAGTCGCTTGGAATGGCTCATGAATAAAGTGATCAGGCCCATTAGTTATGCTAATACTACGTATGGCGGAAGGATATAAAATGAGGGCAAGGGTGGAGTAGATACTAAGTTGGGCTTTCAAAACTGCTCAGTTAGCCTCGAACAACGTATAACAGGCTGAAATGGCTCTAAGGAAGGTAACAGCTAGTGAATAATTGGCATAAGTTGTTCAAGGCAAACTGATCACTCTTGAAAGGCCTGCTGAAGAACTACTTGTACGCACATTATGTATTCTTCAACCATATGTAAAATAAAAAATTCCGTGAGTCTGATCGCTTTATCCATGTTTAGATCAAGTGAAAATGTGAAATTATTTTCTAAAAAATTAATATCGTATTAATGTTATGACTATCACTCACACTTATGTATAAAAAAAACAGAAAGCAAAAAATTAATTTCCATATTCACAAATGTTTACCCATAAGTTTTGATTCCGCGATAAGACATGGAACTACTTTCCCTCCGTCGGTACCAACTTTACCGGCCGAATGCCAGTCAGTTGTGCCTAATACAATACATGCTGGCAGGGGGCAGTGAAGGTTGATTTCGAAAATCCTCAAATAACAGTGACCAGCCTTTAGTGCCTGGCAGATAGGTGTTAGGCCTAGCCGTCTCTAGTTGTGACATACTGAGCACGTGTGTGTTGTTGGGGGGGGGGGGGGGGATGGGGTTGTGAAGGACGCCGCGCCGCACGCCCCCTCTGGCAGCGCGAGCCCCGGGAAATCAATGGCGGCCGGGCCCATGCTTGTAGCTCGTGCAGCCTGCGCTCTCTACCAACATTGCAAACTGCACCTTGGCAGAAATTTCTCTTCAAGACGACATGATTCTCCTTTGTACACGAACAAACTAACTTATGTCGTCGGCTGAACAGCATTCTGCTAATCTTTAACATGATTATCGTCCAGTTAGTGGAATACACACTTCGTTTTACCAGACTTCCGTGGCTCAACAAAATCTGCTCGAAAACTTAAGTTTTTGGTTGAGTCAGGTCTGGACATTTGTTTGGTCATTCGTGCAAGTGAGCATATATGTCTTTATCCGTTGCCCAAAAAAATTTCAAAAAGCTAGGAACCAAAGAAGTCTTAGCATTCAATAAAACATGAAGTAACGAGCGAAAAGAAAAAGAAAAAAGTCCGGCAAGAAAAAATACGGTTGGCCATGGCAAACACTAATCAGGAAAACAAACATTACCTGGTCATAGCATAAGGGAACTGATTGAAAATAATTAAATCCAACCAAAAACCACGACGCACTGCAAAGTTGATTAAAGGCAATTCACGGTGAAGTGAGCACTTTTGAACGGTCCCTCGTTTGGAATAATAGTCAGTAAATATATTTTATTTTAGCCTTAGACGTAAACTCCAGAGTGCTGTGGAATATATACATTATGTAGATTATTTACACGGCAATATTTATAAAAAAAAAAAAAAATTTAAGGATAAGAAATGGCTGCAAGGAATACGTAACTAAGGCCTCAAAAGTGCTCACTTACCCGTGAAAAGCCTATAAGAGAATAAACTTCAGAAGACACAGCAAGACAATAAAACGAAAACACGACACGAATAACAGCCATAATAAACACAAAACACGAAAATATCATCTCCTTGTTAGTGTGTGTTTGGAAAATGTTCAAAAATAAGTGAACACGACAAACGAACAGAGCGACGTGGTAAAACGCAATACACGAAAAACAATAAATCTGAAAGCACAAGAAGACAATAACGAAAATTGAGTACAGAAGATGATACAAGACTTAACGATGTCAGGGGGCGTGGAATGTCATCTCCCAAGTGAGACCGTCTGTATTATACAATTATAGTCGAATGTTTTGTTTTGTTCCTCGGCTTGTTCCCGGCAGTGGATACAGTCGATTTTAATACTTGTATATGGACCGCGGTAGTAAAGTAGACAGACTACTTACCTCCCCACCAAGGCAAACCGGGTTGGATTCCTGGCGGAGTCGCTCCCGGATTTACGGACAAGGGAATCGAGCCGGACCATGCCGCTCTGATAGACGGGTATTCTCGGGAATCTCCCGTTTCGTCCGCCCTTGCATTCCGGCGCTGCTCTATACGTCGTTCACCCTCATAGGCTCTTAAGACTACGATGTTGAGAGCCACCCTAATCTCTCCACACTAAGCCTAGGTACTTACGGTGGATCAGTCCCCGCCATCTTGGATTTTCACTATTTTTGTCATAAGTTCAATTTAAGAACATTTAGGCCTAATGAAATTTTTCGCACGACATGACATGATTATAGTTCCTTAAGTTTAATTAACATATTACATTTCTGTATAATTTATTATTTTTTCACTAGCGATTTTAAGCAAGAAATGAATAATTTTTTTCTTGCTTTCGGTTACAGAAATGGACCTGGCAACAATAGTCTAGCAGTACATGTTTTAGAACATGTGCAATGTAATGCCATACGCTTTGTCGAAGCCCAAAATAAAATGCAAAATATGTGATGCAATTTACGACGAAAATTCCAAAAATCCAAAATGGCGGGGACTTGTCCACCTTAAGGTGCTTATAAACCTCACAATAACATTGCCACAACTTTTTTAAAGATAATATGTCTATTTTAGTTAGCAAAAAAGACACATCCGGTGTACGGCTATACATATTAATTTGGAGCCCTCCGACAGTTAGAAACTGCTTTTTTCAAACTGCATTATCTTAAAAAACTTTACTTCCCGCGGACACGAACGAAACTAGAGTGTCTGCCTCTCGCGTATCTATATTGCGCGACAAGATACAAAATACGAAGTGGAAATCGACAAAAATAAAAGGCTGGTTCTTGCGGGATCCTGTTTCTGGTTTGAAATAATTTATTCGTGCATTTTCGAGTCTTAATGTGTATCCTAAAGTCAGGAATACAGTAAGAGTTTACATAGCGTGTAGGACATTGTCGCTGAGGCTTGTTGCTCATACGGCGAGATGGATTCCAACTGCACCATGTAAGTCACTATTATCAGAAGAACTGATCCTCTGTAGCTTTTTACTTAACAGCCGTACGACGTTAACCCCGGTAATTGACTTCTGACACGTATTATGTAAAATTGTTTTGAATGAACTAGTGTTAGTTCTGGTAGGTGTAGTTTTATCGAATTCTTCGCAAATACCTCCTTTCTATCCCGTCCACAACTGGATATTTTTCTAATTAAATTAAGTACACTATTATTTTTGACAGATTGTATTGGCATTATTTACTGTATGCTATTACGCTCCATGTTAGCATGGTTTCAGCCCATTTTTTTGTGTTGGTTTATTATAAAGGTGGTAACTCTCTTTCTTTGTATTTGGCAAAAGATATTTTTGAGCAGATAAGGCATTCATACTGTCGTTGTTTTGTTTGCTCATAATGAATGACGTGGACAAAATATTAAAGTTGTACCTAGTCATTAGTGATAAGATCAAAAGAAAAATGAAGGGGGGAGGGGGGAGACGTTTGGAGGCATAAGAATGTAACCCCAGGCGAAGATCAAAGGAAGGTACAATATATTTAGATCAACTTCGCCGTCGTAAGCTTCAAATATAATAAATGATTGATTGACAGATGAATGGAAAAATATTCAGAATATTCAGAATAGTAGAGAATTGTGGCATGATAATTAAACATGTTGGCAGTATCGTAAATTCTTCGGTTCAAGGACACCTTCAGCGAAAAAAAAGGGGGGGGGGCGGTTTCCTTTAGTTATGTGTGTGTATCTTCCTTTCATGTAGCATGTTCAAAATTACATTTTGAACTCTCTAGATATTAGCGAAGTTGTTGTAATTTTAGTCTCCAGTATAAATTAATAAAAATTGCTTTTGAAATAGTTTCATCGCGGTTAAATTTTTATTTGTTATATAATTAAATTTTATATGTAATATTTCTTTTTTTGGGTTCAAAAGCGATTATTAGAGATTCATTTTATTTACACAAAGTACCTTATCAAATCGTAAAGAGTGTGCAACAGTGCCCAAGGTAGGAATTGGTTTTAATTGAGGTTTATGTCCCCTCCATACCTTCGTAATCCATGGTTGACGACGCCCATGTTCGGTCAGAGTATTAGCAGAATGAAGATGGCATTTGAAAGGAAACATTTGTGTCGAGTGCGTATGTTGGTGAGCAGAGGAGCCTACAGTAGCAGGGCATTGCTTCTAAAAATAGTGCGCGTTGCTAGAGCGAACCCACAGCGAGCCTCAGCTCGGCAGGAACGTCGCCGTACAATTATTATCCTTGCGTCGACTGGCGCGCTCCTTGCGACTGTAGCTCGCGTTGTCACGCGGGTACCTCGGACGACGCGACGCCTCGCACTTTGACGTCACGTCGTGATCGGCAAGCGAGGCAACTAGCTTAAAGACTGTTCACGATAAAGTGAGCACTTTTGAAAGCCCTGCACGTTGTGTATTCTTCCGCCTTCTGTAAAATTAACATTGTCATAGGCCTCGTCACTACATCCATAGGTCGGTCAAGTGAAACAGTGAAATTATTAGAAAAGTGAATATTTAACAAATCTGCCCTCTTTTACACTTCAATGTATAAAAAAAAAAACAGAAAGGTAAAGAAATAACTTAAGTTATGACAAATGGTTACCTAACACTTTTTATTCGACGTTAAGATACGGTACTACTTCTCATCCATCGTTACCAACTTTACTGGGCGCATGTCACTCAGGGCACCCGTTAATAAAATATATGCAGGTAGGAGCAGTGACATTTTTTTAAGGTTGATTTCAAAAGTGCTCACCTTATCGTGAACAGCCTATACAAATGTAAATTCGTGTATTAAGTCTACAAGAGTATCTTCAGGAATTTCAGCCACCGTCACCTAGGATATGTAATTTTTTTTTTGCCATATTCGATTTAAGAATGTGAGACGAAATTTTTGGCATGACACGGCCGGCATAAACAACTTCTCAATAAGGTTTATAAAATTATCACAGCTTCACTGCTGTCATTAATTTCTGACGAGTGATTGCCGACAGCAAATACGCAATTTTCTCTTGCGGGTTGTTTCATAAGTGTTGCTAGTGACTGAAGTGCACAACAGTGCCCCATACGCTATCATGCCTAAAATAAAATACAAAACCTGCCGATACAATTTGTGGCGAGAATTCCGTAAATCCGTGATGGCGCCCTTCAATGTCGTATACTTTGGGCAGAAATGAGGTCAGTTATTTAGAGAATCACTACTCTTATTGATATAAGTGTGTTGAAAATTCGCAGTTTTGTAATTGAAGAACAGTTATTGACAGTACATACCTGCAAAATACTACTACAGTTTATCGGGTTGCCTACATAAATTATTAGGCAGGAGAAATACATTTAGCCACGTGACGTAAGCCTAACTTTCCCAATGAAGATGTATGGCTCCCGCCTATCTCGAGCTTTTTAAAGCCGTTTTTAGCCGTTCTGGAATACTCACGAACGGTGTTTCTAAAATGCGTGAAATTTTGAAAGTATATACTCCACAGCCCTCGTCTGAAGTGTGTGTTCCTTTCTCAGATCAGCACATTGTACGCTCGGTTTATAACGAGTACTTCACGCACACTGCAACATACTTCAAACCCTAGGTAAGCGGGAATGTACGCTCTGAGGAAACGTACCCATTTCCCACTAACATTCTACATTCTAAGAGATTATTTGGAACTTGCCATACCAGTGCATACGCATAGGGAGAAAGCGGAAGTAGTAATTTTCCCCCCTATGTATACTTACATTAATTGTAGCATTCCTGCATTTGCTCATAAAACAGTCAAATACATAGGGAAATTTCCAACTTTGTATAGTAGCGACGCTGATCGTTCCTATATCTGCAACTTGATGTGGTTAAAAACTTCCATTACAGTTCAAGAAGTTTACCAGAGAATCTTTTACACTGTTTGATTATTACTATTATTATATTACTTTTAACACATTCGCTTGTTTAGGCCGGGGCGGAGAACGTCCGTGCGGCTCTGCTGCGGCGCCGTAAAAGCGTTCCACGAGGGCATGGCTGATATGTATCAGTGCGCACGTAGCTGCGGGGCCGCCGCTGTCTATGTCCGCACGTGTGCACACGGCCTTAAAGGGCAATAGTTATAACAGAATGCAATCATCTGTAACACTAACTTCGCGATTTTAATGGAAAATGCCTGGATGTTACAGTGAAACAATTTCACTGATTGAACTAAGTGGCAGCCAATTGCGTGTAAAATTATTACGAGAATTAAACAAACATATTTTCGATAGTCACTGTTTATGTTGTGCAATTTAACGTGATAAAAAAAGGTATAAAAAATGGCAGTGTTCAGGTTTGAACCGACAGTATCCCGCTTCTAAGCAGTTATCTTGCCAACCGAGCCAACGTTTACTGTAACGGTGTAAATATTTGTGTTGTATAAGTTTTCGATTATATGTAGTTTCTTTTCGTTTTTGTTTAATTGGTAACTTAGCATTCTTAAATCAAATAGTACGTATGAATGCTCTCACTTCACATTTGACGCAGTTTACACCATTACACCGAGTGCTATTATGATTACATGAAAACGAAATGAGACAAAAAATAAATGCAAGACTGAATGTTCATGTTACCTCGTAAAATGGCATTATTAAAGATGAAACGCACATTAAATATACATGTAATGGGTTTTATTTGTCTATGCGTCCTTACTTCATTTGATACCCGTTGTTTAACTGATCCATCAGACAAAAAACAAATCGCTGGACAAATAAAATGGTTGACGGATAGGTGAAAAATGTCATTGAATCAACTAGTGAAGGAAAGCTGTCATTTTTCACTAATTGATCAGTTAAATTTGCTGAAGGGGCTGTTTAATAAGTCAAGTTCTGTTAACCTATTTAAGCAGTGACATTCTCACTGATTCGAATTTACAGTGTAGCTAAGGTCGAGAGACGCTGGTTTAATTATATCCTCAGGCGTGAAACTTGAATTTCTTTGTTGCGAGATTGTATGATGCGCAACTATATATAGGCTGTTCGCGGTGAAGTGAGCACTTTTGAGGCCCTAGTTACTTTTTATTTTCAACTATTCTTTATCCTTCAACCACCGTATCAAATTAATATTACCATATAAGAAATAAAACACTGTTATTTTAATTCACCGTACTCGGAAGTTAATGTCTACTGCTATAATAAAACTAGGAGACCCAGCCCGTGACTTTTTTTGTATTACCACGGGGTAGAACAGTTGCCACGTTAAAAAATTTGGTTTTCATACAAAGGCTGAACAAAATATTGCATACATATATGTAGGTAATAATGAAATTATGTGAAATTAACTCAACATTGAAGCGACTGCTGTCCCATTTAATATTCCTCTATCCACTTTGACACTGTGGCCCAACTTAACATAGTTCTATCCACTGAGCCACTGTGGTCCCAGTTAACATAGTTCTATCCACTAAGCCACTGCGGCCGCACTTGGAATCGCTCTATCCACTGAGATACTGTGTCCCCACGTAACTAACTAAACATTGAAGCCAGACATTTAAAGTGAACAACAATGATATGCCATTACCTTCACATCTCTATGCAATATTCTCCATGCATTAATACAAAACTTGCATAGGAAAAAATATTTAAAAAATTAGTTTTTAGGGTATAAGGTAATGATTGCGTTATCTGATCTTGCTGAAATTCGAACTTGGCCTGTATTTTACCCTGAGGATTTGCTCTGCAAAATTTGAAGAACTTCTGTTGAGTTTCAAGAGACATAGAGGTGTTAAAGACGGACAGACACAGAGATCGTCTACTTATATAGTACGATAGGATATATATATATATATCCTATCGTGTGTATATATATATATATATATATATATATATATATATATATATATATATATATATATATATATATATATATATATATATATACTATTATTCCAAATGAAAGGGCTTTCGAAAATATCCACTTTACCGTGAATAACCTACACATACATATACATAAATAGTCACGATCAAACCTTGATCGTGACCAAGCCAAGGGTAGAGGGATCGGGGTTGGAGCAGGCGACTGATGTGTTCCTCTGAAGTAACGTCCATGTAATTTAAATGTGTGTGATATTTGTAGAAACCTTTTCATAAAATACCCGCTAACAGACCACGAAGCTGAACGACAGAGATGGCGCCGCAGAAACGTATTGAACAGTGTTACATCGCTTGTACTACAGTTCGTCTGCCATCTAGGTTCGTCATCCGATATCCAAGGTTGTGAAGTAGAGCAGCTTTCAACAAGGAAGCCGTGGCCACTGCCTGGTATTGTTCACTGGGGTGGAAAGGAGAGCTCCGCGCAATGTTGGCAATGCTTCGTGAGGCATTCGGTATCGGTTGCTCATGTCGTCACAATGAGGGAGGTGACTGCACAACCCTGAATTTGTTCAGTAACGTAAATTTACCAGGCAGGCAGAAGATGCATTTTTAGTATACCAACAATATATAGACATTATTCAACTACATTCTTTGAGATACATAAACTTTTGCCAAATTAATTTGTCAATAATAATGACTGTGTTTTATAATTTAACTCTTATTTGATCGCTCTTTAGTGGTCGTGTCAGTCGCTTACGTCCATGGATATAGAAAGTTGTTCCACTTTACACCATTATAGCCAGAGTGCTCATGTTTTTGCTTTCCACCGACATATTGTCACATATGCGTCAACATTTTATAGACAGTGTATCAAAATACGTGCGCTTATTATGTGTCCATAGTTGACAGTTCCAGTATTTACAGTAAAATCCTTATTGCATGTCCACTTAGTACCAAGTCCCACCTTAGTTTAGTCCATGTCTCGCCTGTCCGCAATGTTCTCGAGTTCTCAGAGCGCCCTCACGCACAGTAATCGTCACTCGCCGGGTTTGACACCCTTACGTCCATTCACACCAAGAACACCTAGTCGGCAGTCGTATCGCGTTTCGCGCCCGCACTTGGCTAGATGGCCTTCGCCAAAGACTGCTGGCCACTGTACCGCGGCAGTATATGTAGTTTCGTAAGCCGTCATCTAGAAATTGCGCTAATTCCCGAGTAGCGCCGTCTCCTTATTCCCAGAATATTCTTGCGCATTCGTTACATTTGTCGGCATATCCAGCAGGGGGGGAGGGGTTGTGACGCCAGCCAGGAGCCGAGCGGCGCGACAGATTGACCACCGCTATCAATCATCCACGGGCTTCCCAGAAGAAGGGCTCAACAAAGCAGCGAGCGTGTCGGTCTGAGGGTGGGGGGGGGGGAGTGTCGAGGTCGGTAACCCCGTCCCCCCCGTCCCCCACAGCGCCTGACAGCGGGCCGGTACCAGCTGCAGCGCACAATATTATTGTTTCTTTATGTGGTAATCTTAGTGTCATAACAACACCTCACTGTATTCGCCGTTTCTTCACACTTTTTGTATCAAACCCTTCCCATGTATGACGAGGTCGCTTGCTTCCTAATTACGTTATATGCATCACAAATCACTAGATTTTATTCTTGTGTTAACATGATACAACATAACAGTATCATTATTTTGTTAAATTGAAATTTTATGTATATCTTATTTATAAATTATAAACTTTAATTTGTAATTGCCATGAATAAAAACTGAAAACAAATTTGTATGTTGGTAATGCTTAGTAAGAAATAGGTTTATGCAAAATATAATTACACTGATTGCGCATGAATATGGTGCGTTGTGCCTTAGGTGGGATTTTCTAGATTTGATGGTTGCGTTTGATACAGGTTGGGAAGATCGATGGTAAAAGTTCGCCAACCAAAATATTCGCCACTAGATATGCGCTAGTGTCAGTAATGTGCCAGGTTTTCTCCAATTTCTACTTTGAAAACAGAATCATTGTAGTAATCATTAATCAAATATAAAATAACCAAGCAAAATATTTATTTTTTATTATTCGGGTAGCTTAAAAATTTAATTAAAAGTTATATTTTGGAACAAAACAAGATAAATTACAAAGATTCACATGAACACCGTTAGAATAAGTAAGTAAATAATGAGGCAGACATTTGACATATATGCAAACTTTAATCTTGCGTGTAATATTCATCTACAGTATTACCAAATGTTAGAATCCAGATTACCATAAGATACATTTATCAGAGTCTAAGTACATTTATATTTTGTTGGAAGACATGAGCACTGTAGTAATGTTGTAAGTAAAGTACATTGTAGTTATGTTAAGGGTAAAGTGCAATGTAGCCTGCAAACTCTCACTTATCTCGTGGAGCTATATATTACCTGATGTGTTATGTAGAATAGTGTTAAGTTTAATTAAAGTTCTTTCTCTGTGCATTTACAACCTGTACAATATTCAAAGTAGTTCTTTCTTTTATCTCACAATTTATATATTCAACTTTGCTACTGTTGGTGTAAAATGTGATATTGCAATACTTTATTTTAACAACTTTACTGTGTAAAGAAACCATTGCGAAGCTGCAGATCGGTATGTATGTACAGTATCAGAATATAGCTAGGCTCTCTGGGATTAAAAAAAGCGCATTTAGCGCCGGAAATTTTCTCAATGCTAAACTCTCCCATAAGAAAACACGTTTTGTTCCTAACCTGTGTAAAACGAACCTTAACTCGGTTAAGTTTGGTTTACATGAGGCATAGGAATATCCTGCAGGTAGGCATTACTTTAGCAGAGCTTCAGAAAAGTTGGACGTGACCGTAGGCTTGCCATACAAGTTTAGTTAAGAGCTGAAGCTGGGTGTGTGCTGTGCGGTAGTGTTGTTGATCGGCCTTCGCTAGATGCCAACACGGAGAAAAGGCATGCCGAATACAGAGTTGTAGCAGTCTCCCGTTTAGGGAAGTGTGTCGTGGGCGAGGTTGGCAGTCGTGGGGCACGTGCTCGGTATCGGGCATCCATCCTCGTGACGTCAGCAGCCACGGCCGGAGTGATCGAGGCCACGCGAGTGTTTGGCGCAGATATTAGAGAGTTGAGTAACCGGTTGTGCAATGCGCGTCGTCTTGTTGGGTCGATGCCTGCAGGGGCCGAGTGCGCCCTACGGGGGGAGCCGCGTGTTTGTAAACAGTCCGCCGCCCTCTTCCAGTCGGAAGGTTAGCTAACCATTCATGTCTGTAACGTCTCCAGTTCTAAATCCGCGCTTACAATAGTCTCCCCTGTCAGGTTAGCGAGCTAAATACAATGATTTTATAGGCTGTTCACAGTAAAGTGACCACTGTGAAATGGGCTTCAGGTCTTTTTTATCCTTTAACCTCCTTTTTAAAATAAATATTGCCAAGTAAGTAATAAACACAGTGTGTTGTAACCCACGGTTCGGAATTGAACTTCTAATGCCAAAATAGAATATATTTATTTACTATTATTCCAAATGAGAGGACTTTCAAAAGTGCTCACTTTACCGTGAGAATATATTTATTTACTATTATTCCAAATGAGAGGACTTTCAAAAGTGCTCACTTTACCGTGAATAGCATATACCAGAGCTATTTGGAAAACGCGCAAACATTTTACTACAGTGTAAACTCGGCATCATCTTACTTGTTTGTTCAGAGCACCCTTTTCTTTAACGTTCACCTGTAAAGTACTGCAATCAGCAAATTCTGGCGATATAATATATTTTCTGTGTAAAAATTTCAAGTGAATGTTCTCAGCTTTGATTAACTTTTGTTAACCTATACATGGTATGGAAATGACCACATAGGCAACATTTATATAGTGATGTTTAGCGTTGTTAGTATAGTAAGTTGGGGACTTCCCGAAGCATCCACCGGACTCTTTCTAGAGCTAATGTAGGAACACTACCAATGATATATGGGCGAAAAAACTTTGCATTCGCGCTTTCTCTCTACGCATATACACTGATATGGCAAATTTGAGCAATTATAATTGTATTATATATATACACATTATATAATGCGTATTATGCGTTTTATAATATACTAGCAGAACTACCGTGTATAACAGGGCAGTGAGAGATACACAAACGTGTTTTGTGTGTTTCGAGCGCAGTGGGGCCCTGGAGATACACGACCCGTTATAAAGACTTTCGGTCTAATGGGAGCCAGTCAATTTTGGGCCTACATAGTATATTAGATATTGAAGGGCATTCCTGATAAATTTGGCCCAGATCCATTAAACGGTGTAGAATTGTACAGAGAACAAACATGCATACATACAAACCTTGACTTTCATATATATATATATATATATATATATATATATATATATATATATATATATATATATATACACACTATATATGTATATGTATATATATGTATTACACACACCTAGGCAGAGAAAGGCCGAAGACGCCGGGAACTCCACATTCCACCCGATCTCCGTCCTAGCAGATGTTGAGCCTGGACGGTTTCCAGGCGTCCTCGCCAAATGAACGCGGTGACAATCGCAGGACACCTGGTGATTAAGATTTAACGGTGGTATTACATAGAAAATTGTGTAGTTTTAAATATTATAATTTTGAAAATGTGCCAACGTTAAAGATTTTCAGAGAGCAGACGATTCGTCCAAAGTGCGAAATGCGTTTAAAAAAATAAGTGAACAAGAACAGTTATGGAGAGGCGCCAGAAAGCGCGTGTCCTTAGTGGGGTACTTGGGCAACCTCGGCTGTCGTAATTGGTCCCCTAGAGGCTCCTCCCAGCAGACCATTACTGATATAAATGTGCTTCAGACGGGGAAGGACGAACCACGGCTGTGGGAGTCCTCTCTCTCTCTCTCGCGCGCTCGCTCTCGCGCTCGCTCTCGCGCTCGCTCTCGCGCTCG
The DNA here is from genome assembly GCA_029891345.1 of Dryococelus australis. Taxonomy (NCBI): domain Eukaryota; kingdom Metazoa; phylum Arthropoda; class Insecta; order Phasmatodea; family Phasmatidae; genus Dryococelus; species Dryococelus australis. The sequence goes on along the minus strand of CM056993.1, from coordinate 254,871,056 downwards.
CTCTCGCGCGCTCTCTCGCTCTCGCTCTCGCAGGGATTCTCGTGACCTACATTCTTAGACGGAACTATGCTGCTGCTCTGCCCTTACTGACCTTAATTCTCGGAGCAAATTCTCGCCTACGCTACTGTTTCGAAAGTTGGTCGCAGTGACAGTGAAGGATCCTGTTCTTCCCCGTTTACTGGGTGTTTTGAATTCGGTTGTTTTTTCTGAAACCCGAAAATCTCGAAGTTGCAATTTTTTTTAATTGCTAACCTAGTACACAGGGCTCTTTCGAATTTCGAATATATGGAAATAAAAAATAAAAAATAGACGCAATGGGCCTCTCGCAAGTTTGAACACGCAAACTTATCGGTGCCGAAGGGTTTTTAGGGACACATTTTGGCCCATTATCTTAATTCACCAGCTCATTTAACATTGTATTAGAACCACGGAGGTAGACCTAACAGGAGATGGCATACTATGACATCAATGAAGTTGCATTTTCGTCCTTCGTCATATTGTGACACCCAAAACATAGAAAATGTTGAGGCAGGTTTTTGTATTTAATGCATGTAAAATGTGGAAGTTTTTTTAAAACAAATAACTAATGAAGCCAAACTTTCAGTCTGAATATCAACATACTCTGATGCAATAGTTTCTTTTTAGTTTTGACTGGTTAGGTTGAGGTTTTGGGTGTCTCAACATGGCGGGCATGCTTCATCATGCAAGGCCGTGTCTTTGACTGGAACAAGCAGTGTTCTGGGGCACAAGCACTGCTCTTCTAACTCGGCAGTCATGACGGGAACGGTCCAATAGCATTGGCGGATGTGGTCCTGTCTGGAGTAGTGGGTGCAGGAACAGGCGAGGATGCCCTTTCATTGCCTTGCTGTCTTGCACAGGAATGTTGGAAATATTGTTATTCTGTACTTCTTCAATGGAAAGCCGAGAGAATTGCACTGTTTTACATGAGTGAATTACATTGCTGCCCAGATCGAACAAAGTATTCTTACACACCTTGCCTGACATGTGGAACCGAAACCCGAAATCTCAAAACATTTCATCCTGTACCTGCCCGTTGTTTACTCATTTATAGCGATAGTGTCCTCGGCCGGTATTTATGTAGTAAAGGCAATGGTAGTCAAATATTACTGTGTAAAACTATGGAGTACCTATACTTATAACGATTTTCGTAACACAAATGAATAGCCTTACTTGCGCAAAACTCCTGAAGTAACGCTTAGGCCCTACATAATTTAACATAAATTACATCTCTTATGTCGAGCATATCTTGCAACGATGTCCTGCATGTCTACAGCATGTCTACAGAATTGTTCTGTAAGGCATGGGTGTAAGGGAATGTCGTTTTTAAGAAAAGTATTTTATACGCAAACGTTCAGTGAAAGCGTGCTTGCGTCTTGCGTGTTTGCTGGTTTTTATGATCTTCGGATTGGTACTACACGATTACAATCAAGTTAACAACTGTTTTTGGTGCAAGTGATTCCTGGTTTAAACTCTGTTCGGCGTAGTTATTTGGTCTCTTTCGCGCTTGTTTCAATCGATCTGTTGTCAAGCGCTGACGTGACTCCATCAGATGTGAAGAAAAAGCAAGATATACAGCAATACGTTGTTTCTGAAAAGTGGAGAGGAAGTGTAATATGCCTCTTAGCGTAGTTAACATTCCATACACATGGCTTGTCGAATTCACAACGTGATGGGTAGGCAAGTTATAACAGCACTTTGATTCTTATGGGGTGGGTACGGAAGACCCACTTGCCCTTCCCCCGTAACTACCTTGACCTTCAGGAGTCGTGCTCATCTGATGAACTGCATAAATAATGGAAAAAGAAGTGGTGTGCGGGTAAATGAGGTAAAGGACAATTTTATATCATAACGAACGTGAAGGAGTGCTTCAGTTCAAGGTGAAGTTCCGTACAGTTTCTAGAGCTGTATTGATACAATCGTTTCCGAAGGCCGCTTTAAAAAATACTAGTTAACGTCCAGTGCAAATCTAATCCTTCCCGAATTCGCATATATGTCTGTGGAATCTTTGTCTTGTGAAATATGTAACTTACAAACCAACGCAAATGGAGTTAGAACATACAAAACGATAGGGCTTGTACAAAATGGTTATAAAATAAAATGATAGCTGCTTTTTTGAGATGGCGCTTAACAATTTTTTCCCCCTCTATTTACTCACGTCATGTCGGCGATATACTTTTCGTATCTGTTTACATGAAACCTTTATTTGCACATTTTGAGGAAGAGTCGCCGTGAAATAAAGAAAAAATTGAACCTTTTAGTTGCAACGAACATTGAAAGTATAAACGTTACCAATTTATTCATATTTGTACGTGCATCGTAAAAATAAAAATTAAATCTTCGTTAATAATATTGCTTCTCTTAAAATGTTGGCACCAACTGTATATGTTAAAAATAGATACTTATATCTTGCGTATAAAAGGTTTTGCTAAAACTTGATAGTTGATTTTAACAGTATTAAAGGGAGCTTGTACTCCCTTTCCAGATAACCGTCAAGGATTGTATTTTAGCAAGAGTAATTAGCTACATGTTATATTAGTTCCTCAGAAAGATTGTAGGTCTTAGAGCAGCAGCAACAGCGGAGTCGTATTTTTTATTTATGAAGGAATGATCATTTCTGATAGCGAAGGAGCTTTATCAGAGGTTGCCTGGAATGGTGTGGAAACCACTCATGGTTCACCAGTCGCGTTGGAACTTGTGACCTTCAGATTGTCAGCGTTAATATTCTCTCCAAATGTGACCCGAATCTGCAGCAGCGATGGGTTAATCCTCATTCTAACAGACGACATTTCGCATGCGGCATATGTGACGACCAAATGTATGCTGCCATTTTGAGGGGTTGGGGTAATTTACATGGCCAGATTAAAATGGCGTCTGTATGCGGGGCACGAAGACAGTTACTGGCAGTCCATACACGCAGCGTTCCGGATTACCACGCTTTCGAACAAAATGTTGTTAGCAAACCTGTTATTAAAAAATCGAATATTTCGAGACTTAATGTGATGCAATCGAGGAACACGCATTAATTTATGTAAATTCTAATATTATATACTAACGACCATGAGAAAATGTTTGTTTGAAATTTTATACATTGTACGCCTAAAATCATTCTTATTGAATTGTTCGCAAATGTACAGTTCCAGTGCAAAGTTAAATAGTAAAGTGTTATAGAACAAATAGTTTTTTTTGTAAAAAAAAAAATACTATGTACTAATTTTAAAATATGCATAGAAAATGTAAACGTTTAAGACAATAAAACGTAAAAAGAATGGTGTATGCGTTTTTCGTTGCTACTTTTTTTAGATTAAAAATAAATAGGAATGTGTTAGGATTCCCTGAATGTTTGAAAACTGAACAGTTTTCTTTTTATTAAAATTTTTGCAATTTTTCAGTATAAAAACCATAAGGTATATCAAAATCTAAGACGGCTACCAGGTGTCTGCCTGGGAAACATTAAATTTATTTCGCTACAGAACCCTGATGTAATGTAGGTTGTTTAATTAACGGGTGCTATTATAGCCCACGAAAGTCAGATCCAACGTGATGTGCTGGTTTATTCAGCTGGAATCACGTAGGAGCTAAAACTGTAGTGCTGAACTTTAAATGGCTAGCTAGGTTTGAGAAACAAAGAAAGAAAAATAATACTATAAGAAGCAAAAAAAAAAAAAGGCGAAATGATTGCATCGAAAATCACGTATAAGTTGCAAGAAGAAAAAAAAATAAAAAGCGCCGTTTTGGGTTTTACTAATGCTAAAACAACAAAAGAAAACTACACATGACAATGGGGACATGGCAGTAACATCAAAACATGTAGGGATGGTATAACTCAATGTAGTCTAAAGTGCACCTTTTAAATTATCTCTCTTGCGTATTGTTGACCTTTATAACTACCTCCAGTATGTTTAAATTGTATTCTTGTTTTAGTCCCAACACACCTAAAAGTTAAGGAATTTGTTATGGTAGTATGAATTTACTACTGGAACTGGGTAAGTTTATCTAAAATTACATAATCGCTAAAAGACGCCAGGGGGCGTATCAGAGTTCGTGGGGATGGAGGTTTCGATAAAAAATAAAATAACTAAATCTGATTTTATATTTATTCATACAACTATTATGTACATTAGTGTCTATCTCGGTTCTAATTAAAGTCTTACTCAACGTGTCTTGTCAGTGGCGTGCGAGTTGTTGCAAGGTAAGCTGGTGCATGCTCACTACTGCACATTCTAGGTACACGCAGCAGGAGCCAATAACCATTGTTGAGTCTAAGGAAAATGAATGTATTTAGACGACTCACAACGAGCTGACAAGGGACCCACTACACGCGTCGTGTGGCGTCTCCTGCCGAAGAACTTTTGGTAGTTACAAAGTTACAATGTAAACTAACAAGCAACAGTGTACAGCACAGAGCTAACGCCATCTTACCTCGAACCAGTTCACATAACTCCACTGATCTCTATATTGGATGTATGCTCGCGAGCAACCATATCGACTCGACTCTCCCATAACGCGCGCATACAGACATGCTTTCCACAAAAGGACATAACAGATTCATGAAAAACATGTCTGTTTAAAGCCCGACACTTTAGCTTGACGTTGACACCGTCCACATAACTCACTTCAGTACTTTTTGCAATAATGCCATTTACATCAACGTGTAGAACAATTAGGAATTTAGGTACAGGAAGTATGGTCACGTATTGTTCAAATGAAGCAAACAATTGCACAATAACAAAGACAATTTATTGACAATAATTGGTGTTACCCCCTCTAGCCCTGATGGCAGCTTGTAATTTTTTTTTCGTCGATCTAATCAACTTACGTGGTTTTGAGTAATCCCGTCCCACTCCTTTAACAACGCCATTTTGAGCTCGTCTATAGTCGAAGGAACTGGATTTCTGACCCGGACCCTTCATTTAAGTTCGTCCCATGCACGTTCGATCGGATTCATGTCTGGACGGAGTGCTGGCCAGTCCATCGTTCATATCTGTGTGCACGCTTAGTGGGAGAGTCGATTTGGTTGCTCGCGAGTGTAGTTACTTAAGTCGCACTCATTATTTACACATGTTCAGTGTGTCTATTGCCATCATTTGAAATGCCTTGTAGTCGCGCATCCAATTCAGTTGTTCAGTTCGGGTTGTTCATGCACGCCGCCTAGGCTCGCAGATATGTGAGCAATGTATTTGTCCTGCAAGCGCGCCCGGGTTATCGTCATGAATGGATGGGAGGACGGAGAGGATGGGTAATGACGAAAGCTAGCGAGACCCCGCGGGCTATAAATCTGTGTGGAGCTGCAGCGGACGGGCGAGATGATTGCCCTGGTGGACCAGCGGGCCTGTTGCTTGGAACTGGTCGTGGTCCGGACACTACGCAGGCCCCTCCACGTTTTACGGATTGCCTACGGTCAATTCCGCCGCGTCCTCCTCGTATCACTTAACTAACGTCACCCTCAGGGTGTCGTCACTTCTCGATTCGGCGTTGTTGTCACTTCTCGATTCGGTATTGTGGTACACTGTAAAAAATGTTCTGGTAAACTTCTTAAACTGTAATGAAAGTATACAGATTATGGCAATAGTACTATAGGCTGTTCACGATAAAATGGGCACTTTTTAAGTTTTAAGCCGCACCTCCCCCCCCCCCCCCACAGGCATTAACCACTAATAAATATATCTTATTGTAGTCTCGGCATTAAATTTTGAGGGTGCTGAATTGTATACACTGTGTTTATTGGTCACATTGCAATGTTTGTATTAAAAAGCAGCAGGAAGATGGAAATTGGATGAAAGGAAAAATTTATAAGGGCCTTAAAAAGTGCTCACTTTACCGTGAATAGCTTATACGTATCAGGCTGAAAATATGGGAATGTTTAGTATCGCTACTATAAAAAGATGGGAACTTTCATACGCATTTGACTTTCCCGAGCAACTGTAGCACTGTTACCATGCATGTATGGGAAAATATTTTGCTATTCGCGCTTTATCACTGTACGTATACACTGATATGGGAATTTTACAAATTTCTTACAGTGCAGTTTATCGTTTCAGCGTTTCGGCATACTTAGGCTGTCGTCTAGTGAGGGGTATGTTGTGTGCGAGGCAAAAAACTACGAAGCGCTACTGATGACGCCGGCCAGCACATGTAGAGCGACATTGGCTCTACGCCCAGAGTTGTGTACTCGCGTGCATGTCGCCATTTTACATCACTGGGATGCTACTCCTTCAGCGCGGGGGTGGATCGATCCCTTGTGAGGGACCTTAGCCACCCAGTTGGTTCTCAGTTAGCTTGTGGAGGCGAGGAGAAGCTAACCCCCTTCCCACCCATCAAAAATACTTAATTCTGCAGAGCAAACATTCTTTTACAGGATTCCCAGGGTAGCTAGCGCCTGGGAGCTGTTTACATAGCTGAATTTTACTCTCTTTTTTTCCCTGCCTGTACGGGATAACAGAGTGGTGAAGTTAATTGAATTAATCAGCGCGGAATTTTAAAGTTCAGGACTTGTGAAGTACTATCGCGAGCTCCCTGGGAGATATCTAGCGACAGCTTGGTATAAAAAGCGGAGGTTTATAGCCAAATGAAGTTAAATTATCGATATAAGTAGCTTCCCCATGACTGGAGTGGCAAGGATTATTATAATTAAATTAATTATATGTGTATTGTAGTGGTGAATTCAAGTTGCGCGAGAATTTAAATCATTGTAGTTATTTCAGTAAGTTACTTCATATCTAGTGAGTTATTGTTAAGACGTTAAATAAGCTAATTTGTGAGTAAATGCATGTCTGAATGTACTGTGACAAGCGACTAAAAGGGTAGGAAGTCATGTAAAACATGTTAACTCGTGGATGTCTTAGAGCGATATGGCTGGCGCGATGCTGGCGCCAAATAGTTTTGTTAAAAGGAGTCGATTCTTGTCCCGGAGCGATCGGAAAATTCCGGCCAGTTTCGGGTCTTAATTTAATGAAATCAGGCTGTATATTTGCTCTGAAGGCGTGAATTAATTTTTTTAAAGTAGTTTTGAACAATATTCCGTGTTGTTTATTATTCAGACTTGTAAAATTCGGAAGCAGAGCCAGGAAAACGCTTCGCGTGAGTGAAGCTAGGCTGTAATATTGGCCAGAGGGCTCTGATTGGCCGAGAGAACTTAGAGGGGCGGGGCTTACGAAGTTGCTCGAGAGGTGGCAGCATGGTCGTTATTTCACCGTCAACAGCTTTTATTTGACACGGAAAAATTTAAGTATATTAAAAGAGGTTGTAATTAATGATATTAAATCGTTTTAAATATATATAATTAGTGCTGCAAAACTTAAAATGTTAGTTTCTGGCCATTTAAAAGGTCCCGCTATACCAATGTAACTACGGTACTTACCGCTTTCATTTTCATTTGACGCGACACTGTAGCAGGCCAATGCACTCCTCTATCGTAGTTGCGCACGAATCCGGTTCGTATACTTTGAGAAACAGTAGTCTGGAAAAGGCGTTTTCAACCAAAACGGGGTTTAAGAGTGGATGAAATAATAGTTTGTGCGAATACGCGTATCTCGGTAAATAAATGTTCTGCAAATACGACTTTGTGTGATAAAAGATAGATCATTTTTTTCTATGCCCCCCTTTTTTTTCTCTTTACTTTTGTCATATTAAGTGTATTCTCGGAGAAAAAAGTTGTGAAAATTGTCAAATATCACATTTTTAAAGCTTGCCTATGCCGTTTCCTTAAGCAGCAAAAGAGAAAAACACGAAGATGCAGGCGTAGTTAAATCTGTGGTCTTTCATGCGTGTAATAAAACCCCACTGTCAGAGATCTAATTGGCACAGTAAAACGTTACGACGGAAACACTGTACGCCTTGCGTGTAAGAGCGATAAGGCACTAGGCGTGCATGTTAGTATCGCCCGTATCGCTCCCTCACTTCTTGACCTAGGACGTGGGGGTCCATCCCACACTTAAAGCACACGGAAACGCACTTCAAGTGCCAGGATTGCGGCCGCCTAAGTAATACAATGGAGATACGTGGTGTAGTTATTTCAAGTTCGTAGTGTGCCATATCTGCATTATGGTAGTTCGGGGTTGTGGCACACAGCATTTTCTTTCTTTAGGCCACGTTGTCAGTTATGAGTTTGGCGTTACTGCAAGTTTGGCTTGTGATGACTATCCTTGGACACCAAGAATCGGAGTAGTACACTATTGTATGGTTTCGGTTAAAAAAAATCATAAATGAGGTGCTTTTTTCATAGTTTATCGAGCAATAGGTTATCCTAATTCAAATGTACGGCTGACTGCTCGCTGTTTCAAACCCGGTGGTTATACATTTCAAGTCATGTTGGAGGTGGAACTAAACTGTCACCTACAGTATTTGGCCTCCCTGTTGTACCAGTTTAGTTTGACGAATTGACTTGCATGGACACAGATGACTTTTAGGCAAAATAAACTCTGGCAGTTTAATACATTATAGCGCGAGGGAAAAAGGGAGCGTGGGAAATATTTTCAAATGAAGTAATTGGTTTTTGGTTTGTGGAGGGGGGGGGGGGGGGGATAAGTGGTTACGCATGAAAGTTGCATACAATACAATAAATTATTATTTTCTATTTCGTCACAATATTTAATACTTTGGCCCTTCGCAGATGCCATTGGTTCCATTGGTTTATAAAGTGTAGGATATGCAAGGTAGTAATTTTTTTAACTCGTCAACCTTCGACCAGTGAACTACGTAGTGTTGACTATTATTGGTCCTCGCACTCTATGAATTGTTCTTAATCCCTTGCAGGGTCTGTGCATACTCGCTGTTTTTCCCCATTTAAATTCGTCCCACCCTACTCCTTATAAGCCCGTGCGGCGTGATGACGTCCTTGTACAGATTTTCTCTCCCGCTTCTACCACCGCTTACTACTCAGTGTTTAAATTTTTAACATGAAGGAATATAATTTTTGTTAATATTTGGATCACTGATTGTAACCCTTGTTTGAAGCGATAATTATGTAACAGTTTTCCATTCTAAGCCTCTTTTAAGAGTACTTTATATTATGTCGAAACTGTCTATGGGCAACATGTTTTGAGAAATGTTTACAGAATTTTGCAATAATCGTCTAATTTTTTTAAAGAAAAATTGACAGTCATTTAATTAATTTCCTAACATTAATTTGTGCACGACGCAGCATTAAAATTGCCACACATTTTATTGAGGCCATTGTGATAAATTCGTAAGTTGAGTCCAAAAATTGGCGGTGACGTAGTTTAAAAGTCATTTAAATTGAAATAAAAGTTGGACTTATTTATGCTTTTTCAGGCTTTAAAAATGTCTGGTCTCATTCTAAAGTTTGTCTTCACTTCTCCCCCTCCCTTATTTTCCTACCAAGTTTCGCAGTAATGCAGCTTCCTCGACTTAATCACTGCGACTGTGTAAGCTACAGTTCTTTGTGATATAATGTGAACTTGCAAAACGGAATAATGGAAATTCCAAGAACAGTCAAAATCTCATCGAGATAAATATAGTCGGTTCATAGAAGGCAAACCTAGAATACTTAATTTTATGGTTTTAACACTCCCTTCCCCACTTAGATATTGGCAACTTAGTCTTCCTTAAAAGTTACAACGATTTAAATTTAAAAATAACTGTGGCGTGGCTGTGTTCGGGACACCTGGGTGGGTTTGACGTAAATGCGTATGCGTAAGCAGTTAGTATTTTTTTTTTAAAAGGAATATTGGAGTGAAATGAAATCAACGAAATGCATAAGGCTTTCATGGCTTTATTCGAAATATCTAGACTACAGTCCATTCCAGACTGGAAGCGACTTATGAAAATCAACCTTTGAAAAATCACTAGGCATATGTCAACCTGTTTTTTTTTCTTTCAATAACCTGTATTCCACTAATGTATAACAGTATACTTAACTTTATAGAGTACTGTATTATTGAATAAATAAAACTTTACATTAATATTTTCTATAACTTGTAATATTTATTTATTTTTAAATATAAATTAACAGCGAGAACAGCGATGTGTTGGCAACGACTGGTAAGAAATAGTTCAGTTAAAATATAATTTGAACCTAGTTTTTTAATATACTATTTGTCAATTAAACGGTGACTATTGAAATATTTAACTATTTGGGTATCCCCGATCGCAACATCTAATTTTTACAGTTTACAATAACAGCGGAAAATATCGTGAGTAGGCCGTAATGGTACGGTGTTTTATCGAGGGGAAAAAGCAACTGAAAAAAAAAAAAAAACGGTTTGCTGGGCGAGACTTTTCGCTCTCTCTTTTTTTCTCTCTCTTTCACACTCGGGAAGTTTCACTTCGCTAGTAATCAAAGAAATTGTACATTTTTCCAATTGTAGCATATTTCATACTTATTGCAGCAAAATAATGATTTTGAATTTGTAATCTACAACTGAAAAGAGATTTTGTTTGATTACTTATTTTAATCATATTTAGATATGATGGCAGGGCAGTTACCAAGTGAAGTTGGCAGGCGTGGCGAGCCGTGACATGGCGTGTTGCTTTTTGCCAAACGAAGCGTAAATTATACTTGCTCCGAAAAATACTTCAAATTACCACATCACGTTTGTAGACGTTGTGTTTTTTAAACATGCGTAGGCAAGTTACGATGTTGTGATAAATCTGTGTTTCCACGGCAGTAATAAATATACTGTGACGTGTGATTCGTTAATCATTGCCTCTGTGAAATGGCGTGCCTTTGTGTGCATCGTGGTCGATACTCGGGCCCTGTGTGAGTGCGTTATTTCAAATATTTGATTAGCACTATTTATACATTTTAACTGTGAACTGTTTTATGACGAAGTTAATTATTTACATTCACGCCTGTTTATTTGTCACAACGTTGTACCATTGCCCTAAGAGGTCTGAAACACAGTCGTGTAACGTAATTTGCCACAATCCCAGAAGAAAAATACTAAGTTCAGCCCGGTAAATTTCAATAAACCTAATAAACAGTAAGTAGCAATACATAGAAATATGAGCGGAATAAAAGTTACCGTAGGCTTATATGTTTGCATGTTCTCAGTTATCTTTTAAGTTTGTATGACAAAAATGAGCAACACTATTTGCGTGCTTGAATTTAATGTGTTCCTTCGTTTTAATATTTATTCGAACTGAGGCCGTCCTTTTAAAGAAATGACCCAACACATATCAATAACAAAAGGATAATTAGTACAGCCCTTTACCTCGCAGTTGTAACAGTGTCAAACAGTCGCGGCAAAATACTAACGTGCATTACTTGTATTGTGCTATGTCGTGGAAAACAAATATGTTAATGTAAAATAACCATAAGAACTGTCGTCAATTCAGGCATTTTTAAAATGTCATAAAGCTGACCTAAATAATGTTGGAGGCCTAAACTGTGAGTATTCATACGGAATGATTTTTGGATAATGACAGAATTCTTTGAAAAGCTGTAAACAGTAAACAACTCTTTTTACAGGTATAAAAGTAGAAGTCACATTTTAATGTTTATGTTTAGGTGTAGCGAAAGTATACGAACACATGTACACACACACTGGCATGTAAGCATTGATTTTGACAGATGCTACATGGCAGTCACATGACAATGTTTGTTTACATTTGGCGGAAGTATACGAAACGGGCCTGCAATGGGGAATGGAATATAGATGTTTCGTTGGGCAGGAGTGAGTGAGTGAGTGAGTGAGTGATTTGGGCGGTTCTTAACAGCGAGGTCTTAAGAGCCGATGAGGGTGATTGAGGCGAGTATGGAGCAGCGCCGTTGTGAGGGGGCGGGGAAACGGGAGATCCCAGAGAAGACCCGCCGACCAACTGCATCATTTGGCACGATTCCTACTTGAGGAAATCCGGTGACCTGGCCGGGGATTGAGCCCGGTTCGCCTTGGTGGGAGGGCGCCAGCTCATCGGAGTCGCGAGATATATATTGTTCCGGATAATTGCCGCCAGTCGCCACGGGCCCTCACCTGCACTTCGCGCATGGTAATCGTATAACCGACCGAACGAGACCACAGTAGTATTAGCCACGTTACAGTGAAAACATGTCCTCTTGATAAGAAAACATCCGATGAATGGTTTGCGGGAAAACAGGCCTCCAAAATATTAAATACCACGTAATGCTTATGAGGCATTTAATATCTTGGTCTGTTTTCTCGCAAACTATTCGTCGGAGGTTTTCTTGCCAAGAGGACATTTTTTTACGTCTTGCAATCGTAATTCATAGGCAGTTATCATAATTTACGTAACGATGTATGAGAATCCTTTTTTCACTATTTGAAGGGGTGGCAACCCCCATTTTACTATGTAGGGTATGCGGTAGGTCAACATGGGTACTTGCATGTTACAGTGACTGAATTGCTAGGCATGCCTACTGAAATTCGTCCCTTAGTATCACAAGGATTTCCTGTCCTTGGGAGTGGTTTCTTGGCGTACGTTGTCAGACATTTTCTAACTGAAATTTTGCAAGGAACGTCCTCTCGCCGTTTGTCGCAGACCTGATGACTCAACCTGTAGATCACAATTCGAGCGAAACACGAACGTTTACTAACAAATAAATAGTGTGTCCATTTGCCGCCAGCTTAAAAGCGACAACTTTGGAACAGCAGCGCACCTAGCGGTGGAAATGTTCCTCTCTCGTTTTGTCCCTAACCTGAGTAGAATAAAGCTTACCCGCGGCAATGTTAGTTTGACAAATGGTGGAAAAATATGCGATTGTGCAAGCAAGTATAGGCTGTTCACGGCAAATTGAGTATTTTCGAAGCCCTAGTTACTTTTTGCCTATCAGCCGATTTTAACCTTTTAGCCATCTTTTTGAATAAATGTGACCAAATAAGTAATAAACACAATGTGTATATTCCACGAAACTCGGAAATTAACGTATAAGGCTAAAATAAAATATATTTGACTTACTCCAAATTAGAGGTAGTTCAAAAGTGCTAGATTTTCCGTCGACAGTCTGTAATCAATATGTACGAGTGAAGTTAGTTACATCCAACTTTCCTGAACAAGTCCTGCTGATGTTCTGTTTACTGCACATTCATCCGCTTTATGCAAACAATTCTTAAAACAGTGTCCGGATAATTACACCAAAGGGACAACACACCGCATTCGTTCGCAATCAGTGTAATAATATTTTGCATAAGCTCTATTTCTTGCTAGGCATTACTAACCCACGTATCTTCTCTGTGTTTACTCATATTAACCACAAACGAAATATTGAGTCTTGTTATTGTCCATTTAGTATAAGTGGGGTAAAATCTGACAATGTGACCATCCTACACTCTGTGTGAACAGTAAATGCTCTCGTTCGTAAAGTATTGTATCAGCTGATGAACTGCTGCAGGATCAGTGTTGTTAAGTTTGCTATTCTGACGATGGCTTTGAAAGAAAATAGTACTCAGAGCTAAAAGTTGTAATTTAAAATATTAGTTATGCTTACAACATTTATGGTTTAAATTATGTTTTTAAACCAATATTAAATTTTCTTGGCTATTAGTGACTGTACTTTAAAAACATGTTTAGCATTTATGACGGAGGTTGTCGACATGTACGAACAGTAAACGTTTCAAGCCCGATGAAGGCCGTTGTGCATGTGCTTTTTTCACATCGTATTTATTGTACGAATATTTTGTTGGTGTTGTCAGGATATTTAATCGGCAGAAGATTTTTTTTATTTGCAGTTGGTTGTATGTACCGTTGTAGTGAGTCTTCTTGATTGAAATGTAATAATTAGCACGTGCTTACCGCTTTGTTAAAACTACTCGTTCCGCCATTTTCCTTGCCGCCTTTACAATGAAGTGACGCGAATATAATTTACGTATACACGTTTGTTTGCTTATATCAGGAATTGTACGTAGTGTTGAGTTTACTGAATGACTGTACAAATAAATTATATAATGCTAGTGACGAAGAAACGTGGTTTTAGTGAAATAAACCCGCAAGGATTGCCGTAGAAAAAAAGTGTTCTAGAGATTGCAAATTTTACAAACAGTAAGTTGACATGTTTTGTAAATGTATTTGTAAACCGGTAATATAAATATAGAAATGCACGTGGCCTGAAAAAAGCAGCACTTTCCACACTTTTATAGTGAGTGAATAGTATTCGTTTATTTGTCTATATTGTAAATTCAACGAGTGTAAGGTTAACTTCTGTCAGTGAGTGTGCTTGTATATACTGTTGCATCTGTACGAATACGAACAGCGACGTATGTATCGCGTTTTGGTTTTTCATTAAAGTAAAAATTTTCGAGATTAAATCATTTAATGTTATTTCCATACAAGAAAAATTTTCCACTGCTCCATCGAAAAAATATGCAACTCAAAATGCCACACACTCGTATGAACATCAAAATGATACCGTCACACGAAAGACGATCAAACTAAAGACCCTCGCATTGTTTCCTTTTTCCCTCGGTAATAAAATACACAATCCAAACAAATTTAACTCTGTAATTAAAAAATAAAACAGTGGAATGCCAACCTAGTTATAATATCCTACAGTAATTACTGGACGGAACTTATAAACCAATGCCTGCCATGTCAGAGAACGGGAAGAAAATTCAAGTTAGCTTTGGACTCGAAACATTTGTTTACAAACGTCTTTTTCTTCAATGATAAACCAGTTGTGGTGTAAGGTTACATTGTGGGCCGTGTTACTTTTCTATAACTGTCAAAATTTACCCCATTTACACAAAATGGACCATATATACGCAGGCCTATTTGGCAAACCACCAAAACCAAACACTTCATATGTGTGGTGATTTTGCGAAGGTTTGATCGGAAACGAGTGAAGAAATCGCGTACCACGGTACTAGGCAGGGCGATTCAGCGTACCTGCTAACCTTCCTGCTCGATCAAAATGTCAGCTGCCTCTGCTGAAATGCCGAGGGAGCCCGCGTGTCGCCCAGGCGGGCGAGCGTTTTGTTAGTGAGCTAGTTACAATCGACCCGACATTGAGCCGGGCACCGGAGATCGCCCGCACACATATAGACTATATTCGCGGTAAAATGAACTTACGGTGGTCTCACAACTATCTGTCGCTTCCGTCCGGCGTCACGCGATCTTCAACCAATCACAGGGAACTTTTTTTCTATCCGTCAGTCCGTCAAATATTTCTCAAACTTAAACTTTCGTCGGACGGATGGATGGGTCACCGCTTTCTGAAGACATTCCGTAGACGCGAATACGCACTTTAAATAAAATGCAAGGCATTGGACCTGTGTTTATTTATATTTGTTGGTAAATTCACGAATTTAAAATCCAAACAATAGTTCAATATATATATATTCTTATCACGTGATCAAATAATTTCCCCGAAATATCTCTTGAAAATGTATTTCCAACCAAAATATATATCAAACTAAAGAAAGATCACTATGTTAGTGGCGCATTTAAATATTGCCGTAAAGAAGGATTTATGGATAACGGATTGTTGTGAATTGCTTTTAATTGACGGACGATAAACCAGACGGATGATTGATTGACGTGTGCGACGGATAATTGTCAATCCAGCCTTATGGCCTTGCTAAATTTTCCCTTTCAGCCAATTAACTTTCCGCCACATTTTAGTATAAAGACTTCCAGGTGCCTAATAAACATAGTGTATACAGTTCACCACTCTAAAATGGTTAACGCTTGATGCTGTAGTAAAGTATATTTATTGTTGGCTAATGCATGTTGGGAGGGCCTTAGAAAGTGCTCACTTTAACATCAATAGCCTTTCTTGGTTGGGAAATTGCAGTCCGATACTTGCTAAAACTGTGAAGTGTCAGATTGTATTTTTGGCTTTGAGGATATTTTATAGTTTCGTTCCATTATATCGTTGATAAATTGATTAAAATGCCAAATAATTTGAAAAATTACACCCGCGATGTTTAAGTGAAATGTCAATTTTAACGTAAAATGTTATGTACTAATTTTATATACTATTTGTACAGAAATTTAGTTTTTGCTAAATTGTTGATTGAAGCCACAGGAATGGCGTGTACCGATTTTTATGAAATCGGACTTTGGTTCATCTCGTTATTTGGTGTGTTATTTTTTCCGAGAATTTCTCTTGGATGCTTCAGAAATAACCTTTCAAAAGTCTTTGGTAATTGTGTTTAGTCACACTACGTAAAAAAAAAAGTTGGAGTATGAGTATATGGTTACATACGCAAGTCTATATTCCAAAACCTTTTTCGTGTCAAACGCAAATGTGATTTTATAAATAATGCCAGAGATTCAAAATGATTAGTCTTGGAGATCATATTAAAAATTAAATATAAACCTTGTGAAATAGGTTCGACATGCGTAGAATATATTTGTACGTATATTTTGCTTAGGGATTTTTTTTTTTTTTTTTTTTTTCCGCCTTTTGTATACCTACAGTTAAGCTTAACAGGATAATTTGACTGGCTGAGAATATTAACACTACTTTACAACAACATTCACCCTAAGTTTAATAACAATGCTTGTAATGATTGTTGTAGCAAAAGTTTTAATACTGAGTTTTTTTTGCATGTTTTAGTCAGATTCTCTTGCTGGCTTACTTGGTTTGCGTGCTGTAAAATTCAGCTTGCGTAAATCTCAAGTCTGAGTCGGCAGTAAAAGTGACGTGTATGGAATGAAATAGCTGACTGCGCAGACTGTTTTTTCCTTCTTATTCTTCTCCGCCGTCGACGTTGGCTTTCTCCATGCAGTTAAACATGCAAGTAGTCTGGACTCGACATTAAACAGGCACGAGAGTACTCGCTTGCGAGGTTAAATGAGAAAAATGGCGCTGTCACGCGTGTAAATGAGGTAGAAATCGAGGGGGGTGACTTAAATGCACAAAGGCAAGAGTGGGATGAAGTGTGCCGCAGAACAGTACGGGCACAAGACTGTAGGCAAGTCGAAGTATAAATGAGTGAGTGAAGAGATTTGGGTGGCTATTAAAATCAAGGTCTTGAGAGCCGACGAGGATGAAGCGAGAGGTGGGTATGGAGCAACGCCGGAATGAAGGGGCGGGAGAAACGTGAGATCCCAGAGAAAACCCGCCGACCAGCGGCATCATCATACATGATTCCCACGTGCGAAAATCCCGGAGTGACCCCGCCGGGAATCTAACCCAATTCGCCTAGGCGGGAGGTAGGTAGTCTAACCACTACCCACAGCGGCACCCGACGAAGTATAAGAAATAAAACTATTCGAGGCAGTTCGGAATATGACGCTAAATTAAAAAAAGAATCATACTGTTACATGTTTGCTGGTCTGCATCGCTACCCTTGCACGTGCTGCTCCTGCAAGCGAAGAGTGCGCGAGGACTACGCTGGTAACCTGAGAGCGCGCGGAGATCTTCAAAGTCATGCCAACGCGATAAGCCCATCGCATCTCGTACGTTGCGTCCCTTCAGCGGATTGGATTTCTGCGATTGTCTTTGAAAGAATGTTCTCTTGCTTTTCTCAATGAGACTCGGGATTCGTGGAACCTTCCAGTTCGGGCCACCGAGACTATTTAAGCCGTGGCAGGTGTGGGAAGACGACAAGCCAGCAGAGCGTAGAGTGGCGGCAGGAGTGAAGTATGCGGACTGCGAGCATCGGTACAGTGAAGAGAGCGAATGACAGGCGGTACTATTCCATTGAACTGGTTGCGCGAGTTAAAGACATACGGAATGATGGCAATCGACAAATTGAATATGTGTATTATGATTGTGAATTGACTGTAACAAATATTGATAAATTGATATGGACATTAACTAGAATTGAGATAAACAGTAAATACTGCGCCCACTGAGAATAATAGGAGTAATATTGGAGGTAGATAACTTAATGTAGGAAATATCTGTGTGAATAAACTAAAAATCAAATTTAGTTATTTTATATTAAGACTTTCATCCCCTAAGAACTCTGATACGCCCCTCTGGCGTCTTGTAACAGTGTTTTACAGAATTCAGCCGAAGTCACGTACAGTGAATAAGAAATATTACTCTAATTTTTTTACTATGCTGTAAACGAATGCTTAATACAGGAATTTATTTTGCGTGTATACGACAGTCCTTGATAAAGGGCTAATTTAGCCAAAGGTATCAAACTTGAAGTATCTGAAATAATAATTGTTGATTTTTCTGTATCGAAATACATTATTGACAAATGGAAAAAAAAGGGGGGGGGGGGATACGGCTCGGCATCGTTTACAAACATCTGCTCAAACCACCATTCTCTGTACCGATGTAAGAGACAAGCTTAATAAATACTCTCTTTCTGGCAAGGTGGTTTATACATTGAAAGGTGCACATAAATACATTTAATGAGCTGCGCTGTAGACAGCAGTGGCCAATAAGGAAGTGCCTCACATAGTGGGAGGTGTAGTTAATGATACTGTATTCCGCAATCTCGTAAACACTTGCTGCCCGAAACATCAAACACACAAACATTTTGCTCGGGCCCCGACGTATGGCAGTGCTTTAGGCTGTCCACTGTGAAGTGAACACTTTGGAGCCCGAGTTACTTTTTTACTTTCAGCCATTTTTTATTCTCTAACTACCCTTTTAAATATATATTGCCATGTAAGTAACAAACACAGTGTGAATAATCCACCGCAACCGGAAGTTAACGGCTAAGGCTACAATAAATTAAGTTTTAACTACTATTCCAAACAAGAGGGTTTTCAAAAGTGCTCACTTTACCGTGAATAGCATATACTTGTACAGTTTCCAAACAATAACTCGTTCGTTATAACTCTAACAATTCTACAGTGATCTGTGCCTGAGAAAAGGTTCAAATAATGTTTCTTTAATAATTATGGTCCGTGGAGTGGTGTGTAGGACCTTGGCTTCATTTGTCGGGCATGAACAATCTTGTCGCGTTCTGCTGTGTTTTCCCCTGTTTTACTGTCATTCTGTTACGTCATTCTGTGATTTTACCACATTGCGCACAGCACAGTACAGCGACGTGACCTTGGTGGAGGAGCTTGAATGTTTTTCCAGAAAACATCTACTGTCGAGGGAATTACTTCTAATTACTTCTTTAAACCACGTTCCTGGCGTCCTTCGCGTGTGCATGAAAAACCACTACAATAAAAGTGTTTTTTCTTGGGCGGTGTTTGTGTGTGCGAATTGAAACAGCTGCTGTAGTTCATTCATGGCAACTTCCAACTTTTCTGAAGCCTTGCTGGCTAAAGTTCGACTTCCTGGATATTTCTCAGCCTTGTGCAAACAGATCTTAGTCATGTGTAGAAATTACACCAAGGATAACGCACCGTATTCGTGCGCACTTTAATATTATTTTGCATAAGAACTATTTCTTACTAGCCATTACCAACACACTTATATTCTCTCGATGGTTTATTCATATTGAATAGAAATCGAATTATATAATTTATAAATAGAATATATGCAGAAGTTAAATTTAACCAAAAATAAGTTACTTTTATGTAAACACACGCTTGCGATACGTGGCATTTTTTTAAAGAAAAAACCAAACACGTAATACGTTATTTTTTAAAGGTTTGATTGAAAAACTGGAAAGGAACCGCGAATAGATTATAAGTTTAACATGTAGAAAAAATACACACATTTAAACTCCACCCGTTCTACTCCTCTCTTTAAAAGGCTAAACGTAGTTCAGAAGTTATTACTAAAGTTTGATTCCGGTTAAGAGTATTATTATTTTCGTTATCCACAATTCCTTGTGTGTACTAGCAACGTACTTCTGCCTTATTTTAATTCAAGGACTACGTGAAAAAATTGTTTAATGGTATCCTGGGTATATTTTAAAAATATTCTATTTTCTTATGTGAAAGTAAATTTTTAGTCAGTAAAACTGTATTAGATTTTTTTTTTCAGTATTAGACTGAGTGGTGACCTGAAAAAATTGTTTATCAAAGAAGATTGTTCACATGGAAGGCGCTTATTTTATTTTATCGCGTTGTCGACTGTCCCGAGTATGTATTTAGCGCCTTTGTTTTTTTCCCATCATTGTATTTGAAGTGAACACTAAGTCTAAATATTGAGAAATCTTAATGAATGTTTCAAGTGGATAATTGCTCATTTAAGAAAGCGGTAATTGCTCATTTAATCAAGCGCGTAACCTCAGAGTATCTTGGAGACTCAGCAAGCGAGGTTAATAGACAGCAATCAAGCTCTGTAAAACGGCCGGTTGTAAAACACTCGCAATTTCGCAAAGGACAGAGTTCAACATCTGTGGTGTCAACATTCGTGCTGTTCTCCTCACTCAAATGTTTACTTACATAGGCCTGCAAGTATTTATGCCCACTTGTGTGCTGTTACATTTGGAATGGCCCTACCTTGTCCCATGTATTCAGTTCGTGACAAATGGTGGTTTCATTTATGGCATGTATAGTTATAGCGCTTGTTTGGTAGTTTTAACAGTCATCTCATCAGCTCTCGTAATCTGGTATTGTTTTCAGCGTCTTAATTGTAAAATTTTGGTAGAGTATCAAGCAGTAGGTTATACAAAAAGTGAGTGGCTAACCACTTCCGGCACACGTAGCCCAGGCAACCAGGGAGGCGCTTACCCCTCAATCCTCTTTGTTTACTACCAGCAATGGCTCCTATGCTGTTGGCATGTACGGGAAAAATAATTATATATATATATATATATATATATATATTTCGACGTATTTGTAATTAAAATTACCCAATTTAACGTGAACTGTAACTCACTAGTGCGAAGTTCTAAACTGGGATATACACATATATTTATGTATATGCTTATATATTAATTGTAGTTTATTACACCTTCACGTTAATAATAAACTGACTTCACGTTAATATAGGACTATCCACTCGCAGGGAAAACGATGAAAATGTTAATAATTGGCACACTGCAAAAGTTGTTAGTTGTTTAAATACAGGTTATTCTAATTATGAGCACATGTATTTTAATACTTAAGTGTTTATGTTTGTGAACTTGCAGTAGTACATCTTTGCCAAGTTACAAAAGGTATTTACGTACACAATTAAGTATTTGTGTGTTTGTAATGGGCACTTACGTGAAGTCAGTAGCCTGTATCGCGAGAAATATCGATGGGCTGAATATAATGTTGGCCCTGCTTGCTTGGTTTGTTGCAGTGTAATTTAATTCAACTTCGCTGAAAGCATATTTGTTCAGTCAGCAGTGGAGAAATATCGCATTGGAAGGTTTCGGTCGTGAAATTAGGCGAGGGAAGATTGTAAGATTCTGCCTGGAAAACAGGGAAACGCTTGGAAATTCCAAGATGGAATTTCAGTGGACATCCTGAATTACCTTACTGCACTTGGACTAAAATGTGCCACCCATTTGTGCTGCGTGGGTTCTCGAATAAGAGTTTATGTGGAGCCAATCAAAGCTGTTGTATCTGTCTTACATTTTCCCCATATTAAATTGATAATACTGCTAAGGTCCAATCAATCCAAGCAATAATATACATCGCGGAAGTTAATGAACTTTTACCGCCGTTCTGAGGTGGGGATTGTGAACCATCTATTGAAGGACCATCTCTCAATTATTTGTTGATGGTAAACGAAATTGGTCGGCCGTTGTCAAGAACGGAATAGTGTCTTCACGTCTCATTGTGGGCTTTCTCGATTACGAAATGGGCTGTAATTTCAACAAAATGGCATAACATCAAAGCTTGCGTGCCGCGGCAGTTTGGCGTACAGCCAGTGGGAAGTGATGTAGGTTACTCTAAGTGCGACCAAGCAAGCGAGCGTGCGAAGTGAGATTCAAGACCAGACGAGTTTACTTTTCACACAGCCGTTATTAGTTCGACTTCCTGATAAGCGTATCTGATAGTACGTGCCATCTTTTCACATTGAGCGCAGTATATAGGCTGTTTCATAACATGTGGGACCCAGTTCATCGGTGAGCAGGAGACGATAAAACATGGGAGGGTTCACATATGTGGTATATTTGACCCTGCTTGTCAGTTACAGCCACATACACATTTGTCGATCTGTTTCCTGGGTAAGTTATTCCTGTTGTCCTTTTGACAAGAGCAGTAGGACGTTAAAATTAATTATTCAAACCAGGAAATGGTAGGCATGCACTTGATGTATGGGCTCAAGGAATGTAATGCAGCAGCAAGACCTGTCCGTGTGAATATTTTTCTGAAATACTTCCAGACAAGAAAACTTCAGTAGAAAATACGGCTGCACGCGTGCATTCAGAATGAAGGTGGTACTTCAGATAACCTCCTGTAACGATAAGCAGCACCACATTATTGCAGTGTTCGGAAAACGTCAGATAGGTCACATCTTTATGTGAAATATTTTCATTATTTTACTATCCCGTTTCTACAGGTAAAGTGGGTCCCACATGATATGCATCACTCTGTATATATAAAATCATGGCTAATCGTTGTTTCTTATACAACAATCAATCAGTATGGGAAATGAATATTTTTAAGGTTTACGGGACACTTTATTACAACAATGAGAAAACAACCAAGGACTGTGACTTAGAACTGGCCAGCCAGTGAAAATGACTAAAACCCTGCACTGAAAGGAAGGGAAAGAGAACTCTGAAAAAGGAAAGGAATAAAATAAGAAAGAAAGGAACATAGGGGAAATAACTAAGACCCTAATTTGGGAAGAACCTTAAGCTCTATCCTCCGCAGAATACATCCGAACCGGTGATTATTTGAGCATAACCGTATAAATAGTGTTCCCGATTGTCAACAAAATGTCTTAAACCAGTATAGGCTGTTCACGGTAAATGAGCACTTTTGAAATCAACCAGTGAAAAATGTTACTGCCCGTAGCTTGCTTGTATTATAACGGGCAGCGGACTGACTTGCATGCGCTCAGTTAAGTTGATAACGACAGATGGAAAGTAGTCTCTTGTTTTTTAACGTTGACTTAAAGATGTTAGGTAAACATGTCAAACTGCTTTAATTTATTTATTTCGCTTTAGGTTTTCCTAATGCATGCAAGTTGGTAATTAGTCAATTTATTAAATGTTTACTTCTCTAATATTTTCACTTGACCCATTCATGAAAAAAGTGATCAGCCCCTCGGCCATGTTAGTTTTACATATGGCGGAAGGATAGCACGGTGTCCATACAAGTAGATCTAGAGCAGGGCTTCCAAAAGCGCTAGGTTTACAGTGAAGAGTCTATAGTAACCCTAGTGTTTCGAAACTGACACAGTACTATTTCTCGCTGCCAACGTCGCCAGCTAGGCGCTAACGGAAAGTTTAAGATGTAGTATTGCTTGCCTGATCGCTATAGGCTATTCACGGTAAAGTGAGCACTTTTGAAAGCCCTCTCATTGAGAACGAAAGTTATTAAATATATTTTATTTCAGTCTTAGACGTTAACTTCAAAGTGCCGTGGAATATACACTCTGCGTTTATTACTTAAATGGGAATATTTATTTTAAAAAGTGGCTGAAAGGAAAAAGTAACCAGGGCATCAAAAGTGCTCACTTTACCGTGAACAGCCTATAGCTACAGTTTGTACCTGGACTCGCGAGGAGGGCAGATGCAGACGCACAAGAACTGCGCCTGCCGGAACCCGGGATCTCGTACTCGGATTAACATAAGTTCTTCCTGATAACTAACGTATGAAAGTTTTTGAATTGACATAGGGTGTAAAAGGATAACCTATTTTGTGTGAAGCTGCGGGAGATATTTTCTTATCGTGTTAGATTACTAGGCACCCGTAAGCGCAGTAGTAATTTTTTAAAAGTGTTATGTAAATGGGATAGTTCGATGGAACCAGCTGTTCCAAGCGGCTATGGATGCTCAGTTAATTCAAGGCTATCTGAAACTAGCTTTGCTCAAAATTGTGGTAGCTCTTTTGGAGCGTCCTTAGCTCTTAATGCTTCAGGTAAATTATGTCCATTAGTAGCTTTCCAGGCTAGCATAATCGTTCCTCGGAAATACTGGGTGTAAACAATAAACATCTAATGCTGTTGATGCTCCAATGCATGCCATGATATTAATCAAGTCACAATTGCACATCAGTAGTGGTGTCGCGGTGGTACGGCCTCTCACCAAGATTAACTGCGTTTGACTCTCGCTGTGTTCGCGCGTAGAGCATGTGTGAAACGCCACGTTGCTTTTGGCCAGCGGGTTTTCTTAGAGTACTCCCCTTTTCCCCCGCCCTTGCATTCTATCGCTGTTCCAGCTTCAACTCGTTTCACCACAATTGTCATTCAAGACCTAGCTGTTAAGCGGCGAGCGAAACTTAGCAACGCTGTAGCATACGTGATTCGTATACGGGAAATTACGGCTTTCGAGTCCAACTGACAGAGTTTCACTAGTGATTATTCTTCGTTCACGATTTTCCATCGTCGTTCTGTACAGGTGACGTCGCTGTACCTCACTTTACAACTCTCCTATTAATGGTATAATTAATGCATAAGCGTTAAGATGGCCAATTTCCGAATTAAAACCCACAAATACTCAGGTTACCGGCTACAGGTGGATAAGAAATGTAATTTAAGGACAAACAAGTATAAGGGCGGTAGTTGTTGCACGCGAACTTTGACTCTTCTGCCTTGGGTGAGGAGTAATATAGAAGTTTGTTCCCACGACCGTTGTCTAACTTCATTGCGGTGTGGCGCCCAATTAGGCAACAAGTCGGTGGCAGCTTGCAAGCGCCGGTACTTAGTGTTCTGTTGGTTGGCGGCCGGGAGCCAGAGCTACGTGTCTAGAGCCCTCTTTATTCTTTTTCTTGGCAGAAACAACAGCTTGGCAAAATGAACCACGCTCGGAAGACTGCGATTGCACTAAGTACAAAAAACGAAGCTGTAGAGGCTGTTGACGAAAATGATCCAGAATCTAGAACTTGGACTAGCCACCACAAAATTCCGCTTAAAGTAGGAGAGAAAAAATTATCATATACATATAAAAAGCATTGTGTGATAAAAGACGGGGAATTAGTGTTTTCGTATTACGCCTGCCTTACGTATGTTCCTGAGAGAATTTTCTTCAAGGGCGTACTGTTTGTGTTTACCTTGTAGACAGTATCCGTATTTACACTATCACTTTTTTTTTTAATTTCACATGGTTTTTAAAAAAATTACATGTGAAAGATAGTGTTTCACCGTTTTTGTAATGTACACACAAAAAAACCAAACTATTTGTAGGAAATTTAATGAATGCAGTGAAAATGCTTTGTCTTAGTTCATTTGAAGGTAGCCTGTGCTTAGCGAAGGTCATTTTACAAGAACTCAGGGGCACATAAATAAAAACTGCAAGATTTGTATTATTTTTAAGCAATTTATTGAAATTCCAAAAACATTTCTTTGTACTATTTTATAGACGTCAAGAAGTAACTAATATTCTTTGTGTAAGAATTATTTAATTTTTGTATATAAATTAGTTTTCATTATATATAAATTTCTAAAATAATAAAATTGTGATTTTGGTATGTATTTGTGCGAAAACTGTCCGCTCAAAAATGTTTTTTTTTTCTTTTGGCGGCGTATATATAAAATAAAATTTTCCCGTGGCCAACACCCTTAAAACAGAACAGTTAGAAAGTAATATCGTAGAGAGAGAGAGAGAGAGAGAGAGAGAGAGAGAGAGAGAGAGAGAGAGATCTAAAATCTAAACTCGCTACCGTTGGACACCGATGATTTCTCGCTGTATTGGGAAATGTGTGGTGGACTATCCAAGCCACTAGTGTTCGTCTGGTTCCTCAAGCAACTTGGCTACTTGCATCTCTAGTCCTCAAGGCCGTTTTCCAGACTGCTCGGACCTCCTCCGAACAGAACCCGTTTACAGAATCTTATTTGCCGAACAAGGTCGTCCGGCATGTTTGTCACAGTAACTTTGTGTTAACATATTCAGGGGTGCGAAATACATGTGTGAGCGCACCGACTACACTTTCTAACCCTTGTTAGGTATAGGCTATTCACGGTAAAGTGAGCACTTTTGAGGCCCTCGTTACTTTTTTTTCTGACAGCCATTTTTTATGCATCCACTCCTTTATTTTTTTTATTATTAAATATTGTTTTGTAAGTAATACACACACAATGTATATATTTCACCGGACTCTAGTGAACATCTAAGGCTACAATGAAATATATTTGAAGATTATTCCAAATAAGAGGGCTTCAAAAAGTCCTCACTTTACCGTGACTAGTCTATACGATTTGATCTCGCCCGTTTCACCAGGCACATTGTTTAAGTTCAGCATTCTGTTGGGACAATATTTTTATGGCTTACGTTGTACGGAAGTTAAGTTGCCAAGGTATAAAGAATTACCTATTTTGTAACTATTAGAATATTTTATTATTAGTATTTGATTAATACGATACTCGAAGCACAAGATAAATTAATTTTCAGTAATTTTATATAGTAAATGGGTATTGTTCGTTGGCACCAACTGGTGCCAGCTGCAATGCATACTCATTGTACGTGCTTAGTTTTTTAAGTCTATGCTTCCTGGAGCCAGAAATACTGACCATTGTAGCTGTAGCTACCTTTGGAGACTACTCGCAAGGCGTAT
Source organism: Dryococelus australis (assembly GCA_029891345.1). Lineage (NCBI taxonomy): Eukaryota > Metazoa > Arthropoda > Insecta > Phasmatodea > Phasmatidae > Dryococelus > Dryococelus australis. Next base: position 254,844,653 of record CM056993.1, on the reverse strand, counting down.
GCGAAAGTATTTGTAGGTAATATACACGGTCTGCGAAATAATAACTACGGAATTATTCAAGTGGGAACAAAGAAGAGAATTCTTAGCTGCAACAGCAGCGACCACATCAGAAGTATTAAATTAAAATTGGCGCCAGTTCGTCCGGACAGGCGCCGGCAATAAGAGACTACAAATCTACTCTAATACCTATAAAAAAGGGGAGGTTCCCTAGAAAAACTGTAGGTTATCCAATGCCTACAGGTAGCATAGAATTGTTACACGAAATAGCAACTTGTATGCATCTCGGCTGTGAGCATTGTTGTACCAGTAGGCGTGCACGCCCTCTAGTAATATCAGATACACACAATGAGTACACATTGTTATACGAAACGTACGGAGTATATTAACATACTTGGAAATAGCAGTTTTTAATCTCTGCGAATTGTTGCAACTTTGTAGTGTACATCAGTACTTGTCTGTCTGGCGTCAATGAACTTCACACAAGGAAAAAAAAAAAAAAATTATGCAAATGTCCGTAAGTCCACAGGGGTTTTTAGTTTCATGGCAGTTAATAATCTTACAGGGCGAAAACTCTGTGTAGTTATTTGCTTGGACTATTTGCAATAACCGCCACAGATTCTCATTTTCTGGAGGAATTTTGCGTGTCCGAGGTATACATAGAACAGGGAGTGCTAAGAGAGACTTTTGTATACGCATCGGAATGTGTGGGCGCCTTTACTGTTAACGTACTGTCCAGTTTTTCTCTCGCCGACCTACCTCATAGGACTTTCAGTAGTGACCATATAATTTTATGGGCTGATTATGCACGCACACACAGAGATATATATATAAAATCCAATCACGGCTACTTCAAACTTTTCTGAAACCCTGCTTAAGTTTCACTTCCATGTAATTATTTCTCTGCCTCGTGCAATCAACGCTTAACCAAGTCTGGAAAATTACACCAAAGGAACAACACACAGCATTCGTGCGCACTATGTATAACCACATTTTGTGTAAGAACTATTTCTTGCTAGGCATTACCAACACACCTATTTTCTCACTGTTATTATTCATTATAATTGTATGGATAACTAGAAGTAAAATATCAGTTTAACTAAAATATTGTATTTCATGTTAATACAAGTATGAAATGCTTGTAAACATGCAGACGTATTTATGAAACAACCAAGAATACTGTACGTAGGGTGATTAATCAAAGGTTGGATTCAAAAAGCGTGAAGAAACTGCGAATAGACTATACAAAGTTATGCTACATGTTTATATACTATTTTAAGCAACCTGTGCCTAAAATAAGTTTTGTGCCTGAAAGATTTTAAAACACTCGTATTAACATTTTATCATTAAAAAATTATACACATGAGACGGTAATACAATACGGAAACTACAATTATTAATTACATTTTCTAAACAAGGTATGGCTATTCAATACAAAAAGAAAAATAGTGTACTACATTCTGCGCAATACACTGCAAAAAAGTAGTATGTAATGTCCCCTTGAACCTAACTTCAATGTCACTTAGTAATACAAGATTGCTTTTACAGACTTTTGTTAATAGGGTTTTCACGTTATTTAGGCCCCGAGATGCCGTGGCTTAATTTTCTGTACGTAATTAATATACGTACATCCCATATATAAGTGATTATTATAAGTTCTTGGAAAGGAAATTATTTTTGATGCAATTTATTACTTCAGCTAAGTTTTTATCTGGAAACTTGATTCCAGTTTGTTTTTCACAGAATGTCGTCTAAGCCGTAGCATGGACTTATCAGTTAAGTATTATCAGCTCTTTATCATATTGCAGCCTATCGGTTAGTCAGTAATCGACATGAATCACCATTGCTGACGTTATGTCACGTCATGAACGCTGTTACTGATTATTTTTAAAGTTTCTCGGTGACATCTTACTTAGCTGAATTGCTGGAGAGAGGGAGAGAGGGAGGGAGAGGGAGAGAGCTTTGTAGAAGCAAGCGCCTGAATCATAGATTTCTCGGCAAAATACACGTTTCGCAAAAAAAAAAAAGTGTCTGCAGGAGTGATTTGTTTTCCAGTGGTATTGGAAAACTCTTCAGATTTGAAAATTTAATAAGGGAGGGTTACGCGAGGGAAATTAAGTTTCCTGCTTGGCAGTTTGCCTGCCTGCCTGCATAGCAAACAGCAAGAAAATGTTTCACGCGGGGAAGTGTTTGTTGAGTAGAGTGTGCCATATCACGAGTGCGGACGTGAGGACTAGGCTGATATTGTCCATCTATACTAATATATAAAGAGGTAGTCTTTGTAACTTTGTGTGTTTGGATGTAGGAGGTAATCTTCGAAACTACTCATCCGATTTTAAAAATTCTTTCACCAGTAGAATGCTACGTTATCACTGAGTGTCATAGGCTATATTTTATTTTAAAAATCAATAGGGATCCCTACTGAAACTCCAATAATGTAACTAAATGACCTGTAAAATTCCTTACATTGCGTGCGCTGCGAAAACTATTGATGATAGAACAAAATAATGTACTACGGCTTTGCAGGACGGACAGATCCGGAAATAAAACGTGCTGTGTGCTGCGTACGGCGCCAACCTTAGAAGCTCTACTGCCATTATGGGGGGAGTTACTTTTGTGTTTGCTGGGGATTTTCGGCAGACACTCCCTGTAGTTACAAAAGGGATGCTTGCAGATATCATCAAAGCATGTCTTAAATCATCTCCCTTATGGAGTTCTATTCAACACCTAAATTTGCGAACGAATATGAGAGCCTATCTTGGTGCACGCATAAAGATTTCCCACAACAATTGCTCAGACTTGGAGAAGGAGTTTTTCCTTCTCTAAATTTGGGCTTTAATTCCGCTGAAATCATTTTAAATGAGACATTAGGTCAGATAGTCCACAGTTTGCAGCATCTTATAGAAGCAGTATATCCGGGCCTCGAAAATTTACTAGAAAGAGACTTTCACTGGTTGTGTTCCAGAGCAATAGTATCGCCTAGGAACGACACTGTCAATGAAATCAACAATCTCATTATACAAAGAGTTCCCGGCCAAGTCAAAACCTATAAGTCGATTGACACAGTCACCAATGTTGACGATGTCGTCCATTTTCCTCAAGATTTTCTAAATTCGCTTAATCCTTCTGGCTTGCCACCTCACGAACTATCATTAAAAGTCGGTACTCCTCTCATGTTTTTAATGAATATAAGCCCTCCTAACATGTGTAATGGCACAAGATTGCTCATTAAAGACTTGAAAGAAAATTTGTCACGACCATCCTCACCGGTCCAGCAGCCGGCCAGCTGGCAAACATCCCGAGGATTCCCATGATTCCCACGGATTTGCCAATATCTTTCAAACGGTTGCAATTTCCCGTAACAACATCGTTCGCGATTACTATTAATAAGTCCCAGGGTCAAACTTTCTCCTTGGTTGGAATCGACCTACGAAAAGAGTGTTTTTCCCATGGCCAACTATAAACTATATGTTGGTTTATCACGAGTTGGAAGTCCCGAGAAACAGTACATTTTGCTACCAAACAATAACAGGACGTCAAACATTGTCTACAGAGAATGTCTTAGCCAATAACATATTAAATACTTCTATCTCAGATAAATTTCATTGTAATATAATGTATATTAATATGAAAAATTATAAAAAAGTAAAAAAAATATCAAATAAAAATAGCAAAGAAACTTTAAATTGTAAATTATTTAATTAATTAGTAAATTATAATGTGCTTTTTTAATGCTTTAGGAGAGTTAACCCAACCTAGTTAACGCCGGGTTAAGCAGTTTTTTTTATCTTAATTGCACCCGTGCGAAGCCGGGGCGGGTCGCTAGTTTCATATGTGGGGTAAAATCTGACTGACAATGTGACCAACCTACGCAGTTTGTAAATAGTAAATGCTCTCGCCTGTAAAGTATTGTATCAGCTGATGAACTGCTGCGGGATCCGTGTTGTTAGGTTGGCTATTTTGATGATGGCTTTGGAAGAAAATAGTACTCTCAACTAAAAGTTGTAATTTAAAATCTTAATTATACTTACAACATTTATCGTTTAATGTTGTTAAAGCAATATTAAATTTTCTCGGCTATTAGTAACTGGACTTTAAAAACATGTTCAGTATTTATGACAGAGTATGTCGACACAAACGAACAGTAAACGTTTCCAGCCAATGGCTAGCCATGTTTGTATTTCCAGCCCGGTGAAGGCTGTTGTGCGTGTGCTTTTTTTTTCCTCATCGTGTTTATTATACGAATATCTTATTGGTTTTGTCGGAATATTTAATTGTAGTTAATTATTTACTTTTTTCAAATATAGTTGGTTGTAGGTACCGTTGTAGTGTTTTCTTGAGTGAAATATAATATTAATCGGCACGTCGTTAAAACTGCTCGTTCCGCCATTTTCCTTACCGCCTTCCACAATGAAGTGAAGTGACACGAATATAATTTACGTATATAATATTAAGTTTGTTTGTATCAGGAAACGTGCGCAGTGTTAATTTTACTGAATGATTTTGCAAAATAAATTATTTAATGCTAGTGATGAACAAACGTGATTTTAGTTAAGTAAACTCACAAGGTTTCTCATAGAAAAACACGGGTTCAAGAGGTTGCAATTGTTACAAATAGTAAGTTTGCGTGTTTTGTAAATGTATTTGGAAACCGTTAATTAAATTGTTGAAATGCACGTGGCCTGAAAAAAGCCGCACTTCCCACACTTTTGTAGTGAGTGAATAATATTTGTTTGTTTACATCGTAAATTCAAGTGTAAGGTTAACTTCGGTCAAAGTGTGTGCGTGTATATATTGCTGCATCTGTACGAATACGAACAGTGACGTATGTATCGCGTTTTGTGTTTTCATTAAAGTTATAATTTCCGAAGTTAAATAATTTAAATGTTATTTCCATACGAGTAAAATTTTCCACTGCTGCGTCAAAACAATATATAACCCAAAATGCCACTCTCTCATAAGAACATAAAAATAATCCCGTCTAGCGAAAGACGTTAATCTAAAGGCCCCGCCTCCCCCCCTGTCCACCCTTTTCCATCAAAATAAAATAAACAGAACCCCAACAAATTTAACTCTGTAATTAAAAAACAAAACAGGTTGGAATGTCAACCTAGCTATAATATCCTACATTAATTAATGGACGGAAGTTAGCTAACGTCAGCCTTTCATTGCCTGCCATGACAGGGAACACGAGGAAGGAGGAAAATGAAAGTGTGCATTGGACTCAAAACATTTGTTTACAAACGTCTTTTTCTTCAGTGACAAAACAGCTGCGGTGGAAGGATACACTGTGTGGGGTGCAACTTTTCTAGAACTGGCAAAATTTACCCCACTTGCATGAAATTGACTATAATTCCGCTGTTCTGTGCTTCAGATGTAGGCTATCAGGTTTCTGAAGTGCACGAAATGTGGTTTCCGATAGATGAATATTCTTAGATTCCCATTAGTCTAGTGCAATTGACAATTTCTTATAAACACTGATTTCTTTTTTCCTTTGCAGTGTAATTGCTTAGGTGCAACGGGGCGTCCATAGCCAAAGCACGATTTACACTCGTGAAGGGATGTTAAGTGGAGGAGTCTGTACGGGGGATATCGCCCGCCATTAGGAGATAAAAGGGTGCCAGGTTATTAATAAACCACGAAAATGCAACACTTTGGTGGGCGCCTGTCGATTGTTATTGCATGCTGAATGTTCACAGGTGGCAGATGTCGACACAGTTCACTAATTTGTTGTTTTATTTCGCGTGTTCTTTGAAATTTCGTAGATAACTACTTAAAATTCCTAATTGTCAAGGGAATGTCACTTCCACAATCTGATTAGGTCATAGATCGTATTATATTTTCTGCCATACTTTCCATAACTAATTACCTCACAAAGTTGGCAGGTTATGTTCAGGGCAATCCTCTATACCATGTATATATAGTCCATTCACAACTAGAACAGACTTATGAAAATCAACCTTAAAAAAAAAAACCCTAGCCATTAGCTGCTTGCATAGATAGTAAAAAAAAAAAAAAAAGTGGCGGGTGCCGGTACAGTACGTGAGATAGTCTTTGTTTGCTTTTGTATTAGTATCAAGGTCTCTTGTTAGTTGTGGTAGCAGATTCCACATGAGTGTATACATTTTGATAATAAATAAGCGGAGCATAGTGTTGAGTGTATTATAAAAAACTAATAATTTCGTATCGATGCTATATAGAAAATAGTTAAAATGCTGTTCTCTTAAGTAATTAGAATAACCTTTCGACGGTTAATTCTAAATAAAGCGTAGTGTCGCAGCATTGTGATCTGCATACACAGAAGTTTTCGATGTGCATATGTACTATAATACGGAAATAACTTGTATAGTAAAAGTTGTAAATGTGTTTCGTATCTACTCATCCTTAAATATAACTTTTTGCATGCTTGTTCTAAAACTTGGTTCCGTTTGGTGGGGCCACGGTGGCTGAGCAGTTAGCCTGCTCGCCTTCCACCAATGCAATCCGGGTTCAATCTTCGGCCGGATCATTCCGGATTTTCGCATGTATGAATCGTGCCGGACGATGTCGTTGGCCGGCAGGTTTTATTGGGGATCTCCCGGTTCCCCCGCCCTTTCATTCCGGCGCTGCTCCATACTCACCTTAATCAATCTCATCGGCTCTCAAGACCTAGATGTTAAGAGCCGTTCAAATCTCTTCACACACACACACTTGGTTACGTTTTGTATTAACTATTTCAATCAGTGTCGCATACATAGCACATGTTACACAGGAAGAGGATTTGGTAACACTGTATATTATTAAGAAACCATATGTTGTTGAGACCATGACTTGAGTTCATAAATAGCTACTGCCAATATAATGTAGCACAACATGCGTTGTTCATGCTTCAGAGGCCAGAGTGGGCGTGCGCGATATAGTAGAATGCTAAATGAGAAAATAATGCCCAGAAGTCGGAAACGCGTCGGGTAAGTCGGGAGAGTCCATTGCTGCTGCACGAAGGGGTGGCGTTGTTCAGTTCAGTAGTGATAGCGCCCGAGAGCGGTTCGGCGAGAGCTGCTCCACCTGCGCATATTACTTTTCGAGAAAACGTAAGTCACGCAGCGTGGTATTTATCAGCGCGGTAGCGAGCGATGTTACCAATTTGGTATGTACAGTGCCATCAGTGTCGCGTAGTTGCCCCCCCCCCCCCTTTTTTTTTTTTTGTCAAAGCTGTGCGAAGATTTTTTTCTCACTTAGACTTTACAAGCACAGTTCCGGACATAAAATTAGTTCTCTGCAGCTGACTTTATAAATGTATCGGCGATTGAAAGGCCTAAAATGCACACACATGTAAGCTTTGTAAACTTGGGAAACATTCCGTTTACTTGTATTATAAATTTATTCGATTAACAAGCGAAACTATATTACCTGCTATAAAGTTACCACAGCCTCTACTCCAGTGTTTTCATTTTGAGAAAAGTTTGACAGCCGAGTTTTAATGTGTTTATAAACACCAGCAAATGGACGGATACACTGCTGTTGCCATAAAACAGCTGTACACGGGTTTATCATTGGACCATAACTTATGTGACACACCCTGGGCTACTCTGCACCAACAGAGGAACATTTAACAATTGTGCGACTCAATCACATATAGTTAAATCAGCGAGGGAGTGTCTTCGCATCTACGCAGCAGCCAATGGAGAAACGACGCTGGCTCTAGTGCCTACAGTATTGTGAAATTCAGCCTGATGCCAAATAATAACGTGAATTTTGCATGACCTTACTCATTGGTGTCCAGTTATTCATGATTATTTCCCGGTAATGCAGTCTCTCCTGGGTCGCTAAACCGAACGGCGTTGTCAGAGTCCCAGATGAAGCTCGCTACTTTCCTCTTCGACAGTGACAGACGCTCAGGTTTTAGGTTAGAGCCTTCAAGTGTAAAACTATTTTCCAACAATCTTAAGAGGTTGCGTTATTTTTACGTTGTGATGTAAAACAATAGCCAGAAGATTTGATAGTGTACGAAAATTACAAAAGGGGCTATGATTGTTTTTGACAATCTCAAAAGTACGATAGAGCTATAAATAATTTCCCGTGTCATCAAAATGTAATGACCACCTCCTTGTAAATATATACGTGGTTCACTCTTAATTCAATAGTAACGTTTCCAATAAATTCCAACCCTTCAAGAAACTGCACTATGCCACCCATATGACTTCCAGAACCACTTTAGCAGAAATTAAACTTTGCGGTAAAATAACTTCTACGGCTACCCGTTTTATTGGTAAAATGTACTAAAGGCTGTTCACGGTAAACTAAGCACTTTTGAAAGTCCTGCTTAAAATATACTTGTATGCACAAAGTGTAACCTTCCACATCAGTAAAATTAATATTTCCATTCATGCGTCGGTCAAGTGAAACTGTGAAATAATAATAAAAGTAAATATTTTACAAATCTGTTTATTTTTACACTTGGAAGTATTAAAACAAACAGAAAGCGAAATAAATATAAATTATCACGTATGGTTACCTAAAACTTTTTATTCGACGTTATGCAACTACTTTCCAGCCATAGTTATCAATTTCACGGGGCGTATTTCACTCAGTGCGCCCGTTAAAATACATGCAAGTAGGAGCAGTGAATTTTTTTCTAGGTTTGATTTCAAAAATGTTCACTTTATCGTGAACAGCCTTTACAAGCATACACAGCACGTTGCGGGAGGAGGGGAAGGAGGGAGATATAAGGTTTAAATGAGCATCGATAATGTCACGAAAATTTCGAGCCTTCCCTCTTGTGCAAGTAAGAACTCGGCACGTATGGGTTTTGAAGTCATTGAAGCAAATGTTTAATATCGACAGTTCTATATCTTAGTATGCGAACATTGCTCTACTGATATTAACGGTACTTGAAATTCTTGCCGCCGTCGGTACGTTCACGTTTTATTTTTTAAAACTAAGTCAATCTTTGAGGTTCATTTGTGAATGTTATAGAGCTCCCAGAAACTACAGAGAGTATTTTCACAGACCTTTAGCCCTAGTATTTCTCAGAGTACTATATAAAAAACAGGTAAACTTATTTCAAAAGCATCTATAATCATACGTCATTTGCTAAAAGAGGGCTACGCTAAAGCAACTACGCCCATCCCAATTATAAAACCTTCCAAAATGTGAATGACAAGCACAGAAATTTTATTTAAATTCGTGTAATGTGTGTGTGTTTTTCCAAAGCAATTTGTATCGTATTCTTTTAGGTTAAACATGTTCTATTCAGCAAGTGAGGATAGCAAAGTATTAATGATTTAGGGGCCAAATTGTGCTGGAGTGAAGAGATTTGGGCCACTCTTAACATCGAGGTCTTGAGAGCCGATGAGGGTGATTGAGGTGAGAATGGAGCAGCACCGGAATGAAAGGGTGGGGGAAACGGGAGGTCTCTGAGAGAACCCGCCGACCAACGGCATCGTCCGGCACGATATAAGTTATTGCATGTGTATGCACAAGGTGCACTGAATACCTGAACCGTTGATTTGACCTACGCCTTTGAAGCACTATTCTGCTGTGTCGCCGAAAACCCACGATATGACAGAAAAACTTGAACTCGGAGGTAATAAAAAAAACTTGCCAGCAGAAAATTGCAAAGTGAGACAAGGAACATAACACACGTGCTGTTCAAATTAATGGTCCGATAACACCACATTCCTCCCCCCTCTTCAACACAAATTGCAAGAATAATTCAAGTATCTCTCAGGTTTTACGTGTGTGCATAACATTGTTGGAGACTCGGGGCGTATTGATTATAGCAAGCTCCGGACCATAGGACATCTATGGAATTATGATGCGCATATGCGGCAACCACATGTACTAAAGACGAGATGCGCCTATTTTCGATTTTGCGCATATCACCCATGCCCAATAAAACTGTCAAAATCACACGGTCATCAGTGATGAACGTGTTGGTTTATGTTTGTTTTTCCAACAATCTCGCCCTTTTTATATGGTACAAATACTTAATTAAATAGGCTTACTAGTTGTAGGCCAGAGTAAGTGTAAACATGTTAAAAAAAACTATTATATAAACTGTCCTCTAACCTAAACTTCTAATCACATTTTTGTATAAGGCAATGGCAAAACTATGTTAAAACCATAAAAGGGGGGGGGGGCGGAAGTGAGGTAGTGAATGCATACGAGCTGTACGAGCCGTGCAATAACTGTACTCAGCGCTTCACATTGGAGTGCTCATCTGTCAGACATCAAACACAGCGTCGATTGGACTTCAGGTAAGAACGCTGTTTAATAAGCAAGCTCTGTTGATGTTTGTGTACTTTTCCGCAAGTAGAATATATTGAAGTGTAACGTATTTTATTCATACAAAAGTATAAGTCTGCGGAAAATCCAGGAATAAAGAAACACGCCCATCACTGTGCGACTGATAGTTTTACTGGCCATAGGTGAACAAATGTCGGAGACGTGTGCGAAACTGTCTACCTCACACCTCTAGTCTATGGTTAGAACACGGGAAGTAGATATGCGCAGCTGGCATGGACACACTAACCCTGTGAGTTTGCGAGCACGCAAGCGCAACCTTTGCTCTTCTGCATATTTGAAAATCCACCAGTGCATCCACCGATATACACTGGACGTTCGAAAACTACTGTTCCGGTTGATGGGATCCGCGGTGGTGTAGTGGTTAGACTACTCGCCTCCCACCAAGGTGCACCGGGTTCAATCCCCGGCGGGGTCACTCCCGGATTTTCGCAAGTGGGAATCGTGCCGGACGATGCCGCTGGTCAGCGGGTTTTCTCGGAGATCTCCCGTTTCCCCCGTCCACTCATTCCGGCGCTGCTCTATACTCACCTCGCTTCACCCTCATCGGTTCTCAAGACCTCGATGTTAAGAGCCGCCCAAAGCTCTCTACTCCCTACTACTCCGGTTGAATTCCTGTTAAAGTGATTGCTCCGCCTGTTCAACTGCCCTGAAAATTCGATGTATCTGGTAAATGTGCACCAAAACATGAACCATTTTCGAACGCTTTCCGCTTGAAAAATGAAAGTAAGCACGTCCTTTTCGTAACTTTCAGGTATAGCAACATATAGTTTTAGGCTGTTCACGGTAAAGTGAGAACTTTTTAAAGGATTAGCCACTAATACAGATTTTACTGCGGTGAAATGTATACACTGTTATTAGCCTGATGACAATGTTTATATTAAAAATTGACAGGAAGATAGAAATATAATGAAAACAAAAAAAATCAGCAGGGCCTTAAAACGTGCTCACTTTACCGTGAATCGCCTATACAATGGTAAATCGAGCGTAGAGTTTTACAAACGGGCGATGGAAACTGTAGAATTCGTTAATGGCATTAATTTGCATCGGGAAGTAGAAGCAAGTGCCGATGTGTACACGGTGAATTTCTAAATCGCATGCGCAGCACTGGGTCGGCGCGCGCAGCTCCCTGGTGACAGACGGGAAAGTTTGCAGCGACGCCTCAGCGGGTTGTCTTCCTCCCCCCCCCCCCCTATTTTACCTACATCAAACCATCCTGTGTATCCAAGCTAGTCGCACCTCGTTTTGTCCTCCCCGCTGCTACTTGTTACCACCGCGCAAAAACTCTTTATTTAGTGGAGTGGAACTCGGTCAGTGTTTTCGTCCAGTTCCTGCCCGCTGGCTTGGCAGAATTCCAGTTTGTTACTGCGCTCTCGTTCCTAACTCTGTCCATCGGATACTCGTAAATCTCTCGCCTGCACGCTGCTGAAATTTGTCTTTCTCTACGACCAGCGACTCTGATTCGCTCATGTTCCACGCCCCCTCCTCTCCCCGGTTATTTTATATATGCTCGGGATGATTTGTGACAACAATCAGAGGGTGTAAAGCTTCCTATAACCCAATTTTTGTTCTGTTTGAACTTAATTATACCTCTCCTGAGTTTGTGTCGTTTTGATGTTAGCCACGCTGTTGACAACGGCGTTTCTATTGGTCCATTCACGACTTCCAATGTGGTTCTCGAATAAGGAATTCATGTATGAATGGGGTGTTCGTAGTGATAGTTTTATATTTGAGCGACGGGCGAGATTGTGGTTAACGTAATTGACACTTTGTTTTATATATGATGTGTGATTTTGGTATCAATTAGGCATGCAGGTGTTTAGCTTCGTGTCCAGTTTTAAATTAGAACACTGTAATATTAAATAAAAATATATTTTGATAAGTTTATAGTTTTTAATTAAACTGTTAAAATTTTACTTTTCGAATATTAGTGCTGTTTCATTTTCTCTTTCTAATATGTGGGAACCGATAAGTATCTTTATTTTTATGTATTCATGTAAATTACACTATCGACCAAAAAGTAATTGGGCACCTATCCACAATGTTTGCTCTGTGGTTGTCACCCCGTTAGAATTTCGTAGGGCCACCTCTTGTGGCTATAACAGCAGCCACCCTGTCAGGCATACTTTCTAAGAGTGTTTGCAGGACATCCACGGTGATTCGTCGCCATTCCTCTTGCAAGCATTCCATGAATTGAGCAATGGATTTTGGCTGCGCCTGACGAGCCCTCACCCGGCGATCCTATTCGTCCCAAAGATGTTCTATAGGGTTGAGGTCGGGGCTCTGGGCGGGCCAGTCCAGTCGGCGAACATTGTTGTCGGCGTACCACTGCATAGTAGCCCTTGAAACATGGCACCTGGCATTGTCATCATGAAAGTAACACGGGCCCATTCCGTAAAAACGCAACAATGTTGGGAGCATTTCATTATCCAGAATGTTACAATAGGTCTCTGTGTTTATTGCTACCACGGACAAACTCCAGGGGTCCTACGCCGAAGGCCGTGAAACAGCCCCACACCATCACTCTACAGCCACCGAATTTCCTAGTTGGCACTATACACTCCGGCAGAAGCCGTTCCCCGGGTAGACGCCACACCTATACACGTCCATCGGACCGGAATAATGTAAACCTCCACTCATCACTCCACAGAACTGATTTCCACTGCTCCAGTGTCCAGTTGCGACGGTCCAAATACCTCCTGAGTCGCCGAGCTTTATTGCTTGTGATATGGGCCTTATGTGCAGCTGCTCTTCCGAAATATCCTAGTCGGCGGGCCTTTGTACGCAATGTTCCAATGGAAACCGATACTCCTGTTGCTGCATGAAACTCCTGTCGGGTGGTAGCCATGGGCTGTGCCCTAATTTTGACAATTTCACGTTTCATGGTTCTGCGATTTCTGTCAAGATTGGAGGTCACCCAGAACGTGCAGCATTGGCACAATGCCCATCGACCCTCCATTTACGCAGGACGAATGCGACCGTTGATTTTGGCCTGTTTACCTTCCGTGCAATCGCCCGGCTAGACAGCCCACTGAGATGGCAGCTCACAATCACGCCCTTATCGAAGTCCGATAGCTCTGTATCTCGGGCCATCTCCTTGTCAACAGATTCTACACCGGCCTGCAGCGTATAGCGGCCATACAAGTCAACTGACGTACTGAATTATCTTCGCGGGTGCCTAATTACTTTTTGGTCTATAGTCTATTATTGGGTTGATCTGTAAACGTTCAATCATGCTAGCGGTGAACACAGTCTGAGAGTACTGGAAACAGATAAAGGACTTCCGGTAAAAGCTAAAGAGCACATTTGGAGAAAAATTGTAATGAATGCCTCAGTCACTAGTAGCGATAACTAACTGGGAAATATGTAGCCCAATCTGAAGATGCACTGCTTACACAATCCGTCATTATTAATACATTTTGTAATAAACAACTTTCTAACAACTTCGGGCAGCCCAAATACAGTAGAAAGGAGCACCGAATATTGAATTTAATAATAAAGAGAAGTTGAAACAAACTATGTGAGAAAACATTACATTAAACAAGAACGTGTTTAGCGAGGGATGTCCTCTAACGGCCAAATAGGATAACAAGTGAAATATCTCTAACGCGTATTAAGTCACCAGACAGCAAAATGTCGTCTTGATGTACCTCTGCGATGTGTGTGATATTACAATACACAAACCCCCGAGCGTGCAACACTTTTTTATACGCAAAAGAAAATGAGTAAGAAAAAGTATGCTTATACGGTTCCTCACAGAGTAAATTTTTCTACCGAACAGATAAAGATCTTGACTGACGGATAGTGCCAATAACAATAAAAATATAATATAGTGGTGTATCTTCAGGACTTTTCATCCTAGGAATAAAGATAAATATAACAATATAACATCTTTGATAGTGTGTGGGCTGTAGTAGAAGTTCCTGAAGAATGATGTTTGATACATTTTATTGGTGAAATAGTTTCTTCTGCAGTGTAGTCGAGGGAACCTTTAACCGTTTGCCTTGACGAGCCTTTTTATTTGATTGAGCTTATTATCGTACCCACGTTTGTACAAGAAGACCTGCAGGCTGAAATAACCTAAACTTGCTTCTAAAACAGTACATTAATCCATGGTTTACTTGGGATTCACTCAGAGCTTAACAGGACCTCCTAAAACTAACTTAGGATAGTAGGTGAAATACGTATTTTTACGTTTTGAACCTAACCTGACCTAAAGTAACCTATAATACCAGCCGAAATAGCTTTGCAGTTTATACCAACCTACACTGAAAAAAATGTTTCTTTACTTGTACAATAAACATTTTTTGAAACCCAATTAGTCGAACTACAGTGTCTTATAAAAATCTGCGAAATATATTTGTAGTATTACAAATTATACGTTTGTATTAAAACTTATATTATTATGAACTAGAAATATAAAATTTATTTTCTTCTTCTAGAATTCAGATGTGATGAATTAGTAATAGAGAGTAAGGAAATAATTATTTCAAAATATAATTCACAAAATATAGTTGCACCTTGCCACGTCCCACGTTGCTTAACCACAAGATCAACTTGATTTACAAGCCTTCTATTAGTATTATACTAAATGTACCTGTAAATAACAACAAAATATAAATGAAGGTACTATGTTAAGAAGAAAGCATTTACCTATTTAGTTAGACTTAATACGTAATAGCAACACGTGTGTTTTCAAAATTTTCGTCGTTTTATTATCATTATTCGAGTCGTTTTAAGTATTTTGCTTAATTAAAATTTGCAATACATTTCTTTTTGCGTGCAGAAACTTTACATCACCCCTAGTTTTCGCAGTTTTATGTTGTTGAGTGTCCGCCATTTTGCTTGAGCTCGTGTATGTGGGTGATTATAGTAGAAAAATTTCTTGAGGTCTGTTACAGACGTGACTCTTGTAGTTTTACAAACGAGTAATTCTAAAAGATACATCTTTGTAGTGTTACAAACATATGCAAAATTACAAAAAAATTTTACTAGAGTGTAGGGTAGTTTGTAAGTGGGTAGTTTTCACACGCGCATGCGTGGTAGTCACGCGGCCAATTCTTCCCAGAAGCACTCTCTTTATACGCTATGCCTGCCCAGGTAGGCGGGCACTTCACTTTGGGTGCTCCCTCCCCCTCTCTCCTGCTATTTCTTCCGTCTTTTATTTTATGCCACAATGCTAGTCCGTATCTTGCTCTAATTAAGACTGATAAACGGTTGGGAAGAATAAATAGTAGAGATTTCAACAAAGCAGAAAAACACGAGATATAGTGGAATGTATTTCATACTAGTATGAGTACATAAGGTAATGTATGCCATGTAAATTTCACAGGTTATTTCTTGAATATTGTGCCAGGCAGCTGTCCAGCATTACGGGCAACACGGAAAGCAGCGATGCAGCGACTATGAGAATATTTAACACGTCGCGCTGCGAATTCCTTCCTTGAGGTCAGTAACCAACTGAGGGCATGCTGTCAAGGCAGATTCCCACCCGCCATTTTTGATTTATGGAATTTTGTCCATACTCTGGAAATTGTTCTGTATCATGTTTTTTTGGAACGACAGAGCACAGAGTATTGTCAGAGGTCAGTATTTCTTCATTACTGTTGATATTGTCGCCTTTGTAAACGTTCGCAAGAAATAATCCAGCGTTTCGCCTCGACAGTTACCAGCTAAAAACTATTAAATGTATTGAAGCTGTGGCAGATCGATAACGTTTGGGAAGCTGTTATTTAGGATATGTTGTGCGGGAAATTTCAATACACATTCTGAAATAGACGCTTTGGCGAAAAGCCGATAAATCCAAGATGGCGGGTGGGAATCCGCCTTAAAGCGAATGGTGCACGCAAACCGTATATTTATTTAATTTTTGTCATAACTGGTTTTAGATTTTTTTTTTAATATTTGGCTCGACAAGACGTAAATCACACTTTTGAGCGCCTTCTTACATTGTTACAAATTCGCTGTTCGTTATTCTCTGAGCACTGCTTGAGGATTATTTTCTTTTCTTCCAACAGTACTCCGAGAATGACGGAAGTGAGTATCGAACAACGTAAAAAGGCGTTGAAAATTATTATTTGCGTCTTGTCGAGCCGAAAATTTCGACGAACCCTTTAGAAAACTTATATCGAAAACCAAGTAAATATATTGTTTTTATGTGCCATTACCCGTAACACCCGACTCTTCAGGTAGTTCCGCAAGAAGTCCAGCGAGCACGCAGGACAGGGAATGTCTCCGAATTGGAGAACGTGGAGACGTTAAGGCGGTTCTTAACAATGAGGTATTGAGATCCCATGAGGTTGAAGCGAGGTGGATATGAGCAGCGCTGGAATGCAGTGGCGGGCGAAACGGGAGATCCCCGGGAAAACCCGTCGATCAGAGGCGTATCGTCCGGCGCGATTCCCACGTGAAAACGTGGAGTGACCCAGCCTAGTCATCAAATCGGGAAATCACATGTCCTGGAATCATATTACGGAATACGGCAATGGAGTGGCAGGCAGTACGGGTCGTTGCCGCATCTTGTTGGATCCTAAGTGTCTACTCTGTTCCTGTTGGCGGTCTACACTTGCATCGTATGCTGCAGAGTTTCGTCTACCGCGTGGAGAAGTGTGTTGCCCGTGATGATGGACACTTGTCTGACATGGTATTCAAGAAGCAATACTATTTATTCTATCCAAACCTGTATTAACCCTTTCCCCGAGTCCGCTACAGTGGACATGTCATATATATGAAGGAAACATGTATATGACCAGAGTTGTACACGGCGGGGATCATTGTCCGGCGTAGTCAGCTTCTTCCCTGGGGATTACGTGATTGGTGGACGTTCGTTCGGCTCTGGTTTGCGAGTGGTTTCTCCAGTTTCTCTTAAATACCAATCGCAAATTTCATTGGTTGTATGAATGAAGAAAATGTTGGATCAGTTAGAGTACCGTACGAGCCAAAACATTACTTGATTGCAACACTTTAACCCGTAACGTAATGCGAGATTGAAAGGGTTAATGAAATACTACAGATTTCACATATAACTGAGGTGGGAAAATCACTTGGAGGGGGGGGGGGAAACTCTTTAGCAGCCGGTGTGGGTTGAACCCGGGACCATCCATGGCATGGGTAGAAACGCCACGAGCAGAAGTGCAGAGTGAAAGGCCGGGGTGAACGACCTCTTGTGTTCTTCCTGCTCGCCGTTGACAATTATCACAGCTGCACTAAGTGCCTGGCACCTCGGCCTGCTGGAGGCGAGTCCAGTCAGTCTGCATCCCCAACCTGCGCGCCACGTCCCGGTAGAGAGTGTAAGCTCTCCTCAACTTCATTTATACCTAGTCAGGACAATGTCACTGTTCCACTGGCCTGTTGGCTAGAATCGTAGACTAAAGATGCGGTACACCGATCTCGCTGGCTGCGCACAATCAATCTCCCGTGTCCCAACATTGAACTGATCACCTGCCAACACGTCTAGCGAAAACGGCGTGGTTTGGATTTTAGGTTAGAGAACTGATTTGTAAACAAGTGCTTAGTGCTGTTTTTATATTTCCTCTAACCAATTTGTAATGCTTTTTGATTAAATTCAAAATGGTAAAGGTATTTTATTCATATAATAGTGCTTGTCATTTAAAAATTAAGATGTAAACAAATACATTCATCAGTGTTGATCATGTAACTTCGACAGTTGTCAAGGATTGGAGTAGGTAAATGTTGGGCACAAGCACAGAAGACGAATAAGCGGCCTACCTCATCTTTAGTCTATGGCTAGAATCCACAGTTGTATATATACTCAAGCCTCAGCTCTTTGTTTATTGGCTGCTGCTACCTTGAACAGGTAGCACGGGATTCAATGCTTCTTTTCTTGGCTCAGAATCCCTGAGGGAGATTCTCACAAACTGTGACCAAATAGCCAACGTGACTTAAATGAACACGTGTTTGGAGTCTTAGCTTGTCGCGAGATTTATCTTGTAACTACGTATTCAGTGTTCGAACCCAGATATTTGAATTTTAATAGGTATGGCTTAACGTCTCGTCGGCAGCGAGATCTTAAAGAGGCTGAGCAAGTTTCTCAGAAGCCTGGGGGAGGGGAGGGGGATAAGGCCATGGCGTTAACTCGGGAGAGATTTCGGGAAAAAAATGGAAAATCAGAATCTGGATGGTGGGACCGGGAATCGAAGCCAGGTTCTCCTGCGAATGCGACTCTGGTAAGTTCTATCATTGCGCTACATTGCTCGGTTTGCGGTATGGTGAATTTAGGGCGTTGGATTCGAACGACGGTAAACAACGCTGTGTGTTTAGTTTGCACGGTTCTTCCGTACTTGGGCAGTAAAAAGAAAGTTTAAAAATTGTAGGTAATTTGACTGTAAAAAATATAAAAATCTAAACTATGTACGAAGGCGCAAGTTAAAAAAAAATAATTGCGATTACAATGCAGCACCCAAAAGTCGTGACTATATTCAAAGTACTTGGTATGTTAGGTGGTGATAATTCTTGTGGTGCAAGAACATTGACGTGACTGCCCATTCACAAGAGAATGGCGGTGAAACAGAATGGTGCATGTATTTTGATAGTGGCATAAGACGAGATAAAATTAAAGTAAGTGGAGCAGACTTACAAATAAGTTTCATGCGTGCATAAATGTAATCCTATGGGGCTGGTGACACCAGTGTAAATCGCACAAGTTAGTAGTTTCGTTGCGTAACTGCTGTAGGCTGTTCACGGATAGTTAACTTTTTTAAGCCCTACTACTTAAGATCTATCTTCGTAATTGTGTATCCTTCCGCGACATGTAGAATTTACATTGCCTTCGGTTTAGTGAATATAGTAGCGGTTTCTTCACACTTCTTCAATTAAACTTTTCCGCTTACTTGAAGTATGAAACATTACGCATCTTTGATGTGTCTTTAAGATTTATATTCTTTGTTGCTAGTTTAAAGTCGCATAGTGTGTATGAAATATGCATGAAATAAATAAGACTTAATAGCAGACGCTTTTGCCATAGGTATTTCGGGATTTAGCTTGCTTCTCCAGCTCAGTAAATTTTCTCCTTGCATCACAAAATGTTAAAGTTCTTAACGTGGCCACGAGGTCGATTTAGTAACCTAAATGTCGAATTCGAACACTGCATAACGACTGTATGAATGACTGGCTAAACCAGGAGTGAGGAGTTCGACCTTCTGTGGTGCAAAAGCTACACAACTGTGAGATATTTTACTGCTTGACCCGCTAGACTCTCAACTTTCCGGAAAAGGTAAGGCGTGGTTAGTTCGCGTTGAAAAACTTGCGTATCAAAATTAAATGAGTTTTTTTTTTTTTTAACACGGTTCACTGCCATCGTATTAAGTGTTCGCGTAGGAAGAATCTTCGACGTGTAGACATGTACGAATTGCAATATTTTATTTAGTGTGGTTTGCATTAGGGCTTCAGCTAATATGATTGCAGAATAAAATGACATCATCTTTATTATAATTTTGGAAAAAGAACTTCAAGATTTTATTTTCCTTTGAACATGGAAAGAATACGCATGTTTCTACGGGTTTTCAGATAGCTCAGACTAAATTCTTAGCAATGAAGATTCAAAGTTTTTCTTTTGAGCGATGGGTCCGAGGTCTATGCCTGGAGTTGTAATCAGAATACGCACGTGGCCAAGAAATAAATAAAAACCTTAGTTTTATTAATGAGCCCTTCTGACGTTGGAGCGTGTTATTTGACACATGCGATTATTTTGAGACAAAGGTTAGGTTTTCTTCCCAATTCACGTAGTTTCGTGCATTTGTCCACATTCGTTATTACAAAAATGAACATTCAAATTAACATAAAGAAATATTTGCTACTTTGTTTTCTCACTAAAATATTGCAGTTATTACGCGTGAGAAATATATCATGTGACTGGGCTACGTGTAAGACGTAACACAGGATTACGTAACAAAAGAAAAAAACTGTTTACAACCAATTACAAGTAAAATTATATATTTCACAGGACATTATTGTATAAAACATACTAAATTGTTTGTGTATCTCCATGTTTATAAGAAACTCGATGTGTAAAGTTTTATACATTCACAGTAACTTGTCAAGATTATGTTTGCACCACTACAAGTAATTAAATTAATTAGGACAAATTTTAAAACTACTTTCCATAAGTGACTATACAAATAACATTAAAAATTAACGATGTAGTTGTAAATGTTCCATGCGACGCATATATGCCCCATTCACCATCTTCATAAGTTTCTACCGATCAAACCTCGTAATTCGCTGAATATTTTTTCTTCTCGGCATTCTTGGGCAGTCCTTGGGTTTCATGATTGATTGAATCCCGCACAGCAACCTGTTCGATACATGTGGTCTCAGAATGCTACACCTTGTCCTGTATATTGACAGTATTTCCAATCGGGGTCGAAGTTTTATCGACAGGCAACCTGGATGGGACTTGGCTATAAATCTGTATATCTCTTATTGGCATCTCTGATTTTTTTCTTACGTCACTGATTTCTTCCCCAGAGAACTGCGAGAGGGTGAAATCTACTTGCTGTGCTTGTCTGGAGAACCTTATTTTAAATGGCCAGTTACGCTAACCTAATAGCACAAGTTAATCTTTAAATGAAAATAAAAATAACTATTTTAAATATGCCATAATTTTGCTTTAATGCATCGACCATTTAGTCATATTAACTAAGTGCTTACGGTTGTGTGTTAACTAACGACATCGGCTTATGGGAAAATCAAACCTTGGGTTTATTTATTTTTTGTTAAGCTAGCATGGCGACTTTAGTAGAGAAATGCTCAATATTACTTTCTTAGTTTAACAAAACATTCCAGAGTTATACTTAAGAGACCCGTAACTGCAAATACCAGAAAACTAGCAGGGTGTTTGCCGTAGCATCAGTTTATGCATTTACCGTTTGCAAATCCCACTGTGATTGTGCATGATTGTAATAAGTGAATTGGGATGTAGAAGAGTGGAAGAATTTGTTTTAAGCATTTTAATGTGCGGCAACAGTCCATGAAATTAAATAAGTGGTAGTTTAAAGTTAATCTCGGTAAATGCAAGTAGTGTTTAGTATTTAGTCCTATCTGCGTTGAAACTCGTTCATTAGTTTAGGGGTTGATCGATTGCAAACTGTAATCCGATTAAAGAGCAGCGATGATGGTAATTATCTCCCCGTTTGTAAGAGTATTTCACGACGTGTGGTTTGTGGTAGTCAGTTACAACACACGGCAACTCGATATTGTATTTGCGGTATTTAACTTTACAGCTAAGCCTTTAAACTGACCGTGTGGGACGTTGTTCCTTTGTCAAGGGTACGTTGTTATCAATATGACTTCCGTTCTCGTAACGAGATTTCTGCAGTGAAATAGTTTGCTTTTTGCGTAGTGTAACACCGAGCTTATAGTTAGACGTGTAATCAAACCTGCCTAGTGTCATTAATGGCCATACAGTATAACAATATGCTCCTAAATATACCCTTAAATTACATGTAAAAAGGTAATAGATTAATTGATTCCATAAGGAAGGAATAAATGTTGTAATAAATTTCTTGAACTTGACAAAATAGGTTTTGCCAAAATTTCAAGTCACTTTTCAAGTAATTATTTCAGTAACATTATAGTAATAAATATAGACAAATGGACAGATAAGCAAAAGTTTTCAATGTTATTCACCTACACGAACATTTGACAGGCACTAAATATTCAGTGAATTCAAATTCCCATTTCATTTAGAGTTCATTAACTACTTAACGTAATTTGCGACTGGGTGTACGCACTTTTACGACTCATTACCTGTAAAATTCGAGTCATCATTTGGTGAAACACGTTATAGTTTAAGCACTTGTACCTTTTGCGGTACGTGAGTTATTGCATACCATATTTTATTTGCCACGCCCTGGGTAACTGCGCCAATGAATAAGCGTTTTGCGCGTGCGTGTGTGTGCGCGCATGAATTTTGCGTTGTCCTGTCCGCGCGAATGGTTTCACACCCAATGAACAAATGACACTGGCTCAGACCATGTACACGACTGTAGCGTGATGCCAAGTAACGCGAAAATTGCAGCTCTATTTACACGAGTTTTTTGGAACTTCATAAATGGCTCCACCAGTGTAAATAGATTTAGAGAATTTTCCGAACTTTAGGTTGTTTATTCCGAATACAGTGGAATAAATGAATACATGCAAAATAATTTTATAACACGGTAAAATCAGATTAAACACAATGCTAACTTGTTTTCACATTAACGCGCTCTTTCATTTTAAAATACAAATAAACTCTCACATTTTTCTGCAGTGTGTATCCACAGTTCAAGGCACAACTTTTTTCCGTTGCATTTAAACTTGGCGATTTACCTTTGTTTCACTTAAAACTATCACAATTGCTTTATTTATTTGTGTGTTTGCAAGGTTGTGCTCGAAAATTCGTCAGCTGACGCTGTGGTTGTATATTGACCAGATCCTCCGACATTTCGGGCAGGTTGAACCCGGTGGATACATAGATTCAACTGAACGCAACCAAAACAGTAGTTACCAAATGTCCAG
This sequence comes from Dryococelus australis, assembly GCA_029891345.1. NCBI lineage: Eukaryota > Metazoa > Arthropoda > Insecta > Phasmatodea > Phasmatidae > Dryococelus > Dryococelus australis. Next base: position 254,821,856 of record CM056993.1, on the reverse strand, counting down.
TGTACACTGGTTGATACATATATGGATTTTCGGAAAAGCAGTATTGTTACGCGCGGACCCCCCCCCCCCCTTCCCCTCGAGCTAGGCGCGTGTGGCCGTCCTGCCGTGGTAGGGGAGGTGTGACAGCTACCTGGACTGACGTCACCGTACCCTCACCCTTCTCCTGTAGAAGTGGGCAGCGGCGGGCTTTCGAATGAAACTTTGGTAAGCTACATGTTCGGTGCAACCCGACATATGAAGAAGTTTCTGGGCTAGAGCCTACAACACTATGAATACATCCGCAGCCGGAGAATCGGCAGCTTTTGTGGTAGCAATCTGGCTGAAGTGTGGTGATTAGGAAAAGTCAGGTGCAGTGAAAGACACCAGTGGTGAGGACGGACGACGGCAGACGACCGTGTGTGTGGAGTGGACTAATGAGAGGGCGTGGGTGGTACCCGACGAGTACAGTTTTACTGTGTGTGGCAGGCGTTAGGAGTGTTCTATATCATTCCGGACTGGTGGCATTCGGACTGAATTAAGGTAAAGCTGAATTAACATACGGTACAGATTTTATTACAAATATTGGAACTGTCTAATATGGGCATACAATTTAATCAATAATTCAATAGCCCTTGATACACTGTTTATTGGGACTGATGTTATTTATTTTATTGCATTAATTTCTGCGTGGTGATGAAAGATTATGTAAATATTAGTTGTAAAAACCAAATGACTACAATTGATTTTGAGATATACGTATAGTGTTTTTTTTGTAGTGTTTATAAATAAATTATGTAACGGAAATTTCCTAATTTGTTTACAAAGACGTCCATCCCTTAAGTTATATGGACCTGTACGTTTTTTGTGAAATAGTTGTTTGCGCGAATACGCGTACCTCTGTAAATAAATGTTCTGGAAATACGACTTTTTGTCAGAAAAATAAATTATCTATGTGCCTATTATTTTACTTTGGTCATGTTCATTATATTCTTGGAGAAAAAAAAATCCTTAAGGATGGTCAAGTATCGTATTTCTAAAGCTTGCCTGTGCAGTTTCCTTAAATGGCAAGAGAAAAGTACAAAGATACGGACGTATTTTAATCTGTGGGTTTTCATTGTTTGTAATAAAAGCCCACTGTTACAGATCTGAATTGCACAGTACAGCGCCACGACGGAAACACTGCACGCCTTGCGCGTAGGAGCGATGAGACACTAGGCGTGCGTGTTAGTGTCGCCCGTATTGCTCCCATGCTTCTTGGAGAAAATGTAACAGTAGCAGGTGTTTGACTAGGGGATGAAGCGACGCATAGGGTGCGGGGCGCGGCGGTCCAGAGAGTCCTGTGGCTCAGTCAGGACCTGGGAATAGAAACCTCTGGCCTCCCCCCTCTCATCGACCTTGTACGCCTCCCGATAATGGCCTCATCCTCGGGGCCCGCCTTACTCCGCGTGTTTACGCAGCTCTCCTCTTCTTCCACGAGGCGAATTGCATTCGTTTGCGGCGGCGACGAATGCCCTCGGAGACTTTCACAATCGATTTATCGATCATCTGAAGGCGAAGCCAAATAGAGGTCGAGGCGAACAAACCTGCGCAAGAAAGCATCCAAACTTCGTCACTCGAAATTTCGAACCTCAAAGTTCGTAACTTTTCGCAGAAGAAATGCTAGAAAAACTGCGATTATATTGCGTGATGGTTTTCCTGTTTCGCGTAGAAACTGTGAATGTACATCAGTATCTAGCCTTAACAGCATTTACCGTTCCTTTATTTCTTTACCAGGAAAGTACTACATTGAGCGTAACCCGACCCTCACCGAATCGCATTGGAAAACATTATTTCGTTAATCGCTTCCAGTAGTACCTTTCACCCATGGTTTTTCGCCGGTGAAAACTTATATTGTGACCACTGCGCAATGACGCGCAGTTAGGAAATTAAATAAGTAAATGCAAATATACATTTTAGGTCGTACAATGTTTTATGTGAAATTTTTAGTCCAATTTACACCGTTCAGTTGTTTGCCATCTGCTTGGATCTTATATTCATAATTGCCATTCTTATTTATGTGTTGTAAAATTGGCATCATTATTAATCCATATACATATATATATATATATATATATATATAGTATTTAAAAAAAATTCAATATTTTGAGTACAATTTTCATTATTTCGGGTAAAATTGCTTCCGAAAATCTTAATTATGTTTTCATTTCGGGCTGAAACCGATAAATTTCGTTAATCAAAGACGTTTAATTTGCAGAAATTAAATTGTCAATTTTACTACCATAATACGCGCAAGTACAGAATTAGGCGAGACACACATTATAATGCAGAGTATATAAAATTAATACCACATGAGATAGTACGCCTAAAGATAAATGAACACATATCCATTGCGATTATTTTGTTATTGAGTTAAGATGGTTTCTAGTCCCATGGCCACCTAATATTTGAAGGCTCGCTTTACCAGTTTTTTTCTTTTCTATGTCTTTCTCATAAAGTAAAGGAAAATACTTGGAAGTACAATATTTACCTCTGTTAGCGTGCAGTTTTGGTGCACAAGTGTGTGAATTTTACCAGTTGCTTTCAGGGCTTCTTGATGAAATTCATTCCGCTCATTCTGTAGCAATGAAAAGCAGGAATTTATAAATGGATAAATGTCGTGCCAGGCAGCCGTATAAACAGTTATCTCGTCAGCACATCACACGCATTGGTAATCGTAACTGAAGTAGTTTGCTTGTCAACACCCTCGGCCCACAGCAGCAGTTTTCACGTAGTAGACGTCTGTGTTGGTCGAGTAGGGTTTGGGGTCAGTTGCTACGCTAGGAATCACAAGGCCAGTCCTCACGATAGTTCACCCGAAGACTGAGGTTTGTTTGTACCAGTTTGCCGCTGGCTTGCCACATACCAAAGCTAAAAGACCAACCGTGAAACAGAACGAAGGCCAAGTGATTGAAAGGGAAACGATTTACTGAAATGGATGCAAGGAAATGTAGCATTCTCTCGATAAGAGTTGTATATTAATCCTATTGCCCGGTTGCACCAACTGCGTCCCAGATCCGAAAGCGAATGATCCTAGTTCCGAACCAGGATCCAGTTTGATCTTGGTTCCAATGTAAAAGCATCGCACCAACGACATGTCATGATTCTGGAACTCCGATTCATCGATCTTGGTTCCGAAGTGAGAGATCGAGATTAAGTACGAGGCAATTTTTGCTATTGGTTCGTAATATGACGTCATGGAAGTAGACGCATTTATCACTATAGATGTGCGATGTTTTATGTTTTAAGTGAATTATTATTGTACGAATTTTACTGAATAAAATTAAAGTATGTATAATGTCGTTTTAATTTCCCAACAAGAAAACAATCAAACGTAGTTCTATCTGTTGGCGTATTTTCAAACTACATTTGTCGATGATGGTTGTTGATTTCGAATCGAGATTTCTAATTGCTAATTTCGGCGGTTCGAAATAAACTTCGTCTCGATCTCCAGTCCAGCTCTGAACTCGAATGGTGCAACATTTTTCTTAGATCCGATCTCGGATCGAGTTTCGAACCACGATGATGCAACCGGGCATAAGACCTTCGAACGCATTCATAACCATACTGATGTGACGATAGCTACCAGAAAAGCAGGAAACTGGGTAAAACTTGAACAGCTACAGTCACCACAAGCAGGATCATTTTCACCTTTTGCCCACCCTATAAAATATTCCCCGTCGTTTTAATCGGATGAGATATTGGTTTAGCAGAATCTAAAGGCATAACGGACATATGTAAAAAAAAAAAAAGTGTCGAGAGCTCCATAAGAGGGCAGTTTTCTTGACTTGTGCAGGTCTTCATGGCTTCCAAAAAGGAGCTGCAAAAAGCCAGAGTTAAGAATCCACTCAAATATTAGTGGCTGTGAATTAAAGGAGCACTACAAGGTAATCCAACGCAGAAAGATCAATGAATTTGCATAGGTTATATACACGCAATGGAAGGATGCAGGGATCAAGAATACAGATGTGGCGTACTCGGACTGTTGGTGCTGGAGAAAGGGGGAGAAATATTGAAGATCTATGGGATGTTGTATACAAGCTTGTGTATGATAGAAAATATGGAAGGGCAGCTGGGTATGCGAAATGTTGACACACTGGCTACTGGGTATTTCAAAACTGGCGAGATGGACGAAGTCATATAGTAAATAAAATAAAAAATCCAGGCCATAAGCATTTCTTCCCAGAGGTAAAACGAGTAGATGGTGTACGAAACTGATTGTGATAAAGGTGGTAATGTGAATGACTTATACACTATCGCCCTTAAAGAATTGACATAGTCTGTTTCTTGGTAGTTTTTTGTGGCGAAGGCATAGACACAGACCTTCAGATGTATGCAGAACAAGTCGTCCGTTTTCTTCTGTAAAAGCCATTTGCGGCATGTTCACAAGGATGGATCTTCTGAATCTTCGGCGACACAGAAAGACAAATGGATTTGGAGTAAACGAGATGGAGAGTAAAATGAGACAAATCAAGAGAACGTGGTAAGAGTGTTTCTTCAGAGTTATTTTTCCTAGTTCAGTGTCAGGAAATGAAAATTATGCTCGTTAGTATTATGCGTTCGTACATTTGTACATCCCATATTTTATCTATTCGATAGTGTACTAACACTCACACTACTGTAGTTCAGTTATTTGATGCTGGATGGCGAAGAGCGTAATGGAACATAACAGGGTGGTGTAGGAAAAATGCACTTTCGAGGACGAAGTTGTCGAGAATCATGTCGGCTTATATTTCTGCCAATCATTTGCCGTCAGGCGTAGCTGAGATGTGGAATACGGACGTGATCTTCACTGTTATATCGTCCTAGTCCACTGCTCCTCCTACCAAGGATTCGCGGTGGCTAAACGGCTAGAATGCACGGCTCCTAACAAGGCGAACCGGGTTCGATTCCAGGTTCAGTGACCCCACTCCCGGTTTTTGCACGTGGGAATCGTGCCGGACGATGCCGCTGGTCAGCAGGTTTTCTCAGAGATCTCTCGTGTTTTGCATTTCAGCGCTGCTTCATATTCTTCTCGTTTCATTTTCATTGGCTCTTAAAAGTCTCGTTATCAAGGGCCGTTCAAGACTCTTCCCTCTACTTTCACCTGTAGTTTCTTTATAGTGTACGTATGGTAGGCGTGTTAGTCTATTCGGAGTTTCTGCATACTGTTAAAATTTCTCTAGAAATTAAGTGGTCTATACCAAGTTCGTTAAGGAATGGAGGTCTTAATAAAATAAAATAATTAATTA